>CM038046.1:10709573-11309573 GCA_021397845.1 Areca catechu
CCCTTGGCCAAAATTCTTGCTTGAGCTTCTTAAGAGGAATGTCAAAAGCAAACCCCATATGATAAGAAGATACTTGGAAGTTACCCTCCATGGCGATCTTAACTAATTTTGAACAAAATCTATAGAAAAACCTTATCCAAAAACTTACCAAGCAAAGTAACCTTCCATCAGTGACAGATTGGTCTATATCATTATCAGCAAAAGTGACCACTTGAAAGAACTACTCTTGGAGCACCTCAACTTCCTTCACCATAGCTTTCTCACTTGAATCATTAGAGCCCTCGGACCATCTGCGCCCATGTCTTCCCAAACTTAGATGCCTTAGCCCCATTCCTGGAATCACTTTGAGGAGGCAATCCATTCCCCTTTTTGTTTGGGAGCCAGAGTACCCAAGGAATATCGGAGAAGGATCGCTGATGGGAACATCAAAGGCCCCAGACTTTGACAGAGGCATTTCAACCCTTTGTGGTTATCAAATTAGAGTTTAGATGCGAGTCCAAGTTTTGTTCAATTTGTAATTAGGGTTTAGTCAATTTGAGTGAGTTCATTTGAGTTTTGTGAGTAAGTCCATTGGAATCCTATCCACACTTGAGTCATGTATTTAGAATGCCAAGTCAGTTGAGTTAGGTCAAGTTTTGAGTCCTGTAAGTTTTGAAGTTTATTAGTCAAGTCAGCTCATGTTGAGCTAGTTATTTTCTGAGTCCTATAAATTTTATAGTGAGTCCAGCCAAATTTTACAAGTAAAAACTCAATATAATCGAAGATCCAGCTAGCTTAAAGTCATGGAGCCATACTTAAAGACCATGGAAGATCTAGCAAGAAAATTTGAAGCCTTGGAATCCTAGACCGCAGCCTGGAGAATGCTGAGCAGTCCAAGGCCCATGGAGCATCAAGAGGGGCGCCAACCCTTATGGTCACCCCCTTGGTTGGCCTCCCTTAAAGTCACCCCTCTTTGGCCGACCAAGAGAAGGAGAGGGAGAGAGAGAGGCTCAGTCAAAAGTGGAGAGCCCTAGTCTATATCTTTGTATGGGTTTGGGACTAATGTAATTTCTCATGAATACCTTTACTTGAACCCCAAGTTTGTAAGCCTATTTAAAGCCTTCCTCTCCTCATGTAATTTCAGAATATTGATGAATTAAATTTAAGTTTTCTCTCTTTGCTATGTGCCCTTACTGTGAGCGAGCTGTGTGCAAGTTCTTCTTGTTCCTACGCCCTGCCTCCATCTACAACATCAAAACCCTAGCCACCCCTTCCTTCTAACCCTTGGTCGCCATCATCCAAGAGCCTTTCTTTTTCTTCTTTCAATTATTCAGTCTTCATACTCTTAGTTTTCTAACCCCATATGGTAATTTGTAGGTCCATCAGTTTCCACGAGTCTGAGGATACCTTCTGATCAGCCGTCGGATCACCGAGCAAAAAGCCGCGAATCCGCAGGGTTAGAAGCTTATTCTTCCAGGCCGCATCCGGGAGCGTGAGCGATCTCTCTTCATGGAACAATCTTCAGCAAACGCTTATACTATTGCTAGGTACACCCCCTTGATTCATCAGTAGTGGTATTGTAGGAAAGCTAGCCTGACCAGGGTTTCTCAACCTTGGCGATCCTGCTTATCTATTACTTTAGAGTTTATTTCTGCATGCATGACTTCCAGAATTTTCATAGAATTCTATACTTTGAATCTTCGCTTGAAATTCGGGATCTAAAACCTTAACTTCATGCTTAATCATGGAAAAATACTTTGCATGAATAAATCATCCCGCATCAATCACTCACCATCTCAACTCTTCTAGTCAAATATTACCCTCCTTGTCTCCAAAGAAGGATCCTCATAAACCCTAGCTTTTCCCTTTTTGTTATCGCTCATCACTACTCTTTCTCTCTCTAGAACTCTCCTATATATTGGATTAATTAAAATAATTAATTGAATACCCAATTAGTTGTATATTAAAAGAATTAGAGGGTGTCAATTGAATACCCAATTAGTTGTACATGTGTGTAAATGTGAACATGACATCTGGGTCTTGTTATTCAGCGAAGCAATCCAGGAAGGGAATGAATTGGATTTTTAAAAAATTTAAACAAGTATGTCCTAAATTTGAAAAACCAGTGAAGTGTGTATGTAGCAGTATATATGTGCAAATTAAAACTAAATGCAAAGCTTAAAAAGAGATAAGGAGGAGAAGAGCAATATATAGCAAATATATAAAATTTTATAGTGGTTCGATGTATCTTAAACATCTACATCCACTCTCCAAGTATCCCTTGGGACTTTCATTATAATCCTCTGATCATAGTGTGATTGTTTTAGCCGGGCTCATAATCAAATCTAGTCAATTTTTCGGGATCACTAACCAAAATCTTATACAATTATTTTCTGAGCTAACAATTCAACCTTGCTAGGTTTTTTGACTTACTAACCAAAACCATACAAAGTCTACCAACCAAAACCATACAAAGTCCAATTCCAGGCTTGGATGAGCCTATACTAAGTTCTTTCTCTCCTTAAAGAAACTTGTAAAAAAAATCCCACAAATACAATAGATAATAATTTAAGCACAAAGGAAACAGAAATCAAGACTCTTTTAAGCTTGGAAAAGATGTTGAAAGATGGCTCTTTTGAAGCTTGATTTATTTTCATTTGGAGCTTGAGAGGATGTAGTTGATAAAGGAAAATATTTCTCTTGAAAGCTCATGGAATACTTTGCACTAATCCCTCTCTTTTTTTTTGTTCCAAGCTATTCAATAATGCTCTCTAAATTTTTTCTTTTTCTATTTTTCTCTCGTAAATGATGTATTTCTTTTTCTTTTTTCACAGATCTTCTTCTTATCTTTTCTCTTGCTCTTTATTCTTCAATAAGATATAAATATCCTTAGAACCTTCAAATGATAGTTTATGACCATTTGAAAGTGAAAATTAGCCAGTTGGAGTATTGTACAAACTTATGTATATTTGAAAATCTATTCATTACTATGATGTCAGAACCTAATGAGTCGACTCACTAGTTCTTGAGTTAACCCTTGAGTTGGCTCACCAGTCCTTGAGTCGATCCTTGAATTCGGCTCACCGGTCCTTGAGTCGACTCACAACCTAATCTCAATTGTTCTCCTTTTTGGATTTTCTGCAACTGCAACTCATGAAGCTTGAGTTGATCTTTGAGTTGACCCATGACCTGTGTCAACTAAAAAATTATATGCCAAACTTGAGATTTGAAGTCATGACTTAATTTCTTCCAAACCATTTTTCAAGTATCTATTTATTTTTTATTTCTTTGGCTTTTCTACTTTCTTTGGAGCTTCAAAAATTTCTTCAAACATTTCAAATTATTCTCTAACTTTTTCAAATGCTTCCAAAACTTCTCCAACATTAAAATTTATTCCTCTAATCCTTCTTGTCTCCTCCTTAAGACTATTTTGTCACTAAGCCAAAACTTGTATAATTTGCTTGAAATTTTTTGACTAGCTTCTTCAAGAGAACTTTTTTTCTTAATTTAATGTATCTTTGAGTACTTGAGAGATCCTACATTCATTCTCAAGACACATAATTAGAATTATTTGTACTTAAAGTTTTGTTATCATTAAAATCAATTCTTGGATCAACAATCTCTCCCTTTTTGATGACGACAAAACTTTAAGTATATGCAAAATAAGGCATAGCATATTTAGATGATTTATGCATAATTATCAAACATAAAGTAAATAAATAGATGCATTAAGAACATACTTCATGAACACATCATAAGATATTTAATTTAGCTCAAACATATAAGATATTTAATTTACTTCAAATATATACTCAATTTATACTTCTCTTCCTTTTTGACAATAGCAAAAAGTTTTAAGATAACATTTAGAGGAAGTTACGATGATTTCATCATAACATGAGAGTTATAATGCAAGCATTAAGAATCAAAATTAAATCATTCCAAAAAATACTTTCTTTTCTTTTTCAAAGATAAATTCTCTTTCCTAGAAAATTAATTTATTTCACTCAAATTTCATAAAATAATTAATTTCAAAGGCTTAAAAATGCAAGATCAGATTTGTACATACTTTTCTTTGCCATTTTTCTTGCCAAAATATAAAATTATGCATGAGGGCATAAAGTATTAAAGATCAAATTCAGAGAGTATTAAGGTTAAATCATAAAGCAATTTATCATTTCTCCCTTCAAGAATAAACAATTTTATTCCAATCAAATATTATAAAAAAGTAGAGAGCTTAAGGATGCAAGTATGAGAGACAAAATTTAAATTATTTAATATTTAAGTGCTTTGAATTCAAAAGCAAGTTTTAAAAGAATCGAACATAGCTTACTTTTTCTTTCCCTTTTTCATAGGAATAGAACAATTCAAAAATAATTATAGTGAAAGCATTCCAATCATAACAGGTATCAGTCAAGTTATTTTTATTTAAATCAATTTTTGAATAATTGATGTAATCATAAGAGATCAATTTTAGAGAATTAAGTGCAATAAAATATTTTGAATTCAAGTATAATTTTTCTTCAAAAGATTTAGTCTTTATATAATCAATCTCAGAATACTAATAAAAAATATTTCATTGCTCCCCTCTTTTTGAAAAATTATTTTTCTTTATTTTCTTTAGAAGTTTTTTATAATCACAAATTTTAGAAAATGAATTTGCATTACTCTCCCTTTGATTTGTAATAAAAGAGTTTATTAAAACATTTTTGAAAAGTATAAACATAACATATTTCATAGGATTAATAATCAAATTTGATTATTTGAAAATTTTAAGAGATCTCCTCTTTCTTATAAAGATGAGGTATAATGTTTGAAAATTTTTAATTTTTCAATTTCTTTTAGAAATAGCTATAAATTCTTTGTTTCTCAGACTTTTTTTCTCCCCTTTTTTGATATATTCAAATAAAATTTATGCAAAAGAGAAATATTAAAATAATTCAAGAAATAAACTCATTATTAAGCAAATCAAACATAATTTCATTCAAAGATTTTTAAAATTTCATGTAAGCCAAATGATATATAAGAATATGAAAATATATTTCAAATTTTGAAATATAAAAACATATATTTATTTAAAAATTAAGAGTTTTATGAAATGATGCTAAAACTAAATATGAGCTCAATATAAATAAATTTCAGTATGCAACCAAGTATAAAGTATCAAAGAGATTCACCAAAATCATTCTATTATAATATGAAAGAATATATTTTCTTTTCCTCAAAAGATATCAAATAACTTGTTAGCAAAATAAAATATCAATTTCTTGAATTTATCTTAAATGATATCATATCAAAATATGGCTATGTAAAACCAGATTTGAATTCTTTTCTTTTTGCTAAGAGATAGAATGATGGAGTTTAGGGCAATGATAAGATATTTGATACCAATAATATAAATTAAAAAGAAAGTTCTCTCATATGATAGTTTTTGAAAATTTTGTTTGATACCAATTTTTAAAAAGTTTTAGGAAGAATATCTTGCAATTTTATTTTTGAAAATAATCAATTAAAGCAAAACAATTAGAAATGATGACTAGATAAATCCAAATCACTAAGTTTAGATAAGTAAGGTATAAATGTTTATCAATAATTAAGCTAAAAAATGATTGCTCCCCCTCTTTATTTCAAAACATGCATATTCATTTAGTTTAATAAAGCATTTATTTCTTAAATATTTAAAATTAAAAAAATGTATTAATTAAGTTTTAAATTAACTTTTGAATTGAGGTATGCAAGCATGAATAACCAAAATCAAAAAATTAAATCATTTCAAAATGAATCATGTCACTTTCAGATTAAATGGTAATTAAAATTATTCAAAAATAGTCTTTTTTCTATGAAAATATATTAGAAATTTCAAAATAATTAATTTTACTTTACACAAGCAACCTTTTATGCATCCAAGCTTAATTAGATTCAACTTTCTTATATAATTAACAATCAAAATAACATGATATAAACAATAGCATGCAGATTTCATGATAAAACATAAATTTATAATGTGTATTATATTTATAGCAATAATAAAGTCATTACAATATGTGTTCTAGAATCATGCATTTATAAAAAATATCAAAATTATTTAACTAAGCAAAATAAATTCATTAACTAAAGATGGTATAATGTCAAAAGGTTTAATTTTTACCAATCATCATCATCCATCCATTTTGAATCATAAGCATCCACTTATCAAGGTTTCACTTCTTTCAAAGCATTTGATGCGCAGCACACCTACAAAGTAATCATTTTCTAGATTTTGATATTCCAGCTTTTTTGGATCTATATGAGTTAGTGCACATGGTTTCTTTTGGAATCCAAATTTGTTTAACAAAAGTATAACTAAATCTATTGATATTGCATTCATAAATTTTATGGCCTACTTTATTATATTTAAAATAATAATAGAATAATTTTCATGAAAAGCTCTTGTAGACATGTTTTTGATAAATTTTTATTTTTTCAAAGGATTAAAACCAATTTCAGCCTTATTCAAAATAGCTCTTTGGTCTTTTAAAATTATTAAACTTTTCAATCCAAGGGTTAACTTTTCAACAAAAGGTTTAAGCTTTTCAATTTCATTTTTCAGATTATGATTTGCATGCAAATAAGCTTATTTTTAAAATATTTTCCTTCACATTTAATAACTCAAGATTTTTCTTTTTCAAAACTTTATTTTTTATACTTATCTTTTAAATTTATCCAAAAGATTTGAAAATAATCTTGTAACTTTTCAAAAGTAAAGTCAGGTTGATGTTCAGAATTTAACTCTTCCTTGCTCCTCTTTTTTAGAACTTGACTCGTCATTATTCCTCCAAACTATTATCATTAATTTTTTCTTCAAAAATTGTATGAATCTTCTTATATCTTTTGCTTCATCCTTTTCTTTCGACTCATCACTTTCTTCGAATTTGATAATTGATTTGAATGCAATGTTCCTCCTCTTCTTCGATTCTTCATCATCCTCAACTTGCTATATATTCAATTCTTGTATTATGAGTGAACCTATCAACTCCTCCATGGATAGCTTGCTAAGGTCACTTGCTTCTTAAATGGCTATCACTTTGTCTTTCCACTCCTTTGGCAAGCATCTAAGAATCTTGCAAATAAGCTTATTGTTAGTATAGGATTTGTCAAGAACATTCAAAGCATTATAATATATGTAAATCTAATAAACATACCAGAAATTGACTAATATTGTTCCATCTTAAATATTTTTTATTTATGAATGAGTAAATTAATTTTAAACTCTAACTTGATTTATTCCTTCATGAGTAATTTTAAGTATATCTTATATTTTTTAACTAAAAAGTAAAATTTTATTAAACTCATTATGATCTAAAGCACAATATAGAAAATTCATAGCTTTAGCATTCAATTTAATTTCTTGCTCATCCTAATGATCTTCAAGCTTGAGAGTAGCAATATCATTAACCATGATTGTAGATGTGTGAGATTCTTTGATTATAGCCTTTTAAAGGTTGTAATCAATGGTTTGAATGTAAATATGCATGCGAGTTTTTCAATAAATGTAATTTATGCTATTAAAAAATGGTGGTTAGCTAGTGGATTGCCCTTTGGCAAGATAAATATCAAAATGGGTTACCATTAATTTTTACTCTTGATCGTTAGATTAAATATCATGAATACCAAGCACTGATACTACTTATTGACCAGCGAAACGAAAGGAATTAGGTGAATTAGGTTTTTAAAAATTAAATAAGTCTGTGTTGAATTTGAAAATCAATGAAGTGTGTGTGCAATAATATAAGTATGTGCAAATTAAAACTAAATGCAAAACTTAAGAAGAGATGAGGAGGAGAGCAATACACAATAAATACACAAATTTTATAATAGTTAGGTGCACTCCAAGCATCTACATCTACTCTCCAAGTATCCCTAAGAATTCCACTATAATCCTCTAATTATAGTGTGATTGTTTTAGTCGGGTTCACAATCAAATCTAGTTGATTTTTCGAGATTACCAACCAAAATCTTACACAATTATTTTTCGAGCTAACAATTCAACCCAATTGGTTTTCTTTGCTCACCAACCAAAACTATACAAAGTCTAATTTTGGACTTGGACGAGCCTATATCAAGTTTCTCTCTCTCTCCAAGAACTTGTAAAGAAATCTCACAAATACAATGGATAAGAATTTAAGCACAAAAAAAACATCAATAAAATACTCTTGTAAGCTTTGAGAATATGTTGAAAGATAGCTCTTTCGAAGCTTGTTTTTTCTTATTTTGAAGCTTGAGAGGATGTAGTTGATGAAGAAAAAGATTTCTCTCGAAAGCTCACTAAAAAACTTTGCACTAAATCCCTTTCTTTTTCTTTGTTCCAAAGCTATTCAATAATGCTATCACAAATGATGTATTTCTCCTTTTTTTTTTCTAAAGATCTTATTTCTTATCTTTTTCCTTGATTTCTCTTGGTTCTTTAATAAGTTTGGGATAATAAATATCCTTAGAACCTTTAAATAATAATTTATGATCGTTTGGAAGTGGAAACTAGCCTTTTGGAGTATTGTACAAACTTCTGCATATCTGATAAACTAATGTTAATGTATTGTTAGAATCTGGTGAGTCATCGACTCACCAATACTTGAGTCGATATTTGAGTCAACTCACCAATCCTTGAGAGTTGGCTCACCAATCCTTGAGTCAACTCACAGCTTGATTTGAATTTTTCTGCTTTTGAATTTTCTGTAACTATGACTTATAAAGCTTGAGTTGATTCTTGAGTCGATTCATGATCCATGCCAACTAAAAAATTATGTACGAAACTTGAGATTTGAAGTTATGACTTGATTTATTCCAAACCATCTTTCAAGTATCTATTTATTTTTAATTTCTTTGGCTTTTCCACTTTCTTTGGAACTTCAAAAATCCTCCAAACACTTCAAATTATTCTTTAACTTTTTCAAATATTTCCAAAACTTCTCCAATATTAAATTTGTTCCATCAATACTTCTTGTCTCCTTCTTGAGACTACTTTATCTTTAACCCAAAACTTATATAATTTTTATTTGAAAATCTTTTGATTTAGCTTCTTCAAGAGAATTTCTTCCTTAATTTAATGTATCTTTATAAATACTTAAGAGATCCTACATCCATTCTTGAAATACATTATTAGTACTATTTGTACTTAAAATCTTGTTATCATCAAAATCAATCGTTGGATCAACAGGTCTAAAATCTCGACTTAGGCTGAGTTGAGATCACATCGATTACTAACTAGATTTACATCCATGCAATCCATTTGTATTATAATTGATTGTCAGATGCTTTGTATTCGGTGGTATGATATATATAGAGATAAAATTAATTAATGGTATTTGATTATCAATTACCATGTACTTGTCAAATTAAAGGATTAAGAGCAAATTACCACCTAAAAATATTTGAATTTTAATCGAATGTCTCTTGCTTCTTCCATCGCATTATGATAAATCTCATGTTCCTTGTCAATAAGATTCAGATGATAAGTGGCAATCAAATCAAGGGACAAAATCAATTTTCCATTAACACTTACAACACCTATTTGGATGCTTCTCAAATCTCAATCCTCCATATATTTGTGGATCCAATTTCATGATTTGTTTCATGCCAATAACATTAAATGACAGACAAATCAAGGGATGGAGTAACCCTCCCAATCTCAATTTGAAAGTTTGTTATTTTATAGATAAAAGATTTGGCTGAGAATCTATATATTTTCAGTATAACTATTTTTAGATAATATATTAGATAGAAAAATAATTTATTCATATTCTTTTATAAATGAAAAAGTAGCTTTGAAAATTATTATCAATATTTTTTTATATTATTAATTTCCTAGATAAGTTACTAAAATTTATTCATATTTTCATATTACCTTTTAGGGCATGTTCTTTTGTGAATAAATGTTAAGAAGAAGTTGGTCAACTTCCTATCGATCAACTTATCTATTTTTATAATTTTAAGATAGATAAGTTATTTTTTTAATAATATTTATCTATGAAATAGGGACTAAAATTTGGGATAATGGATAACTGAGTATATTGGGTATTGAATGAGCAGATATTTGAAATCAAAAGAAGGAGATTTTAAGAATAAAATTAAATGTTTTCTTTACTAACTAGTGAAAAAAAATCTAGCCATCTCTAGATAGGTAAGATTTTTTTTTCATTTTATGGATAAATATTACAGGAAAAGTAACTTACCCATCTTGAAAAATGCAAGAACATGGATAAGTTGATCAATAAAAAAGTGGACAAATTTTTCATGATGTTCATCTATAAGGATTCATTCTTTACAAGTACAAAATTTAGTTAGGAACTATATTTTTCGAGGTAAATTTTTTAGATAATATCTAGATAGGAAACTAATTTATCTATGTTCTTTTATACATGAGAAAAAGTAATTTCGAATTTTGTTATCCATTTTCTTTACATTATTACTTTTCTAGATAAGTTACTAAAATTTATCCATATTTTTTATAATATCCTTTATGCAGACTAGAATTTGAGAGTAGTGGATAACTGAGTTATTGGACATAGAATGGAGAAGCATTGAAAATAAAAAAATACATATTAGAAATAAATTGAATGTTTACTTTAATGATTAATAAAAAAATAATTTAGCCATCTCTCATATGGATATTTTTTTTTATTTAAAAAAATAATTTATCTATTTTAAGTGTAAGAATATGAATAAATTAATTGATAGTAAAATTGATCAACTTATTTTATGATATTCATCTATAAAAATATGGGTCTAAAAAGAACAAGAACATGCCTAAATATTTTCCAATAATGAGTATCCCTTACAACCTACTACTATAAAGTCACACAAAACCCTCTCCACCAAAAATCATTTTCTCCCCATCACCCTCATAAAAGAAAAGAAAACGATGCAGGCCAATGCGATGGAGGGAAAAAAAAAAAGCCCCAAAATCCCCCGGAGACTTTGTACATTTTTATTATTTTAACCGATGGTAATCCCAGATAATGTTGTGTTACTCGACTCCCCGCGCCATAAACAGCTGTCCACCAAGCGGAACGCCGCGTGTCGACCAACTAAAGCCATTTTCGGCCCATCCCCATGCGTCGACGAGACGAAATTGCGTAATCCAACGGCCCTGATCATCCGGACAGCGGATTGCCACTACGGTGGACCCCGCATCCAACCCATCGACTTCCTGGTGCTAAGCTGGCAAGCTCTGTCTATCGGTCCTCTCTCTCTTCTTTAATTGCGAGCTCGGCATTAATTTAGCTGGATCTCCGAACCGCGTTAATTTAGAATTTAAGACCAATTATTGAATATTTTTTTAATAATATCCTATCCTTAATTATTTAATTAATTTTTTAAAAATATGTTCTATTTATTAAAAATTATAATTTTTATAAAAAAATTAATTCGATAGCCTCATTCATCATCCAATATATTATTGTTAATCTAAATAGACCGGTATGTAGTCCCTCTATAATTCAGGAATGTTATCCTTTTTAATTTTTTTTAAATTTAAAAAAAAATCCCTCTCTCTTTCCTTTTTCTTTCCCAATTAATTTAATTAAACTAAAAGAAAACACCTTCTACGGTAACTAAGATTACGTCCTTATCGCTTTCCCTTCTTTCCCAGTCCCGCGGTTTTAGGCCCTTTTCTCTCCTGTCTTCCGTCGATTCTGAGCGCTCGGAGCTCGTCTCAGGTACTCTTTTGTTCTTCGGATTTAGGGTTTTTATAGCATATATCATTGGATTTCTGTCAATGTTGGTTGGTTTATTTTTATTATTATTATTTTTTTGCAGTTACTTCCGGTTGGATCTTCTTCCACCCGGCTCAATTTTAGCTGAATTAGATTGTTGATTTCATGCTAGAAATCGTAGGTTCCCTCCCACATTCATTGTCCAAGATCCGATCTGCTCGATCCAGTGTGTTTTCTCATAGATCGAAACGCTGGTTCCCGGAAGATCCGTTCTTTTCCTGTTTCGTAAACTCTCACCTTCCTCTATCCTCCTCTTCCGTGTATTTTTCAGTAGAAGTTCTGATCTTAGCTCACAAATTTTAGTTCTTTTTTTTTTTCCCCTAAAGATTTTTGTTTTTCCTCATGAAGAGGTATCAAGCTTCACCTCCCATCCTTCTCTGTGCTTCCTTTTTTTCTTGCTGGCCGTCGGCAAAATCTCGGCGGCCGACAGCACCAACAGCACCTACGTCCCGCGGGACAACATTCTGCTTAACTGCGGTTCCTCCGGGGAGGACAAGGACACCGATGGCCGCATCTGGACCGGCGACGCTGGCTCCAAGTACGCCCCCTCAATTAATGGCGTTGGCCTCACTGCCCCTCCCAGGACTCGGTCCCGCAAGTCCCCTACTTGACTGCCCGGTTCTTCGCATCCCCCTACACCTACACCTTCCCCTCGGTGCTGGCCGGAAATTTATTCGCCTCTACTTCTATCCTTCCACCTACTCCGGCCGCGCCGCCTCTGATGCCTTCTTTTCCGTCACCGCCGGTTCCTACACCCTCCTTCAAAACTTCAGCGCCTACCTCACTGCCGATGCCCTCAACTTTGACTACCTCGTCCGCGAATTTTCCCTTAATGTGTCCTCCAGTGGCCTCAACCTCACCTTCACGCCTTCTACTGACCATCCCCATTCTTATGCGTTTGTGAATGGTATCGAGATCGTCTCCATTCCCGACATCTTTACCACCACCAGTGCATTGCTTGTTGGGACCTCCACAGACTTCCCTATTGACCCGGACTGGGCCATCGAGACCGTCTGCAGGCTGAATGTGGGTGGGCAAGCCATTTCTCCCACCGAAGATTCTGGCTTGTTTCGTTCATGGGGTGATGACTCCCCATACATCTATGGTTCCGGATTTGGGGTCACATACTCCAATGACCCGAATGTTACAATCAAGTACTCGACCTCCTTGCCGGAATATATTGCACCGGTGGATGTATACTCGACAGCACGGTCGATGGGGCCTGATGCGCGTGTCAATATGAACTATAATCTCACATGGATCCTGCCAGTGGATGCTGGTTTCTACTACCTTGTGAGGCTGCATTTCTGCGAGATCCAGTATCCAATGACCAAGATAAACCAGAGGGTCTTCGAAATTTTTCTCAACAACCTGACTGCCCAAGATGATGCTGATGTGATTGCTTTGAGCGGTGGAATTGGCATCCCGGTGTACGAGGATTTTGTGGTGTTGACTTCGGGGACCGGCTCGATGGATCTGTGGGTTGCACTCCATCCTAATAATTCAAACAAGCCAGAGTTCGATGATGCTATCTTGAATGGGATGGAGGTCTTTAAGCTGCAGAACAGTAACGGAAGTCTTGCTGGACCGAATCCAGAACCACGTCCCGAGCCAGATGGAATCCTGATGAGGTTTTCAATCACCATAATCGCAAGTCCAAGAGTAAGGCCCGGTGATTGCTGGTGGGGTGATCGGTGGAGTTGTTGTCCTGTTGGCTTCTACTTTTGCCTGTTTGGGTTTTGCAAGCAAAAGAAGAAGAGTGGAGGGAAGGATGCAGGCACCAGCGATGGACCATCAGGTTGGCGGCCACTCTCCCTCTATGGCAACTCTCACTCGGCGGTGTCAGCCAAGACGAACACAACTGGGAGCTACGCCCCGTCGCTCCCATCCAACCTTTGTCGCCACTTCTCTTTTGCAGAGATCGAGGCTGCCACCAATGGCTTCGATGAGGCCCTTCTTCTTGGTGTTGGTGGGTTCGGAAAGGTCTATCATGGGGAAATAGATGGCGGCTCCACTAAAGTTGCAATCAAACGGGGGAATCCGATGTCTGAGCAAGGTGTCCACGAGTTCCAGACTGAGATCGAGATGCTGTCCAAGCTCCGTCACCGTCATCTTGTATCTTTGATTGGTTACTGTGAGGAGAACTGTGAGATGATTCTAGTTTATGACTACATGGCCTATGGGACACTCCGCGAGCACCTTTATAAGACCCAGAAGCCACCCCTCCCTTGGAAGCAGCGGCTCGAGATTTGCATTGGTGCTGCCCGTGGGCTTCACTACCTCCACACTGGTGCCAAGCATACCATCATCCACCGAGATGTGAAGACTACTAACATTCTGTTAGATGAGAAATGGGTTGCAAAGGTTTCAGATTTGGGCTTTCAAAGACTGGTCCTACGCTCGACCATACTCATGTTAGCACAGTGGTGAAGGGCAGCTTTGGTTATCTTGATCCAGAGTACTTCAGGCGGCAGCAACTTACCGAGAAATCCGATGTGTACTCTTTTGGGGTTGTATTGTTTGAGGTCCTCTGTGCTCGGCCGGCTCTGAACCCGACGCTTCCAAAGGAGCAAGTGAGCTTGGCTGAGTGGGCACTGCACTGTCAAAAGAAGGGCATTCTTGATCAGATCATTGATCCCTATCTCAAGGGCAAGATTGCTCCATCGTGCTTCAAGAAGTTTGCAGAAACTGCTGAGAAGTGTGTGGCTGATCAGGGAATCGAGCGGCCATCAATGGGTGATGTCCCTGGAACCTTGAGTTTGCACTCCAGCTACAAGAGGGTGCAGAGGAAAGTGGAAGTCTCATTGGTGGTGCAATGTCAGATGATGGCACCTCTCTCATGATGATGGGGAAAAAAGACTCGAATGATCCATTGGTCGAATCCAGCACAACCACAACCACAACCACCACCGTGAGCATTGGAGGGCAGAGCCTTGCAAGTGAGGACTCTGATGGACTGACGCCAAGTGCCGTATTCTCGCAGATCATGAACCCCAAAGGGCGGTGAGATAAAATCTTGAGCCGAGGATTGCTACTACTGTGTATCTCCACGCCAAAAACCTGCTATCCCTTATTTTCCCTGCTTTAATCTCTTTATTCAGTAATATTTGATGAGTTATGTTGTAATTTTATTAGACCCTAAGATCTCCTAAATTCAATATGATATGTGACTCGTATTCTTGAGAATGCTTTGGTTGTTGGTTGTAGCAATGGTTATGGGGTGTTGTTTTGTAAATTTGTTGCGTCTCTGTTAAGGAGACCATAAATATGGTTTGGATACTCTTTCTTTATGTCTCATCAGCTTGATGACTTTGAAATTTCAGACCTGCTGGAAACTGAGGATTTAAGAAGCAGCAAAAAGTTGATTGATATTCCTGCAATGTTTAGGGCTCAACATACTGTAACTATAATACCTTTGTTGTACGGTAGAGTTATCAATGGATCGGATTTAGATCATAATCCAGATATCTAGATTCGGATATGATTTTATTTACGGATCCAGACCTGATCCGAATATCGATAGATCTAATTTTAAAGTATCAGATCCGGATCCGAATGGATCTTGGATATTCGGACTCGAACCCGGACCCGAATGGCACTGATCACAAGTACTGTAGCATTGATGATCATGGTATTATGGTACTGATCACAGCATTGTGGCATTGATCATAGCTATTAATATAAAACAAGCTATTAACATAAAACAGAACGAGTACCTAACCGACTAAACCTGGAACGATATCGGAAGAGGGGTAGCGGCAGTCGGGGACGATCAATGATGTTGGTGGCTGATGGAGCTCGAATCCAAGAACGGTAGCTACGAGGGGTCGATGCCGGGGTAGCGCGGCTGGCGGGGCTCGGATCTGGACGCTGGAAGGGCTCGGAGCTAAAGAAGGAAGAGCCGGATTGCTGGAGGGGTAGGCGGAGGCTAATGTCGGAGCAGTAGAGCGGCTAGCGAGGGACGATGTCGATGGCCAGTGGGGCTCATCGGCTTCAAGCTAAAGAAGGGAGAGCCGGATGCCGAAGAGGTAGGCGGAGCCCGATGTTCGAGTAGTAGAGAGGCTAGCGAGGGACGATGTCGGCCGTCGAGGACTTGGGGAGAGGAGGTGTCGACCGTCGAGGACTCGAGGGGAGGGGGGTCGACCGTCGAGGACTCGCGTGGAGGAGGTGTCGGCCGTCGAGGGGGCTTTGAGGATTCGATGGAAAGGAAAGACGTTAGGGCACGATGGAGGGCTTTTAAAGTTAAAAGAAGGATTGATTTCAAACCGTTGAATCATGATCTGATGATTCTTAATAATATAAATATATATAAATATATAAATATATATAATATTAATTTATATAATCGGATCTCGAGTCTGTCAGGTCTAGATATATATCCAGATCCAGATCCATTTAATCATGAATGGGTCTGGGTCTAGGTATACGGGTCCAGATTTAGATCCACACCCGTTGAGTAAATACCCATGGATATCGAGTCCGGACCCAATTCATTGACAGCTCTACTGTACGGTAGATGAGGATCTTCCATCAAGATCATACACCTTCCTCCTCCCCCCTCTAGTGCGGTTCAGGAAGTGGTGCAATACACACAACTATACAAGCACCATATCGGTGATTCCTGGAAGTCGGCAATTGCAATGGGTTATGATTCTATTTGTTTCCTTCTAGGGGCGCTGCAGTTGATGTTAATGATAAATGAATTGTTTTGAGTTTCAACACCCCCATTGTGCTGCTGCAAAACCTACCGTATATTGGATCCTAGCAGCAAGGAGTGACAGAGCTTGTCATCTGCTCCAAATTCCACAAATCAGATGCAAAAGCTCATTGACCAGATTTTTAATCAAGTAAGAACCAACACAAAAGAAACCAATATATCTCATTCTTGATCAAAGGTTCAAATTTGGATCTCACAAAATACAAATAGGCTCCACATGTAGATATGACCTAAATAACCAGTTCCAATTTTGCCCGGTAATGTTGCAACATCAAGCCATGGGTTGCAAGGTTGCAAGTCATCTCCACATCAAGTCATAACTGGATATATTCACAAACACTATAAAACCAGCTGCAAGAAATCAAAGGAACAAAATATTTGTCATCATTAAAAATACCGATATGATCAATGTACATGACAAAGGAAATCATAGCACCAACAAACTATTTATTCTTTTAGTATACATTCATCTGGGAGAAATACTATTGAGTTGTGTGCTTTCACCACATGTTCTATAAGAAAACAAGCCAGCAGTAAGATGTACAACTGGGTTTGGGAAGTAACTGCAAATCTGACAGAGAAGCCATGTACCAGAGAGGAAAAAATACATGAGGTACTCTCATCAACCAAACATAGGATCAATGAATACATATGCCAGCATAAACCTTATTCATCATCTCAATAGCTAGATGGATTCACTTGGACGACTGGGATGAGGATGCAATAAGCACATTTAACTTATTCTCAAGTTCAGGTTTGTTGGCGCCGACAAGCTTATCCAGCTGCTGCCCATCCTTCAAGAAGAAGAATGTTGGAGTTGCACGAATATCCCATGATGAACTGAAATCCTGCAACAACAATTGACAAATTCAAGCTCCATATTTGTCAACAAAGAATACATTCCATGTATAAATGCAAACTTGATAAAAACTAACTTGGTACACTATAGCCAACATATTAAAGTATTTGCCACAATCTAGAAGTTGGTTTTACATGTAACATATTGTTCCCAATTTATATGTGCACAAGGTTTTCCTGACCATTAACTTATATATTATGGTAATAAGCTGTTGACCTATCTTTTTGGATTGAATAATGAAACAAATAATGGTCCATAGAGCATATTTTATAGAAAATATGTCCAGAGATCTCCCGTACATATTTTCAGGAATAGTGTGTCAAATAGAGGCACAATGAACAGGATGGGATGCACGATATCAAGGTTGACTTGACACTTTTTACTGCATTCAAGTTTTTACCTTACAAAAGGCTCCAAAACCTTTTACATGTCCTTCAATTTGCATCCACATTCTCTGTTGTAAATCTGATGTTCAAGTTAGTTTTAACTCTCCTTCCTCAACCAAAATGTGAATGACCTGAAAAATGTTGACCAAGATGGAGCCTTGTGAATCAAACGAAAGCATGTCTACAGTTCAGAGGGGCTTTTGGTTGCTTGTATGCATAGCAGTGAGTCTGAGAAACAACATATAGGTTGGTAGATGAGGTCTTTAACAAAACATCCAGAATCAGCCATGCAAAAATTTGACCCAATATTTACTCGAACAATGGGTGATGTTCAAGCACAAGTTTTTTTCAGTATGATAAGGCTTAAACAAACTAGAAAAATTCCATGTGCTAAATTGAGGCTCTGCCTTTATATGCAATTTGCTCTTGGAGTGAGTGGTGCTGAAGCAGGATAGAACCCATACAAAGTGATGAAACATGAAAGACTACAAACTAGGTAAAGTTCTGCTGGCACTGAGCTGACTGCAGAAATAATAGAATCTTGGTTTGATAGGTTTCCCACAGAGCTTAAAATAATAATGAAGGATCTCATTTCATGCCTTCTACCCGAGCCATCAATTTATAACTTAGAATATTAATAAACATCTTACTCCCAAAGTACAGAAGTTTAAAAAGATTATTCAGCTTTCCCCATTACAACTATTTCGTCTGAATCTTCATAATTGAGAACCATAGTCAACAATGACCCAATAATGGAACTCCTTGCGCCTTATACAAAACATCACATAAGTGATCATAACAACTCTGGTTACATCCTTAGCACTTAATTTCTGCGGAGATCTTCCTGGCCTCACTCTAGAAAATCCAAAAGCATGAGCAGGAATCTCACTTGTCCTAAGAAACAAAGTGGGATCAGTGGCTGAACAAATAGCTGTGCTACATTGCCGTTCATGGGGGAAAAAGCAAAGATCAAAGAAATATCAATGGGAATGACAAAGAATAAGGTGGTGGAAACCATGAGGTAGAGAACAAGATAATGAACTAACATGAATAGCGCATTTGGGTTAACAATGATGATGATGATGTCAGAATTTTCCATCTGTCCATACAACCACAAGCAAGTTTGCAAGTGAACATAAAAATCCATGCCTCCTACTCTTTGATTGTCAGCTCTTGATGGTCATGCCCTCTGCCTATCGATGTTTCAACATGGATCTTCTAATTACGTGCACAGAGGTTCCAAAATACTAAAATGTACTCTACTTTTATGAGTTTCTTGAATCAACAAGCAATTCATCTAATTCCCCCGGTCAATCCAACATATCCATTTTCACATGCTAAGAGGTTGGTAATACAGCTGACAGTTGAAGTTGTAACTTGAGAAATGGGATACCTTCAAAATTTCTGAAGCCTGGAATTTTAACCTACAAGCACACCATCGCAAACGGTTCCATATTTCTAACATTTAGGAAATGACAATGTCATGGCAAAGTCAGGGCTATGAGTTTGATTCAATAACTATAACCAAGGTTTAAGTTTCGGCTGAAACCAATCCTTTTCAGTCAAAACTGATTGAATTCAGCCAATACTGATATGAAACTAACCAAAAAGTAGATCTGAAAAGACTACATTTAATGCTTAACTGGAAATAGATGTAAAAGGAAGCAACAGACCATCAGAAAAAAGTAGCTGTAGAAAGCATCAGACAGCATGCAAAGGGCAAGATTGAGGTAAGAGCAGATCATACCACCAACTCATCCACATCAATTGTCAGGAACATAAGAGAAGGATACTTCTCAGACAGCTCAGCATAAACAGGTGCCATCATTCTGCATGGGCCACACCAAGATGCACTGAAATTTGCCACAACCTGTGCAAGAAAACATACATGTGATTTTCATGAAAATCTAGAACATGGAATAAGACATGCAAGGGCTCTAAGTTGACAAAGGTGCGTTCACTGTTAAACAAAAAGTCAAAATTTACACTCCCAAACTCTCTGATTAACATGGAAGCTATGATTTGGAATTCAAACACCTAGCCTGGACATTCATGTCTAAAGTTTATCTGTGTCTCATCGCATGTTTGAAAGCGGTCTAAGTTTGCATTTAAGGCAAGGTGATTGATAAAAGTTGGACTGTCAGTTCCTCAGATGTAGTACTCAAGGCCATATCTGCAGTTCAGACTGATACTATCAGATAAATGCCCCAATTTTTTGGTGCTTGAGCTGACAATAATGATATTATATAACAATCATGTTGGCAATATTGAATCTGATGTGCTCAGACTTATGGATGCTCGAACCTCTTAATAATCTCATGAGATATTATATAGATTTTTATTATACTTCCTTTTTTCATTGCTGGCCACATGGACGCATGTTAATACATGCAGTTAAATTACCACATGCACACAAGCATGTTTATATAAAACCCCACTTCTTTGTGTGTGGATTTCAGTCAGCACACAATCTTAATGTCCATGCTGACCATACTATAGCCAATTAGCCAGCTGATGACACTAACTCACTTTGCTCATATTCTTGCTTTCTCAAAAACAATTATCAAAGCTACTCCCATGTCAAAGATGGATCAAAAATCTCCATGCAAAATAGGTTTCTTTTTAATTGCAGTGTTAACTTAAACTCACACAGGTGGAGTCCTGGTGACAGTATTAATCAACTCAGATATGACTTCAAGTAAATTATTTTTACTTACGCAAGCACATCCAGCAACATCTAATTTCTTCAAGATTGATGCACAAGGTTCTGTGCTATTGGAGACAATCCAATTCATTTGAACCGAATTTTGGATATCGTCCTTCTGAACCATCATATATTATCAACCCTGAAAATTCAATATGACCTTTCATGCAAATATTATACATTTTTAATGGAAAAGGGCTACGATCACTCGAGGGGGAATCTGATCCACGTTGACACATGAATCAGCTGCCCTTTTCCAACTGGTCTTCTCCTCCCATTTATGACCATAACATATTCTGCAGTATATTATACTGACCCTGAATTGCAGAACCATATGTATAGGAGCTGTTTGATCCAACCCCAACAAGCAATGTGGAAATGCTTCCACAACATAACCAAAGATGGTCATACCCAAACCTAATTCTGGAGTCCTAAGGCCACCATACAGGTTCTGGATGCAATTCTACAAAAAATTATGAATGACTCCTGTACAGGTGACCCATAATTGTAGCCAGCATAGATCCAAAGTTATTAACATAACATATTAGTTTGCCAATTCCAGGAAATCCAGCTAAACAGCTCAAGTTCAGCAGTGGACCAGGCTGACCTGGACAAAGACAAAAAATTTAAGCTTCAGACTGATAGTAAAACTGGACACATAACTTCATTAACAGATTGCAATTGTGAGACAGAAGAGAGCTCTTCTAGTCCCACGTTTGTTATATTGCATGCATAAGAATGAATCCTTAGAAATGCTAAGTTTATGTGCACATGGACATCTCTGTGTGCGTGCGTACGCGTGCATGCATATATGCCCATGTTTGGATTTTGGGTCCTATCAAGATGCTTACTAGCTTGCCATCTTTGTTTGCTTCTGCAATCTTCTCATCCCAGCTCTCTTTGCTAGTAATTGCATGCACATTTGCAGCTCTGAAATCTATGTCATCAGAGCCATCACGGTCCCCACACTACGCATGATGAGAGAACAAAAGCAATTAGTTGGCCAACATTTTAGTTTAATACATGAACACACCAATCCAGTACCAAGATAAACCAACAGGTATAAAGGTACATGCGCAAACAGCCACACACATACACACGTGCAAAGACAGACATGCCCACAAGCACACACATATACAAACATAAATATAAATACACATACATAAATGTATATATGTATAAACATTTGTACAGAATATTATAATATATAGATATTTGTGTCTGTGCCTGTGATGAACAGGCTTGTGCACAATCAAGACTTATGGAGTATTTAAACTGAAATCTCTTCCAGTATTCAATTAATTCTGTAAGGTTATTAGGTTTCTTGCAAGGTCAAAAAAGCAAATAATGTGACAAGTATGAAGTTAAACTGAAGGTGTTTGGAAGCTCAAAGCTCAGGCCATATAACTGTGACTTAAAAGCTCAACATCATGCCACCCACCATCACCCATACACTGCCATCTCTCCCCCAACCCACTCCATTGCCCAACACACACATATGTGTACCCACATGCCTCCATGTTCCACTGTGAAATGACGTACCAAGAAACACAGGTTATTTATCTATGCATTGCACTATGCACACTGAATTTTGTTACGAGTTTCCATGTATTTTATCTATCATAACTAACCTTTCCAAGAAGATTCCCATCAGATCTTAGGAGTTCCAGACAAGAAAACAGGATCACCAGCTTATTCTGGAAATAGAAAATAACAAAGAAATCATTAGTAAAAACTAATGTCATTGAATTGAAAAGTTTAGATACCTAGAGGAAAGAGCAGAAGGACAAATTACTCTGCATATCATAACCACATATATGCTCCAGGTAACTGAAATAAACTTTGAAAAGAACCGCCAGAAATTATTTGTATAATGTTCTTATTGGAATCAGGCTATTTAGTCAGACATCAAGTGATGATTATATACAACAAGTAAATAAAGATGCATTGGGCAAATATCTTATGACAACAAGAAATTATTCTCCAATACCTTCTTGTGAGAAGAGTCAATATCTTATAGGATATGAGTATGATGATATTAGAGTTTGAGTTCACATTTAGGCATATAGACATGTCCAGAAAAACAGGAACATTGAAAATATGATAATATTTAAGTGAATATCTTAATATATATATCACAACATTGCTCTATGAATCAAAATATTGACAATAAATATGCAACTGACACCATAGAGATGAGAACACTGAGGTGCATACATAATGTACCAGGAAGGATGAATGAGTGCATTGTTGGAAGCAAAAGAATCCCATAGATTAAACTGGTAGAAAATTAATTATATTACCTGAGCATCTGTATTGAAGATTTGGATTGGCCTCATGAGAGAAATGAAGGCAGAAAAAAACCTAAATGGAAGTTGTGATAGAGGATTTGAAACGCTTGTGCTGACAGAGGATGCCCTTCCAAGGAATACGTGGTAAATATAATTCACACCCTTAACTCCATATAGTTGACCTGGTGCTTAACACTTATAAGCTATGTAACCAAGAATCGGTCATATATTATAATAAATGAATTTAGCATCCAAGTATTGGTTCCCTACATAATATTATCCCAACACACTAACACCAGAATATTATTCCAACACACTACCACCAGCAACTACAGAACCTATGTGCACTTGCAGTTACTAGAATAAGGATATATGAGTATAAATAAGAACCAAGGTATTTATATAAATAGATATGAAAGGAATTTTGTAGAAAAAACAACATCAATTGAATATTTGGGTTTCTTTCTTTTTCTTTTTAAATGAAGTGCAAGGAATGCAACTATAAAGGGAATATGCATAGAGATAAGACTTCAGGTAAAAAAAGATGACTGAAGATACCAGAAAATGACTTATTAGCATGGTTTTAGTTTATAATTAATAAAAAAACAGAATGATAGTTTGGTTAGATATGTCTTAAAACTAGAAAAGAAAAATGCAGAATGAATTCACCAAAAGCAATGCCAATAGTATGACAGAGGTTAAGTGATGATTGCCAGTATATAAGGCTCTTTCATTTGCACCAGATGATATATGGGTCTAAAGTGGCAGTCACACGTCTAAATGCCAAAAAGATGGTGTAAAGTTCAGAATATTGTGAGAATGGTTTTGATGAAACTGGTTGCAAAATAGATATCGGTCTTGAGTGAAACAAAGGGAAAACATGATTCACAATGTCCCACCATGAAGTAGTGTCAGACTGTCAGCTATTGCTATGAGAAAAGGTGCAAATAAATACACCAAAAGAGATTTAGGTAGGTGCATAGCAGGGATTATATGATGACAACTAGTTTATAAGGTTCCATCATGTGTGTAAATGGCTCCAACAAAAGAAGCAATCAAATGGAATGTAAGTTGACAAGGTGAGATAAAGCTAAGTATATTATGAAAAGAGATTTGGTAATAATAGTTGAAAAACAAGCATAAATATTGAGTAGAACAAAAGGCAACACATGGCCCACAAAGTTCAACTTTGAATTATCATTGATTATTTCTATGGTCATGGCTGCATTTTGAATGGTCTTCTAACAAAATTACGCATCATCGCTCATGTAGCTGCGGTGAATATTAAGATATTTATGTCCAAGTTAGATGGATGAAATAAGGCTTGTTATGGTATTAGCAGTCCTTGGAATAGACTCAGTCAATTGTCATGGTTCATGGACCTCAAAAACTTGCATACTGTTAACTTTGAACTGAGAAAACATATATACAAAAAGATCCAGTGCAAAGAATCGACAAAAGGTCACAATACCATGAAGCATAAGAGTTCACAAATTATATGCTATGTGGTATTAAAATACAGTCTACGACTAGATCCAGGACAAAATAATTGCGCTTAACACAATATAAATTCTGAATTATAGTCGTTATATGCTATGTGGTATTAAAATACAGTCTACGGCTAGATCCAGGACAATATAATTGCGCTTAACACAACATAAATTCTGAATTATAGTCGATAGTAATCAAGAGGTTCATTTGCAAAACTAAATGACTGCCGGAAAAGAAAACCTGTGGCTAGCAGGTTTTGTACTTACAACTTCTCGGCAAGTTTCAGAGCCCATGACGAATAAAACATCGACTATAACTTTCAACCGTGTCAAAAATTTCACCAGTCATCTCATGTGCCATTCTTGAGTTGCTCAGCATTAAAATGACACACCAGGTGGTTGCACTAATTTAACCAAATTAACGTAAAATAAGCGGACGGTTGACTAACATTAAATTTAACGAAGAAGCTTTTTCATACAATCATCTGCATCAATTAAATTAAGAACCTGTTCGTTAAGACATCGAATCATGCGTTGATTTAACCAAGAAGCAATTTAAACTCTCCAGGATCCGGATACATGGAAAATTAAGCTTCGATCCTTTTCTATTGCTGAGAAATCAAGAATCTCTTACGGGATAAAGAAAGGAACATACCTAAAAATCTCTTCGCCAATTTCGCCGTAAGATACTGTTTTTGGCGAAAGAATCCAACGATAATTTTGATCGAAGAAACCGTAGATTTTGGGAAGGAGGAGAGATCTACGCAAAGAACGCCAATGTCAAAGTGGGTTACGCCGTCGAAGCATCTTGACGGCGAGCGCGAACATTAGATCCGGAGCGAAAGCCCCCTCGCCCCCACCCCCCCACCCCCCGGTCAAAAAACCAAAAAAAAAAAAAAAAAAAAGAAAAAAAAGAAAAAGAAAATGTCGCTTTTGTCCCGACGTATTGTACTGTACTGAAAGCGACATTCTTGGTACACCACCGGATGCAAGAGATCCAAGCTGGCCATGCAGGCTTTTTTTTTTTTTTTTTTTTTTTTTTTTTTTTTTAATTGATTCATGCAAATTCGGACTAGCACGACAGGGTGGGATATAACCTGTATTAAACGGATTTACAAATTCTCTGCGCGTTATATCTGTATATCTTTTCAAATAAATCGAATATTATTTTTATTCTCATCGCTTTACCAAAAAAAAAAAAAAAAATCGAATATTTCAACATTATATATATATATATATATAACTTTATCTCGGAGCCTACTTATATTTTTTTGCTCTCATTCAATGTTACCGGCTATCTATTCACTTTATCTATATTTTTATCTTAGTAGGAAAGATAGTTATGCTAAACTTTTACATTCGAGCGAACGATGAATTGCTAAGGTTTTTAATTTTTTTTCAATCAATGAAACCTAATGATTTTGTATTCAGACATAAATAATGAATACAACTATAATATATAAAAAAAAGTATAGTTATTAGAAAGTAGCACATTATTTATTTTTTATGCGAAACTGAGTGATATCCTCCAATATCTAAAAAAGAAAAAATGAAGAACCACGGGAAGATAAAGGAATTATATATTTTAATATAATATTTTAAAATTCATGTCTAAAGATAAATGTGATAATATTTTTTATAAAATTTATGATACCGATTCATAAAATTATGATTTCATAGTATAAATTTATGACACCGTGTACAGTTTCAAAGTGGGAAGTCTTAGAATTCTTCTAGTAGTCATAGAGTATTCTAGATTTATGATCCTCTATATCAAAATATGCTTTTATGATTATTATATAATTTTTTTAAATTATAGTGTACGTAGACTTATGAAATCTTGTATTTTAAATACTCCCTATAAAATTGTTACATCCTAATTCAAAATCATGATACCATTTTATAAAATTTTGACACCTCTATATAGATTTAAGTCGTGATGCTTTAGATTTATTCCGGATGTCAGTATATCTTAGACTTATGAAATCCTATATTTTAAATATCCTCTATAAATTTGTTACACCATAGTTCAAAATTATGACACCACTTCATAAAATTATGACATCCATTCACAAAATTATGATACTATTGCATAGATTTAAGCCGGGATGCCTTAGATTTATTCTAAATATCATAGTATATCCTAAACTTATGAAATCCTACATTTTAAATAGTCTCTATTAGATATTATATCAAAGTACAAAATTATAACATTGCTTTAAATTAAGGCATCCCTTCACAAAATTATAACATCCTTGCACAGATTATAGTCGAGATGTCTTAGATTTATTCTACATATTATAGTATATCTTAGATTTATGAAATCCTGTATTTTAAATATTGTCTATAAGATTGTTATATCCTAGTTCAAAATATGACATTCCTGCACAGATTTAAGCTATGATATCTTATATTTATTATAGATGTCATAATATATCCTAGATTTATGAAATCCTGTATTTTAAATACTCTCTATTAAATTATTATACTTTAGTATAAAATTATGATATCACTTCACAAAATTATGTTATTCCTTCATAAAATTATGACACCCTTATATAGATTTGAGTTGGGTATCTTAGATTTATTCTGGATGTTATAGTATATCCTAGACTTATGAAATACTACTTTTTGAATATTATTTATAAGATATTACATCTTAGTACAAAATTATGACACCACTTCATAAAATTATGTCATCTCTTTAAAAAATTATGACATCTATGTACATGTTTGAACCGAGATGCCTTAAATTTATTTTGTATGTTATAATGTATCATAGACTCATGAAATACTTATTTTTAATACTGTAGTAAGATTATTACATCATAATACAAAATTATGATACTATTTCATAAAATTATGATACTACTTCATAAAATTATGACATTTATGCATAGATTTAAGCTAGTATGCCTTAGATTTATTATAACAGTAAGATGTAATTTTTTTTATATAATGTGACATTTTTTTTCTTATATTGTAGTTGATTTCTTAATTATTCCACAGCTTATAAGTGTGAATCTCTGATAAATATTTAAGAACTCATGTAAGTCAGCAATTTATATTTGAAATATTTGGGATGGATTTTTTAGGCACTCATGTTTAAGGGTGTAAATGGATCGGGTCGGACCGGGTCATGAGTGACCTCGATTCGACCGGTTCTTTGATCGATTCCTAATATTAGACCCAGGTCCAAGTCACTAGAAAATCGAGTCACGTCGGGTTAGGTCCATTATCAGATTTTTAACCCAACAGGTCATTCGGATTGGATCGGGTCTATAAATAATCCGATATAATTCAAAAAATTTGGATCTATATATGATCCGGATAAAATATAGACAACTATATTTTAATTATTACATAGTCAACTATTATTAATATAAATTAGATAACAAATAATATTATTTTTAAAATAAATTAAGATATAAAAATAATTATAACTCTCTCATATTAAAAATAAGTTTCATACAAGTTTTAAATTATAATTTAAAGGTCCAAATAGATATTGTTGCCGCCAAGATTGTCATGGCCCGTAGCTGCTGTCGGTGACGGAGTGCGCTCCCTTCGCTGTCTGGCCGTCCGGGCCTGCAAAACAAGGGTTTGTGACCCGGGCTGAGATTTCTGGCGCGGGCACTCTACCGGTCAAGTCAGTGACGATCTAGGGGAACATATCCTCCTTGTTGAGCCCCTCTTGATGGACTCCATGCTAGGAGGAGTGAGTAGTATGAGAGTGGGATGCAAGTGTGTCGGGGAGAAGAGCGGCCTGGCTAGAGAGATTCTCTGTGTGGCCTTTCCGCCCGCCCTTGCATGAATTTGCTTGTGGTGCTGTGCTCTCTGGTTGAGCTTGCACTTGTGTTTTTGTGGTATTGCATGTGTTACCTTCTTTGTCTTGTTTCCGTCGAGCTTTGTAGTCTAGGTTACCGTTAGGCGCTCGTCTTGGAATCTTTGCCAGGCTGTCAGGTGCATACGGTGGTGTCCCGAGGCACCTTTCCGATTCATGATAAGGAAAGCTGTCATGTATTCTGACATTCCCTCTGGTCACCTCATTCCGGGAAACCTGGCAATACCTCGATTGGTGGGTCGCCACTCCCGGGATTCGAATCTTCTAGTTGACTTCCTCTTTCAGGTGATTCAGGTGGTTGGTGAGGAGTGCGGCGCCTCGATCAGTGGGCCTCTCCCCTTTCTGGTGTAACCGGTGGCCGCAGGTGGTCACTATGACTTGACGGATGTCTCCGTGCGATCCTTGGGTGGCTCGTCGGAGTCCTGGGATGGCGGTGCTTATGCCTGAGCTAGGGGCTGAGTTGGAAAGGCAGGGCTCGACTTCGACCTAGGCATCTTGAGCTTGTGGGATCGCCTCGGCGGAGTAGGGCAGAGCGCGGCCCGGTCCAGAGGGCTCGGCCTCGGAGAGGCTCCACATGGTGGAGGAGGGCTGAGCTCGACTCCGACCACGGGGCTTGATCTCCGAGGGGCTCGCTCTGGAGGGTGGAGTGCGGGCCCGGTCCAGAGGGCTTGGCCTCGAAGAGGCTCCACGTGGCGGAGAAGAGCTGAGCTCGACTCCGACCATGGGGCTCGATCTCCAAGGGGCTTGCTCTGGAGGGCGGAGCACGGGCCCGGTCTAGAGGGCTCGGCCTTGAAGAGGCTCCACGTGGTGGAGGAGGGCTGCGCTCGACTCTGACCACGGGACTCGATCTCCGAGGGGCTCGCTCTGGAGGGCACCACTGGCTCCGGCCTAGACATCCCGAGGTTATTAAACCCGGCCTCGGACATTGACCCGGACAAGATGCTGGGTTACTGGGTCACCAGTTCAACCGCCGGATCAATGGTTGAATCGGAGGCTCAATGCATAGAATTACAAACAATCAAACATGAATCAACACTTCCCGTCATTCATGTTCTTAAGTCCCAACTTCCCATTAAATAAACTAAAATACTAAAAATATTTAAATATTTAATTATTTTTTTATTCTACTTTTTCATTTCGGATTCCTGTTTCAAACTTTTAGAGTTTAATGATGAATCCATGTCCCATTAAATAAGTTAAAATATTAAAAATATTTATATATTTAATATTTTATTGGTTGATTTGGTTCCACGCTTCCACTTTTCTGTTTCTTTTGAGTTGCAAGTGATTCTCTCTCCCTTCTCTAATAAATGACATATATAAATCAATCACTTCTGTACTTCTTCTTCGCTGTTACTTCTTCAGTTCTTCCCCTGTTCGGCACTTTGGATATTAAGCTTCCCCACTTTCTAGAGTTCCGGTTCCAGTCTTCCCACTTCCTCCCAGCTGCCTCCGGCCCTCCTCCGGCACCCGCCAATCGGAGATCGAGTCAAGATCAAAGCCCAAACGGCCAATCTCCAGGTATGGTGATCCTCTGATTTTTTTTTTTTGATCGGAGATGGGGGAAGGCCGAAAGGGGGGCGAGAGGGAGGCCGAAAGGGGGCGAGAGGGAGGCCGGGAGGGGATGGGGTGGAGGAGCCGAGCATGTCGGCGGGAAAAAAAAAATCTTACCTGAATGACGATTCAGAGGAACCGAAAGCTGTGGAGTTATCGTTGCTGCCGCCTGCCGCCGTCGTCAGTGTCGTTCCCACCAGTCGCCGCTTGATCACCGGTCCGACTCCAAGAGGAAGAGGCCATCAATGGGAGATTAGGGCCAAGGGGAAGCTAGAACGATGAGACTCGAGAGAAATGGAAACCGAAAAGTAGGAAACTCAAAGGAAAGAACCGAAAATCCGGATTTTGGGGGTTTTTGATTTTCATTCTCCGGTTACGTTTCCTTCACCGGGTGGGTTTTGTCGGGTTTGATCCAAGTGCACCGGCCCGCGGTTGAACCGACCAGGTCGCCGGTTCTTCATCGATTTACAGGCACAAGCGGGTTAATTCTAAACCCGAACGGTTATTGGATTGGGTCACCGAGTTTTCGGTCTAACTGGCCGGGCCGGGCCAGGTTTGATAACATTGCTCGCGGGTCCGACTGGCGGAGGACGGAGCTCGGCTTCGACAGGCGGTCCCGTTGTCCTGGAGGAGCTCAGCTCGGTGAAGGAGTCCAGCAGGGAAGTCAACGTGGCATCCAACGTGGCGACTTTCTTTCACGTGGCACCTGTCAGCTGCCCCACGTCAGCGATCTTGCCATATCAGATATCATCCTAACAGTATTAGTATGTTTGAGTCGGGTCAGGTTGAGTCCAAATTCAGTAAATCCAGATCCGATCCAGAAAATGGAATGGATATAATTTTATGACCTGATATGGATCCACGGGTTCCTAAAAATGGGTTGGATCATATCTAAATAGGTCAGGTCAGGTCATGGATCAACCTAACCCATTTGCAGCCTTACTTATGTTGATATAATCTAGAAGACCCCATTTGGTGCCTTTGTGAACATGCAACCATTCATAGTCAAAGGGCTACTCTTACAGATATAATCAGATGCCATAAAAGATATGATGTATTCACTTTTTATGGTAAAGTACTTAAATTCAGTGCGGAGAAAAGGGCACTGATTGTGGATCTTTCATGTCATGAAAAGAAGATCTTCATCACAGGTTGAAATAAAAAAGACATTATTCCAAAGATTTAGGTAGAACTTGGATCTTTGGTATAAGGGTTTAGAGAAATTAATTGCCCAGCTTCAGTCCTTGAAGATATAGAAAGGCATTAAAGATACTACCAGACTTTGGATTGCATACATACTCAGAATATTTTTGGTACCAAAGTTAAATCAGACATCCAAGATATCTCATTCCTTACTTGGATGAGGTATCTTAGTTGGGAGCAATTGACTCGGCTTTTGTAATTAAGGACTTGACGCTTTTGGATCTCCTAGAGATTATTGATTGCTTGAGATCTGGAAAGCCAACCCAAGTAAAAAGGTAAGACAAGGATAGAAGGTAGCCTACCCTGTTTGGCTGTTTAACAGCTATATTGCTAAGGATAATTTATATGCAAAAATGATCATGATTAATAAATTAATTTTTTTATAGTTTTAATGTAGAAAATGCTAATGTGCATGTATAGTTTCTCGAGCATACCACAATGAGAGCCCTAGCTAATTTTAATAAACTACATAGCCTATTGAAGTAGCATGATAGCCACTCAAAGTTTTGGCTTGACAACATGCAGTCCTATGAGTTGGTAAGATGATTCAAGATGTCATAATTTTTTATGGTCCATAAATTATTATTGTAATTGTTAATTTAATTTAATTTTCTTATTTGTTGGCAAGTGGGGTGCTATTATATCCATGCTACAGGAGCAGTGGCTTATCACTCCAGAAGAGTATCCCTAGATCCAAAAATAAGCTAAACAACCTGTACACAGATGAGGACTGAACTTAAGAAGGTTAAAAAATGCTTGTCATAGCTAAGAATCTCCTAAATTCATTGCTCCAATAAGGAAGCATTGCAAATAAAGAAGAGGATGAAGGGGAGGAGGGGGACAATGGAAAGGAGGTGGAAATCATATGGGAAGAAAACTGAGGATGGAGAAAAAAGAGGAAGGACACCCTGAGATGGAGGAAAAGAGGAAGGACACCCTTAGATGGAGGATGACATGGGGAACAAATATTATCTTTGATCCATGCAATCATTAAGCAGGTGAAAATACAACCTCGATAGCGGAATACCTCATATCTAAAGTTCGATCTTTGTTTTGAGACATCAACCTATAAAAAAGTCTAAGATAGTGCCCATATCATAAGCTGAACAAGATAATGATCATTTATAATTTGAAGAGGATAAAAATTTGATTAATAATTTTTTTTTAAAAAAAGCATTAGCTTGTAAGTCTTTTATGTTTTATGTCATGTATAATAACCTCTTTTTCAAGATCTTGTTTTATGATATCCTTTTTATTTTTTCATTGCAGAGAAGTCGTCCACATCAATAAACATGGAGGCAGTATCTCAAGATCACACGTTCACAATCTTCTCACTGATCAAATAATAGTTGATGATGTAAGGATTTGAGTATACCTTTATTTTTTTTATTCTTGTTGTATATTATGATACCTAATGCAGGGGGAAGCCCCTTCCCGGGATTCCGAAGATCTAAAGATTGGAAAGGAGATGGTCGGATTAAGAAATGACTGAATTTATTTCAGGATAAGGTGGAGCTACACCCGACTGTTTTCGCCTACAATATTGGGTCTACGATATCTTAGGCATGAATAGGTAAAGTGAACATCCAGATGATTCGAGAATAGCCGAATCTATGTAACCAGAGTGTATACTACTGAACCATTCGAAAGGCGGATCCTATTTTGAAATATTTTCCAAGAATATTTCACCAATCATCCAGCCCTGCTTCTCGAGATAAAAAACCAGGAGCAACACTTTGACTTCCGAATCTACCAAGCATTATACTAAGGTACATTAATTCGATCCCCGAGCTCCACCAAGCCCAACGCTCGGCCTCACAACCCTTTGCCGGTACAATCCTTCGATCTATTAGGCTCTAATAAGCTTAGCCTTTGACCATTTAGATTCCACCCGATTCAGCATTCAGTCATTTGAACTCCCCCCACAATATCTGTGGCCAGGTACATTCATCCACCCCCCTTCAGGGATTCCTGTCATACAACATGTTAGGTTTAATAAAGTAGGAAAACCTATAGATGATGGCTGAAGGAAAAATCTATCGATACTCGCCCTGACATGCCTCTTATAATAGACAAACTGTCAAATCCCAGTATTAAGAGCAGATTTCGGTCATTAAGGAAGTGTGGCCCCTCTTTAGGCCATAACTCATAGGGACATTAAGGCAAACGGTGTGAGACATAAAAGATAAAACCTTCCATTAATGAAAATGAGATATTCCATATAATAAAGGATGATTCTCTCCCAAAAATCTTTATAAATGTCAAAATGCAATTATTCTTTGTCTGCCTTTTAACATATAAAGACATTTTCAAACTATCCCTATAGTTTGAGTATAAAAAGGGGCTCTCAGCGAACCTACCAAAGGTAGACACGCTCTATGTGCATGCATATGCTTTCACCCTACTTTCATCACTCCATTTTCTACTCATGGTCTGAGACACTAACTTGACCATCGAGGGCCTTCATCGAAGCCATCTCTGATCAAGGCTTCTTTTACAAATATAGCTACCGGCATCCCCTTTCCAGCTTACTCCAGTATTCGAATATATTTCAATACCATCAGATAGAGAAAGGGCTTGCTATTCACCCATTGCTTGAAAAGATCTCTGGTGCAAGTCACATACTACAAAAGGTGTATTCACTCGGCGCTCTGGCACCCCACCTCCCAACGAGACAATCAACCTATTGAGAATCTGGTTCTAAGGACTCAGCTAACACCATCCCACAAAGAAGTCAACTTGACATTCTAGAATGGCTCACCTAGCAAGTTTATGAGTTGACCGCCACTATCCATGCGATGCAATGTCCAGCAGTGTTTATGACACTGATCGCCGCACCATAACTAGAAGCATATCAAGCCATGCCATCACAAACTCTCATCCCTCTGGGTGTGGTATGCCTGAAGCCACAATGGCTCCCACTCCTGCAAGATGTCACGCGGGAAGAACCAGTTCCTCTCGTGGCATCGAAGAACTATAGACAGGCAAGGAGATACTCTCCTTCACCCCGATCGAACAAATGGTCTACTCCATCTTGTTCACCCCCACGACCTTCTAAAATATACCTAGTTAAAGATGCAAAAGTAGATTGCAACTTTTAAGAGATAGATCGAAGCATTGAAGCCTTGCGAGGTTTAGCACCACCCAGAGATGATAACCTTGGCTTTACTATTGAACCATCCATCGAGGCCCATATCATGCAAGAGCAGATGCTAAGACATTTCAAGATGTCGCAGTTTGAGACATATGACGGGTCTACCGATCCAATAGACTACTTGTAGGGCTTCAAGGCAATGATGCTCTTGCAAGGAGCCACTGATGTAGTATTATGTTGTGCCTTTCTTTTGACTTCCAAAAAATGGCATGGTATAGGTATTCCAGCTTAAAACCAGGTTCCATCTACTCTTTTGACCGGTTAAGTCAGTCTTTTATTTTTCATTTTGCTAGCAATGGGAAGCCACGACAGAGTTTAGACTCTTGATTCACATTAAGTAGCCGGTTCAATGAAGTGGCTTTGGAGGTATATAATCTTGATCATTCGGTTGTCATGACTACCTTGAAGTGCGGTCTCCAATAATGTTCCTTTCTTTTTTCTTTAAAAAACAAACCATCAATGAATTTTGTCGAGATGCTACCAGGATAGAAGTATGCACGTGTGGAAGGAGTGTATGGTGCTCATGTTTTTCCAACCATTCTACCCACCCTGGCTCTTACTTCATCCTTCACTGTTCCACATGCTTTAACACCTACGGAGCACCCCTAGTCTCAAGATTTTGCTGGAAAAGAGAAGGTCGGAAAAAAAGGTTGAGGAGCCAATCACCTCCATGATGCTGAAGGATGCCTCCCCAAATTCGATGACCTCGAAGCCCTGATTTATCGGGCATGCCACAACCATGAAAGTTCAACAGCACACCCATTGATATAGATCCAGGGATATTTGCTTGAAGCTAGGAAGATGCAATCAAAGCTTGAAAGAAAGAACCAAAATAAGTATTGCCTTTATCATAAGGACCACGATCAAGATATGGAAGAATGCATTCAACTTTAAGATAAGATTGAGAAGCTCATCCACCGTGGTAGGCTATATAAGTTCCTTCGGGATTGGGAGAGGGATGCGATACTCTGGTCCCGTGCCTACCAGAGTTGCCATCCAGAGTGGAGGAACCCTTGATCGACCCACCAAGGATGATGTCCATGCTATCACAGAAGGACCGGAGGAAGAAGCTGGAGCTAGCAGCCAGGAGGAGAGCCTTGATGAGGCCATAACCTTAACTCAGGTCGATGCAAAGGGGGGTCCAATATCCCCACCATGATCCTATCATCATAACACTCAATATTGATGACTATAATGTCCACTGTATACTTGTTGATAGTGAAAGTTTGGTAAATATTTTATTTAATGATACATTCTTGAAGATGAATATTCTTCTTGAATAATTGAAAAATGTAGATGCACCGATAGTGGGCTTTTCACGAAAATTGGTCTCCATTGAAGGTACTATCACTTTACCGGTGATAGCAGGGAGTGCTCCTCAATGGTCCCAAGTGTGTCTCACTTTAACAATTATGAAGACCTCCTCAGCCTATAATGTCATATTCGGTCGACCGGGATTGAACGCTCTATAAGCAATATTATCAACCTACTACTGTTAATGAGATTCTCTATATTGCAAGGAATCAAAGAAGTGCACGAAAACCAGGTCTTAGTAAAACAATGCTACCTGGCGCCCGTCAAACCAAGCAAATCAAACCTTCAGATGGTCTTCATGTCAAAGAATTAAAAACTAGAGACGAACTAACCGAAGAAAAAGGGAAGCCTATAAAAGACCTTATTGCCATACCCCTGCATGATGGAGACCATGGCATGTTATCCAAATAGGTTCAAAATTTGATGAAAACACGAAGCAATGGTTGACAACCTTTTTGTAAAAAAAAATGCTGATATTTTTGCTTGGACTCCTATAGACATGCACAAATTGATCCTGAAGTGATGATGCATCATTTAAAAGTAGACTTGAATCATCATTCCGTAAAGTAGAAGAAAAGAAATTTTATACCGAGTGATAAAGAGCCATAGTAGAAGAAGTGCGGAAGCTAACTGATGCCAGGTTCGTCAGAGAAGTTGACTATCCTGAATTATTAGCCAATGTAGTGCTAGTAAAAGAGACCAATGAAAAGTCGTAGATGTGCATAGATTTCATGGATTTTAACGAGACCTATCCGAAGGACAACTATCTTCTTTTTTGCATTGACCAGCTAGTAGATGCAACGAATGGACATGAGCTCCTGACTTTCATGGAAGTATTTTCAGGATATAACCAAATTCGAATGGTATTTGAAGATAAAGGAAAAAAACCTCTTTTATAACTGACCAGGGTTTGTTTTGTTTTAGGGTGATACTGTTTGGCTTGAAAAATGCAAGCATAACCTACTCATAGTTGGTAAACAAGATCTTTAAGGATCATATTGGCTGCAATATGAAAGTTTATATTGATGATATGCTCATCAAGAACCATATCTTTTGAAATCATGTAGAAGATCTTGAGGAGACTTTTGCCGCACTATATTCCCCTTCCGGTCAATCTCTCGAAAATTGCGTAAACGGTATTTCTCCCTTTTTTTTTTTTTTTTCTTAACAGGAAAATGAGATAACTCATTATAATTGGACAGAAGATGCCCCTTTGCATCCACTCTAATATAATGAGATGGGCCAGAAGGAAGGCCTTCAACTAAATCCTTTCAATTTATTCTGAGCCTACAATGTTAGGCAGAAAACCTGCTACTTAATTAGCTTCCTAAAATAGTGATAAGCTCCGAACGGCAAGATGTAGCGAATCCAGTCTACACGATCTTGAACAGTATTAGTACTAGCATGATAGATTGTTTAAAAATATATATAATATATATATATATATATATATATATAATATAATATAAACAAATCAATAAATATTATTGTTTATCCTTTCTAAGTTTATTTAGCAGATCAAGCTCGAATTGTTTTACTTTTAAAGTAAACACTGTCTTGCTCAATTTTGCCAGCCATTTGGGTCCGTGAAGCCCCTTGGATTTGCACTAATTAATGATGATTGCCTCACGCGAGCCGAGAAAGTGGGGTGCCGCCCAACCACCTCTCTTGGTGGAAATCTATTGCCACGTGTGGGTCAGAGTAGCGTTTGGTGCGAACCAATTACGTGTCTCGCACTGGATTTATCCGGAGCCTTGGGCTCCACTGAATCTAAAATCAAGCTGGACCTGATTCTATTCCGCGCGTGATTAATCATCTTAAATCGAGGACCAACCACCGTCGGATGGACCCCGGATCGTTCCGCCAACTATCCTTGAGGCCACGCCGCCATCGACCCCGCCTTCGAGTCGACATTCGTCGAATTACGAAATTGCCCTCGCAACGAGTCCACCGGAGTAGCCTATACGACGTACCATGTATCGATAGTTCATTTAACACGATCTCATCCTCTGTAGATACGTTGACTCGGTTGACTAGTGGTATAGCAAATAGGGGCTTTTTGGTCAATTTAGAAGTACAGAAGTGCTTCGTATCTCCGCCTGCTTTATTCTTGTGATCCACTTTCTCTCAGCCACTGTACCCTTCAGTGGAAAGCATAATTTATCCTTTTTTTTTTTTTAATTTATTTATTATTTATTTATTTTGTTAGAAAAAGAGAGGGAGGAGTTGGATTGGCATTCAGACATTTTTTCACTCAGCTAAAAAATATTTGATATACGATATATATTAATTTTTTCACAGTTATTTCCATTCGAAAATGAATATATCAATTATTTATTATTGGCACGAGTCGAGTGTGACAAAATTTATTATATATATCTCTAATTTTTATATTATTAACTAACAAAAATTTTAAAATTATTTTATTAATTTTTTAAAAATTTTAATTTTAAATTATTTTTTATTTTTAAAATTTTTAATTAAAAATATTTAAACCAGAACTCGAACCACACGAAAGATACAATCGGAAACCAGCCCACAGAAATCGTGCCACGTCATTATTTTATAATTTTTTTTATTGCTTACATAGGTACACACTGGCGCAAATAGTTTTTCCACGACGAGGCGTGGAATTTAAGGAACTCTTTCCCTCCCATCATCGGCCGCACGACTCATAGTCACAAAAAGTACGTGTCAATTTAATCATTTTTCTTACTAAGTTACACGCTCAACGCCGGAAAGATGAAAAGACGATGCTGCCCACAGAGGATGCAGCTGGCAGGGTATTTCCGTCATGACCTTTGGAAGTACTGGAAGGTAACGACCTCGAGCGAGAAATCATCGGCGTCCAAGTCGCCGAAGTCATCAGCATCCCAGCACCGCCGGTTCGGTAAGTAGATGTCCGTCAAACACAACGGCGGCTCCAATCTGAGGCCGAGGGCGTCCACGTCGTCGTAGCCGAGAAAGTCGAACGGCGTCTGGTCTCCGCCGGGATGGAGGACGAACGTCGGGGAGGGGAATGGGTAGGAGGAATAGTCGTTGGAGACGGCGACCGCCGGTTCAGTGGGGAAGTTTGTGACGGCGTTGGCTCCTTTTAACTTGACGGCGGCTCTGTCATAGGCGGCGGCCGCTTCCTCGGCCGTGTCGAAGGTCCCGAGCCACAACCGCTTCCGCCGAGTCGGGTCTCGGATCTCCGCCGCCCAGCGACCCCATGGCCGTCTCCTGACGCCGCGGAACCTCTTCCGATCGTTCGCCTCCGGCGCCCTCGCCGGCCGCTTCGGCAGCTGTACCCGGCGAGCGGCGGCGACGACTTCGACTCCTATCTCGTGCACGTGCCGCTTCACCCGCCGCCGGGCCATCCCGCCGGCTTCCTCGTCGCTCGACGAGGAATCCGTAGCATCCGCGTCGGTGAAGGAGATCCGGACGACCTTCCGCCGGCAGCGCCCCTCCATCCCATGTCTTTTCAGATCTCCGGCAAGTTTGCTGCCGGATACCGTCTTCCTGGTGGTGGTCACGTGCTCGGAGAACTTCACCGGCCTGCTAGGGATACTTGGCCCGCGGCTCATCGCACGGAACCACAGATCAAGCTATAGGAACGGATTCGCGGTTTCATCAAAAGAATTCTCAAATGATTCCAAGAACTCTGAGTTGAGAACACCTCAAGAATCAAAAATCTAAAAAAAAAATACGGTAAAAATCACTGGAGCCACTTCTTACTTATGCCACCTCAAAGATCCAGAAAATCCACAAGATTAACGAAATAAAGCTTCGATCACTCAGTTTCTTTAGAAAACACACTAGTTTTCGATTTAAGAGACACAGACTTAAAAGAGTTCTAACTGGATCCCAGGCGAGAGAGAAGAGAGAGAGAGAGAGAGAGAGGAGAGAGCGATGAGGGGAAAAGAAGTGGGGGGAAATAAAAAGGGAAACGGAGAAGGGCTGGGGAGTGGTGGGGTACACTGGCACTGCAACCTTATCATCTACCAAATTCCCGAAATGCCCCCTGTGCGCTTATTGGGGCTCAGTCTGAGAACCATGGTTTCAATGGCTCTGATCGTACATACCAGGTCGCTATTACAGGAACGGGAATGCTGCTCTCATCTCTCGTGGAGCCCACCGACGTTGTTTGACTGCCTAACCAATCAAAACTTACCAAGTGCTTCGAGGGTAGCAACCCCGTGTAAGGGCATTTTGATAACTTTGTCTCGAGGATGGACAAGCAGCCGCGGTCGGGTCCACCGGCGTGCTGCCATGGTCATCGCCTCACTTCCAGGGGCGCTGTCTAGCCCGCCGGAGCCGTCTGATCTCATGGTACATCTCAAGTTCACGAATGTAAAAGCCTGGCCAGTGACCGTTTGGAACCGTTTAATTAATTAAAAATTCCAATTTTCTAATTACCATTACCATTTCGTTTCAGCGTGGTGTTGTCCATTGTGCGATCATCATTGATTCTGGGCCGTCTGATTGATGGAAACAAAAACGAAATACAACAATTACGAGAGGCAATTCCGTCTTTTGGTTTGATGAATTTTAAGCTTCGACCACGTCAGCACGTATGTAAGCTCTTGCAGCAGGCAAGAGCTTTTAGGCATAGGATTACGCCACGTAGAAGAACGGCTATTCCTTGCCGTTGGATTTTCACGTGCGCGTTTCGGAAAATGACGTGGCGGGACAAATCCGACCCAGCACGAACGAAGCTGGCGAGAGGCGAACGCGTCAACGCGCGGCTTCCCCTCGTTTTGGTTTCATCCGTCTACGCACATGTTTCCCACTGGCCTGAGCCAAGCAATCGTGCGTCCCAACTACTGAGATGAGCTGATGGAGAGAACTATTGGAAGTTGAGAAGAATTCTCTTTTCCTTGACCGTTTAAACTTTTGCAAAGTTCACCATAGCTCTTTTAATTATAATTTTACCAAAAAAAAAAAAAAACTTTCATATGAGCTCAAGGAAAATGATCTCAAGTAGGCAATTATACGTTGCAATTATATCGATATATGATATGTAATAATATGTTTTATTTGATTACCCTCTTGGTTTCGCAAATCATTAAGTAAACTCCAAGAACATAGAAATGCAATGGAAATGTTCACAACTTTGCGGCAATTCTCTACATTGATGCTAAATATGAAAACGAAAGCAATGCTATATGATTTCTTTCCCTTGAAAAAAAAAAAAAAATGTTAACGCTTATGTAAAGACAGCCTCTATGAAATTTTTATACAAGAGTAATAATAAGATGCACCATCATGTTCTTGCACCATAAACATATATATCCCTTCACTTGCGTATAATATATATCCCAATTACTCTAGTGATGCGCCCGTTTGGCTAGTCCCCGATCGAACCGGCCCTGGCATCCGGTCGGCTGGTCCCCGCGAAGGTCGACTCCCCGGTCGGCTTACTCGAAAAGCAGCCCCGGGGTTTTAAAGGCTGGCAGGCATCTTACTGCCTGTGCGACGGCCCCTTTGGATGCTCCGATCGGCTCCTGGAGATATCGCTGGGCGCCCCGGTCGACTTCTGGGAAATCAGCCGACCCACTGCTGAAAGGTCGCTCGAAGTTTCCAGGGACCTCTTCTCTCTTGCAGCTCTGGCATTCCGTTGTAATAATTCAGTGCGTGGCCACTGCTCTGACACACCTGACACGCCGCCACCCACGATCTCGCCGCCACGCCCATCCTCTTGGGGGTATATCCGGGCTTTTCCAGCCTGCTCCCCTAACAGAATTTGACAGCGCTCTGTGCCTATAAAACGCACCCGGGAGACCTCCACGAAAGGTAACGTTCTTCTTCCCCATTTCTTACTTTTCTTTCGAACTTCTTCCCGTTCTGTCGCTCCAGCCCTCCTCTAACTTAACTATCAGAGTGTCCCTCGCCAGAGCCCCTCCGGTGATGAGGCACTTTTTGCAGGTAGGCCGGTCGAGGAGCCCTCTAGCTCGCCCGCCGAACCCGGTCCTAGAAGAGTAGCATCAACAGATTGGCGCTAGAGGGAGGGGCCCTTTTGAACCTTTGTCATGCTCCTCCTCTAAAGGGAAGATTGACAGAAAAGACGCAGCAATGGTAAGAGGAAGAACCCGGAGTGTTTTTGCGAGGGGAGACGTTTCCACCAGGGGCCTGGTGCACCACGTCGAGAGCAATGCCGCCGCTACCGCTGAGCCCACCATCACTATAGGGCTGCAGCAGTTCCAGATGCTGGTAAACCGCATCGAAACACTTATCTCTGCAGTCCAGCGCTTCCAGGAGATGGCGGATCATCAGCAGCATCCACCGGCGGCTTCCTGCGTCAATCACCAACTGGCGGCGGGCGACAGCCGACGGCCGGAGGTGCCTCCACCCCCGTCCAATGCAATTCCAGAACCCCAGGGGTCTATGAGGGCCCGCGTTGAAGGAAAGAGGGCGAGATCAACCTCCCCCTCTTTCGTTGATTCTGTCCCTCTGGACGGTCGGCGCCCTGCTGCGGACCCGCATGATTACGGAAGTAAGATTATGTGAATATAGGAGTGCATCGCCGAGATACGAACGACAGAACAATGGAGGAAGGCCGGTGCACGACACTTGCCCGCCCTTCTCCGCAGAGATTCTGGGGGAGTCAATCCCCGACACTTCAAGATCCCACAGGTGGACCCCTACGATGGTACCACCGACTCCTTGGATCATTCGGGTGCCTACAAAGCCCATATGATGTGTAGGGCACGTCTGACGCCCTCTACTGTATCGCCTTCCTGGCGACTTTGAAGAAGGCTGCGCGGATGTGGTTCTCCGCCATCCACCCAGGTACGATCCATTCTTTTTCTCAGCTTGAGATCCTGTTTCTTTCTCTTTTCAGGACCTGTAGCCGGACTCCAAAGAACACCGACTGTCTTTTTCTCATTCAACAAACGGAGGGAGAGATCCTTCAGGAATACATGGCCCACTTCAACTCGACCGCCCTAGAGATTCCTGACCTAAATGAAGCGGTGGCCATGTCAGCTTTTAAGAGGGGGCTTCGCTCGTCCAGACTTACATTTTTCCTGGACAAGAAGCTCACCACAAGCTACACCGACCTGTTGGCCAAGGCACACAAATACGCCTTGGCAGAAGAGTAATCAGCAAGCCGGCGCCAGGCTGAGGGGAGGTTGGCCCCGAAGAAGCGGGGCGATAAGGCCCCCGCATCGCGACCTCCTAGTGACGACGGCCGATCTGCCGGTGCTAGAGCCCCAAGCCACGGGACTACCTCAAGCGGTTCAACAACTATGTGCCTCTCTCCCTTCCACGGGAGAAGATTTTGATGGAGATTGAAAACGAGGCCTTCTTCCAAAGACCTCGATCGATGAGGGGACCCCCGTCTCCAGAAACAAAAATAAATACTACCAGTTCCACAGGGACCATGGGCATGACACGGAGGAATGCCTCCAGCTGAAGGACGCCATCGAGGACCTCATCCGTAAGGGGTGCCTGAACAAGTACGTTCGACCCCGTCGGGATCGGGCCGGGACTTCAACTGCCAGAGACCCCCCAGGGGAAGCTGAGCTCTCCAACCATCGCCCAACTGATGGAGGCGTTGGCATGTTGCACCGAAAGTCCGATTGGGGGCGAAAGGAGGACCTAGACATTGTAAAGAGGCCCAGGGGATCTAATGTAATCAGCTTTTTGATGAGGACATCCTGGAGCCTCCTCTCCCTGGCGATGACCCAGTGGTTGTGTCGGTTGTCATCACCAATTATGATGTAATAATGGAAGTTGTGTAGAGGTTTTGTTGTATGATGCTTTCACCTGAATGAACTTGTCCAGGTCCAGACTGCGAGAGTCCGTAGCACCACTCACTGGCTTCAGAGAAAACTCCGTCGGGGTCGAGGGTGAAATTGCCTTACCTGTTACTCTCGGGACGGAACCTTACCAGCGAACCTTCCCCGTCAATTTTGTGGTCGTCCGTACGACCTCAGCATATAATGCAATCCTGGGACGGCCGGCTCTCAACAAGTTCCGAATTATCGTATCCACTTACCACCTGTTGGCCAAGTTTCCGACCCGTGATGGAGTCGGAGAGCTGAGGGGAGACCGTAGAATGGCCCGGCAATGCCTTGCTATCCACGACAGGCAGTTGGACGAGCACCCCATGCTCGAGCAACTGGATCCCAGGGATGAAGCCGACAGCCATGGTCGGCCCGTCGAGAAGATTGTCTTTGTACCCCTTAGGGAGGAAGACCCCATAAGGGTCCTCCAAATAGGGAGCACCCTGGATGAGGGAGCCAGGCGAGAGCTGGTCGGCTTCTTGAAGAAGAATGCGGATGTCTTCGCCTGGTCGGCATCCAACATGCCAGGCATCCCGACGGATATTATCACCCATCAGCTCAGCTTGGATCCCACTTACAGGCCCGTCCGGCAAAAGAAGAGGAGCTTCGCTGCCGAAAGGCAGAGGGCCATTGAGGAGGAAGTGAAGAAACTTCTTGATGCTGGCTTCATCAGGGAGTCTCACTACCCGGAGTGGCTGGCCAACGTCGTCATGGTGAAGAAGGCCAGCGGGAAGTGGAGGATTTGTGTAGACTACATAGACCTCAACAGGGCGTGCCCCAAAGATAGCTTCACCCTACCAAAAATTGACCAGCTGGTGGATGCGACGGCCGGCCACCAACTCTTGAGCTTCATGGATGCTTTCTCTGGCTATAACCAGATCAGGATGCATCCAGAAGATAAGGAGAGGACAGCCTTCGTCACTGATAGGGGGCGGTATTGCTAAAAATGATACCTTTCGGCTTGAAGAATGCGGGCGCCACCTTCCAAAGGCTGATCAACCGGGTCTTCAAGAATCAGCTTGGGAGGAACATGGAGACGTACGTCGATGACATGATAGTCAAAAGCCTCCATAAAGCCGACCACATCAAGGACCTGCAGGAGTCCTTTGATGCACTGAGGCACCATAGGATGAAGCTGAATCCCGCCAAGTGCATTTTCGGGATGACTTCCGGGAAGTTCTCGGCTTCCTAGTCACTCAGAGAGGTATCGAAGTTAACCCCGAAAGATTAAGGCCATCATTGACATGACCCCTCCAACCACCAAGAAGTAGGTGCAGGAGCTTACGGGTCGTATTGCTCTCTCAGCCGTTTCATCTCCCGGTCGGCTGAGAGGTCCCTCCCGTTCTTCAAGACTTTGCACCGGTCGGACCGCTTCCAGTGGACTGATGAGTGCCGGTCGGCCTTCGAAGTCTTGAAGGACTACTTGAGGAACCCTCCGCTCCTAGCCAAGCCAGCAGAGGGGGAAGTGTTGTACATGTACTTATCAGCTTCTAGTGAGGCTGTCAGTGCCATCCTTGTGCGGATGGAGAAAGGTGGCCAACAGAGACCTGTTTACTACATCAGCAAGGTTCTCCATGATGCCGAGGTCAGATATCCTAAGGTGCAAAAGCTGGTGTACTCATTGGTTATAGCAGCGAAGCGCCTCCGACCTTACTTCCAGGGGCATCCTATCGTCGTGCTGACGGACCAACCCCTTAAGGCGATTCTCCGAAGCCCCGATATCTCTAGACGACTTGCCAAATGGGCCGTTAGATTGGACGAGTTTGACATCTCCTTCCAGCCACGATCAGCCTTGAAGGCCCAGGTGATAGCTGATTTCATTGCAGAATGCACCTGGGGGGCGGAGCCGCCCTCGACCATGGACAAGATGTCCGTGGCCGACCTTACGGGAGAAGCCGAGCCTGCCTGGACTTTGCACGTAGATGGAGCTTCCAACCTCTCGGGGTGCGGTGTAGGCTTAATTCTAATTGACCCTGATGGGCAATGTTTGGAGTATGCCCTGCATTTCGCGTTCCAGGTATCGAACAACCAGGCAGAGTATGAAGCCCTGCTTGCGGGATTGAAGATAGCGAATGATTGGGCATTAGTAGGGTCCGCGCCTTCTCCGATTCTCAGCTGGTGGTTAACCAGGTGAAGGGGGAGTTCGAAGCCAGGGACCCGTCTTTGGCCAAGTACTTAAACAAGGTACGAGACCTAGTGTCACAGCTTAAATTCTTTGAAATTCTTCATATACCCCGACAACAAAAACCCGGGCAGACGCTTTTGTCACGGCTGGCCACCGCTGCGGTCGGCACTTTCGACCGAACCTTCGTGGAACATCTCCAGCATCCAAGTATTGCTAAGGAGCCAATGGAGATCCACCAGGTTGAGCAAGAGGCCTCGTGGACGGATCCAATCCGCGCATTCTTGGAGCAGGAGGCCCTCCCGAACGACCCGACGGAGGCCAGGCACATTCGCTCAACGGCCTCTAAGTATGTCATCCTCGATGGGGCCCTCTACAAGTGCTCGTTTTCTCAACCATTGCTGAAATGCCTGGGGTCGGCTGATGCGGACTATGCACTCCGGGATGTGCACGAGGGCATTTGCGGCGATCGTCTCGGAGGAAGGTCCCTGGCTTACTAAATTATACGCCAGGGCTATTACTGGCCACAATTCAGAAGGACGCCTTGGACTTCGTATTAAGGTGCGATGCATGCCAAAGGTTCTCTAGTATTCAGAGGAGGCCAGCCAGCCAGCTGACCCCGCTTACAGCACCTTGGCCGTTCACCCAATGGGGGATGGATATCCTGGGACCTTTTCCCCCAGCCTCCGGCCAGCGGAAATTCCTCCTTGTGGCCATTGATTGCTTCACTAAGTGGGTGGAGGCAGAGGCATTGGTGCAGATAAACGGGGTCAAAGTGGAGAACTTCGTCTGGAACTGCATTATCTTCCGGTTTGGGATTCCGAAGACGATCGTCATTGACAACGGAAGACAGTTCGACAACTCCCAGTTCCGGGGCTTCTATTAACAATACCACATTGCCCATCGGCTCACGTCGGTCGCCCACCCTCAGTCCAACGAGGAGGCCGAGGTCACCAATAGAACGATCCTACATGGACTGAAGACCCGACTAAATGAAGCCAAGGGGCTATGGGCGGAAGAGCTTCATTCAGTGCTCTGGGCATACCGGACGATCGCACGTCAGCAACGAGAGAAACCCCGTTCAACCTGACCTATGGGAGTGAGGCTGTCATCCTCGTGGAGGTCTCTCTATTGTCCCTGCGGATTGATCAATTCGTCGAGCCGGCCAACTCGGAGCAACGAAGGGCTGACCTAGATCTGCTGAACGAAACCCGACTCGGGCAAGTATGAAGATGGCGACCTACCGTCAAATGATGGCCAGGTATTACAACTCGCGGGTTAAAACGTGCACCTTCCAAGTTGGAGACCTGGTCCTGCGAAAGACGGAGGTCTCGAGGCCAACCGAACAGGGGACGTTCTCCCCCAACTGGGAAGGCCCCTATCGGGTCATCAAGGTGGTCCAGACCGGAACTTATCGCATAGCACACTTGGACGGGCGACAGATAACATGCCCGTGGAATGTAGACAATCTCCACAAATATTATCAATGAAGTCTACAAGTCTTTTCAAACTTCTTCGACTTCTTCCGGCCCACTTCCGAAAGTTCGACTCCGGTCGGCAGAGGCTCTAGAGCAGCCCACTTCCGAAAGTCCGACTCCGGTCGGCAGAGGCCCTAAGGCGGCCCACTTTCGAAAGTCCGACTCCAGTCAGCAGAGGCCTTAGGGCGGCCCACTCGAAAGTCCGACTCCGGTCGGCAGGCCCTAGGGCGGCCCACTCTGAAGTCCGACTCGGTCGGTAGAGGCCCTAGGGCGGCCCACTCCGAAAGTCCGACTCCGGTCGGCAGAGGCCCTAGGGCGGCCCACTTCGAAAGTCTGACTCGGTCGTCGAGGCAGAGGCCCTAGGGCGGCCCACTCCAATAGCTCGACTCCGTCGGCCTACTCCCTCTAAGCCCAGGGCGGCCCACTCTCCGAACTCCGAGTCCCAAGGCCCTACCCCTCCTCCGACTCTGGTCTCCGTCGAGAGGCCTAGGGCGGCCCACTCCGAAAGTCCGACTCTGGTCCCAGAGGCCCTAGGCGGCCACTTCCGAAAGTCTGACTCCGCAAGGCCTAGGGTGGCTAAAGGACGACTCCGGTCGGCAGAGGCCCTAGGGTGGCCCACTCCTAAAGTCCGACTCCGGTCGGCAGAGGCCCTAGGGCGGCCCACTCCGAAAGTCCGACTCCGTCAGTCAGTAAAGGCCCTAGGGCGGCCCACTTTTGAAAGTCCGACTCAGTCGGTAGAGGCTCTAGGGTAGCCCACTTCCGAAAGTCGGACCCCGATCGGCAACAATCTCGAGACAACTCTCGTGGAACTACCGGGAGGACGGGCTGTCTTAGTGCGAGCCGACGCGCGGATAGATGCCAAGAGCAAGCGACCAGTATTTGGCCCAAACCAAGTTATTGCTCTCAACTGCCCTGCCAGCTTTTGGCCCTGGGGCCGACCGGGGGTACTTAGAGAATTTTCAACCGAAAAACTTCAATGAGAAAGCACTTGCCTTGTGCCCGTCGACCGCTTCGTGGGGAAGCTGTCACCCTGTGATGCGATAAAGCTGACCGGGGATACTTAGAAGAATTTTAAGAAAAGGGAAAAGAGAAAGAAGTTTGCACAAGTGAAAATATACAAAGTGCTTCTTCTCAAAAAGGTGATATTTACAAAAGAGATGGGTCGGACCTTTACAAACCCCTCAGGTCCGACCCACGGGAGATGCTTCAGGGGCCACAACCTCGGCCCCGTCGGTTACAACTGGAAGGCCTACTGGGACTGCTCCGACGGGGCTTCCTCCAGAAGGGCCACCGTCTCCACGTCGCTGCCGCTGGAGCTCCGACCCTGGTCGTTTCAGTTTCGCCTTCCGCTTGAGGCTCCGCTTCGGCCTCTTCTCATCGGATGGGCCTTGCAACTCAGCACCGGACATGTCCAGTTTTGGGAACAGCTGACCTACCTTCTTCAGGGCGTCGTCATAACCTTCCCTGTAGAAGTCGTCCGCCGCCTCTTCGATGTCCTCTATGAAGGCGCTGGAGGCCTTGTACACCTTCACGGCCTCCTGGACCTGCTTCGCGGCCAGCTCCTTGGATCCTTTAGCTTGACCTCCAGTTGCGCTGCTGCCATGAGTTCGGCCCGCGCCCTCTTGTCGGCTTCAACCGATCGCTTCTCCTCCTCGCCCAGCCGGCATGCGAGGGAGCGGGCCTTCTCCTTCTTCTTCTTAAGGCTGGCCTCGCGGTCGGCCAGCCTGCTCTCGGCCTCCTTCAAGGTCGCCTTTGCAGACTCAGCATCCACTTGGGCTGCTGCCAGGCCCTCCTCGGACGACCTAAGTGATGCCACTGCCACCTCCTGGGCCACCTCCACTCCTGGACCCGCTTGGCGGAGGTCTTGGCCGCGTGCACTACTTGGCAGATGGCGTCGTCCATGAGGGAAATACCATGGAGAACCTGCAAACAACGGCTCAATCGGTGTTATGGGTTAGAAGAAAAAAATGAAAAATAAGAGTAAGATGGTTAGGCACTTACCTCATAAAGTCGTGAAACGTTTCCACGGTTACGTCGGCCAGGTTGCGCTGGATCGACACTTCCAGTCGGCGTCGATCATTGCACCTCTCAGCAGGCTCCACGCCCTCCGGGGGTGTTGAGCACCGCCAGTGTTGGAAGTCCTCCTGGCGGACTTCCTCGTCTGACTGTTCCGGCCCGCTGCGGCCGTCCCCTCCACGGCCGGCCCCTTTCCCTTATCGGCCCTAGCCGCTTCCTCTGGGCTAGCAGGCGTGGTGACCGCGGCGGACGTCCTAGCCCCTTCTTCTCCTGTCGGGGGGCCGACTCTGCTGGCAGGGCTGGCGCCCCCGCCACGTTCCTTGCTGGCGCTCGGTGAGGGGAGGGTTGTCCCCGTCCGACTCAACCTCGACAATCGGGGCAGGCCGCTCCTCCTCCCGCCTCTTCTTCTGTCGCTCGATGGCTTTCGTAGGGGCCGACTTCGGGGCGACCCGTTTTCGCACCGCCGTTGAATAACTTTGGATTTGTCCACCCGCTGCATTCTTCCTCCTGCCACAGAAGTCCAAGGTTAGAGAGAAAAGGAAGAAAAATAAGAGGAATTGTAAGAGGAGGGGGTGGCCTTTTGCCTAAAAATCTTTGGGGGCTGACCCCCGCCTGATGAAGGGCCTCTTCCCCCAGCAGCTCAAAGGCCGCCACCGAGTCGACCCTCATGATTTCCGTGAAGGTGCTCAGGTCGGCCGCCGACATCGACCTCCCCTCGCGGACTCTCGCTCGAGGCTGCTGACGAAAAAGAAATGGCCTTCCACCCGTGGACGGTCGATGGAAGGCACTTCAAGACCTTTCGGCCTTGGCGAGGGACAAACAAGACCCACTCTCTACTCCTAAAGTCCAACTTCAGGTAAAAGAAACTACTGAAGAGGGACAGGCTGCGATCGGACCTAACCCGGTGACACAACACTATGAAGCAGCTTATGGCCCGAATGCTATTTGGGGTCAGCTGCGTTGGGATCACCCTTAGTGATTGAAGATGGCTATGAACAGTGGGTGCACGGGGAACCTCGGGCCGGCCTTAAGGTGGGACTCGTACATCGGGAGGGTCCCTGGACCTAGCGGGTTTGTTTGCCCTCCCTCTCGGCCGGAATGGTAAGGTGAAGGGTGGACGGAATCCCAGGACGGCCCTAAGTTTTTCAACCCGCTCTCGGGTCATAGTCGAGGGTAACACCCCGGCCCTGGGTCCCTAGGCCTGTGGGATGGACCCCTACTGCTAGATGCCATGGGAGGAAGGAGCGGAGAAGAAAGACGGACTAACCTGGTGGACTATAGATGAAGGACTCGCGAGGAAAAGAGAGGAGGACAGAAAGCTTAAGAAGGCTTTTTAAGGGCTCGAAGCAGGAAAAGCTCCCTCCGCCTCTCCCCCTTTTTATAGGCTCCAGGGAAAGAAGAGGAGTTATGCCCGCCTAGGGCACGTCTCCACCGTCCCATCAAGAGCCGCGACTGCATGCGCTACGAAAATCGAAGTGGCTGAAACACTCGCCCTCACGCAGATCGCAATCCGCGTGGGCACCGGATCAACGGTTGCAAGTCCGACCCAGAAGATAGCACCGACCGGCCAGATGTTGCCGCGTGGCACGATGATCCACCTCGCCTCGAAACAACGTGGGACAGCCTGGCTCTCATCATGGCACGGACTAACATTGACTGCCCCGCCGTGCCCCAACGAGCGACTGACAGCTGTCCTAGGCGCCGTTTGAGGTGGATTCGAAGCGACCCGACGTCCGGAGTCCACCGCAGGTGCGCGCGATCATAGTCCTGTCCTTTGTGTCACGTGGCTCCTCGACACCCAGAAGCAGGAGGGCAACTGATGCACACGTCGGCTAGTCCCGGTCGGACCGGGCCCTGGCGTCCGGTCGGCTGGTCCCGGCGTCCGGTCGGCTGGTCCCCGCGAAGGCCGACTCCCTGGTCGACTTACCCGAAGAGCTGGCCCGGGGGCTTTGAAGGCTGGCAGGCATTTTACCGTCCGTGCGACGGCCCTCTGGATGCTCCGATCGGCTCCTGGAGATATCGCTGGGCGCCCCGTCGGCTTCTGGGAAATCAGCGACCCACTGCTGAAAGGTCATTCGAAGTTTCCAGGGACCTCTTCTCTCCTGCAGCTCTGACATTCCGTTATAACAAATTCCAGTGCATGGCCACTGCTCTGACACACCTGACACGCACCACCCATGATCTCGCCGCCACGCCCATCCTCTTGGGGGTATATCCGGGCTTTCTCAGCCTGCTCCCCCAACAAAATTTGGCAGCATTCTGTGCTTATAAAACACACCGGGGGATCTCCGCGAAAGGTAACGTTTTCTTTTCCATTGCTTACTTTCTTTTTGAACTTCTTCCCGTTCTGTCGCTCCAACCCTCCTCTAACTTACAACCATCGGATTATCCCCCGTTAGAGCCCCTCAGCGCTAGGAAACTTTTGCAGGTAGGTCGGTCAAGGAGTCCTCCAGCGCGCCGTCGAACCCGGGTCTAGAGAAGTAGCAGCAACATCTAGCAATAGTTATTCTACTTGCTACCTTTGTGGGACCGTTGTGAGTACTTCAAACACGATAAAGCCGGCTTCAGAGAATTACTCAGCAGCACTATAACTTAGAAAAACTCACTCAAAAAGAAGCCTTGCATCATTCACTGCGTTTTCATCATGGCAGACGAGTCACGATGCCAATTCAAAAGGAGCAATGGAATACGTGGAAAGGCTTTTTTTGAGCTTGCTTCTTATTAATGTCTTTTCTTTTCCATCTCTTTTCTTACGGGCACCGTGGAAATTAACGAGTATCAACGTCCACCCTTGCTGTCGTTTATTTTTAATTTAAATTTTAGTTCTACCTGTCAGTAAATGATCTAATTAAACGGAAAGGTACGAGGATTGCAAATGACATTTTTCGTGGGTGTATTCATCTTGGGTGCTCTTTTTTATATTTTTTTGGCTTATACTTTTAGTTTTAATTAAGGTCTTTAATAAATAAGAGAAGCAGCCACACACATCACAAATTTTCGGTTGGTGATGGACGGGTGCTCTTGACCCAGCCAGACCTGAAAATGAGTACGTCAATCTGACTATCTCGCACCAACCGATGTAAACGAGATTTATATATATATATACATAATTTTTTCACTATACCAGCCAAACAGGAATTCAGGATTATTTTATTAATTTTTCTTTTTTGATTTTACTTTCAGACTATTTTTCTATTTTTATTTTATTCCTAGACTTTCTAGTCGAAATATGTCCAAATCAAACTCGAATCCCTACCAATGATTATAAGATAAGTCACACAAGCAATTGTGTCACATGCTAGTGGTCACTTGCCTCTCTTTGTCCCCTTGCTCCTTTGGCATACAACCATCGGACGGAACAATTAGATTATATTGAATAGTGATCACTCTGATCACTTTTTCATAATCTACCGTTATATCATTTTTATTTTTATGTTTTAATATTCATTGTCACATAAGTCAATCAATATTAGCAAAGACCTGGAGACCAGGTAATGGTACAAGCTTCTCGCTACCCAGTATAGGAACCTTGAGCCTCAAGCAGAAACCTTGATCCTCAAGCAACGAAGGTGCAAGGAACCTATTTTAAAACGGTTTCATTTCCTACGTCGAAGTTGCATGCACCTATGAGGTCAGAAAGGTGCATGACTAGTCAATTGGCAGAATTTAATAGCGGGTGTTAACATCAAATGAGCTATGACATCAGCTGGTGGAGAAGTAGCATGTAGCTACCATGTCATTTTCGATATTACTGTACAGTTTATAATTGGCTACTTGATTTCAGCAATGCTCAAAGTTATGGATGGGGGGGGGGGGGGGGGGGGGAGGGGGGCGCTACTTCCCATCCTCAAGATCTCGAGGGCAGCAGGTGAGCATCATCTTCGACAGTCTTCCCTCATCTCTAGATGAAGGATCATGCCATAAGGTCTCTTTTGACCTAACCAATCCTTGGCCTAGTTGACTCTTGATCTAATTGACTTTGGTTTGGTAAGGGGTCACATCACCTTTAGGAGTTAAGCTTTGGCAACTTTTGGATGGGCTAGAGTAATACCTCGAGATCCTTGGCCTTGTTCGACCTTCGATCTCGGCAAAAGGACCATGTCGACTCAAGACCATTATATCTAGGAAAGTTAAGATCCGATATTAGCATACTTCCAAGCAATCTAAGGAGAATCATCCGATGCTCATTTTCATACACTCAATGGCATGATCAAGAGGCCATGTATCGTAATCTCCAGCAAATCCTCTCAATTAGGGGGAGTATGGCCCGTTTCAGGTCATAGTCTCTGTCACTATTAAGAAATGTGATTGGCAACATGAAAGTGACAAGGTTTTAATTAATAGAAGGCAAAAGTTCCAGGCAAATGAATGATCCTTTGACAAATCTCCTAACAGATTGTCATCCGTCACCTCTCAACAAACCTACTGAGATTTTCTGTATTCTGAAAATGTCTCTACCTCTCATTTATGTAAAGAGGCTCCCTGAAAGCTACCGAGGTATACAAAAAGTTAACCCACATATTCTCTCTCCCCTCTCCACTCTACTTTCTTTCTCCTATGCCTGTTACTGACTTGATCATCAGAGGGGTCTTCACAAAAACAACCTTTAGTTAGGACTTTCTTACAGGTACAGTCCATGAGCATCTCCTTCAGTGACCTCCGGTGCCCAAGCAAAAAGCAATATTAACAAATAGAGGAAGGGCCTCCCTTGTATCACATATTTTCAGGAAGAAACATTTGAGTAGAGTCCCTATTCAACGGCACCACCACCTCCTGTCAAGCTAGCAAACCTGTAGATGTCCCATCCTAGAACTTTCAACTGGCATTGCCCAGCAGGAGGGTCAACTGATCGTTAGAGTAGCTCTCCTAGCAAATTCAGGCATGGTAGTCGTGATAGGCAATTCAGCGCCAAGGCCCGACGATGTCAATAGCACCACCGATGGCACCGCAGTCGAGAGCAGACCAGGCAGTACCATCCAAAAACCAGTAGCATAGGGACATTACAATCGGCTGAGGGTCAGCAGGCTGAGCATCATCTTCGACAGTCTTCCCTCATCCCTAGATGAAGGATCATGCCATCAGGTCTCTTTGACCTAACCAATCCTTGGCCTAGTTGACTCTGATCTAATTGACTTTGGTTTTGGTAAGGGTTCACATCACTTTGGAGTTAAGCTTTGGCAACTTTGGGATGGCTAGAGTAATACCTCGAGATCCTTGGCCTTGTTCGACCTTCGATCTCGGCAAAAAGGACCATGTCTGACTCAAGACCATTATATCTAGGAAAAGTTAAGATCCGATATTAGCATACTTCCAAGCAATCTAAGGAGGAATCATCCGATGCTCATTTTCATACACTCAATGGCATGATCAAGAGGCCATGTATCGTAATCTCCAGCAAATCTCTCATAGGGGGAGTATGGCCCGTTTCAGGTCATAGTCTCTGTCACTATTAAGAATGTGATTAGCAACATGAAAGTGACAAGGTTTAATTAATGGAAGGCAAACGTTCCAGGCAAATGGAATGATCCTTTGACAAATCTCCTAACAGATTTGTCATCTGTCACTCTCACCAAACCTACTGAGATTTTCTGTATTCTGAAAATGTCTCTACCTCTCATTTATGTAAAGAGGCTCCCTGAAAGCTACCGAGGTATACAAAAAGTTAACCCACATATTCTCTCTCCCCTCTCCACTCTACTTTCTTTCTCCTATTGCCTTTACTGACTTGATCATCAGAGGGTCTTCAACAAAACAAACTTTAGTTAGGACTTTCTTACAGGTACAGTCCATGAGCATCTCTCCTTCAGTGACCTCCGGTGCCCAAGCAAAAAGCAATATTAACAAAAGAGGAAGGGCCTTCCTTGTATCATATTTTCAGGAAGAAACATTGAGTAGAGTCCCTATTCAACCGGCACCACCACTCCTGTCAAGCTAGCAAACCTGCTAGATGTCCCGTCCTAGAACTTTCAACTGGCATTGCCCAGCAGGAGGGTCAACCTGATCGCTTAGAGTAGCTCTCCTAGCAAATTCAGGCATTGGTAGTCGTGATCTAGGCAATTCAGTGCCAAGGCCCGACGATGTCAATAGCACCACCGATGGCACCGCAGTCGAGCAGACCAGGCAGTACCATCCCAAACCCAGTAGCATAGGGACATTATAATCGGAGCGATGGTGACTCCCTCTTCCACGAAGTCTTAAACAAGAAGAGCATACTCATCAAAATGTGGCACAGAGCCTCAAGTAGGGACATCAAAAATATGCTAGTCTTATGCTCAAGACTTTATTAAATAGCATTACAAAGAATCATATGTGCATAAATATAAATACATATTTCAACATAAAATAGTAAAAAAATATTATAAAATAATCTCCCACTCACCAAACATATTAAATAGATTGAATCTATAATTTAATCATGGATATGCCAACATTGTATTAGTCATTATATGCTCAATTATAATATCTCCTTTTCAACCAAAATCTCTGTCTAATAAATATTTTAATCTCTATATGAGTAGAAGCACTAAAAACTTCTATTGTTCTTTGAAAAGAACACAGCTGCATATTATTATAATAAATCTTAAGTGATTTTGAGATAGAAACAATAATCATAAACTTAAAGACAGAGTTTCTCAATCAAATATCATGAATTATGGCTTTGTAATATGTCACATACTCTACCTACATAGTCAGAGATATCACAAGAGTCTGTTTTATACTTTCTAAAACATAGCCTTCTAGTTATCAAAAATAGATTTATATCATCTATATGACTAGTAAAATTAGAATCACAATATTTAATCACTTCAAAATGACCAGACTCTTAACAAATATCTCATAACCTTACAAGCTATGTTTATGTTGGATTTGAATATAATTCCCAAGATACTAATAGCATATGTTATATCCTAATTGATGCAGATTATTACATACGTTAAACTATACACAGTAATAAAATGAGGCGCATTTTTATAGATTCTCTTTCTCTATCACTCTTAAGACATTGGTTTCTGCTAAATTTATCTTTCTTGAGCATATATATATATTTTCTAGTTATAATATACATACCAAATCTACTTAGAATAATTATTTGTAAATAAAATATTATCTATTATATAAAATATAAATATAATTCATTCCCACTAACTTGAGATATTATATCAATTGTTCTTCACAAGTTTAAGAGAACTTATAATATCATTAGATTTAAAATATCAGTATCTCAATGCCCATTTAGAATAATATCTTAAATCTATCTAATGAAGCTCTAGATCAAAATAGGCTATCAATGCAAAATTATTCTGAAAGAATCTTTATTCGAGACTGAAGAAAAGTTCCATTTCTATCTATGCCTCTTTCATGTTTGAACATTTATGTAATGTAACCAGTTTGACGGTTAGAGTCCTTGATTTTAAATGCCTCTTTTCGGAATGTCCCATGCACCTTATAGGCTTATACATTTTAGACAATTCCATTAGATCCCATACTATATTTTTAACAATAGAATATATTGCATCACATATGACTTCAAGCTATTAATTAACTTATCTAGAACATGCAATAGTCTAATCATATGATATTGAAATGATCATGTAGTCAATATCATATAATTCTAGCTAGATAAATTAACTAGTCATTAAAAATGACATATCTCATCTTTCTTTTATGTAATTTTGTTACTAGTATTATTAATCGGTTATGGAGGTGCTATAATCATTTATATTTAATATCTCTCCCACTATTCTTTCGACATGATAAAATATGACATTTCCTAAATAAAGAGAATAAGCGTAAAGACTTGTCTTTCCTCTAAAATTATATTTTAGTATAGGAGCATCTATAATAATCCATATCAAATTCTACAAATTGACATGATTAAATTTAATAATTTTTGTACCTCTCTATATCATTTTGAAATTATTTTGATAACTAATTAAATAACTATAAATGATTTAGATCTAACTTTATTCACCAACTAATATAAATTTTATATCTATAGGGCAGTCCTAAATATAGAAGTAATTAATCATTTTTCTACCAGTCCACAACTCAAAAATATTTTAAGAACTGTCTTATTAGAACTTTATTCAAGATATAGATGATGATCTTTAGGACCTCATTCTAGAGATATCCTGGTAAATTGCATCCACTCATCGTACTTCTAATCAGATTCTTAGAAGTGTGATTATATTTCGGAGCCACATTATTTTGCTCAGGAGTTTTATTTACCTTTTTGTGCATTTATATAATTTAAACTAACTCAATTGCACAAAAAAAAATTTAAAAGTTTCATGAGCCAAAAAATTATTGGAGATAAAAATCTCATATTATAAGCTTGGATACGATATTCTTTAGTTCTATGATGTAAGCCTTAATCATACCATCATACTCATATAATTAATTTATCCATTAGCTATCCAGCTTCTACCTTATCATATTCTATATACCTCTTAATAATAAGGTCAAAGAATTACCTAGCATTACCATTCTCAAGTATAACATCTAGAATGAAATCAAAGGAACATTTTTTTTTAAATCTTCAAATTAAGATGATTCGCTCTTCACCACTTATATATCATGGATAACTTTTATTCTAAAGTACTCTCACTAGTAATTCAAGATGGAGAATCATTATGTAATGTAATATTTAAATTCTATCAAATCTAGTGCTAGCTCTATTTCACATTTCATATTTTATAGTTATTATAGTCAGAATCTTAATGGAAGCTATAAGATTATTCAATTCAATGATATTAACTACTAAATAACCTTTATATAGTTATCAATAAAAAATATAATCAACAAATATACTTGAGCACCTTTATTAGTATTATTTCTATAAGAGTCCTTGGTGCAAACCCATTAACTTGGAAAAAAAGTGACCATATAAGGTACCCTCTACAATGTATAATATCAGCAATACTATGATACAACTACTAAATATCCTCATGCTGTTAATTCATGAACAAATATAGGCAAATTATATGCTTTAAAAATTTTATAAGTAATATTTTAATAAGAGCCCTTGGTGCAATACCATAAATTTTTTGGAAAGAATATAGCCCATATAAGGTATCTCTCCAACATCTAGTAAAATCGCTAGTAAGGTACCATTAGCTTTTGAAAATCCACCTATTTTAGTATAATGAATTTCTAGACCATGCACACTCACTAGTCACAATATTCTACTTCAAATTATGCATATAATAAAATCCCTTGGGGGAGATGATTATATACTATAATTCATGACATATCTGAATCCCTTCAAAATATTATATTGAAGAATCTTGCAAATCTCAGCAAATAGGCTACTTGATAGTCATCATCCACTGAAATCCATAAATCTTCAAATTAAGGATCAATCAGTCATATCTATAAATCCATTTATTTAATTTAATATATCAACAGTAAGCAATAATTAAAATTAACATACTTGATCTTCTGAAATGCCAAACCAAGAAGTTCTGCAAATCCCAATGAATGGTCCACTTGATGGTCACCCTCATTGAAACCTAGAATCCTTAAATCATAGAATCAATTAGCTATATCTATAAATCTAATTATTAAAATTTGATGTATTAATTGTAAGAAATTAATTAAAATTTTACATATTTGATCTTTTGAAATATAAATAGAGGAATCCTGTAAATCTCAATGAATGGAATATTTGGTGGTCACTACTCTTCAAAATCTGCAACCCTCTATCTCATCCATCTAAACATCGAACATGAAGATACTCTTTTGGGAGCAATGCAATACTTCATAGCTTAGACATAATTATAACATATTAAAACTTATTGGATCAATTAAAATATTTAGAATATATTTATAGAAATTTTTGATTTTTCAGTTTGTAGTCATTTGCTGATTAGACTGAATCAATCAAATAAAAAAAATTTCTATTCTTTATATAAATAGTGTCAATAAGCTTTATATACAAAATATGGCATAAATGCATCATCAAAAGTATGATAATGAGCTCACAATTCTTTGTTTGTATAAAACAACATCATGTGCAAGTCGTGGATTTTAATACAATAAGATCATTAAAAAAACTATAAATAAATTATTAAAGAATATTTCTATAATAAAAATTACTGAAAGGGCTTAAATATAATTAGGAGTCTTTATGCAATAAATTTTATGGTAGGACCTAAGCATAATTTTTTGCAGGGACCAATAGTAATTATCAATTTATCAGGGACTAAATTGCAAAAGTCTCCAAACCAAATTTAAATAGCCAAATAAGTCTAGTACAATCAATTAATTAATTTAAATTAATGGATCTAGGTTTTGGGTTAAAAACTCGAAACTCAAATTCCAACCCATCTTTTATTTCTTTTCCTCCCACATTAGCCAACCCATTGTTTTACTATTAATAGACAAGAGAGGAAGCCATTAATAGCTACGTCCCTTCTCTATGATTCCCTACAGGAGGGCCATTGCCCTCCAAACTCAAGCCTGGCATGAACGTCATCCCATCGCTGGTGAGACGGTAATGAGCCACTCTTTTGATTAGATCGGTCGAGGAGTCCAAAACGGTGCTCCTCCTCCCATGAACAAACTAGCTGGCGATTGCCAAAGAAAGCCTAATGGTAGATCGCTGCTCTCACCCCATGTTCGCCGCCCTCCGCTATCCCTTTGTCAGTGATAAGAAGAGAAAATCCAATACCATGAATGTAGGGGAGATGGGATCAGAGATCCTTTTGTTGCTTCCTCCCCTCTTCCCTTCCACCATTCACCCAAAATCCCATGGCAAATCGCAAGTGAGTCACCGGCCATGGAAGATGAACAGGAAAGCCAACATCAATGGAAGACAGTGAATCCAAAGGTTAAATCAACTGAAGGTTTATTTTTCTTCCCTCCAATTTTATTTATTATTTATGCTAGAGGGAGATCAAAAATAATTGGTCGATCAAGGCTAGATAAATATTGGATTAAAATTTTAAAATAAATAAATAAATCAAGATCTAAAAATAATAAAAATAAATTATCAAGGATCCAAAAAATGGTTTCAAATGGTGATGACTTGAATTACAGGGAATCAATGATGACTTGAATCATAGGGAACTCCAACTTGAATTATAAAAAACCCTAACTTAAATCATAGGGAATCCTTAGATAGCTAATCAAATTTATGTTCTATGAATTCTTGATATAGACATATAAAAGGCTTTAATCTTTAAGCCAAATAACTTGATTGGCTCCTATTAATCTATTATTTGATTCTAGTCTTTTATAAAATCCTCTGCTCTCATATCAATTGCAGGAGTTTTTTTTAGATCATATGTTGAAGACCAGAATATAAAAACAATAAACTAATAAAAGATTAAATCAAGCATATCTTGATTTCTTGGAAGATTCATGATTCTCCTTGTAATAATTTACGAAAAGAACAAGAACTATAGATATAGATCTTCCTCTCCATCTCCTCTGTATGTCTACCTCCTTAATGGGATAAGTGCCTTCTTAGAAAATATAAAATAAATTTATGCCCTAGGATTTCTACATTGTGAATATATATAGGTGTAAATCAGGGATCTAGTCCAATTAGTAATGTCAATGGATCAACCTATTACATAATTCATTAACCAAATCAAGCCTACACAATATTTATTACATCACATAACTAAGATAATTGGACTCAAATAATAACATAATCACAAAAAATATAGACTCCATAATCATTCATTCATATAATAATTTAGCCTATATTTTGAAATAAAATAAAAATAAAAATCAATCTATAATCAGTGGAAGTCCATCTTATGAGAATTTCTAACATAATGGATGTAATCCTCATCAACCACCAAATTTAGAAATAATTTTAGAAACAAAAGAAGAGGAGAGTACAATTAACTTTAAGTTACAATATGGAACAGAAAGATAATACAAGAATATGTATGATTATAAGAGAAATTAAAATATTTGCTTCTAAGAGATTTCAAAAGGAAAACAACCTTTTATAGATTGCACTTGCAAACAAAAGGGAGACTCACCAAGAGAAAAGCATCTAGGTGTGATGTGGCAAGTGTTGATGTAAGCACTACGAGACCACCACGTGTGCCACCAACAATGGCAGACCTGAATATCTAGCCTGGTAAGACAAGGTTGCCAATTAAAATGAGTGCACAGGGTTGATTAGCAACTTGACTGTGAGGAATCATCAGTGAGACCCATTGGCCAATCTGGCCCATGTAGGCTGACTACTAGCCACCTTCAGATAGGATAGCATAGTCCACCGATGCCGACACATTAGTGTCCCACCTTGAGGATCGTCAATGACTCCCTACTCAGGCCGACTAGCCATCCAAGCAGGTCAATCCGCTAGAACCACGATAGGGTCCATCCCTACCCGAGGATTGAGGTGCCTGATAGCCATTCGTTTGTCAAATGATAGCTAACCCAAATACAAATAGTGGCGGACAAAATCCTAAAGGCTCCGATGCCACAATGAAAAAATTTCAGCAGTGATGGAGATCCCGGGGAACAAGATCCTACCATCTCAGTCGAATTTGTTACACTAGTCAGAAATGGACACCTTTTCTCTATAACATTCTGTTGCACTATACATATAAGTAAGAGGGACCTCCGACTAGGTATGCACTCAGATACTCTCACATGCTCTAGCTCTTACTCACCGATCACCGCAAGCTTCCGACTCCAGTCACTGTAGATTCATGTTTTCTGATCACTGACTTAAGTGTTGGAATGTCCCCACCAGTAACTCGGGTCTAGAAATCTTTATAGGTCATTGGAGCGAGGCAACCTAGAAGACCCTTGGTGTTGGAAAAGACAAGTGCTCTCTTACTTCATCACCGGAGCTCTGTGATAGGTGAACAACTAAAAGATCTGATGGATGATTACAAGGCTACAGCATTCTCCATCATAGTCTCCAGCAGGGATAAAGATCGAAGGCAATAGTATAAAAATCCCAAAAGTAAGGCAAAGGAAGAAGCTTCCCAATCATCAAAGAGCAGTAACCGTAAAGCCCGAAAGTTCTTTCATCAAGAGAACCAAAAGGTGTGGCTAAAGACTCAGAAATGCAAAGTAAATTTCAACAAGCAGCAAAGAGATGATCAGTAAATGCTCACAGTACTGCTGTAAATTCTCTATCTTCATTTCCCACAAACCACTTGCAAGTGGTTCCGGAAAAAAGGAAGAGAGGTAGAATTGATAAGCAACCGTATTATAACAGAATAACTTAAGCTAGCAATAGCAATGGCGATTATAATCTAGTAGTTTCTCGCAACATTTTGTCCAGAAAAACAAAAGAAAGAAGCCAAATCATGGAATGCGTCACCTCCATTTGGACACTTCTGGGATAGGGTAAGTGGGAAGCTTAGCTTTCATGATCATCACATGGAACTGTCCATTCCGATGACTTTTTGGACAAGAAAATCCATTAATTTAGATGAGCGATAGATTATATTTCTGAATGCTCGTAGATGTGACATGTTTCTGGACTCCATACATTTGGATTAAATGTTTGAGGGAAAAAAAGTTTTGATTGATCCAGATTTAGATTGTGTTTGTCACCTTATAGCATGTATAGATTCGATGACAGATAGCATCTCTCTAAAATTCTACATGTGGAGTGTGGAACCATAGTTGTTCATTACTCTTGCTTACCACCGATGAAAGCCTGCCAGTTTGGTGCTCTTCAATTAACCTGTCGAGGTGGTTTGAGGTTTTGAATATTGCCATATGATGGATATGAGTTTTGCTAGCAAGCTCAACATAGCATCCTTCACAATACGACTTTGCACCATCAATACAAGAAAATGATCAATCAGCGATAAAGTAATTTGCTATGAACTATAATTTATTGCTAATAATCCCATAAGGCAATGAAATAAAAGATTTATCACAAAATATTAGTTAAATAATATTTTGGCTCATTGTTAATTTTTATCATTAAATTTGTGATGCCAAATACTTCCGCTCTAACTTTTTAGTGGGAATCTTTTGGTGATAGTTTATGATATTTTCACCTCAAAAATTATTGTCATGAATATCATGAATTTTAGTGATGATATTTTTTGGTCATAATTTAATTGATAATTTTGATGACAATACTAGAATCATTCTTGGAATATATATTTATGGATATGAAATTAAAAAAGAGTAGTAATTTTATCTAATAAATTTATTTTATCATTAATATATTTTTAAATATTGCCAATAAAATTATATTTTGTTATGAATGGATCTTTATTTTTTAGCAAGCACAATATTTCGTCACTAAATATCTATTTATCAGTGACGTATACAATTTTGTTACATAATATAAGTTATTTAATAAAGAAATTATATTTCATCATACATTTCTAAATATATAAATTTACAACATATTATTTTAATTATTGATTTCTAATTAACTTTTAATTATTATGACAATATTTTATATTTAAACATACCTTAATGGCAACATAAATATTTTTGTCATAAAATACTAATTATTTAATGATGAAATTAATATTATCACCTATATATTATTATATAGCTTTTATGATGAGATAGTTTTTGTTGCAAATTATTTATATGATTTAGCGAGATAGTGGTTCATCATTAAATATACAATTTGACAATTATATAGTTCTATTGCAAAATATTAACTATTTAATGACAAAATAGATGTTTTCATCCATACATTATTTTAAAGTAATGATTTTTTTATGTAATTATTTATAATTTTTCATCACTATAGATTGGAAATGAAATCAAATATAAAAATTGCAGGCAACATACCATAACTAAGTAATTGTCTAAAAGAAAATTATAAAATTTATAGGGAGACCAATTAACCAAGAATTTGTATTATTGATTCAACCTAATTTATATTAAAATATGCTAAAAAATAAAATTATTTATATAAAATAAGTAATATAAAGTATTAAAATTTTTCTATGTTAAATATTATTATTTTTTAATTATAGTATGAATAAAAAAATCATAGGATTATCTATATTTTTGAAGGATTTAAGATAAAGTATATATGATTATAGAAATATGTTAAAATTATTTTAATTATTTTACATAAAAGGATTTTAAAATATTATAAAAATAAAATGAAGTTATTTGTATTTTTATTTTTATCAAAAAGAAGTGGATTGAATTTTTTTATAAAAATAATTAATTATTAAAAATATATAATATAAATATATCTAAAATGAGTATATTTTATAATGCAAATAAGTTTTGAATAAGTATAATAAACTATAACTTTATATCACCAACTAACATTATAATAGTGGTTTAGCAGTAGATAATAAATTAAGAGATCTTTGAGAAAAAGTCCATCAAAATAGAATCAGATATGGAAATGATTTCGGTATAAATATTTTATTCATTTTAGTCATAATTTGTAATAAAAATATTTACCTTTAATACTTAATTTTGAGTGATAAAATAATATTGTCACTAATAGTGATTATTTTGTAATAAAGAAAATTTCATTTTGCAAATATTGTATAATAAAAGTATTTTCGTCATAAAACAGTTACTTTTATTGTAAAAGATATTGCATATGATTCTTAAAGCTAACTTTTCAAGGCAAAATAGATATTTAAGCAATGTTGTTTACTCACTTTTAGTAACGAGTTATTTGTCATGAATTATAAATACATTTAAGACAATTATTTCATCACAAAATATTAAATATTTGTGACAAATTACTACTTTTGTCATTGATGATTTGTAGCAATGGGTTAATGGTTGCGAACCTAGTGATAAATTTTTTTCATCATCCAGTACTTTGGCGACAAAATTTATTTTTTGTAACAAATTTTTTATGACTAAACATACAAATTATTGTAGTGTGTAGAGCTTGATACTACCATAATGACAGTTGTATCATCCATTTGGAGATGATGACTCTATCATTGGGACATGCCATGATAGTGTCTCATCATATTTTAAAATGAATAAAAGCTCCTATCTCCAAGATGGACGATATGATGATTGTACAAATTCTATGATGCCATTTCAAGTTATTGACGTTGCTTCCCATCTAGACACTGGAAGTCACTAGAGGAGAGACGCTCGTAGGTTGTACTTATAAGAAAAGTCCTGGTCGGAGGTTGCTCCGACGAAGGCTCTCCGATGATCAAGTTAGGTGATAGGTAATAGGACGAAGAAAGTAGAGTGGAGAGGGAAGAAAGAATGCTTGGGTTACATTTTGTATACCTTAGGAGCTCTTAAGGAACCCTTTATATAGACGAGAGGCAGTGGCAATTCAGGATATAGAAAGTCTCGATGAATTTAATGAGAGGTGATAGGGCATCAGATATTGTTAAGAGATCTAGCAAAGGATCATTCCGTTTGCTCAGGATGTCTGCCTTCCATTAATTGAAACCTTATCTTTTACATTACTAGCCGCATTTCTTAATGGTAATAGGAACTATAGCATAGAACGTGTAATGCTCCCCTTAATTAAGAGGATTTACTAAAGATTACGAGATATGGCCTCTTGATCATGCCATAAAGTATGTGAAAATAAGTATATGATGATTCCTTTACTAGAAGTATGCTACTATAAGATCTTAACTTTTCTGTATGCAAGGATCCTGGATCGGACTCGGTCCTCCTACCGAGACCAAAGGTCAAGGGTCTCGAGGTATTACTCTGGCCCACTCAAGGGCTGCCAAAGATTAACTCCTAAAGGCCAAGTGAACTTTCGCCGAGGTCGAAGGTCAGTCAAGTCGAGGTCCGACTAGGTCGAGAGTTGGCCAAAGGGGACCCGATGGCATGATCTTGCATCTAAGGCTTGAGGGATGGCTACTAGAGATGAAGCCTGGCCTATTGGCCCTTAGGATCTTGAGAGTGGGGAGCTAGAGTGCGAAGAGTCTCAGACTGAGAAGTAGATTTGGCTACCTATCCAAGGGATCCTGATATCGACCCCAAGTTATGATGAGCCAGCAAATGAAAGGTCACCATGTAGCGCATTTATGGCATTCCTCAAGAAAGGGAAGAATTTATGACTAGACCCCATTTTAAATAGGGATCCCAAGGCATCCTATGTTGGCATCGTTTTAGCTTCGGTAGGAGAGACTTAGCGCCATTGAGTGGTGATTTTTCGATTGCTAAGATGATTTCTGGCAAGTTTTCGATAGGTTCTCATTACCAGAGTTCATATTTAGATGGATCTAATTGAATTGAGGAAGCTTCGGAGGACTGCTAAGAAGCTTCAAAGATTGAGCATCCCACTTGAGTCGATGCTTAATCAACTTGCAGAATCTCCATCGAAGCAAAAAGAACAAAGGTGTGTACTTCGAAGTCGCTTACTTCGAGCTTTGCCAAAGGATCCTAGATCAACTAAGAATTTGGTACAATCTCTTCTCTTGCCTACTCTAAAAATGCAAGAAGCCGACCATGAGTCCTACCAGCACGGGGCCTCGAATCAGTCATCCAGGTATTATAATACACTTCTTCCTTTTAAGATATTGTCTTAATACCTTGCTGATGGTGATTTGTCAAGTAGTTAGGGCGACATCTCAATTTCTTCATGAAGTTGGTCGAGGCTATGGAGAAGAAGATAGTAGCGATTGGATAAAAGGTCACTTCTGCTATAATGTTGGTTTGTGAGGATGAAGAGCGAGCATCAAAAGCAGAACGGGCTTTCCAACAAATGAAGGCACGTCATGACTCTGCAATTAAGGAAGTCATACTCTCAAGTAAAAAGCTTAAAGAGATCACAAAGTGGCTTTTGTCAATGTGCAAGTGAATGATCGAAGCTCGCGAACAAGAAATTAAAGCCATAGAGAAAGCACAAGTGAAAATCACCAATTTGAAGGAGAGCTTCGCACCGATCTTGCGAATGTGAGGGAGGATTCCTATGCTAGGATTCATTGGTTGTGCGATGAACTCATGTCGGCTAGGAAAGAGAACATATGTTATGGGATGAATTCCATGAGGCATGCAACTGGTTGTGAGATGAAGGACCCTCAAATTAAGACCAGGAAAGGGTCCAGCATGTAGAATAGCCTCGGAATAAGCCTTAGCAGAAGCTCAATTCATCCATCAAGCATTGGAAGAGAAAGAAGGAGGAATGCTGTAGAGAGGGCGTGGGCCCATAATCTTTGTGCCACGGAGACAAAGGAGACTATGTCCCTAAAGGGTCAACTGAGGACCACGGAGAATATTACTGAAATGCTAAAGTAGGATATCGATACCAGTGGCCAAGAAATTATGATGCTACGGAGCAAGCTATCACTGGCCCAGGCACACCTAGGTGACATCAACACTCGGTCATCATATTGAGAGGAAAGCTTACGAGAGAAAGGATTCGAAGAATCTAAGGCTCTAATAGTATAGATTCTCCCATTGGCTAAAGCAAAACTACTTTAGATTCCCACACTAGTGATCTCCCATGCCTTAGCTACCTTCCAGACCAGTCGAGGCCGAGGGTGAGGAGATTGATAACATTTACCTGTTTGTTAGGTTATAATCATCGTAATCTATATTTTCCCTTTTTTGTATTTGTACGGTTCTCCAAATGATGAATGAATAAAATTTCTACTTCTTTTAATGTATCACGTGCTTCGAAATAGTTTTGAAGGACTAAAACCTGATGTTAGATTTAGACTCTGGCCCATTCTTAAATTCAGTGGGTCTACCCTCGATCTTTTCATCAAGCAGACCAAGGAATACCTCAGCTAAGGCACAGTGGAATGAGGGCAGCACCATTAATTAGGTTGGCACTCGATAAGGCATCTCATCATGAGCTTCATGGAAAGTGAAGGAACTTTGTTAAATATTTTATGATGGTTGAGAACGGCATGGTGCTTGAAATTGTACTGGTAGCCTTCTCCTGTGGAAGACAGGGTGTTGGAATTATTGCCTCCGAACCACACACCGGCCTACGATCTGCGAGAGTATGGCTCTATCCATTCTCGGCTTGCCACATGTCAGACATCCAATGGGGGTGTGATCTTATCATCAGATCTGGACCATTAAGTGACTTTATAAATAGCAGAGACCAAATTCATGCCTGCCATTTTACTTTCTCTGTCTTTCTTCTTCCTCTTTCCCCCTCCTGTCGACTTATCTCCACATCGGTCATCTTCTTCGGTGATCGTCTCCACCTCTGTTAGGTATTCCATAGTCTCCTAGTCATCTCCCTTTCTCTCTTCCCTTTCTTTTCTCCTTGGTACCCTTTTCTCTCTCTTTTCTTTTCCTACTCAATCTACATTCGAACCTACAGAGTTTGTTTGTAGAAAACCTTTTATTTTCATTGATTTTCTTGATTTTTGTTTGATCATTAGAAATGAGTGGATCTTCTGATTTGGCTAGCTTTTAGACTTCAAAGCAGGATCCAGTCGAAGTTCCTGCTTTGGTCAAAGCTCCAGTGGTTCCCCAAAGCCTGAGGATTTGGACTTGGAGGAATTTCCTCTGAGTGACTTTCGGTTCGAACTCACGAAAGCTAATTTAGACCGGCTTTTGCATCAATACTAAATCCCGTCCAAGTTTGGGCTTAAAGTCCTGTTGGCTACCAACCAAGTCTGTAATCCTCTCTTGGACCATCACATCGCTCTTTATGAAGGGTGCCTTCAAATTGAGGTATGGTTCCTCTTTTTTACTTCTTTACCAAACTTCTTCAATTTTTCAAAATATTTCCATGCATAATTGTACCGAATGCTTGGTGGTACATTTATGGCCTCATAGCGATTTATCTTTTAGCGAGTATTGAGCCGACTATAAATCTTTTTCAAACTTTCAACTTTGGGAAGTACCCTCACACACTTTGGGTGGTGGTATATCTACCCTCGGAGGAAGGCGAGAGTCAACCTTCTTATCCAAGGTGCTCCTTCCTCTATTCATCACTGAAAGGAGAGCTTCTTTCTTGTGAAGCACTCATCGGGGGATTGAAATTTTGAATCATATGGGATCCCTTGGCGTCCAGCAACCCAAGCCCCCAACTTAAGCAAAGAGGAGGAAGCATAGTATGAAGCTCTTCTCTACTTCAAAGTCCCTGCATTAAAGGTCCTACAATCTGACAAAACCCTCTTTGAAGTGAGCATAAGCCGGGCATGACCGGGAGGTAGGAAAAAGGGTTTCGCTGCTTGCCTTTCTTTTCTTCACAGAATTTTTTTTCTGCATTTCTAACAAAGATTTTCTTTTTACAAATATAGATCCCTCAATACTGAAGGAGGTGAAGCGGATGGCAAGGTCCAAGTCAACTATCATGTTACTTTGACATCAAAGCCAAAGAAGGTCTGGTTCAACACTTGCCAGCATCCACTTGCTGATGCTACTGTTAGGGACGAGGCTACCCCTTGGGCCGAGGGGGTAGTCATCGCTATGCCCTCGATGCTCCACCATCAAGTGCTGCTATGAGGCAGCCACTGACACCTGCCCCCAAGATAGGGGCATCACCTTTTGTAGTGGGAACTTCCTCGTCTACCCCTAGTCTGAGGGTTCGGAGGGGTAAGGCTCCTCCACTGTCTGACACAAAGGTGCCACCATAGATGATTGGCGCATTGCCTGGGGGTTATTCAAAAGTATTCTCCTCCCAATAATGCTAAGAAGCTAGTTGAGGAGCAATCCATTCACTATCGACAAGGGGCGATTCAAACTTATCTCCAAATAATGATCTCTACTTGCCTCGGGTTACAGTTCAATTTCCTCTGTTAGTTATTTACTAATGCTCTCTCCTTTGTAGATGGCCTACTACATCAATATTTATTTTGAGCTATAGGGCTATAATGGAGAGCTGGAGAAGAAGGCAACGGTGCTTCAGGCCCAAGTTGGTGCCATCAAGGCTGCCAAGTCCTCCATTGAGGCCTAGCTGATCGTCTGAACTAGGCACTCATCTCGGAGAAGAAAAGGCGATAGTGGGCGGAGGAGAAAGAGAAGGATCTAAGTGGAACACTAGTTGATGTGCACTACAAATTGTTTAAGGCTAAGGTGCGGGTGGCGTGGTGGCACAGGAAGGCATGGTGGCTTACAAGGCCATCAAAGAATGCCATAATGATCAAATACAATATGCTAATGTGACCTACCTCAACGGCAAAAATGAGGTGGTTCTAAAGTGGCGACCCACTTTCTAGGCCTCGATCTGACATTCCTCGATGTGAAGTCAGAGGAATCAAATGATGAGTTCGCTCTTGGGCTCAAAAACATCGCTAGTCCTTCGAGTGACATGGATCCTCGTCCACTGGTTGCCTGAAGCATATTTATTTCTATCTTTTGTAAAAAGTGTTTGCTTGTGTGCAGATAATTTTATAAGGCCTTCAGTCTTATTCTGAAATATCAATAAAATTCTCTTCTTTTCATCCTATGATTGAATGTCTTCATTTTTATTGTGTACTTTTTTTTTCATTCTTTCATGGTTCGGGATCACATGCTTGACAAATGACCCCTTTTTCCGTTCATCTATTCACTAAGAAACTGTGCCTTCTTTCGTTGGTCGGACCTAATAAGGCACTGACCACCAATAGCCTTCACTTGGGCTAGGTTCGATCGAGCACTGACGCCACTCACACCTTGCTCGATCAAGGGTCTTCATTGACCCGCAGCCAACCTTTTTAAGGAAAAGAGGAAAGGATATTGCTAGAGACAATATTTCATGACAGCTATAGTAACTGCATGGTCTAAATTGTACACTTCCAGAGTCGCTTCATTGAATTAGCTTACGTAAGATCTAAGAAATTCTCGCTTCCCTTGCTTTATATTGTTCAGGAATTCGAAACCCTAGTGCAGCCTCCTATAATTGGCAAAATGAAAGACAAATGATTGATTCGATTAGTTAATAGAGTGGATGGAATTTGACTTTAAATTGGAATACCAATATCGAGTTACCTTCCTGAGGGTGGAAGGGAAGGCTGGCATAAGACTACATTGATGGGTCATGAAGAAGCATCAGGATCTTAAAACTTTCTAAATAATTCACTAGATCAATGGATCCATTATAGATTTCCAACTGTGGCATTTTAAAATATATTGGCAATTGTTCTTGCATGATTTGAGCTCCAAAAGGCATTTAGTGGTTAAACCAAGACTCTCATCTCTTTTCGACACCCAAACTTCACAGAGTTTCAATATGCTAGTCTAGCTCGCAAAGCATTCGATCTACCTCCGCATCTTTGGCAGTATGTGTCTTAGAAAATCGGAGGGACATCAAGTTGGCATCAACCAGCCTCTCATCAGAGGGACATCAAGTTGCTTAAGCATAACTATATTATTAAAGTTATAATTGATATGGTTGATATCATGGTTTGTCTTGAAGACATAAAGAACTTGTCTTAAGATATATGATGAAATTATAACATAAAATGGACTGATGATGAATTTTGTATGTTTAATCATATGAGTACAAAGTTTATGCTACATGCACTATTGTTGTTGCCTGACCGCCGTGGCCTGAAACTTGGAGACGACCTCGGACATTGACCTCATCGCTCGGGAGCCAACTCGCGTGCTCGGACCTGCAAAACAGAGAAGACCCGGGTCGTGGATCTCGGCGGGGAAACTCCGACGATCAAGTTAGCGACGATCCAAGAAAACAGATCCTCCCCTGTGGGCCCCTTTGCTCGGACTCCATACTTGGAGGAGGAGATTTTGGTTTGAAGAGAGAGAGAGTAGAGCGGGGGTGATAGCGACGGATGAGAGCTCGAGCTGTGTGGCTATGTCCATCAAGATCCTTCCGGTGAGTCTTCGGTAGCCCAGAGCGCTCAGCCTCTCAATCACTCTCTTATGTGCTGCCCCTTCGCTCGTTTGCCTGAGTTAGTCTTGCTTACCTTCTGTTGAGAACCTTTGAAGAATCCTTTTATGCCAGGATCCCTTCCAGCAGCTTACCTCGTGATCTTCCCCCTCTACAGGCACCGGAAGGTCAACGTCTAGCAATGCTTCATGCCGTGCGCACAAGCACCTTCCTTATTTGTGATAAGAAGTTATGTTGCTGGCTCTGACCTCTCTCCTGGTCGCTTCACTTTGAAAAATTTGGCAGAGCCTCGATCGGGAGGCAGTCGCCCTTTAGATTTAAATATTCCGGGATGATTTTCTCTTTTGGGTGGCACAGACGGTCGGTTTAGAGTGCAGTGCTTGGGGGGTGCTCCTATCTGGTGTAAGCAACAATGGGAGTGATTATGGCATCCTGGGGGGTGCTCCTCTGTGGTCCTTGGGCGGCGGTCCACTGCCGAAGGGAGGTGGCGCATGGGGCTTTGACTTCCAAATGTCGGATCTCTCGTTTGAAGAGAGCTTGGCCTGAGGAGAGCGAGAGCTCGACTTTGGCCGGGGTAGACTCGACCTCGAAGAAGCCGCCCGACGAAGGAGCTCGAAAAGAGCATGAGCTCTACTTCGGTCAAAGTGGGCTCGACCTCGAGGGAGCCACCCGACGAAGGAGCTCGAAGAGAGGAGGAGCTCGACTTCGGCCGAGGTGGGCTCGACCTCGAGGAAGCTACCCGGCGAAGGAGCTCGAAGAGAGCGGGAGCTCGACTTCGGCCAAGGTGGGCTCGACCTCGAGGGAGACACCCGGTGAAGGAGCTCTAAGAGAGCGGGAGCTCGACTTCGACCGAGATGGGCTCGACCTCGAGGGAGCCCACCGGTGAAGGAGCTCAAAGAGAGTCCACTTCAACCAAGGTGGGCTCGACCTCAGGGAAGCCACCTGGCGAAAGAGCTCGAAAAAGAAAGTCTGATGTGGCAACTTCTTTCGTCGTGGTGCCTGATGGGTCTGACAGGGGCTCCAAGCCAGCGATCCAGCCACGTCAACTATATCATTGGAATCCAAGCTATTGAGATTACTAACATTTGTAACGATAGAGGGGTCTTATATCGATAAATGGAATGAAAATGGTTATGATTCAATATTAGTGATTTTAGCTGATCGGATTTAAACTAAAGATATGCTTCATTCAGGATATCTGCATATGTGATAACATGAGATGCACTTAGCTTGAAACTCATTTTCAATATATATATACTATTTTATATAAAAAAACTAAGAAATAAATAATTAATTAATGTTATTCAAGTGGGAGAATGTTAGAAATTTTATAAGGTGGGCTTCTATTGACTATATATTGATTTTGATTTTATTTCAAAATATGGACTAAATTATTGTCTAAATGAATGGTTATGAAGTCCATATTTTTTGTGATCATATTATTATTTAGGTCCAATTGTCTTAGTTATGTGATGTAATAGATATTGGTATAGGTCTAATTTGGTTAATGGATCTATAATAAGTTGACCCATTGATATTACTAACTGGGCTAGGTCCCGATCTACTCCTATATATATTTATCTATGAAAATCCTAGAGCATAAGTTTTATTTTATATTCCTAAGGCAATACTTTCCTGTTAAAGAGGTAGGCATATGGAAGAGATAAAGAGGAAGATCTATATCTATAGATCTTGTTATTTTTACAAATTGTTGTAACGAGAATCATGAATCTTCTAAGAAATTAAGATATGTTTGACTTATTATTTGTATTTTGATCTTCTACATACAATCCAAAGAAAAAATTCCTACACATTAATCTTCTTTTTTTAATATATATATATATATATATAATTAGTTATGATCATCCTTATAAGAGCACTTTAATTCAAGTTTTAGACGGCTCCCTCAAAGATACAGCTTAATACATTTGAGGGCATGTGAAACATATGCATGACATTTCTATTAGATCATCCTTATAAGAGCACTTTAATTCAAGTTTTAGGCAACTCTCTCAAAAATACAGCTTAATACATTTGAGGCATGTGAAACATATGCATGACATTTCTAAGACAAGTAAGCCGAGCAAAATTAAATTCTCTGAGTCTCTTTCACTCTCTCTTTGAGAACTTTCCATTCTGTTGCTCGAGCATCCACTAACTTAGGTATCAGAGTGTCCCCCACCGAAGAAAATCGGTCAAGGGGGTCTGTTTTGCAGGATTCTCAGAGGCGAGCCAGCGATCTAGCAGCTTCGTCCGGTCCGCGGATGTTCGATGCCAACATATATATTTTTTCATCACTTGGTATGTAGACCGGAAATTTTTAAATTATATAATTTTTTTATTTGTAATTAATTTTGATATAGTAAATCATATTCAATGATTTAGATTTTTGGTGCAGGATCTTTATTATAGAGTTTTGATTTAATTGAATTTAGCTCGAAATCTATTTAAAAGTAAGCAAGATCTATGTATGATCTTTATTATAGAGACTTGGTCAGATTGAATTTAGTTTGAATCCTATTTGAAAGGAACCAAGACTATATATATTATATATATATCTGCCACTAAAAATATCCATTGTGCTTAGTATAAGTTAGAAGCAGTTTCACGAAACCAAACATCCACGGATAAGAAGCTTTAGAAAATATATAGTGAAAATGCTATCATACATCAAATGCACTTTTTTGTCGTCATATAAACCAATCGAGTCACGGGGCTGCCTAAACTTATTTCACGTAGAAAGTGGATCGGGTCGGATCGAATCTCTAGTTTCTACAATGTTTTCCCCGCTTACCGCTTGGAAGATCACGGGATCACAATCAGATGGATCTTTTATCAATAAAATATCAGATGACCCACCGAATGAACGGCCTGGATCACACGAACTAAATAGCTTTGTGAGGACTTTGACGGACCGGTCACCGCGTTTTCCAGTCCCCGTGACTCCCCAGACCCAGCCTTAAACATAGAGCCGTTGCATAGATGTATTTTAAAGCGGAAGTTTCACGTCTCTTGGTGATCCGGGGACCGGGGCCGAATCGCACCTCAAGAACTCGTCGTTCTTCCTCCGATCCGATCTCCTCTCGAGAGATCCCATCTTCGAGCTTGGTTCTAGGGTTAGATTTCGTCAAGAATTGCAATTAATCGGCAATTTTGTTAATCTTTCTGGTTCCGTGGATTCTTGATCTCAAAGCCGGGTTTGTTCTTGCAGCTTTAGATCTCGGAATCGGAGGTTTTCTTTCTTCGTGCCATTTAGGTATTCTTGATCTCTGATATACTGTTGGATTAGCTTTCAATCCATTCATTCTTTTGTTCTCTTTCAGATTTTTCTCGGATTTGCATAAATTAGTCGTGACGTTGCCAGATCAATGCCGTGTATTTGTGAATTTGTAGGGACTTCATTGGGTCTGTCATGATATTCATGTCTGGAGCATTGAGTAGTTGGACTAATATTACCTTTCTTCGAAACGAATTGGTTTCTTAATTGTTTGCGATTTCTTGATTTGTCTTAGAATTAATCTTGTTTCTGTCAATAAATTGGAATCCTGATGAATTACCACCATTTTACACTATGCGCCTGTTGAAGTTTGAATTCCTTTCCTCTGATATATGCAAAACATGAGATTCTTTTTGAGGAATTTAATTTCTTTGATCGCTTAATTAGTAACGTACGAACCACAACTATCTGACATGCCTTCTAATGACCGCAGCAAGATATATGAAACTCGGTGCTCAAGCAAGAGGTTGGATTAGTTTTGTTGAATTGTTGTCCTGCTGAAATATGGATGGAAGGAAGAAGAAAAATAGGAAAAAGAAAGGTGGTCAGAGTAAAGTTGCAGAAGATGCTAATGCCAATGCCACAGAAGTGACCATGCAGGAGCAGAACCATAGTTCGGCCACTGAGCAAAATCACGATACACATAATTCGGGTAATGCAGATGCTCAAACTGTTGGGGTGTCGGAATCTGACATAGAGCTGGAGAAGCATAAAATCTACGAAGAAAAATGTGTAAGTGTGTCTTATATATAGACAAGACGCCTCTAAGAAGTATCAATGCAGACAATTGATACTTCTCAATGCTTTTATTTATTTCTCGAACACATTTAGCCTATGCTTGGATGCAGGTTTCTAAACCTGCCTGATACTTCTCACACATGGGAGTTGCCAATAAGAGAAGGCTAAGGAAATGAACAGGTGGAAAGGGTAACTTATGGTTGGTGATCCCCCAATTCATGTATGCTCAAAAGCATGAATTTTTAAAGGTGACTTTTAGTATCTTAAGATCATGTAACCATAGCGTCCTCTGGATCCTTCTGACTTGTAATTTTCCAACTTTCTCTGTTCAAATCCCATGGCACTCCGGCATCAAAACAGTCCTTAAGAACCCAATTATATTGATATCTACTACATCTTTTTTATTAATAACCACTATTTGGAATGAACTTAATGGAAGAGACAATATTCAAAATACTAGATTATTGGGAGCACTCAAATTTCTCAAATTCTTCAATGAGCTTACTCATTTTATGTTCCATCAACTCATGATTAGTTAATAGATTTATTCAGGTTGTCCTTTTATACAAATTTCTTCTAAACACGAAGTATTTGATTCAGTACCATGGTGGCACTCTTATCATTGTTTTTTTGCACGAAAAAAGGTGACAGATGTGCAAACACTGTTCAACATTCAAAAACCAAGCTTTTTTTCTTGTATGTTTCATGCAAACACTGTTCAACATTCAAAAACCAAGCTTTTTTTCCTGTATCTGTTTCATGCAAGCTCATGACAAGATGAAAGATGGCATTGATCATTACCATGACCATTAATTATTTTTCCTAGTAATTCAGGCTAGATTTATAATCTTTGATGCACCAATAATTCCTATTAACTATCAAGGTCATCTTAACAAACCCCCCCCCCCAACAAAAGGCCCAATAAGAAAAAACTATATGTTTTTTCTGGTTTTACTGAAGTTTTTCCAAATCTTTTTTCACAGTACCTGACTTGTTAGCTTAGATTCCCCACACCCCTTTCTGGAACCTTAAACAAAAGTGTGAACCCCTCTTTCTACTACATCTCCTCAAATCTTAGCACAAGTGTTTGAACAATCTCCATCACTTTCTCCACAATTGGTACAAACTCCAATGACTCTTTTAGTATGTTCATTCTTCACCTTACCCTTCCTACTTTACATCCATCTCCTCTATTATAGAAAGATGTTGGTAGGTTAAATAAAATGTTTTTACTTTGGATGTTAAAAGTTCTGAATATATGAGGATTCATTATAGATTTCATCATACTTCAAATTTGAATAAGTAGTTTAGGGATATTAACATCTATATATTTATTTTACTCCAAAAAAAAAAAACACACAATCATCCATGTAAGAAGCTTAGGAAGGCTATATTATGAAAATATCTTTTCGTGTTGAATATTCCTCAGTTCTTGATGTTCTTGTTGTGTCAAGTTTTTAACCAAGAATGTGCATGTGTTTTGAAGTTCTGAATATATTCTGGATATATTCTTTGAGGGTATGTCCTTTTGATTTCAATAACTCTAGCTTGACATGGCAGTACATGTATTTTTCCTTTTGCCATATCTTAATACATCCTTTTATATTTTTTCTTGAAATGTGTGCCTTACCGGTCAAGCTACAGGAAGAATCAGACAATTAGAAGATGAGAAGAATTCTTGGTTTCAAAAACAGGTACCTTGGGTGTGTTTGCACTTCATTTGTGCTCAAAACAATGATAATCAATTATTTAGTGAAAAAGGTAGAATGAACATATCATATTATATGGTTTAATCTAAATAAGTTTCTTGTTTTCTTTTATGGTGCACACTTGCTCCCTCCCCCTTTTTCTCACTTTTCCCTGCCCTTTCTCCCTTCCTTGTTTCCCACTCTTCCCACCATAATGCAATAAAAGTTTGTTGATTGTGCCGAGTAGGCGTTTTGGGTGTACTAAACTAGATCGGCTAGGAACCAAGATATTTCGGGCACCTAATTTGGTCTGAGCCCAAAACAAGCATGAACCGGTTTGAATTGTTTGGTTTTGCTCGATAAGGGGTTTTGGATCATTCCAAAGCTGAATTGAGTTTATTTTTTTATAATTCTCTCCTCCCCTCTCTCCCGATCCTCCTTGGCTTTAGGGGCTCCTATCTTCTCTTCTAATTTCATTCATCAGGGTTAGAGTTCTACCACCACCATCGCTACGACCAATGATGATGGCCATCATCTCTCTCTCCCTCACACACCTTGCCACTATCGCTCTCTCATTCTCAGTCATGTTGCACTGCTATAGATGATGACATGTATTGGGGGCTGGAGATCACATACCAAAGGTCAGAGATACTCTTGTCCTTCCCTTCCTCCCTCTTCCCCTCCCTCTCTTTTGCCCCCTCTCTCTCCCTCCCTCACCCTCTCATTGGTTCCAGTATGTCTTGGTCAATACAGTATGGTATTGTACTGTACCAACTACTAGCCAGGTGGTATGATCCTGGTGCCAGTTCGGTAAACCTTGATAATATAAACCCTGATTTTTTTTTATTTTTTAATTTATCTTGGGGTGTAGGGACAATTCTTTCAAGAAAAGAAGGATAATATTTTACTTCCATTGATGTTTAGAGTTAGGAGACCTGACTCACTTAATACATGTACATACGTACTTTCTCACATGCATATTAGTACACTTGAATGTTGTCGTTATATTAATAGAATTTTGGCTATAACTCTGGTACCGAGGTATTTGACGCATATACTTGTAAAATTATCATTGCAGGTTAACATGGAAGAGAAAATTAAAGTTTTACAAAATAAAGTAGACTCTTGTTCTCAAAAGGAGGTAATTGCTATGACATTTATCTTGTATTTTTTAAAATTATTATTTGAGAAGCATGTAGGTTGACTGGAAAAAATAAGTGTTCAATATGGAGAACTCAAGACTCATTCTTACTTTTTTCTTTATCCTTTTGTTTTCCTTTTATGTGTGCTTGTGCATTGTTAGGATTTTTTTTGCAACCAAATTAATTGTAGTAAGGAATTTGTTTGCATTGCAGGTCAACTTGGAAGAGAAAATTGAAGTTTTACAAAATGAAGTAGAATCTTGTTCTCAGAAGGAGGTAATTGCTATGACATCTATCTTTTTATTTTTATTCGAGAAGCATGTAGCTTGACTGGAAAAAAGAAGTGTTGAATATGGAGAACTCAAGACTTCATTCATACTTTTTTCTTCATCCTTTTGTTTTCCTTTTATGTGTGCTTGCGCATTTTTATGATTTCTTTTGCAGCCAAATTAATTGGAGTAAGGAATTTGTTTACTTACAACCCCCCCCTCTTCTCTCTTAATGCAGGCTAGCTTGGAGGCAAAACTCAATGATTTACAGATTGGAAATGATTCAGTGATACAGAAGGAGGTAATTGTTTCTGTTATCATTTTTAATTGTTTATGTATCTAAATATGGTGAATTGAATGGAGAGCAAATTATCTTGAGGTTGAGGGAGGAACCTATTATGTACATAGCTTCCAAACACTTGTAGCTATTAGAATTGTCTTTATATATAGATGAGTCATAAGCTGGAGCAGGAGGGGTAAATTGCTGATCAGAAAATTGAAGTGAATACACTCTGAAATCATCTATTTGATGATGAATACAATTTATCATAGGTGCATTCTTTTTTCTGTTAGTAAACTCATAGGTTGTAGCATGAAACACATTTATTTTTCAACACAATATTAAGTAAAAGTGATGTTTATGGACGTAGTAAAATGTGGCAGCAGTAGGAAATGCTTAATAGAGGTGGTTGGAAACATCAGGCTCTTTTTAGAATTTATTATTCTACTTGTAGGAATTCTACAAGATCTGGTCATGGTTTCTATTGCTGAAGCAAATCTAATACTCAGGTTCTAGCTGCTAAACCAACGAGATAGGAGCCAGTTAGGAGATAAAAATCAGCAGAAACAGGTAAAAAAAATGTCTTGGACCATAAAGAGTACTTATTTTAGTCACATTGTTGCATAAATATATTAATCAAAACACCCAAGATCTGTTGAGTCATTGTTTGTTTTAAGAAATAAAGCATGGCATTGAGCCTTTCAGTACTATATGCTTCATAAAAGATTGATATGTAAACAAAGATCTATCCAAAGTAACAATTGTTAGTTTCCGTGTTTATATGAATAATTTTATATTTCTAGTAGTATCTACAAGAAATTGTTTCTTCCATGGATGTGATGCTAATTCCATTTTTGAACAGGTCATCTTAGAGGACAGGGTCAAGGATATTGAGGGCATCAAAGACATCTGGGTATTAAAGGAGGTAATTGTTTGGATTTAACATGTCCTGTATATTTACTGTTACCCTATTGCATATTGGACCTTATCAAGTTAAATATCTGAACTGGTAAGTTAATCAGCTATGGGGATAGTTTTTCCCTCTTTATTTTAAAGTTATGTTATGCATTTTGTTCTGTCAATAAATATGTTATGCATTCTTCTCTCTCAAAAGTTATGCATTTTTCATTTATGGTAGTTCACTTTGGCACTTTGTATTGTTATTACTCTGTCTCCCCCACTTACCCCTTTTACCCCTTCTTTGTCCTGCTTTGTACTGCCTGTACCCTTATATCTCCATTTCTCTTGAGCCCACTTTTATTTGCCTTAACTTTCCTGTTGCTTGATTCTGCTTGCTAGCCCCTCACTTCAACCACGCTACAACCACCCCTTCTACCCACCTTGGCCTCACGCTTTTCCACCCAAGCCTCAACATCCCACCCTCTCCATTTAAATCCCCGAGAGTGAACGATAAGGACTGGTGTGACATGAGGCGGGTAGAGTGAGATCCTGATGCCTGAACTGTTGCAAACAGGAAAATTGCAGCAGCTTCCTTCCTGATCTGGTTCAGATCTGTCAAAACAGCAATACTATGCTTGATTCGCAGATCTCCATGACAGCTGGCTGCAAAATAAATTTAGAGAGCAGAGAAGAGAGGATAGAAAGGAACTCAAGGAGAAACTTTGAGAAAAATCTAAGGAAAGAACAAAGGAGCATGAGAAGAAGATGCAAAGAGAAGGTAAAAAGAAAAAAATGAGAAGAAGAAAAGATATTAGAGGAACAAAACTAGAAGAAAAATAAAGAGAAGAGGAAGAAGGGAAATATAATTACTCATGTAGAAGAAATTGGAAATGGCAGAAGTTGAGAACAGTGAAAGCAGGTAAATCCTGTTGCCATGTAAATCTAATGGAGATGGAAGGTTCAGATTGAGGCTTCATTGTTTTATTTGTTAGTGGACTTAACACCAAAGACAAACTAGAAAATGAACACCTGACTCTTTTGTGCATTTTTGGTCTGGTCAGCCACCTGATAACTTTTCACTTTCAGTTTAATGAGGACTCTTTAAAGAAAACAAAGCTAACTTCTATCAGCACCCAATTCTTAGCTATCTGAGCATCCATTACATCCCTATACAATCCCTAAAAATCTAAAAATGGAATCCAATTGCAATCTAAAAATAATGCAACTAATTATGAACCAAAGTACATCACTTCAGGCTCAAAATTAAGACCTGTAGAAGCCCTTTTGGTTGGCCTTAGCTGTACCAGAGCTGCTTTTTTTATAAAAAAAATTCAATTAGGTCAACCAAATGCAGAACAATAGAACTATTGGATATTTTGCCTGTAGCGTTTCCTTTGGTTGGTGTATTAGGCATTCCCATGGTGTTCCTAAAACATCCTACCAAGCCAACCAGACCCTTTGTTGATAAACAACAATATAATCTGGCACCTTTTATTTCCTTCAAGTGCATCTTTGCTCTTGCATTGAGCATCTGTCCTCTCAGATTCTCTGGGAATTATGCTTGCATTGTTGCTTTAACAATAAGCTCAACCATACAGCATTTGAACATCACCAACTCCTCAAAAACACATACCAAGCTCTCTGAGGACAATTTTTTCAAACATGCATCATGAGTAAGTCATCCATATCACCACCATCATGAGTCATGACACCTTGTTTTAGTCTAACTCCAAAACCTTATAGAGATCAGCAGCACTATATCCAATAGCAGCCACAACTTTTCATTGATGGGTAAGTCGACAAAAGCTAGGAAAGAAATGATGGGTTTGTTGAGCACAACTCCTAAATACAGAAACACTAGGTATCTGATCATTGATTTGTTATGAGTATGTCTATACTAAATAAACTGGAATACTTGATTTGTTATAATTAAGTCTATTCTAAAATAAAATGCAATCCTTTTTATTTAATAAAATTTTGCAAGATGTATTAAAAGTTGCATAAATCTAATTTAATGTCTTGATTGCATGTGAAATTAAGTTCTGTGAGCATCTCAATCTAGATCTTGATTTCCTCAACACCCAACATTATGGTCTAGGGAGGATCGATATGTACATAGTTCTTGAAGAAAGCTTGAATTTTTTATGGATTATTTGTGCTTTCACCATGCCCTTGACTATTAGAGCATAGGTAAATGAAATCCTCTTGCAAACCGCTTCAAGCAGTACCTAGTGGAAAAACTGACTAAACTTTTTCAGACTATCTTTGATGTTGTTTACTCTTGAACCCTTTATTGCATCCATGAAATGAACAAGAGAACTCAAGACTTATTTGCGTGTGACATAGTCAAAAGTGAAGGGACAGAGGAGATATCTATTTGGATTCTTAGCTTCTCTTATACATCTTGTACATTGTATCACCTGCATAATCCAATCTTACCCTAATAGAAAATAAATAAAAAGATATGGGTGTTTTCCTAAAATTGGAATTGAGAGCTGTCAACAGCTAAGTCCACCTGCCTTATTGGACTCTTGTATACCTTCCTGTTGTGACGATGTTGGGATTCCCTTTTGCTAGTTTTTTCTTTATTGCTGATTCACTATCTTATCAAAATTGCACACATCTGGGAAATTGTTTCATATATATATGTTATTGCACAGTTTTTTTTTATTATTTTCTTCTACAGAGCTCCAAATACCCCTATTGTTATATTTTATGGTTTTGAATTGTTTTTGGGGCTGTCCAGACTTCGATCAGGGAAATGATTGCTAGACTGGAAGAAGCCAGCATCGGTCTTCGAATGCAGGTACACTTCACTATATTGGTATCCTGTCCTCCAACTTGGTTATATAATAAGATTTGCAATTGTCGAGCATTCTTCCCATTAACATATTTTACTTCTTACACACATGTATCATCTAGTTGGTTTTTCTTGAACCTTTTATTTTAATTCCTTGTATGGAAGTCATGGAGTACAAGATAAATCTCTAGATGAAATGCTATACATCTTTTTTGGGGGAAATAGCATGATAATCCAACAATGAGGTTTTGATATGTGCTGTTTTTCCATATTATGATACTTTGTTTCAAATACTCTGTATGGACACAAGCGAAAGCATAAGCAGAGGTGAGTGCCTTGTACTACTATTGATTCCATGGATAAGAGATTTGATTGAGGTATCATTATGTCTTTCCATGGAAATTTGAAGGATTTTAAGCAATCTATTTTGTATCTTTATTTATCCTTGGGTCCTTGCAGATATGTTTCTTGATGATATTCTTCTATTCCCAAAAACACATAATCTCACTTGATCCAAAAATTGTATCTTCACTGCTTCATTCAGGGTGACCTCCATGAGGATCAGACCTGGTTGCTCTAATGATGTGTGCACTTATTGATATCTGTTGGCGTTTCTTAATCTCTTAATAAGTCGGATTAGAACTATAATTATTCAGGCTATTTGGTTCTTTCATTATTCCATTAACTCATGCCATTACTTGTAGAGTTCTCACAAGTCAGCTGACATTGGAAGGACATTATTCAAATAAGATGCACTTTGGGTGGATTTGGTATTGCTTCGGTTTTCAAAAAAGATGATAGAAATAGGGAAGGAGAAGCTAGAAGCTACATTTTCTAGCTTGCAATAATACCGCTTCTTTGACTTCTTGTAGACACTTTTTACATGATGTTACCAAACACTTTACTGCAGAGTGTTCCTTTGATTTAAAAGTCATGAAAGCACTTAAGCAATACCAAAGACGCCCTTAGACTAGGAATCCTGTGCTTCTTTCCAGGGACCAATTCCTTATAGGCACAAGCATGTTTGTACATATAAAACCCTCATTAATGGCTTCTTAAATGGATGAAAGTTCTTGATAGTTTTCTCAAGGTTTGTGCAGCCTTGTGTTGACCACAATAATTACATTTATGTTGGTAAACTTTGCCTGATTTGGATATGCAGTTTTGCAAAATATCTGCCTAAGAATATTTATATGCAGACCTTTTGATCTTTACTATTTTAAGAAAAATTTGTCAGCTTTGCTTTGCAGTGCATTATTCCATTCATGTTCTATGGCCTGGTTTGAGAAGGCTGGTTCCCCTGCCATTACTTCTGATCATGCATTGGCCTTATCATCGTTTCAAGGAACAAATGCTTCTACATAGGTCTACTTTTATTTTGATGAGTTGCCTTTCATGGGTGATAGTTTTATTTATATCAGCTTGGCAGTAAAGTATGCACCATAGCTACTTTGTGGGACTGGGTGTTGGTTTGTTCTTGCTAAAAGTAATGTTATTTTTGTGCCCCGTGCTCACCTGACTAAAAGCTTCCCATAATTTGATTAAGCTTAATCACAGGGTTCCTTTGTTTATGAGGGTACCATCCTAATGCCACAATCCTTCCTGATGGTAACTTCATCAACTTTGATCTCACAGCCCCTTCATATGCACTTCCTCTTGCCATATATTGGTGATTTTCCTGCAGATCATTGAATTACTTGTATGTTACGATCAACATGAGATATTCACTAACCTTTGTTTTCATGGTTTATTTAGTATCTGCTGGTGGGAGTTTGTGTAGGAAAAATAATTCCTAAATCCCGATCGATCAAAGATTAGAATCATAAATAGATCTGAGAAAAGAATTGCATATCTGTATTCGTCATAATCCTGATCCCTGATCCCGATGCTCACACGAACACCGTAGACAAAGTCCTTTCTGGTCTTCCTCAGAAATGCGGCTCTCAATGAAAAAAATCACCGTATCATAAATCACCAAATACGTGATATATATATAAATAGAGGAAGCGGAGAAAGGACCTAGCCAATAAAATGAAAATACCCTACATTTTGCCACCTCAACCACCACATCAGATGAGGTGCTCCTAGCCCAATCAATGATGGGCTCAACCTATGTCTATCAACATGGACCATAAAATCAACCCGGATTTTAATAAAAGAAAAATATCAATTAATGTTAGCCCAAATCAAGAAAATTCTTACATTCTTCTACTTGGACTACATTAATTAAAATTTTGAAAATATTTTATTTTTAAAAATAACTCAAGTTGAAAACAAAATGTGGCCACCATATGATCTATAGACAGCACCTACAAACGACTTGGTCCAACAGTATTCATGATACCGAATCATGGGACCGTTGTACTACTTAACCAATACAAGACTTATCCATGATTACGAGCATCATAAACACCATCGACATGAGTCTTGGTGTGGTAGTGTAGCAAGAAAATAGTATCAAGGTGATCAAATAAAACATGCTATTTTTCATTGTTAGTCCTCCAATTTCTCTTCAACATGCTTAGAAATAAAATAAGCAAGAGAAATCTTAATGGCATCAAACAACAAGCCATTCTGTCTCACATACTCAACAATGGTATCAATGACAAGACAGCACAACAAATCTGAAACTCGACACCAGGTCTCAGTCAGGTACATAACCAAAAGAGATATCTCATAATCAAAGTAAATTAAATATATGTACCCTCAATCATGATTTCTCTATAACTATATGCTATATCACAAGCTAGAGAAATCTCACGACTTCAAAAAAAGTCTGTATGTCTTCAAATACAATGAGATCTCATAATTATCAAATGAGACATACTCATACAACTATCATTTTCAAGATAAAGGCATAATCTTGAGATACTATATTGTACTTTATTCCACATGTGCACATATAAAACTATATAATAAAATAATTATCATGACAACAATGCATGCAAAAACTCATGATATATGTAAATGAAAAATAAATTCATGACGATAAGAAAGTCTAATTAGAGAGACTTCCACTAACCAAGTACATCAAAAGAGCTCAATATGTCCATATTTTCAATAAGCCTTGCAAAGTATATGGGCCTCAAGCCTTTGGTCAGAGGATCATCTAACATAGACTCTGTATCTATATAATCAACAATTATATCTCCATTTTTTACAAGATCTCTGATGGCCAAATACTTCAGCTCAATGTGTTTAGACCCGTTGGATGACTTATTATTCCTTGTAAAGAATACCGTAGCCTTATAATCACAATATATTAACACAGGTCTGGAACTCGAATATAAAATCTGAAGTCTAGCCATAAGATTTTTTAACCAAATAGCTTGAGTAGCAGCTCCATAACAAGATATAAACTCAGCTTGTATGGTAGAAGAAGCAGTCAGTGTTTGTTTAATATTTTTCAAGATACTGCACTACCAGCCAACATAAAAACATATCCATAAATTGATTTCAGATCATTAGGACACCCGGCATAATCTGAATCCGCCTGTACACGAGCATATAATTCTTGGTTTTCTGTAGATACCTCATCACTTTCTTTACAGCAATCCAATGTTGATAGCCTGGGTTTGATAAGTATCTACCAAGAACACCCATTATGAAGAAGGCAATGTCTGGTCTGGTGCAGACTTGAGCATATATCAAGCTCTCTGTAGCACTGGCATAAGGCACATTTTTTATTTGATCTTTCTCAAGCTGATTCTTTGGAAATTGACTCTACTGAACTTGTCACCTTTAACAACAGGGAAATCACAAGGTCTACAATTTTGCATAATAAATCTTTGAAGAATTTTGTCAATGTATGCCTTTTGTGACAAACCCAATAAATAACGAGATCTGTTCCTGTGAATTTCAATTCCCAAAATAAAGGATGCCTCACTAAGATCTTTCATATCAAAATTATCAGATAACATTTGTTTGGTTTCAGAAAGCAAACCAAAATCACTGCTAGTAAGCATGATATTATCAACATATAAACCAAGGTAGATAAAATTCCTTCCACTGATTTTGAGATATATACATTGATCAACTTTATTTTTTAAAACCAAGAGATGTCACAACTTCATTAAACTTGAGGTACCATTGTCGTGATGCTTGCTTCAGACCATAGATGAACCTCTTTAATTTGCATACAAAATATTCTTTTTTGCTTTCTTGAAAACCTTCTGGTTGCTTCATATAGACTTCTTCACTGAGATTATCATTCAGGAAAACAGTTCTAACATCCATCTGATGTCCTAGATCAGATCATAAGAGCCACCAATGATATAATGATTCTGAAAGAATCTTTTGAAGATACTGGAGAGAAAGTTTCAGTAAAATCAATTCCTCTCTTTGAATGAAGCCTTTTGCTACCAGTTTGGCCTTGAAACGCTTAACTCTTCCCTTGGAATCTCTTTTAGTTTTGTATACCCATTTGCATCCAATAGGTTTACAATCATCAGAGGCTCAACAAGCTTCCACACATCATTATGGGTCATAGACTGTATCTCCTCTTTCATAGCATTTATCCATAGATTAGACTGGGGAGAATTGATAGCATCAATATAAGTAACTAGGTCAACCATATACCCAATATCAAAATCATTCTCTCTAAGATAAATATAGAAATCATCTGAAATTGCAGATCTTCTTTGTCTAAGAGATCTTCTAACTTGGACTTCTTCCACTTGTTGAAGATTCTGAATAGGTCCTGGAGGATCATGGATTTCATTATCCATTCCTTTAATAGGAGCAGGAATCAAATTATCATTCTGACTGGATATAGAAATATAAATAGTTTCGCCTTGTGCATTATTATCATCAGTAATAAATGAAGATCCTTCATCAGCCACATCAAGTTCTTGAAACTTTGCAGCAAGTGATTCCACAATTCTGTTACCTCTTACTGGACTATAAAACCCATATCCTTTGGAATGTTCTGGATATCCAATAAAGTAACGACTTGTTTTGAGATCAGTCATTTTCTCTGAAGGATTGTATATTTTACTTCTGCAGGACAACCCCAAACCTGGAAATGATTCAAACTAGGTTTTCTTCCAATCCAGAGTTCAAAAGGTGTCTTCAATACAGATTTACTAGAAACTCTATTGAGAATATATAAAGCAATCTTGAGAGCTTCACCCCATAAAAATTCTGGCATATTAGACCTACTCATCATGCTCCACATCATATCTTTAAGGATGCGATTTCGTCTTTTGGCCACACCGTTCTGCTCAAGACTTCCAGGCATGGTATATTGAGGAACAATCCTACAATCCTGTAAATACTTGGCAAACGGATCCATTTGCTACCCAGCCACATCATGTCTGTCATAGTACTCACCTCCATGATCAGATCTCACAATCTTGATAACTATTTCCAATTGTTTCTCAACTTCAATTTTAAAAATCTTAAATTTTTTAAGGGTATTAGACTTTTCTTTAATCAAATAAACATAGCCATATCAAGAAAAGTTATCAATAAAAGTGATAAAATATCTATTACCATAAATTATAGAAGAATGAGGTCTACTTATGTCAGTGTAATTAATTTTCAAAAGGTTTGAACTCCGAATTGCCCCTTCTTGGTTTTGGTCAATTTTCCTTAATACAATCAACACGTCTCTATGTCCCCAAGATCCAAAGCAGGTAGGATGTCATCATTAATTAATCTGATTATTCTTTTTTTTGAAATATGTCCCAGGCGTTTATGCCATAACATAAAGGATTTATCATTAGTTCTTTGACGTTTGGCAACAACACTTTCAACACTTAAAGAAGCATTAGAATTATCAGTAGCCAGAGACAATTAGTATAAACCATCAACCAAAACACCATAGCCAACAATTTTCAAATTGCATATCAAATCAACTCTTTTATTACTAAACATAAATCCATAACCAAGTCTATCTAAGGATGAAACAGAAATCAATTTTTTCTAAAGGAAGGTACGTAAAAGATATTTTTAAAATAGTTACAAAACCATACTCTAAGCACAACTTGACAACTCCTACACACCCTACTTCAACTTTAGAAGCATTTCCAACCTTCAACTTGCTCTCATTCAGGCTTGGCTTCCGTTTGTTTATCAGTCCCTATAGATAAATAACATGAGTCCAAGCTCCACTATCTATCTACCAAGAATTAATAGGGACATTGACCATATTAGATTCACAACAGACTAAACCAAGGGGCTTACCTCTATTTTTCTTTCTTTTCTAACCAGGATTTGAACTTAAAGTACTGACTTCTAATATGTCCTTTCTTTTTAAAGTGGAAGCACTTTATCTTCTTCTTAATGGAAGCCTGGGACCTCCTATAAAACGGTTTTGATAGTGACCTCTTCCATTCCTCTTGGAATCTTGAGACTGTCTAGGAGCAGTAGGCTTTCCCTTCTTATTTATAAAATGCTTGCCAGATTGAGTTTGATGTTAAAGAGTAAGGAGGGCACTATCATTCTCTTTCTTGATCTTTTCTTTTTCAACAACACATTAGTGATCAGGTGATTAATATTCCATGTTTTATCAAGAGTATTGTAGGCAGTATTGATTTGAGAAAATTCCACAGGCAAGGAATTCAAGGCATGTGACACCAGAAAGGAATCCGTTAGATCAATCTTTAGACCCTTGAGCTTAAATTGGATATGAACCATCTTCAGAATGTACTCTCTGACACCTCCAATATTGTTGTATGTCATCGTTGTCAATTCCTTTCATTAGGGATCCAATCTCAGCATTATTAAATACGAGATACCTTTGTTCAATAGCATCTAGCAACTCTTTCGCATTGTCAGACTTGGGTAAACCACTTAGGAGATGTTCAGAAATTGACCTCTTAATTGCAATCAGACTAAGTATGTTCGACTTCTCCATTTAGCAAGGTGGTTCTTCTGTTCAATGGTGTTTTGATCATTCAAATCATCGGGTCTAACCTCACGCAATTCAAGATTAATGTCAGCAATTCCAAGAGCAAACTCTAGGTCTTGCCTCCACTTCTTATAGTTTGACCTGATGAGCACCTCAACAACAGCATTGTTTGTTGTTCATACCAAAGTAATTGTACAATCACAAATAAGGAATGCCAAACATTAATTGATAGACATACTACAAAACATCATATCATATAATAAATAAGTGCACAAACAAAATATCACATATTTCTTTTGGGCAGAACATGTTATATGTATTAGTGCTCTTTACATGAAGCCACAAGCTAATCAGATATTCTGGCATTCCTGAACCTATCCCCTTTGGGCAGACAGGTCCAAGAAAGCTAGAGTACCTTAGCAATATAATGCTACATGCCATATTTTATAGTTAAAATACATAACAACCCCTTTGGACAGGCGGTTGTATGTTATAACCAGAAAATATTCCTCACATGATGAACAATCTGATGGATTGACATAAATAAACTACTTTGGTGATAAATATTTATGTCAACCCACAAAATTATGTATATAGGGAATGAATATCCAAGTCAAAACAAAAGGATATGGCAAAATATATGTATGTCTAATACGATCAGTCACAATAGAATACTAATCAACATGTATCCACTAATCCATTTTACAAATATCATTGCATTCCAAAATGTACATCATAGATAAAAATAACCATAAGAATCCGTCCATGCCCCTCAAACATTTTATTTTGAACCAAAATATAATTATAAAATTTTCAAGATCTTAACTATAAAAAGACATTTATAATTTCAGAAAATTCAGGGGCCAAAGTACAAAATGCCCTTTGGACCAAAAAAGTAATTATAAGTTTGGAGGGACTAAACTGTAAAAGGACTTATATATAATTCCAGAAAATCCAAGGCCTAAATGCAAAATAGCTACTGGTTAATGGGTTATTGGATTTTGGGTTTGAACCCAAAACCTGTAAGCCAACCTTTCTTCCTCGCTAAGACCGCCCCCACAAAACCCAGATCAAGCCAAGAAACAGTCCGCCGCCCTTGGTTCCAAGACCGCCATCACCGGCGCCAGACCGTTTCGGACGGCCATGACGACCGACCGGGGAGTACCGGTCGCCGCCTCCAGTGGTGTCGCCGGTTCCGGTCGGGCGCTGCGGTGAGTTGGCAAGAAAATTTTTTTTTAATGCTCGATCGGTCACCGGCAGTTATCAGGACCACCGATCGCTGCCACTGGGAAGGGAAGAGGAGGGGAACGATCCGGTCACAAAGAGCGGCGGGAAACATGGCTGCTGGTGATGATCCACGAATGACCGACCGTGGCCTTCCACGATCGTCGACCGTTCGACTTTCGAACCTATTTTTTTTTTTAATGATTCGGTTTGGGATCTCAGTCAATCGGCCGAGATCAAAAGATCTGATGACCGGGATCAGGTCTTCACGCCGATCGCCGTCAAGTTTCTATTGTTTTTTTTTGTTTTATGTTATCCGGGGTGTCCAAAAAAAATAGAGACCGCCGGTCGATCCTGCAGGTTTCTCCAACCACCGCCGGTACGGTAGCGTCATCTCAATGCCGCCGGTCATCCTATAGCACGAACAATGTCCGACATGCATAGATCCATGAAGATCGGTGGGAAAAAATTAGAGGAGATTTTCTCATCACATCTACAATATTAAATACGATGATTCTAATCTGATACCAGGGCTCTGATACCAAATGTAGGAAAAATAATTCCTAAATCCCTAGGATCGATCAAAGATTAGAATCATAAATAGATCCGAGAAAAAACTTTGCATACATGTTTCGCCATAATCCTGATCCCTGATCCTGATGCTCACACGAACACCGTAGGCAAAGTCCTTTCGGTCTTTTTCAGAAAGGACTCTCAAGAAAAAAAATCACGTAATATCATAAATCACCAAATACGTGATATATATTAAATAGAGGAAAGCGGAAAGGGGACCTAGCCAATAAAATGAAAATACCCTAACTGACCCTTCCATCACGAGTCAAGTCGGGCTAAGGCCTACGTTGTGCCGCCTCAACCATACCAAATCACATGAGGTGCTCCTAGCCCAATCAATGATCACATAATAATGAGCTCAACCTATGTCTATCAACATGGACCATAAAATTAACCCAAATTTTAATAAAAGAAAATATCAATTAATGTTAGCCCAAATCAAGAAAATTCTTATAGTTTATTCTATTTCATATTTTGAAATATATATATATATATATGCTGTTGCATGACCGAGGTAACTGTCAAATCATGGCTTAAATTGATGCAAAAGTTCTACCTCCTGGTTGGATGTAGGTTCGCTATTCTACTTTTAGAACCAAAATATTGTGAGAACAGGATGTTAATTAAATCATTGAGATTTAACAGACAGAAAACAGGGCCTGAGCATCAGTTGGTATATTACCTTCTCCCAGGTTATCCATGTAACTTGTCCTCTTGTCCGCTGGCTGATGTCTTCCTAAAATCTGATACTACTACTTGTTTTTTCTAGTGAGCAAGCATGACTGTCCTTGATCTTGAGAGATTAAGCACTACTTAGTTTAGGCTTTTCTGCATTATGCTTGCATAGGTTGTAGGGGTATTTTATTACTGTTATAGTCATTTTGCCTATGATGCGATGGTTCAACCACAAACAGTCAGTGTCCTTTGTTTTTGTATGATATTTCTGCTTTCCACACTCATTTTCAGTGTCATTTGTGAGTCTAAAGATTCATTCTACAATAACTCTTTCTATAATTTTTCAAGCTTGAAATCACCTTATATTTCATACATCTATTTTATTGTGGGATATGAATCTTTACCAGATGTTTTGTAGCATAAACCAAAACAATTTTCAAAATCAAGAATTATCTTTTTTGTAATCCATCCAAGCTTGCATTAGCCAATTACTGAATGCAATAATAAGTCAGGCCATATCTTATCAAAAATGTTTGATTCAGATGTAACCCTGGAGTGATAGAATAATTCCTGGGTTAAAGTGTGTTGATATGATAGGGTTCCTTGATCTTGGTATATCTTGGTGGGTGTTTGATTAGTGCTTTAAGCCTTTAACATCCAACAAAAATGTCTTGCCATGTGCACATGTTATGCATCGACCTAATAAGTTACTCAGCTGCATTATTGTCTGTAGTTCTGATATGACTATTAAATAACAAAGCCTGTCAGGTAAAGGAGTTGGAAGAATCTAGAAACAGTATTCTTCAAGAAAACAAACGGTTAGTGGAAAGCATATCAGAATTGGAATTGCGGATACAATGCCTTGAAACAGAAGCTTCTGTCTATGCAACTTCCAAAGTGCTGACAAAGGTTAGTTTGCACCAGCTTTTGAATTGCAAATCCTCTTGAACTTTGCTCATTTATACTTCAAATTTGACAAATCCATACATGCTTCTCAAAACTGTGGAGGGAAGGAACAAACTAATTTGATAGGTGTCTGATCTTAGGACACAAACTCTGACAAAAATTTGGGAACAGTTTCTCATTCCAAATCTATTGGCATGAATTTCTTCTTGTGATTACAGAACTCTAAATTTCTGGTTGATGATTATTTTGAAAATTACTTTAAGTGATTGTTTTTTCTTTCATTCTTTGTAATGATCAACTTTGTAAACTTTGACCTGTTTTCTTGAGAAACTATATCTGAAATCAGATTTATAGTTCTTTCCTTTCCAGTAGGTTGAAAAATTGTCTGAAACAAGAGGTTTAACCTCCAAAGAAGTTTGTGGCTTTGGACATCATAACTATAAATCATCAAATTGCCTTTTCTCTTTTCTTTAAAAAAAAAAAAAAGGGCTAAGGTGGCGGCTAAGGCCATCAGAATTCTATCACATTGCCATGCTTAATTCTCAATTAATGTGGGAAGAAGATAACCGTCACTGTGTGTGTTTTTGGTGGTTCTTGTGCAGTACCTGTCAAACTTTACTTTGCCTGGCATCTATATCTATGTTAGCAAACTTTTATGCAGATTATCCTCACCAAAATTTATTTTTAAAATAAGCTTATGAAGATTATCCCTGATTGGCTGAAATTGGGTTTTTAAGTTTTTCTTGCCCCAAGGCTGCCTCATTCCCAGTCCATCACTCTTCTTTTAGCATTAAAAGTAACAGAATATCTTGTGTTTGATGCAGTTCCCTGAAGGGATAAAATCACTTGATCAGATAGAAGCAGCCCATGCATCAATTGAGAAGTCAGATTCTGGCAATGGAGGGCTTGCTGGAAAGGTAAAAGTGGTAGTTGCAAATTATTTTCTAAACGCTGCTTTCTTGATATATAGGAGTATATTCTTATTTTAGCAATAGTCATTTCTTTAAAATATTTAGTATTTTTGCAAAGTTTGTTGGTATAATAGTATTGGATCCTAAACTTGAGTGGTTGATCCTTTTTTTCTCAGCATCTGATTCTTTGCTAATGAGTGTGAAATATTAGGATTGAAAGTTTTCCAATCACTAATGGTTCGCAAGCATGTATTAGATCCTTCAATAAAATTTTTCCATGTAATTTAAACTATGGATTGTTCTCTTGATGTTGCACTTTGAACATGTAGTGATCATATAAGCAAATATTTTGTGTACATCTCAAGGTGGCCATGATTTTCTGCTCAGGTGACCGAACATTACATGGAGCCAAATCAACATGCTGCTTCTGCTGAACATTCAAACCCCGAGCTTAAGACACAAGCGATAACTTCGACAGATTATGTATCAGAATATGGTGAAAAGATGTATGAATTAGGTGAAAAGGTTCAACCTTCACTTGGAATTCAAGGAAGATTTAGCACTAGTAATGTTGTTGAGGACTTTGTTGCTGATCCTGGAGTACGATCAGCACAGCCTCCGGGATTAGATGAACCAAGGATTAGTGAAGATATTGTGTCAGTTCCACTGGATGAGATCCAAATTCACGAGGAAAATTTGCAAGGCATGGAGAATGATGAGAAAGCTCCAGAGGTTCCACTCTCTGATGCCCCTCTGATAGGGGCACCATTCCGCTTGATTTCTTTTGTTGCTAAGTATGTCAGTGGCGCTGATTTGGTCAACTAATTCCAAATCTGGTCGGTGAGCTGCTCGAGATCGAGTTATTGGAAAAGAAAAACATTTCAAAATTTTGGAACTGATGATAGATTTTTTATTTGTTTATAGTATTATAGATATTATTTGTAACACTAACAATCGAATTTATTTCTGACCAAGATTTGCCTTTCATGCAGTCCACTCGTTAAATACATGTAGGGCATATTGGTTGGCTACAGCCTACGTGTCAAATCCACTTACGGTATATTTGGTTGGGAGAATGTTGAACTCTAAAATGGTAACGAGGATGGGTGGCTCTCGTATATTTGGTTGGAGGGAGCTCCATTCAAGAAAATAATTGAATATCCCAATTCTCCTAAATCAAATATTTAATATTTTCATTTCAGTTCTAATTTTAATTTTTGTTGCAAACCAAATACTTAAGGAGATAGCCATTTCAAGCCTCGTTTCAATTCATTCCAACTAGGGATGGCAATAGGTTGGATTTAGATCGGATCATCCAAAATCCATATTCGTTTCGCTAAAAAATTATCCGTCCATACCCAGGTCAGGTATAAAAAAATCACGGATCGAGTCGGGTATATCCAGTCTCATAAAACTTAATTTATTTAAAAACTAGGATCGAATATATCCGTTCTATATTCTATTTATTTAAATATTTTATAAACATATTTTTTATATATAAAACGGATCGAATTCGGGTCGGAATGTACTACTACTCGTATCCGATCCGAACCCGAATCGAGTTTTTTTATATAATTCATATTCATTTATAAATTAGACGGGTCGGATTTTACCCGTCTCATTAGGATCGGGTCGGGTATCCATAGGATCGGAAAAAATTGCCATCCCTAATTCCAACTACAAACCAAGCGTGTTCTTAATTTCATGGTCCAAAAAAATGGTAAACCATGGTGCAGAAACTAGTTGTGAGGGCTTTCCATGATCATCATCCATTGGGTCATTCGTGACTGCGAGGGTACAAACTTAGACCTGCACCAGCTAGTTTGATCATCAATGTGCTCCTGTCACAAGAAACTTTATCCTTGATACAAGAAAATAAAATCTACCAATCAAATTATGTAAAAATTAGTACCAAAGTCGTCACACAACTACCGAACCTGATGCGAAATGAAACATGTTAAAAGGCTCTGCGCACTCATTGTGAAAAACCCACCATGCATAAACTTAAGCATCCTTACATTACTCTCTAACTGATTCAAGTCAGTTGTCTAAAAATGATATCCAGAAGCAATGCCATCTTACCCACCCGGCCATCCCTCACGATGTTTCCACAGTGGAGTCCTTGGGCTTGTCCTCCAAGAATGGATTGCTCTTTGAGCCAGACTGCTGCACGTCCTCAATCATCCTATCACCCCTCCATTCCTGGTCGATGTTCTGGAGTTCTTACTACACAACTCATTGCAACCTGAAGCATCTGAACCAACTGTTCCTCAATGTTCTGACACGTCATCAGCTCCACGTCAAAAACTTCAGCAGTCCACTCCTCTCGGACCACGGATTGGACCCACCTTGGCAGATCAGCAACATCGTCATGCCCTTGGCACTGAAGTGGAGCTTTCCCAGTAAGCATCTCAAGGAGAAGGACCCCAAGCTGTAGACATCAGACTTCTGAATGATCTTTCGGGTCTCCATGGTTTCAGGTGCACGGTAGCCCACCACGACCTGGGAGAGGTTGGCAGGAGGATTCATAAGAGGAGAGAGGCCATAATCAGAGACCAAGGGGTTAAGGTCTTGATTAAGGAGGATGTTGGAGGATTTGATGTTGCCATGGACAAACTTTGGGCCACCTTCGGAATGAATGTGTGCTATACCATGTGCTGTTCCGAGTATGATTTTCACTCTGGAGTCCCAGTCCAGTGGAGTCCTTTCAGTGCCTCTGTTTCCTGTCCATCGTTAACATGTAAGTCCAGTGAAGGGATACAACACACAGCTGCTTATAGTTACATTAACAAATAATCTAATGCTATACCTTTGAAATCAAATGCAAATTAAAGTATGGCTAGCTGAAGTACCTCATACCAGTAGGAGTATATGAGTTCAGATCTACAAATAGATGCCTGGATAATGAATAGAACATAAGTCTTGCATGATCTAGACCTAATTTCAGCTCTTAAATTACTATCATTTAATTTTATGACACTACCAAGTTTCTAATTTATACAAGTGCAATGGTCCATATCTACACAAACTAGCAAGAAGCTCTGAGCCTAACAAGCACAAGATTTTCCCAGCTTTCAACAAACCAGAAACAAGAGACTACTCTCAAGACCAAAACAACAAGGGCATAAAGATGCGGTTTCTAACAAAGTTTTCACCAGAGTCAACATACAAATGACCATCTCAGTCAGCATCTAATACAAACCCTAAAAATAATCTAAATAAATAGACCACGAGTTAAACAATGAAGATAGCCCTTCCCAAATACCCCTAACCCCTCAACCCTTGTAAATGCGGGTTTTGAAAACCTAGGCTCCTGTATGACTGCTAAAAAACTTTACTAGCTTTGGTAAGCTGAAAACTTCAACATATGGTTGGCATAAGGTTTGTTGGTTATGGCTATGTATAAATAATAATAAGTTAGGAATTTAATTGACAAGACAAAATGGATCTGACAATACATATATAGGTATTTACTAATACCATATCTTCATACTTCTAATTTTCAAACTATTCATTTCCAACCATTAACCACAAAATTTAGAAAAATAGTAACCATCATTACTTGTACACATTTTTATTCCAAGGTATTGAAACAGGATATAGCTTCTTAAATACTCTTGTCTTGTGTTCCAAACATAGCAATATTTCATGCATGCATTTTGGGTATCATATGACATTACGCTTCAAAGTGGGTCAGGTATCAGACTTAAATTTACACATCACATTATAACCCAAAATAAAATTGCTTGTTGCAGCACAAAAGCCTTTTGTACTTGGTTAAGAATAAAATTGTGTTCTGCTCGTAAAGATTGCCTCTGATTTAGAAAAGGGTCGAGGATCTGATGCCTGGTCCTTAGAAAGTTACAAGTACATTTTGAGTTAATCAATTGCATCAAATTTAAGTCCAATATGTGGACCTAAATGAATCGGTAATAAGCTCCAGATTTTGGTAAGTGGAAGCAGAGGCGAAAATCAGGGCTAGGCATGCCCTACTTTTCAGTTCTCATAACACTCTGTCAATCATTGAGAAGCCTGGGATCACTATGAAATCATGCATGGAGTGAAAATTTTATTAGGCATTCTAATATACTTAATAGGAACAAGTCAAACCTCATGCCAAATCATGTTGGAAATTTCTGTTCTTCCTTTTTGCTTACTTTATTATCAGAGAAAAATGGGAAAAAATATAGTTCTATTACTGTATTTGGTCCAGGCCTCGAGGGAGGAACATTTGACAGTTAGTTTCACAATTGTGTATTTGGAAAAAAGGCAACAATTTCTTTAATTTCAATTTACAGCTTGAAAGACATCCCAAAGATTGTTTTTACTATATATTACTACATATTACAGGGATTGGGAAGATTGTCAATAATGTTATTTAAAAACTTAAATCTACATGTAATATCAATGATCCTGCATAAGCTATGAGTATTCATTATCTTTGGTTCGTCCAAAGGACAAGATTTTTAGTGCAGCAAGCATTTCATAAATTAATTTCATGCACTTACACAAGCTACACAACAATAACAAAGAAACAAATACAAACATCGGGCTTTTAGAGAGGCATACCATGCAAGAGGGTAGAGAAACTGCCAGTGGGAACATAATCATAGACTAGAAGCTTTTCATCTTTGGAGTAGTAATAAGCACGAATTGGAACAAGATTAGGGTGTTTCCCAACCCTTTTTATTATCTCCATCTGCTGTTCAAAGTCTCTCTTCCCCACCACCGCCTCCTTCAACCTCTTCACAACCACTGTTATGCCATCCTCAAGAGCAGCCTTATAAGCTGTTCCATAACTCCCCTTCCCAAGGACTTCAGCAGAAGCTCTCAGCAGATCCTCCAAGTCAAAGTTATAAGCACAACCCTCAAAGAAAACCAACTTATTCTTCTCAGCCATTTGAACTCCGCTACTGTACTCTTCTTTAGGCTTTTCAACAGTGGAGCCCTTCTCTTTCAATCCTCCGGTACTTTCTCTATCTTTCCTCCTCGAAATGCATATAATTAGAACCATTGCCAGTAGCAGCAGCAAGGCCAGTATCCCAGCAACAATTGCAATTATAAGTCCTGTACTAATTTTTTCCCATATTTTTTTCTTATGATTTTGGGGGAATGCTGGTGAGGGTGACAAGGGATGAGAAAATGGTGAAGGTGAAGGAAGAACTGCAGAGCACTGAGGTAGAGGTGGGCCACATAATTGGGGGTTTCCCAGGAATGAGTCATTTGGAAACTTTTGGAGAGAAAATGGTATGGAGCCATTTAGATGGTTGTAGCTCATATTCATATGTTTTAGCCTTGGGACCTTGAGGTCGGGATGGTGGGTCCAGAGAGAGAGTTGTTTTGTAGATTCAACAAAGAAAGTTGAGACAGGTTTCGAATTCCCTGGGGAATTTCTCCTGTAAAGTAGTTATAAGAGAGATCAAGAGAGACAAGGCTGAGAGAAAGTGAGGCTGGTATGTACCCAGACAAATTATTGTGCTGAAGGTAAAGATATTTCAGGGAACGAAGTGAGATGACATCAGATGGGAGATTTCCAGTGAGATGGTTAGATCTGAGGCTCAAGACTCGAAGGGCATCAAGCTTGCCGAGTGTATTTGCAGGGATCGGGCCAGAGAGCCCAACCCCTGGTAGTCTGAGGGCAAGGACACGAGTTTGGTCTGCTGTACATTTCACTCCAATCCAAAGGAGCAAACTGAGGTGTTGGAATTCCAGTTGAGTTTGCGGCCATGTGGGGACTGCATCCACAAATGCAAGGAGAGGTTGCTTATCAGATTTTAGGTCACCAGTTGCTGCAGAGTGAAAGCAGAGTAGGACAAAAAGAAAGGAATGGATGAAAAAGAGAAGAATCTGTGGTTGAGGCAATCCATGCCAGTTTCAGAATGGGAAAAATGAAAATGAATGCGAATTCTAGTTTTCTGAAATGGAACCAACGAAAATGAATGGGAATTTCAAGTGTTGGACGTCTTCCTCTCCTTCTGCAGTGACCAAAAACAAGAGTAAAAATGTGGCCTAAGCACTAGAAACAAAGAACAATCAAATCATACTGTGTGTTTTAATTGCAGATATGCTCCAAGAATAGTTTTGTGCATCCAAACATGCGCGCACGCATGCACACAAAACAGCAAGAGAGTGTGCGCGCATGTGTGTGAGAGAGAGAGAGGGAGGGAGGGGGGAGGGAGGGAGTGTGTGTGTTTGTGTGCGTGCGTGTGTGTGTACGTGTGTGTGTGTGTGTGTGTGTGTGTGTGTGTGTGAGAGAGAGAGAGAGAGAGAGAGAGAGAGAGAGAGAGAGAATTGGCAAAAGCAACAAAGCAACAGGCTTTCAGCTGTCACTTCCTTCAGGGTAGGTGCTCAAAAGAGACATGATTCTCTTGTATCTATTTCTTAAAACCACAAGCTAAGTTCAGTTGAGTTATTGAACCCTCTTTCGAAACCCACCATGTCTAAACATGGCCCAAAGAATTGTGAAGAACCAAATGGCCCCACTTCGAAAGAACACCGCCCACTCAAACAGAACCAAACTTTCTGGAAAGAATACTGTCAACCAAAAGCAAAAGCTTATCTATTTTTCACTTACTAGCAAATTGAGAGCCGCTTAGAACACAGGAAAAATGAAATTTTCGATTCCCTCTCGTAAGGAAAATAGGAAAGCAAAGGCCCACCAAAACTTTCCTCAAAGAAGAGAAGTCAGTCTCTTTCTACCGAACACCTGTATCCCACGTTGTCTACTTTTTTATATTAATTCCGAGCAGCATTTAAACCATTATTTGACCAATGAGTAAAAATAAACGAAAAGGAGCTATGGCAAAGCAAAAGCATCAACATTTTACTCAGCCAAAAGAAAATTATGATGAAAGGTAGGGGTATCAAATGTGCCACAATGGTACGCATTAAACACACCGACCAAGAGGATATAGTAATTAATAATAAGATATAGAAAGAACTCGAAAACATCAAAGGGAAATATTGTTTAGACTTACTGCAATGGATCCTTTAGCTATAAACCCAAATCTCACCGGACTCAAAAAAAGAAGACTCCTTCCCCTTCACCATTTCTAGAAAGAATAGCCATTAGAGCACTGGAAGTTTATATAAAACTTCAGTTTAGATAAATCTTCAGTTTTCGAAGAACTCTACTTTAAAATTAGGACGAGCGAGGCTACAATCAAAGAAAGAAGGAAAACGGTTGTTATCTCGAAACTCTGGAGATAATCAAATGCACTAATAACTACACTGCATTGAAGGTCAGTCAAAACTACAAAGGCCAGCATTAGGGCTCCAAGGAACAAACCATGGCCGGAACAAGAGTTAAAAAAGCTTGAAATTAAAACCCTAGATCTCAAGTAAAAAAAAAAAAAAAAAAAAAAAAAAAAAAAAAAAAAAAAAAAAAAACTTTGAGCATTCTGTTCAAGTAGTAACTAAAAGAGGCTCGTGATTACCTTCAGAAAGAGCTTAAGACTGAGCTTTTACTATCTAGCCAACAAAGACGGGCTAGGTTACCCCCAAAAACCCGCCTCAAGAGCTGCATTAATTCAAAGAACAGCAGGAAAAGACTGGAACCTCAACCAAACCGAGACGATAACACAATATTTTCATCTAAATTCGAACAAAATTTCTCAAAAATCCCAACATTGCAGGCTCTAAAACCTCCCTTACAGCTAAAACCGTAGCTTCCATTTCGAAAACCAAAGAAATCCCCGCAAAACCTCTGGCTTTCCACTAAAGATCCAAATGTTGAAGATTAAGACATACTATTTTATCTGAAATCAAGGAATCAACAGAAAATACCTAGAAACTTCTCACCGGAACTCAGGCATTGCTCCAAGAACCCGCCGATGGAGAGCCCTCCGCGGCCCGACCTTACACCCACAGCTCCACCCGCCAAATCTCGAGGCTCTTAGAGCGCCGAGACCGCCAATTGAGCCGGAATCGGGCTTAATTCATCCAAATGGGCACCGAATTTAAGAAGGATTCCAGACGCGGAGAGAGAGAGAGAGAGAGAGAGAGAGAGAACTTTTCCGGCTTCGGACACGATCTGGGGGACGCTGGAAGGGAGCGTTTAAACTTTAAACGCTTAAGCATTGTACGGAATTACCAATTTGCACCTCCAGTGGGTGCGCGCCTGGAGGCATGAGAGGTTCCGGAGAAACTGACATGGCGGCTTTTAATTCCAGTCTCTTGACTGCAAAATAATATAAAATGTCAGTCCTTAGTCGTTATGATGGAATGTAACAAGGATTAAATTATCAAATTGTTGTCCCTGCCAAAAAAAAAAAAAAAAAACGCATTGTTTGGTTATATATATTATTTAGATAGAAAAATTTTGTTTTTTAGATCAACATGGAGATTTGAATTTAAGGAATGATTTATGACTAAAATAAATATTGAAAAGTTGGATAATAATTAGTTAACTATCTGTTAAATATGATGATATTATTTTCAGCATTCATAATTTTAAACCTTGAGGCATAGGCAAGTGCAGGGAGATGTTCGTATAATGCCATGGTTTGAAACATTTACATCTTGTTATGACCAATAAGGTACGGCATGCTTCAATTTTTTTTTGTTTTTTTTTTTTAAGTTTGTAAGGTTGATGCTATTAGGAGATTAAATATTGGATAAATTATACCAATAAGATTCTAAAATAAAGTTAGTATGTGAATTTTGAAAAAATGATGAGTAGAAAATTATTTTGATGGTATAGAAAGGTACTAAGATGTAAAAAGTTATAAAGTGATATGTAATTTTTTTTCCAAGAATATTAAAGCATTTTTCTACACATTATATTGTGTCCATAATTAACATTATACAACCTGTCAAAGAAAGGCATAGCAGAAATAATTAAGCATCAAATATGTCAATCTTTATGAGTGAATTCTATGTGCAGTGCTAGACTTGCTCCATCCATGATACTCTAGTCTCAGATGCCTTGTTTGATGGATGGTGTGAAATGCAAGCTCCATATTTTATTTATTTTATTTTTAACAGTTTCATTTTTGTTTTGGTTGTGGTCTCAATTTATACTTGAATCTTACAAACACCCATATGTATTATTTAATGCACATTAAAAAAGTCCCCCAATATGACCCAATAATAATTACACATTCACCAAAAGTCGGCTTATAAAGCTTTCAATTAATGGTATAGAGCAAGGCCGTCATTAAATCCGAACCGCCTTGCAAGCATTTATTACAAGATGGCTCCACATTTGCTCCATGCTTGGACAAATGAAACGTAATACAAATAATACTCAACGGTAAATTTAAACGACGATGTTATTTTATCCATGTATATTTGTGAATATCTTAGCATAGAATGTATACTTCATCAGCATCAGTTAGGGGCCATCAAAGATGTTTCTTTTTTGGGCTTCTCCAGCTTAGGGACATCGTCCTTTCAGACATTTTGGATTGTATTCACTCTCATCCTTTTAATGAATTTGTCATTTTAGCAAAAAAAAAAAAAACTTCTTTTTTGCTTTGGTGAGAAATATAATAGGGATGCCACCATCTCCCATATATCTAAATTATATTTATAAAGTAAACACATATTAAGTTTATGTATTATGTCTAAAATAAGAAAAAATATTTTGCTGAGAAACCACTAAGAAATCCGTTGCTTGAAGATTCGTGCTTCTCGTCTCAGTCATTGCGCTGGTGCTCGCGTGGCGATGTGGTCGATCGACGCTGAGCGAGGATGACAGGATTGGGGACTCTTATTTATCTAGGAGTTCCTATGACTGGGAGGGGGCTGGAAGGACGGATGTGTACCCGGTGCAGCGGGTTCGTGATCGTCTTGAGGTTGGCATGCTTCTACTCTCTCTATGATGGGTAGACTTACTCTCATTAGGTCTGTCCTTAACTCTATTCCTGTTTATCTCTTGACGAACACTATGATTCCTAGCTCTTGCTTGAGGAAGATGGAGCAGCTTTTCTGTAACTTCCTGTGGAGGCCCAGACATGATAGCCATGGTGTTCATCTGTTAGCTTGGGACACTAAATGCCGACCAGTCAGGGATGGTGGTCTCGGGATTCAGTCCCTTCCAGTGAGGAGGGAGGTTCTTATTACCAGACATGCTGTTAGATATCTCCTCCAACCCAACTGTTTGTGGAGCAGGATGATGAGAGCTCGCTATGGCGCTTGGAGTCAGGGATCCCAGTTTCAAATGACCCATGGTTGCTCCTGTATTTGGAGGGAGATTTGTGCTCATGCCCCTATTGTGATGGCCCATATCAGATGCTTGGTTGTGATAGGACCACGATTGATGTCAGTCAGGATGCATGGATTTCTACTTTCCTCTATCTAGGTGGCCAACCTTTGTGAGTACGGAGGTTAGTGACAATCTTCGAGTTTGTGAACTGTTGACGGATGATGGCAGGGCTTGGAGAGTTCAAAAGATATCCGGACTCTTTGGGAGCCAGTTGGCCTCTTGGATTCTTGCTATTCCGATTTCAATTCACTGAGGTCGAGACCTGAGCGTATGGAGCCCTTCCTACTGTCCCAAGGCTCCTTCGAGCACCCTTTATGATTTGTGCAGGAGACAGTCTGAAATGAGATTTGAAGTAGCCTGGATTTGGAGACTTCCCGTTCACCTAAGAGTGCATCTCTTTTTTTAGAAGATGGCCTGGGATCGTCTTCCTACGAGGACTCTTCTCAGGTGCAGAGGTATAGAGTTGCCGGTGTCTTGCCTGGTATGTGGTAGTCAGGACGAGTCCACTAAGCATGCGATCCTGAGCTGTCCTAGAGCGAGGTTGATTTGGAGGCTTGCTGGAAGCTAGCCTTGGGATGTCGATGATGGTTTACGGCTACGCTCCTTCTTCGATTTTTTCTACCTGAGTTTGGCACAGGAGAGCCATCTTGCTGCTTATATTGCCTATCAGATTTGGCTATCTAGAAATGTAATGATCTTTAAGGCGAGGCAATCCCGGCTCATCGAGTTTTTCAGAGAGCCAGGTTCATGGCGATGGAGTACACCAGTTTGACATTGTCGCTTCCCTTGTAACCCCAGATTCCTGAGGCTCCCATGCTATCTCGATAGCTACCCAGAGGGCTATTTACATTTCCTGGGAGCCCCCTCCTCTAGGATTTGTCAAGATGAACTTTAATGACAGTGTTCGCGGTGCTAATGGTGGTGCAGGATATGTCATCCGGGATGATGATGGGAGGCTTCTTGCAGCTGAGAAGATTTTTTTTATGACCCGTTTGTCCTAGAAGTGAAACTCAGAGCTGCATGGGCTGGCATCATTAAAGCTATCCAGCATCTGCATGCTTACATGATTATTATTGAGGATGACTCTTCTATTATTATTACTTGGATTCAGGACAGGTCGAGTCGTTGTGATGCCCATCCTCTCCTTCACATATTTGAAAGTTCCTATAGCTTCCCATGACAGCTACAGCCTGTCATGTCTATCGGGAGGCAAACTGTGCTGTAGACTGGGTTGCCTCTTATGTTACTCAGCATTCTACCGATTAGTCCTGATCTCAGGACGATAGTATCCTTCTTCCTCTTCAGAAATTTCTTTTTCTTGATCTTTTGAACTGCTCTCGTACCAGAGCTATGTGACCGTCCGGCTGTACCAAAAAAATAAAAGAAAGAAATATTTTCAATATAGACAAGAGCATTGCAGTATTATCACAATCACTGTTATAAACCATGAGCCTTACTCTTTTAACGTTAGCTTTACTCTTATAACGTTAGCTTCCTAATCGATGCATCATCAATAAACAAACCAACCATCAATTAATCGGTTATTAGACTATCACAAGATTGCCACATTGATCGGAGAAAATGAAAAGGGGACTTCAATTATCTTCTCAATATATAAAATATTAACTTATCTATGCTTGTCAATCTCAAAAGGCAATTAACAAAATTGTATCATTCTCGTATCATGCACTGTATCCATATTAAAACTTGCACATGTCACTTCTCATTTAGAAAAGCTAAAAAAAAATAAGAAAAGAAAAGGAAAGTTCTTTGACCACACATGTACATTTCTTTTGCTACTAACGGAGAATCCTTTGTCTACACCTTTGATCCAACATTATGGCTTTCACCAAAATTGCTGGAGAATCCTTTGCTGCTAATGCCATGAAAATGAATATTGAGAAAGCTTATGATAAAATGAGGTGGTTATTTCTGTATAAAGTTATGCAACATTATAGCTTTCACCATCAATTTATTAATATGACCCTTCAATGTGTTACGAATTATCGATATGTCATTTTAATTAATGGTATGCCTACACCTTCGATCCAACCTACAAGAGGATTGAGACAAGGTTGCCCTCTATCCCTTCTCTATTTATATTATGTACTGACATCTTCTCTAGAATGATGAATTATGCAGTTAGCCAGTATATTCTCACTCCTTTTATACCGGGAAAAACTGGTTCGAAAATAATGGACCTAAGATAACACATTTACTATTCACGGATGACATGTTACTGGTAACTCGGGCAACCACAAAAGATGCTATTTGTCTAAAAGCAATCACTCAAGCTTATCAAATGATGTCGGGTCAATCAATAAATATTGCTAAATCCTATATCACATTCAATCCTACTATCCCTACTAATAGGAAAAATCTTATATGTTCAATTTTATAAATTCCAGAAAAATGGGGAACCTGGAAATATCTAGGGATCCCAATATCGGCAAACAAATTTGTTACTAATGATTTCAACTATCTTTTGATGCAGCATACAAGCACATGGGCACGTGGAAGCATGGAAGTGGAAAGCTCTATCATTTGCTGGAAGACTGACACTGGTCACCTTATATTATCCTTCCTAGTGAATTACACGATGGCGGTGCTCTATATTCCCAAAGTTATCCAAAAGAAGATGGAACAACTTATAAGAGCTTTTCTATGGGGGCATCCGACAAATAGAAAAGATATGCATTTAATCTCATGGAAAATAATATGTAATACCCAAAAAAGCGGGGGCTTGGTATAATTCCGTTAGGTGATAAGCAATGGGCTTCCTGTGCCAAATTGGCTGTGCAAATGGATCTGAACCCGAATTCTATGTAGGCCCAAATTGTTAAAGCTAAATATCAAGTCTCTAATTTGTGTTATTATCCTCCGAAGTCTCGTAGATGCACTGACATCTGGAAAAGGATTCTTCATGCTGCATGATATGGCTATATCGCTGACGTGGAGCGCGTGTCAGGGCCAGCTGGACATGATCAGTACCACGTTGATTTTTTCTTTCAAAAGATCTCCCGTTCGGGAAGAAGTACTCCTGCTCCTTCGCCAGGTGGCACCCTAAGACTGGTCCATCTCGGCCGAAGTCGAGCCTCTCTGCCACTCCGCCAGGTGTCCATCCAGGAGGGGTCCACCTCGGTCGAAGCTGGCGGTCCCTCGCTCCCCTCGTCGGGTCCCAGATGGGTCCACCTCTGCCGAGGTCGAGCCGGGCCCTCTTGCTCCTTCGCCAAGTGGCACCCCAAGACAGGTCCACCTCGGTCGAAGTCGAGCCTCTCTGCCACTCCGCCAGGTGTCCACCCATGAGGGATCCACCTCGGCCGAAGCTGGCAGACCCTCGCTCCCTCGCTAGGTGGCACCCCAAAACGGGTCCACCTCTGCCGAGGTCGAGCCGGGCCCTCCTGCTCCTTCGCCAGGTGTAACCTCAAGATGGGTCCACCTCGGTCGAAGTCGAGCCTCTCTGCCACTCCGCCAGGTGTCCACCTAGGAGGGGTCCACCTCAACCGAAGCTGGCGGCCCTCGCTCCCTCGCTAGGTGGCACCCCAAGATGGGTGTCACCTCTGTCGAGGTCGAGCCGGGCCCTTCTGCTCCTTCGCCAGGTGGCACCCCAAGACGGGTCCACCTCGGTCGAAGTCGAGCCTCTCTCTGCCACTCCGCCAGGTGTCCACCCAGGAGGGGTCCACCTCGGCCGAAGCTGGAAGCCCCTCGCTCCCTCGCCAGGTGGCACCCCAAGACGGGTCCACCTCGGCCGAAGTCGAGCCTCTCTGCCACTCCGCCAGGTGTCCACCTCGGTCGAAGCTGGCGGTCCCTCGCTCCCTCGCCATGTGGCACCCCAAGACGGGTCCACCTCTACCGAGGTCGAGCCAGGCCCTCCTGCTCCTTCGCCAGATGGCACCCTAAGACGGGTCTACCTCGACCGAAGTCGAGCCTCTCTGCCACTCTGCCAGGTATCCACCTAGGAGGGGTCCACCTCGGTCGAAGCTGGCGGCCCCTCGCTCCCTCGCCAGGTGGGACCCCAAGACGTGTCCACCTCTGCCAAGGTTGAGTCGGCCCTCCTGCTCCTTCGCCAGGTGGCATCCCAAGATGGGTCCACCTCGATCGAAGTCGAGCCTCTCTGCCACTCCGCCAGGTGTCCACCCAGGAGGGGTCCACCTCAGCCGAAGCTGGTGGCCCTCGCTCCCTCGCCAGGTGGCACCCAAGATGGGTCCACCTCTACTGAGGTCGAGCCGGGCCCTCCTGCTCCTTCGCAAGGTGGCACCCCAAGACGGGTCCACCTCGACCGAAGTTGAGCCTCTCTCTGCCACTCCGCCAGGTGTCCACCCAGGAGGGGTCCACCTCGGCCAAAGCTGGCGACCCCTCGCTCCCCGCCAGGTGGCACCCCAAGACGGGTCCATCACTATCGAGGTCGAGCCGGGCCCTCCTGCTCCTTCGCCAGGTGGCACCCCAAGACGGGTCCACCTCGGCCAAAGTCGAGCCTCTCTGCCACTCCGCCAGGTATCCACCCAGGAGGGGTCCACCTCGGTCGAAGTGAGCGACCCCTCGCTCCCTCGCCAGGTGGCACCCCAAGATGGGTCCACCTCTGTCGAGGTCGAGCCGGGCCCTCCTACTCCTTCGCCAGGTGGCACCCCAAGATGGGTCTACCTCGATCGAAGTCGAGCCTCTCTCTGCCACTCCACCAGGTATCCATCCAGGAGGGGTCCACCTCGATCGAAGCTGGCAGCCCCTGCTCCACCGCCAGGTACCGCCCCCTGACGGGTCCATCTTGATCGAAGTCAGCTATACTCTGCAAAGCCTCGGAGAGGCGAGAGACACGGGTCGCGAGGTCGCCACTAGAGCCGGCGCGCACCGCGCTCCGTACAAGGTGCCAGTACAGCCTGTAGTGATACGCGAAACCTCATTTACACCAGTTAATCAGGGCCCCGCAACTGAAGAATGAAATCCTAGCGGGTAGGAGCCTGAAACGGTTGGGAGCCCACCGTCAATGCCCCGAAAGGCGAGCTCCCGTGCTCGGCCCAAGGCCTTACCAGTCTTCCCCTTTTGTGACACACTGCGGACGAGGCGTGCTAGCCACTTAACTCCCGGACTCAAAAAAGAAGGGGAAGGAGTAGGTCCAGAGGTCTCAAGGAGCCCCCCGGAGGGGATGTGGGCTGAAGGCAGTTCGGTGGTATAAAAGGGATGGTAAAAATGGATGGAAAAGTAAGTGGAAAAAAGGAGAGAACACCGAAAGAACGATCCGGGGGATCCCGGGAAGTCCTTAGGTGAGAGCTCGGTGGCCCTAGCACAGGAAGCCGGGCCTCAACTCCTCTCTTCCACACACTTCTTTCATTTACATCTCCTCTAAGCACGGGAATCCTTCGAGAGACCGCCTTAGAGGTCCTGTTCCATCTTGCCGCTCTCTGACTTGATCGTCGGAGTGCCCCGCCGGAACCCCCGGCCCGGGTCTCTGACCTTGTTTTGCAGGTCCGGAAGTTTGGAGATCTCGAGGTGAGAGAGTCCGAGAATCGGCGCCAGCTCACGAGCTACAGGCCATCATGACGAGATCAGCGACAGATTGGCGCACCAGGTAGGGGGCAGGACAGCTACCCCTGAGCAAGCAGCTCTCAGCTGATGAAAGCGTGCTCCAACCATGGTGGTGATGCATGGATGCGAAGCATCCACCAGCCGGGCGGGAGAGGTTCCTTCTCCCCAAGGGCCGCGCAGCCCAGAGAGGAAACTTCCTGCCCCTCCTCCTCTTCAGCCAACCTCGGCAGACGTTCCCTTCGTAGCTGTCGTCCAGCAGCTGCAAACCTTGATGGCTGCTGTGCGGCAACTGCAGCACCAGCAGCGCTCCCTGGCCACTCAGCCCCAGCCAGGGACCCCCGTGGCTCGAGCCACGGGCCCCCACGGAAGCCTGCGCTCCATCCAAGGCAGGCCCTCCCATTCGCGGGTAGTTTCCAACCCCCGCGGGAGCCGCCAGACTCCCGCAAAGAGGAACCACTCCGGTTCGGTGGATCACAAGAGTTGATCCCCGGCCAACGATGTCGAAGCAGTGCAGCGCATACGGCGCCATCGGGGCAAGGCCCCCGCCGAGACCGATCGGCACCCCATTCTCCAACGGCCTCAGTGGAAGATTCCATCGATGAGGCCATCAGGCGCCAGGCCGAGAGCGCCTGGAGGAGCATGAGCGCATGCTGGAGGAGTTCTCCGCCGCTTTGCCAACATGCAGAGCTCCCCCGCTGATCCAGCGGGCTACAACGCCTAGCCACCATTCTCCATGGAAATCCAAGAGGAACCGATCCCGAATCTGTTTCGTATGCCTCAAGTGGATCCCTACGATTGGACCACTGATCCCTTGGACCACTTAGGGAGCTATAAGGCTCTCATGAGGGTCCAGGGAGCGACGCTGAGGACGCTCTTCTATGCAGTTGCATTCCAGTCACCCTCCGGCCGGTGCTCGAGTTTGGTTCACCCGTCTCGAGCCGGAATCTCATCAGCTCCTTCCATCAGCTGGAAGGAAAGTTTGTGGCACACATCGACCTTGCCGAGAAGTGCAAGAGGGTGGGATGCCTCTTTTCTATCCGCTAGCCAGGACCAGAAGCTGCTGCGGGACTACATCACCCGCTTCAAGACCGCTGTCCTGGAAATCTATAGTTTGGACGAGCCCGTCGCCATGCTGGCGTTGAAGCGCGGGCTCAAGACCTCCCGTCTGATATATTTCCTGGACAAGAAGCCCCCCCAAGACGTACTCTGAGCTACTCCTCCATGTCCACAAGTACATCCGAGTGGAGGAGGCCGATCGCACCAAGCGAGAGCTGGACGGGAAGCCTTCAAAGAAGCCTGCCCCAAGGGATGTCTCCGGGACCCGGAGGCCTGGACCACCTGCAGATTTTTGTCCAGGCCCGAAGTCGAAGAATGGTGCTGCCCCGGAGAGAACGTTCACCCCTCTCCTCGCTCCCAGAACGAAGATCCTCGGAGATGAGGGTGAGCACTACCTCCGCCGACCTCCTCCTTAGAACTCAAGGAACATCCGTGACAAGATAAAAATTGTCAATTTCATCACGAGCACGGCCACGACATGGAGGAGTGCCGCAATCTGAAGTGGGAGATTGAGGAGATGATCAAGAGGGGCTACCTCAGGAAGTTCATGGGGAATGAAGCCCCGGTAAAGGGTCAGTCGTTCGCAGCCTTCCCCCCGTCCCTGTAATTGACAACCGCCCAATAGAAAAGCCAGTGGGCATGATCTTGGGAGATTGGGCATGCGACAAAGAGAGCCCAGTGATGGGGCACGGGATAGGGATAGGATCGTCGGCGAGCTAAGAAGTCACCGAAGATTAGGGTATCCTATTTTTTTTTCTATTTTCTGATTTCTTTATGGTGGTGACGAAGGAAAAAATAGGATGGAGGATAACGAGGGATGGACTACCACGAACCCTGAAACCCACTCTCACAGAGAGACTTCACACCTCTAGGGCATTATACCTACCACCCACCTCACTACATGCAGTCTAGGGTATCTCACCTCCACCCATCTCACTACACGCGGAGCCCAGGGTATTTCACCTGCCACCCAGGTCACTCCTGGAGCCATGAGGTGGATTTCAAAGAATGTGGAGGAAAACGAAGATGGGGGGATAACTAGGGCATCACGCCCCTACGATATCCCGAAGGACAAAGAAAACATCAACACCCGCAGGTGAAGACATAATGGGCCATAGCCCTGAACAACAACTGCCAACCAACTGACAAACCAAATCCCAAAATTCAATTTCATCTCCCTTTTACAATAGGAATGAGGGGTTATTTATAAGCTCCATAACCCTCATTTGAATTTGAATACAGGATAGGGATAACTCAATTTAAATACAAGATAGGATAAGATAGCCTATCCATATCTCAATCATAACCAACAAAATTCTAATTTAAATTTCAAATAAAAGATAGGATAAGATAAGCCTATCCATATCAATCATAACCACAAAATCTAATTTAAATTTCAAATAAAAGATAAATCCTAAATTTATTTTTTTCAAATTTATTGCTGCTCCGAAATTTGTGCTGCTCGAGATTCATGCGGATGATGTCCCCATCACCCAGGAGGCGGAGACCCAGAGAATGTACTCCCATTTGAAAAGGGGAATAAAAATGAAAATGTAAACAATGATGCGTGGTGGTCGAGATGACCATCGCGAAGCATCCTGTACATCGCATTATGGTGGATAGTGGGAGCTCTATTGATGTGCTTTTTTACGATGCTTTTTTCTCGAATGAATCTATCTCATGATCAATTAAAGCCAGTGCACACCCCTCTCGTGGGCTTCACCGAAGATTTGGGGGGGTCGAAGGAGAGATCACTCTCCCTGTCACTGCCGGATCCTCACCTCGGCAGAGTACGGTCATGATGACGTTTACCGTCGTCAAGCTCCCATCACCTTATAATGCCATCCTCGACCGTCCAGGGCTCAACCAGCTGGACGCTGTCATTTCTACTAAGAGGTTGCTGGTGCAGTTCCCTATCGCCTCTAGGACGGGAGTAATGAGAGGGATGGCCCAGCCCGTCCAGCATTGTCTGCAGACGGTCCCGGGGGCCCGGAGCGCTGAGCTCGGCTCCGATGTCGACGACCTCGATCTAAAGAGCAAGACCCCAGGGGAGGGCCCGTGGAGCGCTTGCTAACATACCTCCTCGTTTCGGACCCTCAGAAGACAGTGCAGATAGGGCCCAGCTCCCGAAGAAGAGCGGGCTCGTTTGCTAGACTTCCTCCGGGCGAATGCTGATGTATTTGCCTGGTTCGCTGCTGACATGCCAGGTATCCTCTCGAAAGTCATCACCCACCGGTTGAACATTGATCCAAGGTGCCGTCCTGTCCGCCAGAAGAAGAGGATTTTGCTACGGAGAGTCAGAAGGCCATCAAGAAGAGTAGAGAAGCTTCTCACTGCCGGCTTTATACGAGAAGTACAGTATCCCAGTTGGCTGGTGAACGTGGTCATGGTGAAGAAGCGCAACGGCAAGTGGAGGATCTGCGTGGACTACACTGACCTCAACCGAGCTTGCCCAAAGGACAGTTTCCCTCTTCCAAAGATCGACCAGCTCGTGGACACTACTTCAGGGCATCGCCTCCTTTCTTTCATGGATGCCTTCTCCGGGTACAACCAGATCCGAATGCACCCGAAGGACGAGAAGCACACTGCTTTCGTCACCGACCGCGGAACCTACTGTTATAAGATGATACCATTCGGCCTCAAGAACGCCGGGGCCACGTACCAATGGCTGGTCAACAAGGTCTTCAAAGACCAGATTGGCCGCAACATGTAGGTGTACATGGACGACATGCTGGTGATGAGCAAGCCCACTTCAGACCACGTCGGCGACCTGGCGGAGACTTTCGGTAATCTCCGACTTTACCGGATGAAATTGAACCCGACGAAGTGCGCTTTTAGCGTGTCTGCCGTGAAGTTCCTGGGTTCATGGTAACCCAAAGGAGGATAGAAGCCAACCCGGAGAAGGTCCAGGCTATCCTGGACATGGAGCAACCACCTCCAAGAAGCAAGTGCAGCGACTCAACGGCTGGATAACATCCTGAGTCGATTTATCTCAAGGTCCGCTAACCGCTGCCATCCCCTTTTCAAGGCACTGAGGAAGATGAACGACTTTACCTGGACAGAGAGTGCCAGGAAGTGTTCGACGAGCTGAAAAGGACACTGGCATCTTCGCCGCTGCTTTCCAGGCCCGAAGGAGAGGAGCTCCTCCTGTACCTGGCGATCACCCGGAGGCGTCAGTTCGGTCCTGGTTCGGACTGACGACAAGGGAATGAAAAGGCTAGTGTATTACACAAGCAAACTCCTCTGCGATGCGGAGCTCAGGTATTCCCGATCTGAGAAACTGATTTTTGCGCTAATCGTGTCCGCTCAACATCTCAGGCCTTATTTTCAAGTGCACCCCATTGCTGTCCTGACGGATCAGCCACTGAAAGCGGTGCTCAGTCGACCTGACACATCTGGATGCCTGGCAAAGTGGGCGCTCAAGCTCAGCGAGTTCGACATCACTTACAGGCCGAGGTCAGCCATGAAGGCACAGGTACTCGCTGATTTCTTGGTTGAGTGTGCAGGCCTGGGTGAGGGGCCGGAAGAAAGCCCCCAAGACCGGTAGCCGGAGCTAGGACCAGAGGAAGACATCTGGATCCTTCATGTAAACGGAGCCTCGAACTTCGGCGGGAGTGGAGCTGGACTCATCCTCGCCAACGGCGAAGGAGTTGTCGCCGAATGTGCGCTCCGCTTCCAGTTCGCCCCACTAAAAATCAGGCGGAGTATGAAGTGCTCCTCGCAGGGCTAAGAGTGTCCCGTGAGCTGGGCGTGGCCAACCTCAGGGTCTTCACTGACTCGCAGCTGGTAGCCGGATAGATCTCAGGGGAGTACGAGGCGCGGACCCCCAAATGGCGAAGTACCTAGAGCTCATACGAACGAGCGCGGTAGAATTTCAGCGTTTCAGCGTCTCCCATATACCTTGCGGGGAAAATGCTGGTGCGGATGCCCTCTCCCGCCTTGCAAGCCTGCCGGACTCATCATTGGGCCATGCTTACATCGAGCACCTCAAGGCTCCGAGCTACGAGACACCCATGGAGGTCCAGCAGGTCAACCAAGAGCCCAGCTGGATGGACAAGTACATTGAGTACATCACCAATGGCACCTTACAGCGGACCGCGTGCCTGCATGCCTCATTAAGAGGAAGGCCGCTCGGTTCGTCTTAATGGATGGGCTACTGTATCGGAGGTCCTATTCCTACCCGCTCCTCAAGTGTCTGAGACCCGCAGAAGCCGCACTCGTGCTCCAAGAGATCCACGAGGGCATCTGTGGGAACCATGTGGGGGGGCAGGACACTGGCATACAAGGCCCTCCGTCAAGGTTATTTCTGGGAGACAATGAAAGAAGACGCAGTTGACTTCTTGAGAGGTGTGACCGGTGTCAGCGGCACGCCGTGGTGCAATGTCAGCCCGCCGCTCCACTCTCTCAGCTCTCGCCCCATGGCCGTTCGCTCAATGGGGCATGGATCTCCTAGGACCTTTTTTCCCGGCGTCCGGGCAACGAAAATTCTTGATCGTGGCCATCGACTACTTCACGAAGTGGGTCAAGGCCGAACCCTTGGCCCGGATCACGGAGGCAAACATCACCAAGTTCCTCTGGAAGTCAATTATTTGCCGCTTCGGCCTACCACACAATTATCATCGACAACGGACGTTAGTTCGATTGTCGGGAGTTCGAGGAGTTTTGCAGCGACCTTGGCATCAACCATCATTTCACTTTGGTGGCGCATCCTCAGACGAACGGAGAAGCCGAGGTAACAAATAGGACCATCTTGCAAGGCCTCTGGACAAGACTGGACCAAGCCAAGGGTAGGTGGGCAGAAGAGCTCCCGAGCATCCTTTGGGCGTATCACACTACCCCAAGGACGGCTACGGATGAACCCCGTTCAACCTTGTTTTCGGAGCAGAAGCGGTTATTCCAGTTGAGCTCAGCCTACCGACCCTACGCGTGGATCAGTATGACGTGGCGAAAAATCCTGCCATGATGCTGCTAAACCTGGACCTCCTCAAAAAATGAGGACAGGGCCCGAGTTCGTTGGCGGCTTACCAGCAACGAGTGGCCAGATATTACAACTCCATGGTGCAACCAAAGTCCTTCCGCCAGGGAGATCTGGTGCTCCACCGTGCTGAGGCTTCCCAGCCACGGGAGTGCAGAAAGCTCTCCCCTAATTGGGCAGGGCCTTATAGGGTAGCGGAGGCGCTTCCCCACGGAGCGTACTACCTGGAGGAGCTAGGCGGATCCCGGTTCCCTCAGACCTGGAATGCCTCAAACTTGAGGATGTACTACCAATAGTGTAAGACCCCTCAAACTTTAATAATAAAATTTTTTTCACCAAATCCTACTCTCGTCTGGTAGGGTAAGGGCCACCCAGCTCTAAGTTCAACGAGCGTGGACATGGCGAAAGATTCGCGAAGGCGCGATGTCCCTCTCATAAAAATCCTGGAGTTCAGTCTGGAGTGTCGCACGGAACTAAATTCCGACATGCGGCCCCAGAGTTCAGTCCGGAAGAGGTCCCAGAGACTTAGGTCCCGGTCCTACAAATTCCGAAGAATAGCTCGGTAAGCCGCGCAGGGCTCAATTTCAGCCCACGGCCTCGGGGTTCGGTCTGGAAGTTCGCAGGGAACCCGGTTCCAAAGCGAAGTCCCGGACTTCGGTCTGGAAGGTGGAGTGGAACCTAGTTCACCCACGCAATCCCGGAGTTCAGCTCAGAATGCACTACGGGACTTAGTCCCAGTAGCTAGTGCCGGGGTTCAATCTGGAAGATGCACCAAAAAAAAAAAGAGTGATAGAAGGAACGAGTTAATGGAAAAATATTTTCATTGCAAGCAAAGGTTCTTTACACAAAAGGGGCCCCGACAGGCCGGGAGACCCCAAAGAGAGAAAATACAAAAATAAAATAAAGTCGTGGAGCTACTTCGGCACAACCGCATCCTCCTCGGGCTGGGGGGCACCCTCTCCGCCGGCGCCGTCGACTGGAGGCTGCTCGGGAGCCGCCACCTCGTCACCAGCCGTCGCTAAAGCTCCTCCGGTGGGCTCCTGCCTCCTGCCGCCTAGTACGACCCCGCTAAGGTCGAGCTCGGGGTAGAAGGAGCTCACCTTCTCCCGGCATACCTGGAATCCCTTCAAGAAGGAGTCCATGGCCGCCTCGCGCACCTCAGCGACGTACTCCTTGGAGGCCCAGAACTTCGACATGGCCTCCTGCGCCTCCCTCTTGGATGCCTCCAGCAGCCCGTTGACGTAGAGTTCTTCTCCTTGGCGGCACTCAGGTCCTTGAGGACCTCTTCTACCCGGTGCTCCAGTGACCGGGACTGAGCCCTGAGGCGGGTCTTCTCCACCGCGTCCTCCTCGTGCGGTGCTGGATCGAGATCCTCTTCTCTGACAGAGAGGTCTCGAGCTCCTTGATGCGCCCCTCGACGCGGATCAGGTCAGCTCGGAGAGCCTGGTTATTCCCTCGCAGCTCGACCCCCTTCTCCATGAGGTCCTTGACATCGGCTGCGAGTTTGCCGAGCTTCTCCTCCTTCTCGGCATCCTTCTTGGCGTAGCCGGCAAGGAAGTTCCTCAGCAACAGCACGTCTGTCCCGATCTGCATCGAAGAGACACGGTGTTAGTAAGATCCAACTGGAATTGTAAGTAGTCAGAGCTCGGAACTTGCCGTAAAAAGCTGCGGGAGGATCCCTAGCAGCGCCTCGGTGTAGTCCCGGCCGCCCCTTAGACAGCGGTCACGGGAGGTGCTGGCGAACTCCATGACTCTCTCCGCGAGTTCCTGGTCACGGTCACGGATACGGAGCAACGGTTGGTGAGACTTGGGGGTGGGATGGCCGCGTTGGCAGCAGGCTGGGCGGTCATCCCTTTGACAAGCGGTGCGCCATCGGTGGAGCTGCCACCACCCCGGTGGCCACCGCGGAAGTGGCCGGTGCGGCGGCTGGAGCAGGCATCACCCGAGGAGGTTCCGGGCCCCTCTCTTCTCCGGCCCTGTCGAGGTCGACGACGGGGACATCAAATGCCTGGGCCCGAGGCGGCCTGGGAGTAGGAGCCGCGCCCCAAGGCCAGTAACGACGGAAGTGGGCGCAGGCACCCCGCTCGCCTCAGTGCGAGCCCTCTTCGCCGGGGGGTCAGTCCCTTCGGCAGCATCCCTCTCTATGATACCCTCCATCAGGTTTTCCACGGAGAACTTCATACCTGAGAAAAAAAGGGACAGTTATGCTAGTATAAAAGGAAGAAAGTGCAGGGCAGAACATGAAGGTGAAGAAAGGAGATCCGGGCCTCACCCAACTCCCGGATGGGACTGATCCCTGCCTTAAATAAATTCTGCTTTGAGAGCAGAACGTCGAGGGCTGGGACCACGTCACCCAGCAGCAGCGTAAAGTCATTCTGATCCGCCGGCTCGACCTGGGAATTCTGGTTCGGGGACCGGTCCGGCTCACTCTAGGCCCAGTCGACGTTCTCGACCGAGGTGAAAAAGAAGCAATTCTTCCAACCCTTGATTGAGGAAGGGAGGTCGAACCTAAGGCACCTAGACCGGGGCGTAATGTACCACCAGCCATCATCGATGGAGTAGCGCTTCAGGATGAAGAGAGCCCTGAGAGAGGAGAAACGGGCAATGAACCCGCGGAAGTGGCATAAGATGATGAAGGCAAAGATGACCTGGATGGCATTAGGAGCCAACTGGCCGGGACCAGACGATAATGGCTGAGGAACGAAAGAAAAAAGGGATGAAGGAAAAAATGAAGACCCCCAGTGAGGAATTCCTCGTAGAAGGCGACCCTCCCAGGGCCACTCGAGGTTACTCGATCCCTATGCCTTGGGAGGGAAGGCGGATTGAATCCGGGAACCCATAGGTGTCCCGGATCGGGAAAGATCGTCTCCGATCATCGTCGAAGCATAACCGGAGGGACCAGGGAAGAGACCTCCGAAGGAGGAAGAGAAGAGATGGGATGTGCGGAAACTATGGGGGAGACCTAGGACCCCTAGGGATGCCTATGGTCATGACCCCATGTTGGAGCTGCCTCCAGACCTCGTCCGGAATCTCTTCCCCCTCAAGAAGGAGGACGATGGAGTCCTCAGCGGGAAGGACCGGCCTCATCCAGGTTGGAAGAGACATGACGGCGAGAGCCATGGAAGAAGAAGAAGCAAGAAAAACTGGTGCGAGGGTTGATAAATAGAGGAAGAGAAAAAGAGACGCAGGCACTCACCGGGATATTTTGAACCAAAAGAATGGAGACCCTGGAAGATGAAGGGAGACCATTGCAACCGCCGACGAGGTGTGAGAAAGCGAAGAAACCTCGTTTTCGGAAAGTCCCCCTCCATTTCAAATTTGATCGACAACAGCCATACGCTTCTTTCCATCATGGGCCATTAGATGACTGCCACATGGAGGCATGCCCAACATCGATGCTTCGATTTGATAGAAACTGCCTCGATTTTAAACGACGTATTAATGGCCCGTCAGACGCGCACACGTGGCGACCCCTCACAAAGCCTCGGGTGCAACAGGAGCGGCGGCAGCGATCATGGTAATTATGGCGCGATATTTTTGCCTTCTCCAGTCATCTTCGCATTAAATCCCCACGTCCCAAGCCACGATGCCTCGATGGGACCTGGGGATGGGGGAAAACTGATATGGCTATATCGCTGATGTGGAGCGCATGTCAGGTCCAGCTGGACACGATCAGTACCACGTGGATTTTTTCTTTCAAAAGATCCCCCGTTCGGGAAGAAATACTCCTGCTCCTTCGCCAGGTGGCACCCCAAGATGGGTCCACCTCAGCCGAAGTCGAGCCTCTCTGCCATTCCGCCAGGTGTCCACCCAAGAGGGGTCCACCTTGGTCGAAGCTGGCGGTCCCTCGCTCCCTCGCCGGGTGGCACCCCAAGACGGGTCCACCTCTGCGAGGTCGAGCCGGCCCTCCTTCTCCTTTGCTAGGTGGCACCCCAAGACGGATCCACCTCAGTCGAAGTCGAGCCTCTCTGCCACTCCGCCGGTATCTACCCAGGAGGGTCCACCTCGGCCGAAGCTGGCGGCCCCTCGCTCCCTCGCTAGGTGGCATCCCAAGACGGGTCCACCTCTGCCGAGGTCGAGCCGGCCTTCCTGCTCCTTCGCCAGGTGGCACCCCAAGACGGGTCCACCTCGGCCGAAGTCGAGCCTCTCTGCCACTCTGCCAGGTGTCCACCTAGGAGGGGTCCACCTCGGCCGAAGCTGGCGGCCCCTCACTCCCTCGCTAGGTGGCACCCCAAGACGGGACCACCTCTACCGAGGTCGAGCCGGGCCCTCCTGCTCCTTCGCCAGGTGGTACCGAAGACAGGTCCACCTCGACCGAAGTTGAGCCTCTCTCTGCCACTCCGCCAGGTGTCCACCCATGAGGGGTCCACCTCGGCCGAAGCTGGCGGCCCTGCTCCCTTGCCAGGTAGCAGCCCAAGATGGGTCCACCTCTACCGAGGTGGAGCCGGGCCCTCCTGCTCCTTCACCAGGTGGCACCCCAAGACGGGTCCACCTCGACCGAAGTCGAGCCTCTCTGCCACTTCGCCAGGTGTCCACCTCGGTCGAAGCTGGCGGTCCCTCGCTCCCTTGCCGGGAGGCACCCCAAGACGGGTCCACCTCTGCCGAGGTCGAGCTGGCCCTCCTGCTCCTTCACCAGGTGGCACCCCAAGACGGGTCCACCTCGGTCAAAGTCGAGCCTCTCTGCCACTCCGCCAGGTATCCACCCAGGAGGGGTCCACCTCGGCCGAAGCTGGTGCCCCTCGCTCCCTCGCCAAATGGCACCCCAAGATGGGTCCACCTCTACTGAGGTCGAGCCGGGCCCTCCTGCTCTTTCGTCAGGTGGCACCCCAAGACGGGTCCACCTCGATCGAAGTCGAGCCTCTCTGCCACTCTGCCAGGTATCCACCCAGGAGGGGTCCACCTCGGCCGAAGCTGGCAGCCCTTCGCTCCCTCGCCAGGTGGCACCCCAAGATGGGTCCACCACTGCCGAGGTCGAGCCCGGCCCTCCTGCTCCTTCGCCAGGTGGCACCCCAGGACGGGTCCACCTCTGCGAGGTTGAGCCGGGCTCTCATGCTCCTTCGCCAGGTGGCACCCCAAGACAGGTCCACCTCGTCGAAGTCGAGCCTCTCTGCCACTCCGCTAGGTGTCCACCCAGGAAGGGCCACCTCGGCCGAAGTTGGCGGTCCCTCGCTCCCTCACCAGGTGGCACCCCAAGACGGGTCCACCTCTACCGAGGTCAAGCTGGGCCTCCTGCTCCTTCGCCAGGTGGCACCCCAAGACGGGTCCACCTCGGCCAAAGTCGAGCCTCTCTGCCACTCCGCCAGGTATCCACCCAGGAGGGGTCCACCTCGGTCGAAGTGAGCGACCCCTCGCTCCCTCGCCAGGTGGCACCCCAAGATGGGTCCACCTCTGTCGAGGTCGAGTCGGGCCCTCCTACTCCTTCGCCAGGTGGCACCCCAAGATGGGTCTACCTCGATCGAAGTCGAGCCTCTCTCTGCCACTCCGCCAGGTATCCATCCAGGAGGGGTCCACCTCGATCGAAGCTGGCAGCCCCTGCTCCACCGCCAGGTACCGCCCCCTGACGGGTCCATCTTGATCGAAGTCAGCTATACTCTGCAAAGCCTCGGAGAGGCAGAGACACGGGTCGCGAGGTCGCCACTAGAGCCGGCGCGCACCGCGCTCCGTACAAGGCGCCAGTACAGCCTGTAGTGATACGCGAAACCTCATTTACACCAGTTAATCAGGGCCCCGCAACTGAAGAATGAAATCCTAGCGGGTAGGAGCCTGAAACGGTTGGGAGCCCACCGTCAACGCCCGAAAGGCGAGCTCCCGTGCTCGGCCCAAGGCCTTACCAGTCTTCCCCTTTTGTGACATACTGCGGACGAGGCGTGCTAGCCACTTAACTCCCGGACTCAAAAAAGAAGGGGAAGGAGTAGGTCCAGAGGTCTCAAGGAGCCCCCCGGAGGGGATGTGGGCTGAAGGCAGTTCGGTGGTATAAAAGGGATGGTAAAAACGGATGGAAAAGTAAGTGGAAAAAAAGAGAGAGAACACCGAAAGAACGATCCGGGGGATCCCGGGAAGTCCTTAGGTGAGAGCTCGGTGGCCCTAGCACAGGAAGCCGGGCCTCAACTCCTCTCTTCCACACACTTCTTTCATTTACATCTCCTCTAAGCACGGGAATCCTTCGAGAGACCGCCTTAGAGGTCCTGTTCCATCTTGCGCTCTCTGACTTGATCGTCGGAGTGCCCCCGCCGGAACCCCGGCCCGGGTCTCTGACCTTGTTTTGCAGGTCCGGAAGTTTGGAGATCTCGAGGTGAGAGAGTCCGAGAACCGGCTCCAGCTCACGAGCTACAGGCCATCACGGCGAGATCGGCAACACTGCCAATTTAATTGGACCTTATTTTATTTACTCTATTGGATCAGGTAATACTATCAATGTTTATTCTGACCCTTGGATGGATCAAACTCCTTTTGCTATGTGGCCAACTTTTATAAATATAGAGTTTGACATTCAGGATTGGAAACTCAACCAACTCATCTCTCCTGATAGAAATTGGAATCTTAAATTATTATACAACATTTTCTTTAACAATTTGGTGCAGCATATAGCTACTATCCAGATTCCATTGGGAAGCCAAACTGATAATATGACTGGGCGCCAACAGCACGCGCAAAGATTTCGCAGAAAGATATGTATCCTTTTGTTGCGGTGCATCACCAGATAAATGACCCTAACTATGAATGGTTTGAAAATTACAGACCCCTCACATAGTTAAAACTTTATGTGGAAGCTAGCAAAAAACTCCCATTAAAATAGTTTCTCCACGGTAAGGGTATTTTAACTGATAAAAATATTTACTGTGATATTTGTCAAACTCTAATTGAAGACTTAGACCATATATTCATGGTTTGCCCCTTTGCTAAAGATTGCTGGAATTCCATAAAATCTACTTACAAATTCCAACAAGTTTTTAACTCTGTCACAGACATTGAGGCCCTTCTGACTAATCCGGTGACTGATATTATAATCCAATCTATTATTGCTTACACGACTTGCATGTCTAGAAAGCCAGAAATGCTAGAATATTTCAGCATGCAAACATTACATATACTCATATAATGTAGAATTGTACAGGATTTTACAACACCAGCAAGATCAATATAAATATGCAGGAGTTTCAGAGTTCTACATGGAACTGGGAAGATCCTATACCCCTAACAAGCAAACAAGGGGCCCAAAAAATGTAAGTTGGCTTCCCCCCTATGGGGACTCTCAAACTTAACATTGATTCCTCCGTTTCCAAGGAGGCAATTACTATTGCTTATGTTATTCTAGATTGCAATGGGTTGCTGGTTTGGGCTGGGGGAAAATCCATATCTAAGACTGCAGTGCCAAATCGGAACTAATTGCGGTTTGTAATGGATTGAGGGCTACCTTATTTCAGTTTCACATTATCAATCTAATTATTGAAGGAGACTCTGAAACGGTAATTAATTGGATTACCGGAAGAAGAGTTTATCTACCCTAACAACAAATTCAATGCTACAAGATATTTTACTTGAAAAACTATTACCCGAATTTGAGTTTCAGCATATTAAGAGACAAGCAAACAAAGCAGCGGATTATTTGGTTGCTCAAGCTAGGAAAGAGGATTTCATATATCTCAAGATGCTAAAATCTCGATTGAACTTTGGCAAATTCTATGACAGACTGTCATGGTAAAGTAAATTTCACAAAATGAACATCATAATATACTCTATCAGACCAATTGGATCATCAAGAGCATGAAGACTAACATACGAATTTCAAAATATGAAATGAGGGTTGCAAACATGACTATTCATGATTCTAGAAGGACTATGATTATGGCTGCCATCTGCTGCAAATCTCTATACAAGTCAAATGACTACAAATATTATCTCCAACACTGGGACACTACAGTCTTTATAGCCCACACTCCCAATAGCTGCTTAATGCAAAACAAAGTAAACAGAAAAGGAAAAAAGTATAGGAAAAAAAGCTTGGCAATATTAGGAAAAGAAAAAATTTCAAGAAATAACAAGTAAAATGAGAGGAAAAAATAGTGAAGAGAGGAAAAATTATAACTTGAGAGAGGGATTATATGACATCAAATTCAGGGATTATTTTGCACCATGGAGCTTAGAATGTAGTTTATCTCAAAATCTGAAGTTAAAGAATTATTTTTCAAGAATGCTGTCGGCTCACTTGCAACTTCTTCAAACCTCTGAACTCGACATTCTGGATCTTTTAAAAATAAATTTCTGCATCTGTTTACTTGTAACCAATTTACTGCTGCTATATCCTCTCATATATCTCTAAAACCTGTTGTACAGAAAGTCAATTTCTTCTGTTCTCACTCAACTAGGCTATTGGGTATCTTGCTTCAATTACATTATGAAGGTGGGGGCATAACAGGTTCATTCTCCACAGTACCTATTCATGTTTAAATATCTAGTTTTCTCTGCCTCACAATGTCAGCATATCAGTTGGTTCTCCAAATTACATGTTCACTTACAACTCTTTATAGTATCTTAGTTTCTTCAATATTACTGGATAACCAGATTGATTGCCTGGAATTCTAAAGATTACAGGAACTACCACTACTTCTTAAGACAACAACAGTGCATTTTCTCAAAGGAATTACGAGCACGTTCAAAGTATCGGCACACCAAAGGACTGCTGCACATGGTCTTTGGCCACTGGTCAGCTTTAACTTTCTGGCATCTATATTCAATTAAATCCTTAGAATGTTGTTGGACTGTTGTTTCAAGCTTCGGCATAGTATGGAGTTCATTTGTTGGTCACTGTCGGTCAACTTATTAGTGGGATTCTGCACTTTTCTTGTTTCATTGTCAACTTCTCCTTTGTCAATGTCCTTCATTATCAAAAAGCCACTGTGCCACGGGTCATTCTTCAAACTAAAAGCAGCTCTCCAGTTCTGGCTTTAACTTCTGCAGGCAAAGAAGAGCTTCAACACCTTACTCTTGCTATATATAATCATCATCGAGTACAATGCTGCTTCACTGCTGGACAACCAAGAAGAAACAATACTCATTTCTCGATTACATGGATGAATCAGTTGCCTAGCAAAGAGGTAGGAAAAGGGACTGGCTACTTGCTACCGCAGGTTTTTTCTATACACTTATAGTGTTTCAGTTCACCCAAAGGACTCTGCATTACATCTCTGCATAATTTCGATGTCCTGCAATTATCACTGATGTCTTGGTTGCTGCCAAATTTAACTATTGCTGAAAATTCTACTGAGATTCTGATTGCTGCCAAATGTATTTTTGCTATGAGTATTTCCGGCTGGACATCATTTTCCAGCAAACCTTCTTTTGCTGGATTGGTTATTTCTTCCCTCCTGCTATTGTCTGCTGTTGCTTGCATTGCTTAAATCCTCAAAAATCAGAGGATCTTATTAAAGGCAGCATGTATAATCATTTGGCCTATGCATATAATGCAATTGGGATTCTGGATGGTTCTTATCAGTACTTTTCAAAGTTGTATCACTACAAGGATCATCTACTATTCTTGTGTCAGCAACCTATCTTGGGCTGTGTGTCTTATTATTTCAACCTGCTATTACTTGCTGCTGCTGTCGATTATTACTGCTCACATAATGGAAAAGCAGCTCGTATTGCATGGAAACATGTTCAACGCCATTGTTACTACAAAAATGATATTTAAATGCCTTGGACCTCTGCTCATTCTTCAATCTGGAAGCTGGTTTCTATACAGGGGAGCTCTGGTTCGGCAGAGAACTTCATCAATACCATAGTCTTCTTATATATTATCATTACCAAATACAATGCTGTTTTACTACAGGAGAGCCAATAGCAAACTATCCTTACTTCTCAAATGAATGGAGGAACCAATCTGGAATCTTAATTCATATGCTGTTAGGAGTTTCTAATGCAACTGTCTCAATCATTCTCAGCTCCAAATACTTAAATCCCTTTACTTATTGCTTTTGCTATCAGGAACTGATGGATTATGTAATTAGTTGGGTGGTGTTCACCTTTTAAGGCCCATATTTCCTTACTGTACTGCTCTATATTTGCTTGTGTTAATTACAGAGGTTTGTAAACTGGATCTATATAATTTTTGTACTCTTTAACTATGATGAATGCAAGAATAGCATTTGTTTCTACCCAAAAAAAAAATGGAGAATCCTTTGCAAATTGAATTGATCCAAATTTCAAACATATTCCATAAGGGCATGTCTTATTCATTTTGAGTATTGATTGGAGCTGACACTAATCAAAGCCCATTGTTTGGCTTTCAATGAATAGGGAATTTGTCATGATAGATGGATCAAAGGGGATCGATCTAGCATCCACCATCCATAAGCATCATTGATAAATTCAGTTATAAATATAGGCTTTTTATGGATAAACTTATATGCATGATTGGTCTTTGATTTATGATTAGTATTGTGGTTCCATTGAAGATATGTTTATCTGACTGGATATTGGCTGCTTCAATGTATATTTTAAGATTTCCTTCGAGATGCGGGGTATTTTAGAACCTGCAAAAACGACGAAAAAATGAAAGTCCAGCTACGATGAAATATGCCTAAGTCAATTTTTCACGAAAATAAATAGAGAAGAGGTACTTATAATTTCTAGGTGGATGGGTGGGTTGGTGGATTGTATTGTATGGGTGGAGCAAAGTGGGGTGGAGCAGCAAAAAATGGTAGATGAAGGTGGTAGAATGTGGGTGATGCTTGAGTGAGTACGAGTGAAGCTTAAGAGAGAGTGGGTGAGGCTTGAAAGGGAGAGGGCAAGGCTTGAGAGAGAGTGAGCAAAGTTGCAAAAAGAGGGGAAAGTTTGATGAGTTCTCTCCTGAGCTCTTTTTAGTTTCGTCTCCCTACTTCACTTTTCTTGGCTCTCATTGGCCTTAGAACTTTAGATGCTTAGAAAAACTTTTTAAGACTCTTTATCACTTTTGAAAGGCTTACCTAAAGGATCCACGAGAATGACTTTATAGATGGATATGTGAGTATGTCATTTAAAGGATGTATTTATAGTGCAGAAAATGGTGATTAGCATGTCTTCACAATAGGCATATTTTTGTAGAGCGTATGCTCTTGTAAGAGTAGCGGGGTGACAGGGGGCCTGGAAATAGCATGGAACACATATTTAGGCAAGCACGTATTTTACCGGATGCATGTCCTAGTGTAGTAGGTGTTAGAGAAATATGATATTACATTACCTATTCCTTTACATAAAATAAGGCATGCTAGACTTCTTTCGGAATGACTTTTGAGGATCATGCGGCAAAATCTGGGAAGTTTGCTTTTTGTACCGAGTTGGCAGGTAAAGTAGCGGGCCACAATGGACTTCAAATTGACTTGGTCATTTCCAGGCATATCGCTTAGAATTTATGATGGTATAATAATCTTCCCTCACCTAACACATCAAAGTGCTTTGAAATGACCTACAACCAAAAATGTGTTCTTATGATTCTTTCAGCTAATGAGCTATTTTTTTTATAATATTGCATAATAACAATTGCAGTTCTAGCCATTGTATGATACTTTAACGGTAATTTTGAACATACTTTTTATTGTATACTTTAGGCAAATTTTTGTATATGTTATGGCTGGTCCATGAAAATTTAACTAATGTCACTAATATTTAAAAAATATTGTAAAAAAAATATATTAATAATGTGGGCTAGATAATAATAATTACTCAAATTATGAAATAGTTTTATTAAAATTTTAGTGCAACTATATTATCCCTTTCGCAAGATGGTCTAATTTATACGTCATTAATCTTGCTATATTCAACCATGCACATATCAAGTTTTACATATCTTATCATACTCTCAAGTCACATCATAATAGAGCCTTCCATGTACACAAAATTAATATATCTTGCCGCTAAGGCAGTAGCACGGTTGGTAGATACTTATACCGCCATCCATATGTCCCATGTTCGAGCCATGATCCTACGGGTGACTCGATTAAATCCAGGATTTTCTCCTGAAGCCACCTGACTGGGGTGGTGAGAGAGTACTCTACTCCGGCGCCTTAGTGGTGTCAGGTGATGTACTCACCGAAAGATATGGGGAGAGTATGCGAAACGTGTAGCTCGCATTGAATATAGTCTAGCAAGGACGGGCCCGAAGAGGGTAGCTGCAAACGGGATTTATCCCCCCTCTCCTTTTCTTTTTTTTTTTAAAAAAAACTAATATATCTTATAATTTACATTAATTAGAGTTCAGCTCTACTCAAATGCAGGCATACATATATATATATATATATATACACACCTTATAAAATATGTGAGATTACATATATATTCTTGTAAATTTACAATTTATATGCACCTTTATAATTATTTATTTTTACTTGCATATATCTAAAATTATGCATACTCCTACAATTTTTTATTTACACGTATATTTTAACATAAAATAAAGTTAAAAATGGATCTAAAAAATTGATACACTTAAGAACATTACAAATAAGAATTTATCAAATAAATAATAAATATTTACATATGATTAAGCAAAAGTAGGTGACATGATGGGGTCATTGAGATGACCCAAGAGATTGATTTCAATACAGCTTCGTCTAATGAATTGGAAAAGATATTTTGGATAAAGAGTATAGGTTTTATAAGGTACAGCTTTTTGGGTTTGTAGCGGGTTGGATCGGATAGAAAAAATGTAAAACCAAAATATCTAACTTAGTTTTTAAATCAGGTCCTTTAATCCAATCCACGAGTTTTAGAAAATAGAACAATCCATCTGGAATTGGATCAACTCACTGCTCGGTGTCATCCATTTGTTGTCCAAATTTATATTGTAAAAGTAAGAATAAGAAATGAGGAGAAAATGGGCTTTGGAAGTAGTAAGATAAGTTAAAAATAAATGGCCAAATTTACGCACAGCGTTCTTCATTTTTTAATAAATTGCTCCATCCTACTTCTACTTCGCGTAGCAAGTAGTTTAACAATTTTTTATCTAAAAAAAATGAAATGGTTTTATCCCCGTCGTAATATAATAATGTCTCATTATTACTTGGACCAGGTCCAATGGACCGCTCTAAATCCCATGATCCGCATTACCCACTGGGCACGTTTTTTCGCGAATAAAAGATTTAATTAAAAATCAATATTTTTTTAGATAAATATTTTTAAATAATATTTAGATAGAAAAATAATTATTCATATTTTTATTAATAAAAAATTATTTCGAAATTTATTTTTTATATTTTTATTATTATTATTTTTTGGATAAGTTGCTAAAATTTATTCATAATTTCATAACACCTTTTATAGACTAGAGTTGGAAATAGTGGATAATTGAATAATCGGACATTGAACGAGAAGATATTAAAATTTGAAAATTAGAAAAAGATATTTAGAAATAAATGTGAATGTTTATTTTGCTGGCCAGTTGAAAAATGATTTAGCCAGCTATCCAGAAAAATAACTTATTCATCTTGAAAAGCGTAATATGGATAAACTAGATTCTGGGCCTATGCGCAGGGATGGTAACGGGTCGGGTTTGGGTCGGATCACCCAAAACCCATACCCGCGTTAAGGTTGGGTATAAAAAATCACGTGTATCGATCGAGGGTATACCCGGTTTCATAAAACTTAGTATTTTAAAAACTAAACGATCGGATCGGGTATATCCGCCTATCCATACAAAATTTTATAAACATATATATATAATTATACATATATATTATATATATATATATTATATATATATACATATCCAATAATATACTTATATATAATACTATATATATAATAGGTATATATATCGGGGCGTCTTATCCTACCCGATCCGAACCCGATCGGGTTTAAAACCCATCCGTTATAAAAGGCGGTCGGATTTACCGCCCTATGGTTCTCGGCAGATCATCTTTATAATGGTCGTAAAATTGCCATCCGCAATATTATGATCTGATAATAAACTTACCGATAGCAAATTTATATTTCATATCTATTAGTCTATTATTTATAATTTTAAATTTGAATTTTATATTTTATATATTTATCTTATAAATTTATTATTTTAATTTTATTTAATTTATTAAAATTTTACATACTTAATTTTTTAAAAATTATTTAAATTTGTAATTTCCATAGTGTATTTTTCAATTCCTACATACTTTAATATTGTCTAAAATTTTATATATACAGATATATGATATGTTGATTTGATTGATAATAGTATAAAACAATTTATTGATATTTATTTTTTAAAATTTGATCAATTTGAAATTTATGAAATATTTTTTAATTTTCAAAGCCATAATCTACGGGTAAAAGTATATAAGCTATTTAATTTTATGCCTAGAAAGATAAAATATTATTTTTTTATTTAATTGATATAAGACATATATTTTTAATTTTAATAAAAATTAATACTTAATCCTATTCCTTATGAATATGATTATTTTAATTATATTGATATCTAGTCATATTGAATAAATTTTAAAATTTTATTTTCATTTTATGTTTGTTTCTCATATGTAATAATAGATTTTTATTTATTCATATTTTTTTTTTTTTTTGTTTCCATAAAGCCAAGTTTTTTTTATTTTTTTTCTCATTTTATGCATTGCCACCCTTGATTTTTTGGACTGTTTTATGAATATGCTCCATAAGCCCCAATTTCTGACGGATTTCATAAATAATAATTCATAAGAACTTCAAAGACGAACCTTGTAACGTCCTTCGACTGAGTTGTCGCCCCTCATCCCCCACATTCCTCCTCCCTGTCCGACTCGATCCCCCCCCCCCACCAAGCCCGACGGCTGCCTTGGCGCCCTGGATGCCCTTTCGCCTTATCTTCTTCCTTCCTTCCCGCGCCTCCTCTCCCTTCTCAACTCCCATGCTCCCCGTTCCTCCCCTCCCACGGCGTTCCTCCCTCTGTTCTTTCCCCCATCGGATACGAGCCCGTTCCCTCCGCGCCCACCCGTCTCCCGCCCCGGTCCCGTCGACTCCCCCACCGCTTGCCCCGACGCCCCCCGGAGCGGTCCGCCTAGGGTTTTGCTAGAGGTGAAAGATCTCACGGCCGTGATCGCGGAGTCGGGGCAGGAGATCCTTCGTGGTGTCAATCTCACGATCTGCGAGGGCGAGGTGACTCCCGTTGCCTCCCTTCTTTCTTGATTGGTTTCTAGTAATATATCTTCTGTGAAATTTTAATCTTTGGTTTCGTTTGAATAGGTTCACGCGATTATGGGGAAGAATGGGTCCGGGAAGAGCACATTCTCAAAGGTGATCCTTTTATGTTCTTTTTTTTTTTCCTTGTAAGTTTAGTTTCGCTTGACCTTGATGAATGTCGAGACAACCGGTGGTGTTAACATAATGGCTGAAGTTGAAATACTTGGATTATAGAAGAACGGATACTAATTAAAACTAGAATTTTGTTATTCTAATTCGTTATTATGCATTTAGAGTGAATTAGAAAAACTAGGGGAAAAATTGAACTGCAACGGCTTCCGCCATGTATTATTGGGCTGCAACAATAGTGCATGAGGCTCCATGATGCTGGTGTGTTTATTTTACTAACATTGGGATTAAGTTAGCATTTACAAAGCAAACATTGATGGTTATGCTGAACCAAGTAACACTGGTACTACATCGTTCAAACTAAAATTGTTGTTGGACACTTGAATAATTATTGCTGCTGAAAGAGCGTTTGTTTTGTTCTTTTTATAATTTTTTAATCTAGATTTGAATGGGTTCAAATTCAGAAAAAAAATGAATTTAATTAGATAAAAGTGATTTCAATGCAGTAATGATAGTTATGGATGTTGTTATAAATTGAAGAAAAACTGAACGGGTCCAAAAGTAGAATGAGAGAAGGCGCTCACATCAGGATATGCCAGACTTTAGATTTCATGATGCCATCTTAGTGTAGTTACTAAAGTTGATGCTAACATTGAGTTTTGACATCAGGACAATGAGTTGCACCAAATGCAGAACTCTTGGAGGAGAGCCAATCAGCTAAAGATATTAAAATAATGAACCTCATGTAATTTCTTCTCATAACTTAGTAAGAATTTATCTCCTATAAATTATTGCTTGCAATCCTATATCCTACTGATGTACATTTGGCATTTTGGGCTATTTTATACAGCCAGAAGTGAATCTGCTTCTGCATAGCATCAAATATGTTAATCAGATCTTATCTAATTACATGGCATTGACTTTATGAATTCTTCATCATCCTTCTGCTGTATTAAGATTACACCATCCATCTCTGTCATCTCGGGTTTCCTTCTATTGGTACTTAGACACAATGCTGGTTGTGGTTTTGATAAGCCTCCTTAGATGCTTGATGCACATGGTCTTTCTGATTAAGTTGGTTCGCCATCTATTAACTATAACTTATGCAACTCCTGCACTTAATATATTACTGGCCTGGTTTTTGACAAGCCTCCTTAGATGCTTCATGCACATGCTCTTGCTGATTAAGTTGGTTCGCCATCTATTAACTATAACTTATGCAACTTCTGCATTTAATATATTACTGACCTTACTCATCCTTCTTTTATCACACATCAAACTCTCTCTCTCTCTCTCGTGCATCCCCCTCTCTCACTGCTGCTGTGTGTGTTTCCTTAATCATGATCTTTGTTCCATCATCTCTCTCATATCTCGACAGCATAGCTATAATTTAATTCCATAACAATTGATGTAATATTGTAGGTCAGGATCATCTTCGTAATGCTAATACTGTGATACCTATCCAATCATCTATTGTTTTTCTCTAGTCTCAAGATCATGTTAAAAAGGCTAGTTAACCAGATCAAATATTTTCACTCCAAACCTTAATCATGATGTAGATGCATGACATTAAAAATGACTTTTAAGCACTTAAGTAGTTGTGTTTAATGAGACAAATGGACTATTAACATCATCTCATTTCTTCTTGACTTCAAGTTTTGTATTTTATTGCTTTACAGATTTTTTTGTGGATGGTCTTATGTATACAGGTTCTTGTTGGTCATCCAGATTATGAGGTAACTGGAGGTAGTGTTATCTTTAAAGGTGAGAACTGCTAGAGATGGAGCCAGAGGATAGGTCTGATGCTGGGCTTTTCATGAGTTTCCAGACCCCTGTTGAGATACCAGGTGTAAGCAATTTGACTTTCTGAACATGGCATATAATGCTCGAAGAAAAAAGCAAGGGCTACCTGAGCTACCTCCTCTAGAGGTTTGAATTCTTTTGCATTATTGTTTGACTCTATTAGCTATGATTGTCGTGCTCTTATTTTAGTGATTTATATTTTTCTTATTTCGAAACATTAGAACCTCCAATATTTGTGACAAGCACTTCTTTGGAGTTATCTTTGGAATACTGAAAGGTTTTATGTTTCATGACTGTCCTATATGGATCTCATGCCTCTGTCTTTATCAGAGTTAATAGTTATTTTTGCTTGATTGAATGAGGAAAGAATGAATAACTCTACCATACATTTATCTCAATTTTAAATTTATTTTTAAGTGTCAACAAAGCATCCTTCTTGATGCCATGCTCTGCATGGGCTGGCTTCTGATCTCTGTTTAACCTTGAAGCAGGAATTATCTGAGATGGTAAGTAAACATTATTTAAATTTGGAGAGCCATGTAAAGTGCCAAAGTGACTGGGCCTGTTGTGAAGTTTTTTTTTTTTTTTTTAAATTTTCTTCTCTGTGTTCACATACCATCTTTTTTACTAGATGCATTGAGGTTAGTGTTGCTTTACCTGAATTCAGTCATGCTTTCCAAGTTTGAGAATAACTGCCAAAAATATTACTACATAGAGAAATGAATTGGTGTGTTATTTGTCTTGAAGCTGAAGATACTGGTTCTTTGATACTACATATTATTATGGCTGTCATAATTTTTATTTATCAATGAAGATGCTGTGCATCAGTTATTCCTACCTGTTATTATCCTGTAAATAGAAGAATGCTAGCTAATGCTTGACTATGTGTGAAACTCCATGTATCCTTCCATTTTCTGCTACCTTAGCTATGTAAGTTAAGTGAAAAAATTTGTATCTATGAATTTGTACTGTTCTTGTCTTTTACTTGCTTCTTTTTTTGAATTGTGGATGTTTTAATTTCTAGTGGTTGCATTTTACAGTTCTATAGTTTTGTGTCTCCAAAGCTGCTGCTGTTAATATGGATCTAAGGTTTCTGGACAGAAATGTGAATGAAGGGTTAGCGGTGGTGAAAAGAAACGCAATGAAATTTGCAGCTTGCGGTATGGAATCTTATCTTTGCATTAAGCAACAAAACTAAGTTATTTAACCACAAAAAATCACACCAATTTTTGTCTGACTTCTGATGATTTTTCATGGGGGGCATATTTTTCATGCAATGTGCATGACCTTCCGAGGAATTGTTTTATTACAAATCAGGTTCACTTAACTTCAAGATCACACTTTCCCTTTTTTCTTAGATCTCATGATATTTTTCTTCCTTTATCAGCAAACACCTTTATCTATTCTCCTATGATCATAGAAGACTTGTTCATCATTATATAACTTACTAACACAATTTGATTGATTCCACTCCAATAATTTCTTGTATATTTCTTTCACAAATACAATTGGATATGCTCTATGATCGCTTGTCGTAGGGCGGTCAAAAATAAAACCTAACTTATTATTATAGCTGGAATGAGTAGAGATCGTATCCTCGGGGATCAAAGATAATTATTTAACAAAAATAAAAAAAAGAGAAAGATTTAGATTTTAAAAGGCAGGTAATGGCTTAATTAAAACTAATTAATATAAATTCAATATGAAATCGAGGGGTTTATATGATAGAAAGACGTCTTCAGGTTTCCAGGTAATCACGAATATAAATAATGTATTTGTTTGAATCTAAACAATCAAAGTCCGTATTATTTCAGAATCTTACAAATAATCCTTATCATAGGCTATCTTGCTGAGTACAAATCATATCCTGTTAAGATCGGCCTATTCCATAAGTATAGACTATGTAACGATTAATTGAACAGATCCTAACAAGATACATAAATAAAAACTCTAGAATTAATTATCTATGTTGAGCATGGACTATATTGTGTCAGGATCATGATCCATCCCATCTATAGGTAATTAATTTAGGACATCAAACATAAAAGAATTGAAAGAAATTGAATGCTTTATTTAATTGCGTAGAGTAGAAAAGCAAATATAAAATTATAAGTATGGAATCATGTACTTCCTACATATTGCATCTTAGTCGAGCGTGGCTCCTGAATGCATCTTTTTGGAGATTTGGGGCTTTGTCATAGGCTCACAGCACTTCGTCTCCAGAAGAAATCTTTTCTATTCACCACTCTCCCCTCTTTCAACCTAAACTAAGTTACAAAAGAAAAGAAAAAAAAAAACTATATTGTGGCTTAGCTACTGGCTCTCTCTTGGTTGGTTCTTGGGCTCTTTTTATAGAGGAGAAATAGGTCGAATCAGTGTCAAACTGGGTGTTAGACTTCTTAAACTCTTGAAATTTTCTTGAATTTTTTTTACTACCAAATCATCCCAAAACCAATCTAAATGTGGTCCAAAATTGGTTGGAGTCAATGTAGGCCATTTGATCGTTCGCGCTTTCACCTGAGAGCTCTTCGATTGCACAAACCACGCGCATTAGATTCCTTCCTTCACTCAGACTCAATTCTAGTGAGGGCAGGGCATGCAAGGATGGCAAGGATTGATGGATCATGGTGAGCTGAGGCAGAACACCGACTTGGGAAATACTAAAGTAGGTTGACGATGGGGAAGATGGTGATCACTGAGGCGTGGTGACTCCGGATCAGGCTGGCGGCTACGAGCGGTGGTTGAAGTGGCGGCGGCTGTGCTTAGGACGAGAGAGAGGTGGTGATGATGTGCAGGATGGGCTGGTGATGGGCATGGGAGCGGCTAGATCGTGGCGAGCTGTGGTAGCCTCAGGGAGAAGTCGACGTTGGCTGGCGGTGCTCAGACATTCAGGGGGACAACTCTCGGTGGAGGAAGAGAGCGTCGTGATAGGCGGCGATGACAATGGGAAGGATGAAGGTGGTGGTGTGGTAGATCGGCGATGATGATAGCAGAGCAAGGAGGAGCGGCGACAGGCTCTTCAGTGGCTTCTTTGGCCGGTGGCGAGTTCTTGATGGCAATGGCAATGAGGAAGAATATAGCTTGGGGAGGAAGATGGTCCACAAAAGAGTGCTGTGGACCGAGGATAATGGCTATCATGGACCGTCCAATATTTATATAAATCAAGCGACTGGTCCACCATGGACCGGCTGCTTTAAAATCCATGCTAAAACTTGATTATATTGATTTTTTTTTTAATTATGGATTCGTTTGAACTCCGATTTGAATGACGTTTGAGCTGTTGGATTTCAAAAATCAAGCTCTTTCTATCTATGGACTCCTTTTCTGCAAAACACTAATAAAATATCAATTTAAGAAATATAGATTAATTAATTATATTTTAAGACTTAAATTAGGATATTTAATAGACTTATCACATCCCCAACTTATTCATTGCTAGTCCTTTAGCAATGTAATAAAAATATAAGTATTAATTTATAACTATGTATCGTTAAGATCTTCCGTTATAAGATTAGATTTAGGATTAAAGTTAAAAAAAAGTTAGCTAGTATCATTAAGTATTGAGTTTCCGAAGTAAATTTCGTAATTAGTACTATTAGACACTTTCTTAGAATTCATCCGAAGATTACAACATTTATGTTTGTGATGGCTAACTTGGTACTTGCTTGTAAAGAATAAATGTATTTTCGCTTATCACCTACTTGGATCAATTTTCTATATATCTCCAAATTAAGCTCATGTATGAGATAGCTTTCTACCACTAGATTTTTTTTTTTATATATATATTTTAATGAATAGCAGCATCTTCATACTGCCCATTTTTAATGCGAACAATAATGCTTATTTAGACGAAAGTACTTGGTTACTCGGTGAAAAATCAATGTTTAGAACTTGCTATTTTTGATTTTTTCAGGTAGGTAGCTCTTTCCACAAATTTAATTTTCTTTAAATGGAATGTATATCAATTATCAATTTTTCAGTAATAATTGAATCTTCAATTGACCTTATAACCAATACCTACTTTATTTTGTCAATATGCATGTGCAATGAAAATCTAATAATCTTTAAGTAATCTAAGTAGGTAGTTAAAAGTTTGACCAGCTAGTTTACTCTGACTCATTACAGTTATTAGCAAATACTTTCTAACTCTATTATCTTTTCTTGATATTTTGTTCAAGAATTTCTTTCATAGCTTAAGAATTTCTTTCATGGCACATAATTTATTAAAATTTTAAAAATGTTTTCAAAGGTTTTTCCTATCCTTCAACTTAATTTTCATTATCTATAATGGAATAAGAAAAAATAAAATTGATAAATAAAACAAAGAAAGGTACCACTTGGACTAGATATACATCGGATATTGCCATGTGTGTTTGTAAGGAGTGGTCAATTATTCTATAAAAACAAAAATCACTAAAGCAAAAATCAATAAAAAGATTGGGTTGCTTCCAACAAGCATTAAGTTTAACGTCTTCAGCCAGACCTCAAGGAGTGCTCATCATATTCTCGCCTGAATCTTGACGTGGGTTGCAATTCTCTACATGATTCGGGTTTAGCTTTAGAGTATTTCTTGCATGGGACTATAGAGTAATTTATGCTCCTGATAGCTAACAATTCTTTCTTTATAATTAGATCTATGTATAATTTAAGTACCAATCGGGATTCTAAAGAATCCAGATCTATGTACTCTATGTGCTCGATGTATTGAAGGAGTATTTTAGGATCCCCTTTTGGTACTTTTTGGGATTCTGAAGAACCTAGATCTATGTATTCTATGTGCTCGATGTACTGAAGGAGTATTTTAGGATCCCCTTTTGGTGCCTTTTCCTTTATAGGGAAAGGTTCAACCAGTGTCACGAGAGGTTCAACTAATAATTTAGGCCTTGGTATAATCCCTTTTTGATTTATAACTTGATACTTTTTTTAAATTAATATTAATTCTGTCTCCATACATCGTTTCAATACTACAGATAAATTTTAGAGGCAGTCCTTGAAAGTAGTGCCAAATACAGAGAAATTAGATATAAAAATTTTGAAATTGTTATTCCTCATATGTGCAATATCCTATCCAATAGCTTTTTTATGTGCTTTTAGAATACCTACAATTTGGACTTTCTTGATTACATATTATTGCTAAGGTATCAATGGATGCGGCATGAAGTGGCTTTAGTTTTGGATCAGGTGATAACTCTAACAAGGAAGCTATTGGGGGGTTGAGTAGTGAGCCAAACTGGAGTTTAATGAATCATGGGAAAGAATTTTATGTGTAGCTTCCTTTACTGTTTACACATTTGTGATCATTGGAAAGTTTCAATTAATTCCATCATTGTACTTGTTTGTTCTCCTTCTCATTGAAAACAATGAATGATTCTGGGATATTAGAGAATGGGGCCATAGATAAGTAGGGTGATGATTGGAGTAATTCGTCCTGCCATTTTGATTTCTCTTTATATATTTTTATCTTAGTCGAATTATCTAGGTGGTCATTCCCGAGAGTCATAATCGATTGTTGAGGGATAGTTATGGGGATATTAAAGCTTCTAGCCATGTGTTGTCCATTAGGGTCACTCTTGGGCTAACTAGGTAGCTCTTCTCATTTACAGCCATGGCTAACTAACTCAATTGTATCTCCAAACAGGCAATAACCTGGATATTGGAAGTTATCTATGGCTTGTGATCTGCATGAAACTATTTAGGATAGCATTAGTGTTATTAATTGTAGCATTTAGGTCAGCTTGGGATTTAGCCAAAGTTTTTAGATATTTTTCTAATGTGCTAATTTCTATCTCTAGATCTAAACATGGTTGATTGTTCACTATTTGGTTAAGCTTTTGATAGGAGTGATAAAAAATATGGGCTCCTAATGGTGTATTTTGTGACCATGCAAAATTTGTATGATTTTCCATCCTAGGATAGGTTGGTATATAAAGTTTAGTCATATACTTTTTATTAACTGCACTCTCCTGTGTAAAACCATTTCGGGTTGGATGTGTCAAGTAAGGATAATCCTCCATAATATGATTCGGTGCATCGCATGCATTGTACATGGGTGCACGCGCATAGTTCAATTGGATATGCCCTTGGCATTCTAGGGCTTCAATTCTACTTGTTAAAGTTGCAAATATATCATCATCAAACTCCATTGTATAATTGTATGCATCTTCGAATCTAGTGAATTTAAGATGCATATCCATCGATTGCAGTCTACTCATAAAATTGTTAGCTAGAATTTGATTCTAGACAGTCGGACATAGTCAATCATGTACCATTAGTCCTGTAGGGTTTTAGATCGTTCAATAGAATATGGGTAACAATAATCTATTAAACTTTTGGATCGTTCAATGAAATCCATTTCCTTAATGACATTATAATTTTGTATGGTTTAGACTGTATTAACCAATCATCGTTTTATCTTAGCAGGAAAATATATATTTTTTATTTTTTTTTGAGGAAGGAAGGGAAAGAGAGGAAGAAAAAGGAAAAAATTTAAAGATGAGAATCTAAGAAGTTCTAAATCTAGAGACGATATAGAAGATTATTTTAATTAGATTAAAGTTTTGTTAGCATACAAGTTGTTAAATAATAGACTCTCTATCCTAGGATTAACCTATATCTAGACAGTTCCTAATTGCCAAGGCTATCTTGGAGTCCTCCAAGTCAAAAACTAACTAGCTAACTGGCCAGGTAAGGGTAAGATCGGTGGGGTTCCCCGTTGCTTTTCTTAGATACCAAATAAATTAGCCAGGTCAATCAATGGAATCAATTAAAGAACTATCTTCTTTCAGGGCTACATCATTCTTGAATCTCTTTTCTAGATACTAGTCAACCATCTAATCTTGATCCGATCCAACTCTTCTGGATGTCTTGTCCTACTGAGCTCGAATATTCTAAGACCAATGTCTAATTGATTTTAGATTAAGGATTTAGATTATGTAATATGAAGGGTGGTGGTTTGTGGGCTAAGGAAGGATGATGAAATTTTTACCTTATATTGTTTAGGAGTTTAAATCCTTAAGGCATTTTATGAGAATGCAATACAAATAAAACCAGGTGTCTAGAAATGTTACAAAGTTTTTAAGGTCTGTTATTTATTTTTTAAAATTAATTAAGTATTATGGAAAGATGTCTCTTTTTTGGGAGGTTAGTTAAGGTAGTTTATTAAAAGAGAAGATTAATTAGGTTAGGAGTTAACTTGTGAAAAGAAGAAAAGTAAAATTTTTTAATATGCTAACAAGAATAGAAGGAAATTTTTAAAAAATAAGACAACTAAAATAAAAAAAATAAAACTAAGAGAGCAATTATTGGAATAAAAAAATATATTTTTATTTTTTTCTGTAAAATAATTGTGCCTAGATCTCCGGCAACAGTACCAAAATTTGATCACTTGTCGTAGGGCGGTCAAACATAAAACCTAACTTACTGCTACAGCTGGGATGAGTAGAGATGAGGATCAAGGATAATTGTTTAACGAAGAACATAAAGAAAGAGATAAATATTTAGATTTTAAAAGGTAAGCAATGACTTAATTAAACTAATTAATGTAAACTAAATATGAAATCGATGGATTTATATGATAGAAAAATGTCTTCAAGTTTTTAGGTAATCACAAATATAATAATATATTTGTTTTAATATAAATAATCAAAATCCGTATTGTTTCGAAATTTTACGAACTAATTCCTAGCATAGGCTATCTTGAACCATATCCTATTAAAATCATAGTCCGTCCTATAAGTATAGGCTATCCAACAATTTAGTTGAACAGATCCTAGCAAAGATATAAAAAAAAATTCTAGAATTGATTATCTATGTTGAGCATGCACCATTTCGTGTCGAGATCATGATCCATCCTACCTATAGATAATTAATTTAGGAAATCAAACAAAAAAGAATTGAAAAGAAATTGAAAGCTTTATTTAATTGCATAGAGTAAAAAAATAAATACAAAAATTAAGTACAGAAACCCAAGGTTCCCGGTACCGGTACCGGGTGTCGTACCGGGGTGGCCGGTACCGGTTCGGTACCGAACCGTACCGTGCCGACATACGGTACGGTAAGGCGTGCCGGTCCAAACCGGTACGCCTAAATTTTTTTTTGATTTTTTTTTTGTTTTTTTGTAATTTTAAGGTTTTTATTTTAATTTTTAAGGGTTTAAGGTTATTTTTTAAGGGTTTAGCCGGTTAGGATTTAGGGTTTAGGCCGGTTTAGGATTTAGGGTTTAGGATGGCGTACCGGCATCGTTTTAGGGTTCAGGACTGAATACTAATATTTAGGACTATTTTCAAGTGAAATTAAAAAAATGATAATTAAACTAAGATTATCAGCAATTAATGAAAGTAAAATGTGGCATAAACATATAATTATATACCAATGTCTAGAATCGGGTAAAGTGACGATGTCCATAAATATAGGGATCATGTATGTACTCTGTAGGAAATTCGGCATGTCCCTCCTGCCAGGCAGCATGATACTCCTCTAAGCTCATCCCAGGTGGTATGCGTGATGGGTCATAACTAATCGCAGATCACTCTCTGATGTCCCGACTCTGAGAGCTGTCCAGAGATTGACGATATGGCAGTGCAGGTGCTGGGGGAATCCAAATATACTAGCGACAAAATCAGATGCATAAGATGCTCCGGGATAAATAACCACTGGATGCTGACGTCTCGGATGCACCATATGGATCATATAGACCATAAGCTGCCGGTAGCTGCGGATAAGAGGATCCTGAATATGAGGATGATCCAGATACATCCAAGGATCCTACTCCACGTGCAAGATCTGTAGCTGTATCGTGTCCCGAACGATCACACGGAGCCCGTCGCCTATATGGAATTGTATCACGAGATCTATCAGATGGTGTTCCATGATCTGTATCCTGCATGGCATGGAAAAACTGCGACTCCCTAGTGAATCGAATAGGACTAGGTGGCTGCGACTCCTGTCCTCTTGCCCCTTCTGATCACTAGATCCTTCACTATCTGAAGCACTATCATCACTGTCTCTGGTATCTGAATCTGAGTGGACTGAGTGCTCCGATGGAGGTGCAACTGCCTTCCTTTTCCTCTATCTCCAGGTCTACTAGATGGTGGGGACGGACGATGTGCTGTATCTGCTGGAGCCCTGCGAGGAATATGACTTGTTGTCCATTGTCCAGCATCCACCCCAGCCTCACTAGCTACAAAACTGGCTGGTCGAGGAGGCGATCCTGGCTCATCAAGCTCTGGCTGCTGCTGCTGACCCATGACCCACCCAACCCAATTAGATCTTCATCCTCATCAATATATGAACTTGCAGTGGGATCGGGATATTTCAATTCTACTTCTTCTTGAATATATTTTAGCCTCAACCTTAAATTATAGTGTACATACTCAAATCGTTTGAGGCGTTTCTGTTTCAGACGGTTCCTCTGTTTGAGTGGATAAGACCAAATGTAGACCAGTTGCGCTCACATCCACTGGAGGACACCGTCTGGGAAAGGATTTATTGCAAGAACCTTCAAATTTTTAGCAGATCCACCAAAATGCACCCACCATTCAGCTGCAAAAGACATTACATCATTTAGAATTTTAGATTTGGCAAAATAAAAAATTTAATCCTGATATAATATTAGACTTACTCCTTAGTAGATTCTTCTTTGATTTACTTCTGACCGCTACAGTGGATCCAAATGAATCTGTGCCCTCCCTAAAAATTTCGTCTGTCAAAAAAAAATTTGTTATCTTGTTGAAATTAATGCTATTAAAAATCATTCAATAATTTCAACATAACTTATTTCTTCAAGATACATAGCAGCGATATCTGGATCGGGTTCCATCTTATATATAACATTGTGCAGGGCAGACATAAGATCCTCGTCCATGGCAATATCCGATACGGAGTACTGAAATCTCGGATTTAGATAGTAAGCTGCACATATATTTAAGAATCAGTCAAGCGTACTTGTATGAATCTATTGAAACTTAATTTTTAGGGACTTTATAAAATACTACGTACCTGCTAGATATAAATCCGAACTCATTTGATAACTCACCGTCCATCAATAATCGGATATACTCATATGCATGTGATGGATCTGCTTCCTGGATCTTTTTCTTTGTCTTTTGCATCATGAAATATAAGAAGCCCATCTGAGCATACCTCTCGAAGTCCACGGCACGAAGTACCTCATATAAAGGCTTGATAGCCTCCACTACCCTCTCAGCCCGCTGCCAGAATGTCTGTCTCGTCACTAAATTCTCCACATTGCTTTTCTCAGTATTTGTCCTGGCATATCTGCTCTCCTGCCAGTCCTGACTGACAAACATCTGACGCAGTTCTGCTTTCTTGTTAAGAAGACTATCAAGTGTAATGTAATTAGTTGCAAACCGTGTAACCCCCAGTCTCAATATTCCTCCCTGTAAAGCTCCTCATCAATGGTAAGATCCATGTATGGTTATATATAAATCTGGTGATAGACTGTGCTAGCTCAACAATCTTCTGCACCCTGCGAATTTTATCAATATCCATCAACATGAGATCTATATAATGTGCAGTACAAGGGGTCCAGAAAATATGCGGCCGCCGCTCCATCAAGATCTGCCCTGCGGCCCTGTACTGTGGTCCATTATCAGTGATTACCTGCACGACATTATGCTCTCCCACCTGATCAATCACCTCCTCCATCAATCTGAGGATATAACTGGCATTGTGCACCTGATCGAAGCATCAATAGACTTCTGAAAAAAAGTCTTCCCATCACAATAAGTCAAAAAATTGATGATGCTCCATCTAGTAGGACCAGTCAACCATCACACGTCACCGTCAATCCATACACAGGCCAGAAGATGATCATAGATATCCCTCGATGCTGGAGGATCTACATATGCACCAGCAGCCTGTATAGATGAAATAGCAGAGCGATAATAAGGATTGTCTGCTGTATGGGCTGGGATATGACTGAAATGAAACCAGGAGGAGATGGGCGCCACATATCCTTCTTCTTATCCTTTTTCAGCATTGTGTCAATCCTCTGTTGCTTGGAATCTCTACTTGAAAATGCATGTGGATCGACATCATGGATAGTGGCTCCCTCTGGAATGTCCCTGGGCCTGGAAACATGGATGCAATACTGCCGATGCCTCTCCTGACGGGCTCTGACTGAGGAGGTCTCATCATAAACTGTGTCTTAGACTCTCCTGGAGCACTAGCAGAAGCGGATCCCGATTCTGACTCAAAAGCTGATGGCCTGAATCGCTGTCTCTGCATGGCTGTCTCCTTCTGCTGCCTCTGCTCATACAAGCTCGCCTGAATAGCAGCCTCCATCTGTGCCTCCTCATCAGAAGGAATAGATGCTTCCTCTGACTTCCTGGAGTGATAAGAAGGTGGTTCTGCGGCTTTGCGGTCCACCTCTTGCCTTCTTATTTGCTGCTCTTTCCTTCCCAGCTTTAAACTCAGCAAAGTATTTCTTCATCAACTGACGGACCTCCTGTGGATACCGTCGGCATGCTGATACATTAGGATAGCCGCCAGCCAAGTGCTGCTTCAACCTTGTTACCCCCCACCTTTGAATTCGGGTTGCACCATTTACACCTCCAGTGATGTCGATCCGAGAGCATCTCTCCATGTAACCAGCCAATGTCCCGCTTCGGATCCTTCTTCCTCCTTGATGGATCCATACCTGAATATTTAAATTACATATAAGGTCAATAATAATCTTTATTAATTAACAGTTTATTAACCTAATTTTAAAATTTATTTTTTTAAAATTTTTAATTTAAAAAACTCAAAAAATAAAAAAAATTTAAAATTTAGATTCATGTAGGATTCCATCATACATGCTACATATATTTTTTTAAGATCCTAGAAATGCATTAAAAATCAATTTTTTTTAATTTAAGACCTACGGGCACTATTCATGAGATGCACAAAACTCGAATAAATCGACATGAAATTTATAGTGAGAGTAGCTTACAAGCCCTAAATTAATAATTTATAATTACAATTTTTTTCTAATTATTTTTAAATTAATTTATTAATCCGAAATTAATTTTTAATTTAAAAATTATATACTAATAAAAAATTAAGATTTTAGTATCATTGTGTAGATCTATCCTAGATCTACCACAACTCTAAAATCATTGTCAACAAATAAATTTTGACAGTATTTCTTTTAATTTTCTAATTTGCATAGATTTAACAAAATTTAATGCTACGAAATACGAAAATACGGCAAAAGAAAGGTATACGGACCTTGATTCTAGCTTTCCCTTTGATTTTTCTGGTTGAATTAGGTTGAAATTGACTGAGCGAATTTTTTTTTTTTTTGGTTTTCCTTCCGCCATGCGCTGCTGCAGAGAACACAGAGAGCTCTTACCAGCTCTCTGTGACATTTCTCATCTTAAAACCTAAGCTAATCCCCCCCCCTTTTCTGTGAAGTCACATGGCTACAGTGCCATGTGACAAAAACAAAAACACAAAGCCCCACATGCCCCCTCCCACAGTACCGCGCCGAACTGGCCGGTTCGGCTCCGGTTCGGTGCGATACCTTTTTTTTTTTTGGTTTATAGGTGGGTGTGCCATTTTTTGAAGCCGAACCATGCCGGCCGGCCGGCGGTCCGGTTCGGTACGCCCCGAACCGGCCGATTCGGCATGGTTCGAGAAATCTTGCAGAAACCTATACTTTTTACAGACTGCATCTCAGTCGAACGTGGCTCTTGGATGCATCTCTTGGAGATTTGGGGCTCTATCACAGCACCTCATCTCCAGAAGAAATCTTTCTCTGTTCACTTCTTTCCCTCTCTTTAACCTAAACTAAGTTACAAAAGAAAAGAAAAGAACCATAATATGGATTAGCTGCCGGCTCTCTCTTGGTTCCTGGACTCCTCTTTTTATAAAGGAAAAATAAATCAAATCAGTGTCAAACTAGGTGTTAGACTTCTCTCAAACTCTTGAAATTTCCTGAATTTTTCACTGCCAAATCATCCCAAAACCAATCTAAATCGTGGTCTAAAATTAGTTGGAGTCAATATAGGCCATTTGATCATTTCTCTGTTCAACTAAGAGCTCTTCGGTTGCTGCAAACCACGCGCACAATATTCTTCCTCCACTCGAACTCAATTCTACCGAGGGTAGTAGCGGTATGGACAGGGGACTGATGGATCATGGCGAGCTGAGGCAGAACACCGACTTGGAAAATACTGAAGCAGGTTGACAATGGGAAGACGGTGATGGCTGAGGTGTGGCGACTCCATATCAGGCCGGGAGCTATGGGCGGTGGTAGAAGTGGTGGCGGCTGTGCTTGGGATAAGGGAGAGGTGGTGATGATGCACAGGATGGGCTAGTGACGGGCGTGGGAACGGTCGGATCGTGGCGAGTTGCGCAGCCTCAAGGAGAAGTCGATGGTGATGGCGGTGCTCGGACATTCAAGGAGGACAGCTCTGGTGGAGGAAGAGAGCGTCATGATGGGTGGTGATGATAGTGGGAAGGACGAAGGCGGGGTGGTGTGGCAGATCAACGATGATGATAGCAGAGCAAGGAAGAGCGGTGATGAACTCTTTGGTGGCTTCTTCGGCCGGCAATAGGTTCTCGGCGGCAACGGCGGTGAGGAGGAAGCATATAGCTTGCAGAGGAAGATGGTCCACGAAAGAGTGCCATGGATTGAGGATAATGGCTGTCATGAACCGTCCAACATTTTTATAAACCAAGTGGCCGATCTACCATGGACCGGTTACTTTAAAAACCATGCTAAAACTTGATTATATTGGTTTTTCCTTTATTTTGGGTCCATTTGAACTTCGATTTGAGTGCCGTTGAGCTGTTGGATTCTAAAAACCGAGCTCTTTCTATCTATAGACTCCGTTTCTACAAAATGCTAATAAAAGTATCGATTTTTAAGAAATATAGATCAATTAATATATATTTAAATATTTAAATTAGGATATTTAAAAATTTATCACTCTGTATGGTAAAATTATGATAATCAAATATGTAACATGATAAGTAGGCTAAAGCTGTATGAGAAAATAAATTACACCCTTTTTGATGAAAAGAAACTAAAATGTCATTTGACCATGTTACTATAACATGTTTTGGAGGAAGTGAAGTGAATACAGAGACACAATAGCTTTCATTGGTTTTCAACGAGTTTCCACTACGAATTATTGATGTGCAAAATAACAACGACTTCAATTTCTATGTTCCTTCAGAAACTGAATTTGTTGCCATTTATGAAACACTTAAATTATTAGAATACATAAGCATCTTAATCTAATTGTAAACTAGATGATGGAATTTTGAGTTGGGAAATAGATATTGGGGAAAAAATATGGTGCATAAAGTTTTACAATTTCAACATTCTCTTATTTGAAGGGACGGAAAGGAGACTTACCGTGCATATCTAATATTATGGACTCCTGCCAAACTACTACTACTATACAATCACAATATCTTCAAGTTACTTTAGCTTAATGATTTGAATTGCTTCAGCTTTTACTGAAGTTCCCAAACTTGTGTGGAATTTTGATAATCCTGAGGAGAGTGTAATGGTAGCCTAAGATTTACCAACCCTGTAGTTTTCAAAATCTCAGCAATCATTGTTCACAGTTCCAGTGAGCAGATTTGAGTAAGCTTCCACATTGCATCTGTATAGTGGGATATCTTGGTCCATAACAAGAAGTAATTCCTCTTAGTTGATTTTCTAGTGGTGAGACTGAAAAAAGAATGAGCATTGATTCTAATCGGCAGAAGACTGATCAAATTTTTGATAACTGCTTTCTCCTCTAAGGAACGTGAAAGCCGACCCTTTCTATCGTATCATGCCGCGTGACGTCTGATCTTGTCTTGGTGGACCTGCTACGAAAGAAGTTCAGCCTTTAACCTGAGCCGAGCCGCACTGAGCGAGCCCGCCCGAGAGCCACCCTCTCCTTTCTCAGCAGAAAGAGTGTTATAGAAAGAAAAGGAATTGAATACGGTTAATGGAATGTCAGAAAATAATGGTTTACGGTACGGTTTTGAATGGAATACGGTATGGTAATGTCTTAAGAAGTGTTGTCTATTGAAAAAATGGTTACGTGTGGTGGGTGTTTTTTGTTCTCTCTTCTATATAATACGTTAGTCTTTGTCATCCCAGCATAGAGTTCTCGGAGTCATACTATTAACTTCTATCCCGCACTTCTGGATTTCATTAAGAGAAATTGGTTTTCTTCTTTAAGTTCTCGAATTTGGTCTTCTAATCGAAGTGCTTCCATATAGTCTTGGTTTCGCCGATGCATTTCAATTGCAGCGTTGTGTTGCTGCTGGTTAAAAGCATCTGCTTTTGATTACTGTAGGGAAGATGACAAGGGCCCTTGGTGTTGTGGGCGGCACCTTTGTGCACTACAACAGAGGCCTCTGATTTTGCTTTACTTCAACCATCACAGTGTTTTTAAAATGACCCAACGCATCCTTGTAAACAGACTTCAAAAGAGCCAAAAATGGAAGGAATCTGGGAGTCAGAAGTTGGGCAAGGTTAATGTTTATGGATATATTATATGCATTCTCTTTACACTGAATATACCGGACTCCATATTGCTCTTACAAGTGAAGCTCTATTGCCGAAAATTGCAATCAATTTCTTGCTTATGTATACATAATTATATCTTTAAGTCATGATACTTAACCTTACTTTTGCTGTAATATATTCACCATCTGTTGGGTTCCTGTATCTTCAGGTTCTTGAGGCAGTTTAGCAATTTTAGACGAAATTGATTCAGGGTTAGATGTTGATGCACTTCAAGATGTAGCAAAAGCAGTTAATGGGCTTTTAACACCCTACAATTCGGTTTTGATGATCACGCATTATCAACGCCTTTTGGATCGTATCACTCCCAGCCATGTCCATATCATGGTAAGAGACACTTAGATTCAGAATCAGAGAATAGCATGGATAGTTAATTGTTTATTTTACTGACAATTATTCTGTCAAATTTGTCTTACCACTTTTGCATGATTTTTTTAAAAATTGTAACCCGTTCTTGCATTTTTTATACTGATGCTACCTTTCAAAGAATTGGACTTTTAGGATGTTTATCAAGAAAATGTTTGCTTTGCCAGAAAGATGGTATATTCCACTTGGATCCTATGTCTGGCATGTTGAATATAATAATTTGTTCCAGGATTTCCTGGCTATTGTGGTGACTTAACCTGAGTTGCAAATTCTGAAAAAAGTTGTATTGTCTTGCAAGCATTAATCTATATGTTTAGACCTCCTATTTGCGGTATCTGAAGGATGTTTTGAGAATTAACTAGTTAACAAGGGCATAAACTACTTAAGTAAACTGAACTGCAAATGCTATTTGCAAATGATAACATTTGCATCTAGTTTTTTTTTTCACATTCTTCTGGTGTTCTTGGGGAGTCAATGTTCAAGTCCTGTACCCTCCTACATTATCATGTCTATAAATCTTTTGCTTCTTTTTCCCCTGGTCCAGTATTGACTATCCTGACAAACAAAGCTGCATAGCATGCAAATCGGGTCCATTTGAAATTCATTTAATGGTTATGTGGTCTTGATAAAACAGTTGATGGTAAATTGCAGTCGCTGCATTTATGTTGTTTTCTGCGCTGCATTTATGTTGTTTTCTGTGCTAATTTATGCTTAGATTACTATAACACAAAGCCTGTTTCTTCACTTGGATATGTTCAGGAGGAAGGCTCAATTGTAAAGACTGGTGATGTTTCACTGGCAAAGCAGCTTGAGAAGGAGGGCTACAGAGCATTTTCTATTTCGTGATTGTGAAGTTAGTATCCAAATTGACCTAGTTTCTTAATTTTTCTTCCTTTTCCTGGTTAAGAATTGAAATTTTTTTTGGACTGTACATAAAGTGATCATCTCATTTGGGTACACGATTTCAAAAACAGATAACATGATGATACATATTGTTGCCAGATATCACGAACCATATGTTTAATGTATTTCATGCATCAGTGGAAAGAAATGCTACCTGATGTGATGTTTAATAATTTATCATTGTCCTCCATCCTTTTGAAAAATTTGATGAAAAGTTGGCATCAAAATGAATTGGATGACTACATTGTGAGCCATGATTGAATAACAGGAATAATGCATTCATAAGTCATTTTGTTTTCCTGAGGTACAGCAGGCTGATTTTTCCGAGTCCATATTCTCTGTAGTCATGGAACGTTGGATTTCAAATGGCAATCAGTAGTTAACTGTTGCAAACTAGCGATAATTGACTCTTGACAATTTAGCCAAGTAAGGCAACCGCTTATATGATTAGTCTTGTTTAGTGACCATGCCCTCATCAATAGTTCATCATGTGTTTGCCAAGTGTCGACACCATGTGAAACCACCAAGCATGAAGCACTCGCTACCTCCTTCAATCACTTCTCTCCTTCAACTGTTGATTGTTGATTGACTGGGGCAGAATATGAACGTCGTCTTTCCTTTTTCAGGTCCCTATATTAGAGCACAGAGAAAAAAAAAATCCAAAGATTTAATATTCCTGTAATCAGTATTTTTTATTGAAAGTTTTTTTTTAAAAAAATTATACAGTCTCTGCTGGTGTTACCTCTGAGCAAATTAATGGGCATTACTGGTCTGTTGGTTTACTTTTCATTATTATGCATCCTGATGAGGGAATCAGCAATGTTTATTGTAATTTAGGGAAAGATTGCCCCACTCATGATTTTAAATGAAGGACACAAGCCACAATGGTGACTGTAATTTAAATAATGGTCACTAACCACAATGGTGACTGTAATTGCAGTTTTAAGGCATTTTTTGTACGAGAAAATAGGATTTTAGGGCACCTGCAGTACTTTTTTTACAAAAGTAATGACCTATAAATTACAGTGGTTATTTCTAGGCTGTTATGTGTATGCTATGTTGATCGTAACAGTGTGACGTTTGTTAGATGTAATGATTTGATTGTTGCAATGGCTTTAACATAAGATCTTAGCAGTTTTTTGCATTTAGTTTACTAATGTTTGATATTTATTTTTAAAATTATATCTACCTTGTCATTATTGATATAGAAAGTAAATTTGATAAATGTAAAATACTGTAATGGTCATCCTGTATCAGCAACAAAATGATATTAAAAAGTTAAGTTTGTGCAACATCGAAATAAAGATCAGTTGTTTGAAAATTTTTCAAAATCTTGGCTTTTGTACAGCTATTAAAACCCAAGGAAAAACGAGTGCATTTGGACGCGCATTGACTGACCCAAATCTTTCTTTTGCCATAATTTTGTTGCTCTTTGTTGGCCATGTGTTCACATCTTTCTTTTTTTTTTTAAAAAAAAATGTTTACTAAATGCACATCTATTGCTTAAACATCTATAAAGCATGAGCACAATGCATTATAGAACTTCTATAATAATTTCTAGAATTATAAGAATACACCTAGTATTGAATCTCCAGAAGAAAATCTTAAAACGTAAATGACATAAAAAGAGAAGATCAGCCATTACAAAATTACAGAGGCAGCAAAACCGAATCTCTCAAATAAGGCTGAAAGGTTCTGGCAGTGGCTCGAATCGATGGTCAAACACAGGGCTCTGGTTGGAAGTATCTTCGATGCTGTGCAGCCAATTCAAGTTCTTGGAATCCTCTTTGAGCAGAATCGCATCATATCGGGAGCTCTCATAGATATCCAGCTCATTCATTCTCGCAACATCAGACTCCCTCCCTGCAGAACTGACCACCCCCTCTCCATCCTCCGAGATGGCTAAATTGCTGTCACTCGAGATCATTCCATAAAGGTTTCCATCCTCTCCACTGGTCAAGTCCGACATTCTTTCATCATCATGAGTTGCTTCTGCTTTCTCGACAGTGCGAAGAGGCACTCCTTTTGAAGTAGCCGGGCGAATGCTCTGGGGAAAGAGAGAGGCCCCACGAATGCCCGCCATGCCTTTCCGGATGTCCTAGAATCATATTAATCTGAATGCTTTAGCATTAGAATGTCGATGATTTCACCAAACATGTTGAATCTAAAGAGCAGCCTCACCATATGCCTGAGAGCCATGTCAAGCGACTTCTTGGATATTGTCCTTCCGAAACGGTGCTTTCCGTGGATGAAGCTGGCTTGGTGGGTCTACCGACTGCGGTCGACTTCTGGATTTCAGGTAGCCTGACATCTTGCCCATTGCTGCGTGATCTTTCCTTCGGTGAATTGTCTAAGTGCCTGCCTCGATTCAAGCCCATCGAAGCTGCTGCCTCGGAATTCGGTTTTGCCTGGACCGTTAATGGCACTCCTGGGCGTTGCTTGCCGGCAGAAATGGGTCTTTCAGGCAGCTTTGTCCTGAGATTTGGTTGAACATCGTGCGGGAAATCCGGGAGGGCTATTGGTGGTGGCTGTGCTGGAGGAACTCGAGCTCGTGGGCCTGGTGAACTAGGACGCAATCCAGGGGAAGGGTTTCTGCTATTTGTTGTCGGAATCCGACCAACGGAGGTGGAGCGAGCCGTAGCTGGAGCTGGTGCTGGCATTGGGGTCCGACGATTGGGTGTCGACGGTCTGGAGTTCGAGGTATTCGGAGCTGGGGTTGGTGTAGTGTTGCGACGTGTGGGGGTTGATGGCCTGGAACTCGAACGAGATGTTGAAGTGCTTGAACTAGGATTTGAATTAGCAGAAGGAACATGAGATCGGGCAGTTGGAGTAGAGGGTCTAGAATTTTGTATTTGTCTGGATTATTATCTCCAGAAGAACTGGAAGATGTTCGAGCTCTGGAAGGTGTGGAGGGACGTGATGGCACTGGACGGGAAACTGGGGCCGAGTTTGCCCTCGCGGTGGATGCAGTGGTTGGGCGTTTGCCAGGGGTTGTGGGTCTCGAAGTGACCGAGACCGAGCAAGTGTTGAGGAGCGATGTTCTGTTGTTATTAGAGAAATAGCTGGAGGAGTTTGTACCAGTGAGAGAAGGACGAGTGGCTGAACTACTTCTGATTGGTCTAGTAGATTGCCCATCTCTGACTGAGATACAGAAAACTGCAGGGAGAAAATGGAGGATGTTGAGACCCCAATTCTTGCAGGTAGGGGAGTCCTGATTTAGTTAGATAAACAAACATACATTTTTGTTATACCAAAGGATATACTTATAAAGTATGTATCAACCATGTGTCACAAATTGAGTATAATCAACTCATGTCCTATAAGAAACCAAATTGAAGTTTAAATGTAAATTATATTGCAGTAAAATAGTTGTTACATTTTTTTATTTTTTGAGAGAGAAAAAAAAGGTTGTTACAGTTATATTGCAAAATTATAGATATCTTCAAGCTAACAGAGGGAGTTGAAGAATACCCTAGAAACTTTTGTAGCTGAGACTGATCTGACATTGGAACTGCTCCTTGGAGCTGTCGAGGACAGCTGGTGTTCGCTGGCATCTGAAGAAGGGAAGAGAGGAGTGCCAGGGGGAGTCAGAAGCCTGTCCATTGAAGTCAGATCAAACTTGCGGTTAGCTTCCAGATTTCCCTATTTTATACATGTATGTATGTATGTATGTATTATAATTCTTCTCATGAATCTGTGAAGTGCAGGCAATATATTACTTCGAGAAGGAATATATACTTTGAAACTGGTTTTCTCGTGAATCTGTGAAGAGTGAAGTGCAGGCAACTGGTTTTTTTTTTTTTTTTTTGGTCTTAAAAAGAAACAGTTTGAAAATATTCATTTGTATAAGATAAATTTTTAGGTTCAGAGTTTCTTAACATTAACATGGTAAAAAGAAACAAATTACTGTTAATCGATACGGTTATTTAAGAATCCAAAAATTCAAATCTGGATTTCCAGATAGCAAAAGATGAGAGTTATTTAATAAGAAAGTTTTTTTTTTTTTTTTAATTACCAATCATAATCGGTTTTGCCAATGTCAGCTGATAAGAGATCATCTGCTCCACTCCTCGCCAACTTTGCTGACCCCATCGATGTCTTAAGCAGTCCTGCAGCTCATCACCATCACTACCGTAATTTGAATAAAATGCTTAAAAACAAAAAGAAAAAGGGTAAGAATTGTGAGAAAAAATGCAGCTAAAATAACAAAATCTTTGTCCATAAAAAACGAAGCAATCTAAAGAAACCGCAAACTCAAATGATTACGAGCAATTGCAGCAGAACATACCCGAATTGTAGCCAGATATTATTGAAATCCCACAAGAAATTCTTCAGTAAAGTGATACAGTATCTAAAATTCTATGAAAAAGAGAGAATATCTAAAATTCTACGGAAAAGGGAAATTCTTGAATCTTGATGGACAAATGTAAACAAAATTCAAAGATAGTTCTGTTAACAAAGAAATTCTGGAGGATAATTTTGTGGGTTCCAAAACAACAGAGAAAGGATTCAAAAAGAAGAAGAAGAAGAAAGCATGGATCCAAACCATTCTGACCGCCGGATTCGATGGTGGAGCTGATCAACGGGTACCGGTGGATCCTGGCGAAGAGATCCAAGCTCTCGTCCCCGTCCCTCGATCCTCCTCCGGCGGCAAGTCCCCTCCCCCGTCGGAGATGCTGCGGTCCGCCGGCCGCATTCCTCCCGCCGGGATGAGATTCCTTCGATATCCGATTCATCATCTCTCCAGCTCTTGCCTACGTCCTCAGTCTCTTTGGTACCGGAGACTGACAGAAATTAACATGAGAAGGATTTTTTCTTATTATTATTTTTTAGCCTTTTGCTCAGATCTGAATGAAATGAAGGAGCCGGGGAGAGGGAGGGCATTAAATGGAGCGGAGAAAGGTTTGGGAGCAGCGGACTTTTAACCGTCACGGCTCCATTTGCTGTTTGTTTGTACGGTAACTTCATGATTTCCCGCGTGGAACATGGTTTCATATAATGGTTGTTGTGACGGTCTTGACGAATTGTCGTTAGCTTATCGTAAAAAAAGGATTTATATTACCCATTTAGATGCTAATCTGCGAGATTATTATAACAAGAGTGATGGGTATCGATTAAGTAACCTTATTTTATTAAAGTATTCTCTCTTTAAATTAATTTTTTTTGTATTAATTTGATAAACAATGCTTTATTAGGAGAACGGTGGTATGTTGGAATAGTATCATTGTCTTACCATTATTTTCTATTATGGCACTAATTTCTGCTACCATATCAATCATTTTGTATTTCTAAAGGTAAATTGGTGATTTTGCTAATCAAAAGCAACTCTGATGTACCATAGGACTAAATGAAGCGTTATTAGAATCTGATGGCCAAACAATGTACTATATTTTTGCCAAAAATAGTATTATATAGGAAACCCTGTTCTGTCCTGGTTGTCTAATTCTTTGGGCATGAAGATTTTAAATATTGAGATCTGGATAATTGTAACATGAATCGGTCTCTTTCTCTTTTCTTAAATCATTATTTTCGAGTAAATTAAAAAAAAAATCCAATTGATTTGGCCTTGTAACATTAAATATTATTATTGGGTAAGAAAATAGAGTTGCCAATTCACTGTGACAAGTTATATCAGGCCCCTTGATTTTTGGAAACGTATGCTAAGTCCACTACTTCCAAATATTTTTAAAAAAAATTATAATAATTATAACTATTATTATTAATTATTATTAACAAAACTTGATTAGGTGGAAGACTAGCTATTGGCTACTACAGGAAAAATGGATTGTATAACTGATGATGCTACACCGTTACCTTATTAAAAAAAAAAAAAAAAAAAAAAAAAAAAAAAAAAAAAAAAAAAAGCAAAACATTAACCGGTAACGATGATTGCTACGGAAAAGCAATACCGTATTCATTCATGGCTATTTACATGATTTTATTTATTGACACTGAATTGCATTTCCATGGTTTTTTTGTGGAAAATTTTGTTTATCAAAATTATTTTTTTAAAAAAAAGTTTAAGATGAACTAAGTAGCAATTTTTCATTATCATCAACAAACCGATATCGCTTCGGTGGTTAAGACATGTTTTTTTTTTTTTTTTTTTTGAATAGTTTCACTACTCATGAATTCGAGAAATAAATTCGTGGATGACTCGATTAAATACGTACTCACCAAGCCGATGAAAAAAATATATAAAAAAATTATGATCCGAATTAAATAGAGATCTGACGAATTAGGATCCGAATGAAGAGTTACACCGGAAATTTTCTCCATTCCTTACCCTTTCGTTAACCCAAAAAAAAAAAAAAAACCATCGAACCGATCATTTCTGATGGAGTAAACGGCGTTAGCGTTGCGTTATCCATCTAAAACGGAAGGACCCAAAAAAAAAAAAAAAAAAGAAGAAAAGAAAGGTGGTTGTATTTTTTTTAGCCCGGCTGCTTAGGTCTCCATCCTCCGGTCTTTGGACAGGTCACATGCGTCCATCACGATTTTTGGCGTCTACCTTGGACATGTCATGTTGTGTTGGTCTCATCGAACCAAGGAAGATTATCCTGATCCAGCGATCACGTGGTCCACCGAATCCGCACCGTAGGGATCGTAATCGAGGCCACGCAGCAGTTCGTGGATAAGCTGCACCGTTCAGTTGGTTGCCGAGTCCGTATGGATCGACCATGACTCATCAGCCATGCGATGCTCGTCGGATGGTCCCTGATCCTGACCCTCCACTTGGTTGTACTGCGGCTTCTTCTTCTTTTTTCTTTTTTTTGTTGAACCTTACCGAGTCTGACAGAATTCTTGGTTCACTTTCTTAATAGTCATGTGCCATGTCAGTTTTTGTTTTTTCTCTCACAAGTATACTGTTGATGTTTATTATATATTCTTATTGTTGAGAACCCATATATATAGTTCTCTCTCTCTCTTTTTAAAGTACATTCTCTCTCTCTCTCTAAAAGAAAAAGGTTACCTTCATCTAATCATCGAGATGTAGACAGGAATTGAACTTATTTATCTAAAGTTGGCGTCTTACGGTGAAAGAGATCGTGGTTGTTATTTTATTACTGCCATATTTTGTGTTATTGAGACTATTCTTTTCCCATCACGAGATAATCACTGGATTATCGATTATCATACGATCGATCGTCGAACAATCGGATAGTTTTTTTATTACCGATTACATTCTATAAAAATTTTAAAGATTTTATGATTAAGATCGATTTTCATGCCTATCAGGTGCTCAATCGATTTTAACTAAATTTCTATTAAGTCAAACATGAGAATCGGTACCCTCTTTCAATATTTGATTTATTCTCGATGCCTAATCCGCTCTCGACGAGATCCATTCACGATATTTAGCCATTTCTTGGCATCGAGATTGCTACGATCAATCCTGCCCGCTTTACCTGTATTATTTTTTCACATGTCTACTGCAATCAGTACAATCCACATGATCAACAGCTAAATTTATGAAAGTAGCATTTTAACAAAATCAATGAATCTAGCAAAAGAGATGCCAACAGAAAAAATTTGAAAGACAAGATTCCAACAATCTATCAAATATATTATATCGTCAGAGATCATCTTCTTGGCAACCTTTTCATGATCCAGTATAAAATTAAAATGGATAAGAGGGACAATCAATAAGGTAGCTCATTTTAAGCACTCATCATATTTATACTCTTGCAGTTACTACAGTTCATGGTTTCGATTACTGTTGCTCGTTCTTTCTTTTTCTTTTTTTTTTTTAGTTTTTTTTAATTGATTTGAATGTTAAAATATTCCCGCCGGTAACTTGATTTAGGGATTTTTTTTTTTTTTTTTTTTTTACGAGTCATCTTTGGCAAGACACCGATGGTAGCATCCAAATCTATCGAAAAGGATGGAGGATTTTTCGATGCCACCATGACCATCCGATGGATGATTCAGCAGCAACATCGTCATTTAAATATTCAAACAAAAGGATCTAATACATTAGGATTTGGGAGGGTGGTCTTTTCATAAGATGTGGTTTAATTACTATCTATCGCCGCGCGTGGATTCAGGATCGGACTCATGGGGTGATTTTTGTTGGTATTAGAACTAAATTGCTTTCCAACTCGTGATCTCTTTTCCTCGACAAGGGAGGGGGCTCAAAGATGGGATAGCCACCAAGTGTTGGGCCTGGGAGGAGATGGGATTGAGTGTGATGTGATCGTGACAAAAAAAAAAAAAAATTATAATGGATCTTAGGAGCGTTGCTAGTGGACAAATCATTCAATCCTTCTTGAATAGCTTGCGTACGTTAGATGTACGTAGGTGCATGCATTAGTGGTAGGTATGGATCTCCTAGCCAGGAGTCGGTGAGGGTGCCGACATTAAGCCATTTTAATAATTAACAAGGTTATAAAAATGAATTCTTACAATAGGCCATGAGAATCACACGTGGCACCTTGTGAGAGCCTTCTTTGATAAAAACTAGTCTGTAATTAATAATATGGACCTGCACACATATAATAGGTTTTTCAAACATGGATGATGACATTTCTAGCTATCATGTAATATGTAAGCTTAAAATAAGGTTTCATTTGTTACCAAGTAGTTCGATGTTGATACCAAGGCCCACAATTAACATTTTTGTAATTCTGCATTTGATTGATGAAAGCTAACTTCCGATTCATATATATTTAAAAATTAGCTGAAATGGATGCTTTTGTTCTTTCTCATGTCGTTCTGCAAGGACATGTCCATCAAGGATTTCTCAGATTATCCAAGAATTAAAAAAAAAAAAAAAAAAAAAAAAAAAAACAAACAATGTAATTTACTTTTCATCATGTATAGCAATTTAGAATTGTTTTTTTTTTTTTTTTTTTTTGCATAAAAAATAATTAATTTTCTTCCATGTCATCATTCATTAAACCATATTTTACATGGCTTTCAAAATTAATCCTTCAACTTCTTTTGTTCATCCATCAACATAGGTCATGAAATTAATAGATGTTATGCTTTGAAAACTATATAAAATATGATTCAATGGCCAAAGAAGATGGATTGTTCTTTCATATGATAGATATAACGTACGGTATGGTTAACGGTAACCGTCATTCTTATTGTGTCGGGATAAAAAATTTTGGACTGAAAGAAGTATGTGAAGGAAATCTACGGCGCTGTTGCAGCGGGCCAGTAACGAAGATTACGAAGAGGAAATACTGAAGCCTATCACCAGATAAATCCTATCTATCAATCAAATATTTTGTTTCTATTATGTATATTTTGTCCCACACTCTCCTTCTCATTATACCGAGCTTCTTTGAGTCCCAACCACCAGAGTCCTCTCGTGCCTCCGTGGCTGCTGTGCCATGATTGAATGCCTAATTTCACGGCATGTGATCAAACTCTATTCCTGATTGGGATCTAATGTAAGTATGATACTTATCCTTGGGAGAAAATGAGAAAAAAATTTATATATATATATATATATATTGTGATTGGATAAAAGACTTTGTCATCCAATTGAAATATTATAACATTGCACCACCGGTCCGCTACTGCTAAAATATGCATTATTTTATGCACTAAAGTGGTAGATGAGGATAGTTTTTAATCATTTCAAAAACAAAATGGGTAAAATAAATGGATTTTTAGGATGCTGTGGCTGTTATCCAACCCTTGCCCAGACTCAATGCAATTACTTAATCGAGCTTTATGCTCGCTAATACTCTCGTATCATCATACCTTTGTTCCCTTTACAGCACGAGAATTGTCCATGCAATGAGTGTACCTAGCTTTTCCCATGCAGGCTTTGAAGTAATGAATAAAGGTAACTCTTATGAAAATAATGAACACTTCACTTTTTGGACAACTTTGGGGTGGGTTCCATGAACTGCTGGCATGAAAGGCATGAGAAACCATTCAGTTTTTATCAAAGGCTTTTCTACCTTTAGACTGTCCTGCCTCTGGACAATATAAATATCTGAATAAATGCTGTCGAGAATGCTGAATTCTTCAAGGCTGACATTGTCCTTTTCCTTGGCAACCAAGGCATACTTCAACTCTGAAAAGGTTCATGTTTTCAATGGAGTTATGGATGGAGATAGGCCGTCTAAATGAAATGGACAGCACAACATGGTAGTTCCTCCCTCATGAGCTATCATAAATTGCAGCAGAAGTTAGCAGGCACATAAATAAATACCAGATAAAAGTAAGGATGGTAACATGTCGGGTTTGGATCGGGTCATCTAAAATCCATACCCGTCCCGCTAAAAAATTATCCATCCCATACCCGTCCTATACCCGTCTCGGATCGGGTATAAAAAATTACGTGTGGATCGGGTCGGGTTGGGTATACCCGGTTTCATGAAACTTAGTTTATTTAAAAGCTAAACAGGTCGGGTCGAGTCGGATCGGATCGGTATATCCGTTCCATATCTAATTTACTTAAATATTTTATAACATATTTTTTTTATATATAAATGTGTCGGGTTCGGGTCGGAGCATAATACTATCCGTACCCGACCCGAACCCGACTCGGGTTTTTTTTATATTATCCGTTTATAAATTAGACGGGTCGGATTTTACCCGTCCCATTAAATCGGATCGGATCATATATTCAACGGATCGATAAAATTACCATCCCTAAATAAAAAAAAAAATTTTGTGACAGAACAAGCTTTAGCACCAAGGCCTAACCCTAGCATAAGTGGCGGACACCTTGAGCTGGGCAGGATAAGTCTATCCCTGTTATTGGGCCATCACTCCCTTAAATTCCAAAACCGAGTGAAACCTATAACCTTAGGTCTCTCGGGATGATTGGAGAAAGGATTAGTTAAATCCTTTGTTATGTTACATCATAGCTATGTAAATGTTACTTAAAAGTTATTAATATAATGTAATATATTATTATAATACTACCGTGGTTAATAATTTAAAAGAATTCATCACTTCACAAAATTATCCAAACGCATTCATTAATGCAATGAACAAGGAATGGTGGGAATTAGAAGGACAAACTTGTCCGGTTTCTTAAAAAGTCACCTTTATGTCCAAAGAACATATCCCAACAGTATTATGTTATCCTCGGTTTCCGTACAAACGTTCAAGCAAGATTATTATTATTATTATTAGATGGAGTAATCCCTTTCTTCCAACCACCAAACATGAGTTATACCCAATACCGCCAGGATAACTTTCTCTTATTGCAATTTTGCCTATCCCATTTCCAAACAGGGCCACTGATCCAAAAACCATCAAGTACAAAAATATTTCCATGATACTTGGCTCTTTAGCTTTAAATTTCAGATTTCTTACTTAGCTCTTTAGCTTTAAATTTCAGATTTCTAACAGCTAGAATGTGCAGCAAAAAACTCTGCAGTATATATCTTTTAAGCATGCAAGTAGCTCACTACATTTTTCTCTATGTATTGAGTTGTGAGAATGAAAATGGTAAAAGGTAGAATGATCTCAACTTGACCTTGAATAGGGTTTATTACAGCTGCTCATTAGTTTAGAAAATCTTCAAGCTGGCTCGGCTTTTCAGTGGTTTATGAGGAGCGAAAAGGTGAATTCTACTCTATAAATACCTATTAGAGATTTTTTTATTTCTACAAGGGGAAATATTAATTATGTAATATGATATAAAAAATCAGCTTTTATTTTCATTTAAGAACATCTTGAAATACTGTCATATCTATTCTCATGTTCGATCACAAGAGATCTAGATCAATTTTTGAAGAGGTTAATAAGAGTATCAAGAGCTAAAATAGAGACATCAAATAAGAGAAAAGTCCTTGTTGGTGGTGTTATCATGTCATTAAAAGTTTCAGCATAGAGTGAACCTTCCAGCTAACAATCTTGAGAATCCACCACCTATCTACTTATTCAGAACATTAAGCAAAAGAAAAGTCCCAAAGAGGGTCAAATCCAAGGTTAAGGATTCAAACTAGCCTGCCACTGACCTGTTTCGAAATAGAACAGATTGGGCTTCAGCTGGATCTACTTAATTCCAATAGACAATTAAACAGTAAAAAGGTGCAGCGTTCTTTCCTACATTCTAACTCTCAGCATCTTTATCTGTCCTAAAGTAGGACACAATGTAAAGTGCTAGTCAACGTAGATTATATATTTTTTACATTCTAACTTTATATTATCAATTAATAATATCATTATCTATGCACAATCTTCTTAAGATTTCTTCTTATTCAAGAATTGGCTCAGTAACATTGTCCTTTTTCTGCAGAATATATACTTCCATACATTTCTTGGATTGGACTGGTTTTTTCCAATCATTTACCATATACTAGAGTGCAATTTTTTAATAAGCTTTCACTGGAGCCTCTTTAATGGATGGAATGTTTCACTTAGGCATGCTTCTAACAAATTGTAGCAATGGTCAAAATGGCTTCAGCAAGATTCATTCTTTTTAACGTTCTACTACTGTGGGATCGTTCAGAGCTTTTCCTGCATCCAACTCCATTCGAATCCAGTGGCGTGATGATTGGATCGCCATGTGCTTCATTCTTGCAAGTTTCAGAATGACCAAAGTTTCGGTGTGATGGAAAAAGGATTGGTGCCTGCTGTAGTCCTTGCTGAATCGAAATTTTAAATAACAAATTTTTTTCCTGAAATTGGAAGTTGTATTTGCCTTCTGATTGCAGAGGTATAGAACTAGATTTGCTTGGCTTAACAACATACCAAAAAGTAGTTTTGAAGTGCCAAGGTATGGAACTAGATTTGCTTGGCTTAACAACATACCAAAAAGCACTTTTCAAGTGGCACACAACATGTTGCCCCTATCTCCTGTGTAGAGTGATGAAGAAACGTACGAACTGGTATGTGATCTGTTTGCTGCATTGCTTTTAGGTTTCTTCTGAGTCACTTTTGTAATTAATTCTGCTGTTCTTATCAACACTTTTGTGGAGACCTTATGTCCTCTTTCTTTTCGTAATTTCTTTACTTCTTCTGTAATTTATCATTCATACTTTTATCAATAAAATTGGTAACTAATGGCTCATTCTTCGGCCAAATTCTTCCAATATATGTGCTCTGGGAGCAAATTAGCTCCAAAGAATGTCAAGATTAAGGATTCATGTTAATAAACAACTACATGATTGGTCAGAGTTGGAGTGTGATTATAAGAGGAATCACAAATTAAATGGATGCAGCCTCTACAAAGGACAACCCGAGCAAGAATGCCGATATTGTTTTGAGTTGCGCAAGGAAAACATAATTCTGGAGAGACAGAGATAGGCATATCTCAATGCCTTTTTCATGCCTTTTATCTTGTAAAAAGTTTATCCTGTATTTATTTTTACCAAATGTGTATTCTCAAATGTTACACTTAGATGCGATGTTAAATTCTTGCATGGTTCGGTGAAGCAAACAGTAGCTGATTTGCTTGCAGGATTGAACAGAAACCAGAGAAGAATGACTGGAAGTACCAGTTGTGTAGAGATGTTAACGTTGTAAGCTTGACTCCCTACTCTCTAGATCCTAATGAAGATTCTTGACCCAAAAATAATAAAAAATAACCAAGCCCAAACATAAACTTAATGTTATGTTGTCTGCTCCCATGGATTTTACTCACTCCGAATATTTCTGTTACCTGAAAGAAAATTCATGATGCTCGTACCTTATCTACAGGTTCACACATCTTTAAGCCCCTGCCTTCTTAGTTGTTGGTTAGTGGTGTATCAATTGCATCACATACACACATACATCTTGGATTGATCAGATCATGAAACCACTTGAAATGAAAACATGATATAGCCCCAAGCAGAACAAAACATTCTCTATTTTTCGCTGCTGAAGATTTAGATTCATATCAAAGGTTAAATGCTATATTTAGTTGGGATTGCATGAAAATATCAAAAGCTGAAGAAGTCTCCAAAAGCACAATATTAGGTGACTAAACTTATTGAATGCTTCGAATGCTTTAATGCCTCATGAGTGACAAAAACCATTGTCTCAATGACAGCGATAAGAAAAAAAGAGAATAAACCCTCTCAAACTTGTTTGGCCTGAGCCTTTGTGATATGGTCCAAAATTCTTCTCTCATAAAAGAGCATGCACTGTTTTGTACAATTGTACCTGGAGAAAGAAAAGAAATAGAAGGGCAGAACAAGAAAAGCTAAGGCCACGGCCACCCTATCACTTCTACAAACTACCTTTTTCTAGCATCTCAACGTCACGTCGTTTTCTTTCTTCCTCTTCAAGTGCTCTTTCTTTCACCTTATGCTGCCTTCTTTCTGCCTCCTCTTGCTCTCTAATCGCATCTTCTTCCTTCTCCTTTTGATCAAGATCTTCAAACTCCTTTTCATGCAGCCATTGCTTTTACCATGGGTTCCCTTAGTTCAGATATCAACCTCCCACCAACTTGGTATTCTTTCTCGTCTCCAGTTAGAAACAGCTGCTGATCAGGTCCTGCTGCCATTGGTATATCAACTGCAAGTAGTTTCATGTCGTACTACACTAAAGAATATTAATTTCAGGTTAAAATGTTATTAGATAACCAAATGCATGGAACTCCAATATTTCGCAGGCAATCTTTTCATTGAATGGATGACCAGTATTTTGTAGCATATGATACAGGTTAAACTGGCACCGGTCAGAAATTGATTGTTAAACTGAATCGTGATATTTGGGCTTGGGCTGAAGTCGACAGGCCCAGCTGACTTCAACCCAAACCAGCAAAAAAAAAAATTGGGACAAAGGGGCGGGGCGGCCGAGAACCGGAACATGGGAGGTTGGTTCTCCCTTATCCGGCCTGGGTTTTCGCCGAAGGTCTCAAGGAAAGAGTCGTGGAGGGAAGGGGGGTGATCGACGACGGAGTTTGAGTGGGTTAGGACTCCGATTGGCAGAGTCTTTCTTTCCTAAACGGCGAGAAGAACCTGTCGGCGGTTCTCTTAAATTGTCCTCACCGTCGCCGGACCGAGCCCATCAAGCCTTTCCCGCCGTTGTCCTCCTCTCCAGCAAGCGTCCAGAAGCCTTCAAGACCGGTGAGTTCCGTCTAATCTGAGTTTTTTTAGGTTAATTTATGTTCGGTTCAGGTGGGTTGTCTTGGAGCCGTGGACCGCCGGTTGCTGCGCCGCCACTGTCTGCCTCCGGTCCGTCGAGCTCTCCCATTCGCTACGTTTCTATGGCTGCCGCGGCAGCCGTGGGGAGGCCAGCTCGGTCGAGTCAAGATAGGAGCAGCATGGGGGTTCAAGGAGAAGAGAAAAGAAGAGAGGAGAGGAAGGAAGAAAAAAAAGAGAAGAGAAAGAAAAAAAGAGGGAAAAGAAAAAGGGAAAAAAATGAGGAGAGAGAGAAAGAGAGAGAATATGAGGAGAGAGAAAGAGAGAATATAAGGGGAGAGGAAGAGGAGAGAGAAGATGAAGAGAAATAGGAGAGAGAAAGAGGGGAGAGAAGATGAGGGAGAGAGAGGAGAGGAGAGAAGAAAAAAGAGAGAAAATAAAATAAATATTAATTATAAGCGAGATGATCTGGAAGTCTTTTTTCTCAAATTTGTGTGGTCAAGGTTTTATGAGTGAATCATAAAAGAATTTATGAATAGAAAATTATTTATTATTGTAGGGGATCAGCTTTCTGAACAGAAAAGTATTGAGCGAGCTCCGGATATGGACTAATATCAGTTATACTAGGATTAGCTTCTACAAGATAAGGATCTCTAGACATGTTCACCAGTTATATATATGTGTTTATTATGACATGGTTTGCTCAGTACGCATATACATTGGCATGCATGATTTGTTTTTGTATGGTATAGTTGATTTTTTATGATGGATAGTACGATTGTTATTCTTTATATTCATGTATACCATGTTTTATCAAATAAAGTGATATTTGTATGAGTTAGATCATGATACTTATTGGAAAGCTGTAAATGATATGATTTAACATGATGATATGGAAGGATAAAGTGTTAACAGTATTTGGACTAGCCATGTCATGGCAGTACCGTAGTTACTTAGGTTGCCAGTCATGGACGGGATTGTGATAAATGTTGCCAATCACAGGCATAGTGTGCCAGTCACAGGCTGGAGTGTGACCATGGGTAGTCCAAAACCCTAAAGAAGAAAGATATCTAATGAAAACTGAAGTGTTAATTAAGAGAATATGGTATTTGGACTAACATGCCATGGTGGTACTGTGGTCACTCTCAGGTTGCCAGTCACAGACTGGAGTGTGACAAATTATATGCCAGTCACAAGTGGAATTGTGATAATTTTGTGTTCCAGTCACGAGGGAGATTGTGATAAATAGTGTGCCAGTCACAGGTGGGAGTGTCTTGACAACAATGTGACCAGTCACAGGCTAGAGTTTGACCGGGCTAGTCCAGAACCCTAAAGAAAGGTTAACTAATGGAACTTAAAAGAAAAATATGATGTTATCATTGGTTTGGTGTAAACTTGACATTCGAATTGTTTTGGTCACATGATCTGATAAATTATTTTTCCCTCTTATTTTAAGTTATACTATTATTGGTGTGATTGTTTGGGAAAACCTTACTGGGCTGTAAAGCTCACAACCCCTACTTTCTCCTTCTCAGAGTTATGCAGGATAACGAGCTTGGTAGAGGATTGGATTCGTGGTTAGATGATGCATAGTAAGGATCGGGCTGGGCATGAAATCAAACACCAGGATTGTAAATTTTTAGTTAGTTTTGTTCAGTTAGTTTGGTTGCTGATATTTGTAAATAATCAATAGATCTTTAAGTGATTTTGACTGGAATAAATGGATTGTTTAATTATTATTCAATTATTATATAATATTGATTTAGTTAATGTGATTTTTGAAGTTAGTGACTCTTATGTAAATGGATTGTTTAATTATTATTCAATTATTTATATAATATTGATTTAGTTATGTGATGTGATTTTTGAAATCAGTGACTCTTATGTGCCTAGGTCTTGCATGGTCTCTAGGATAAAATCTAGAATTTATGTGGCCGATCGTGTAATTGATTCCGGTGTTAGATTCGGGGCGTGATAGAAATCCCTTCCAATACAAGCACTACCTGCCTCCCTTTGTAAAACAGTTGATAAGATGGTGAAAGACTAAATCAAGCTTCCTTAAAATTTAAAATATCCATTACCTGTCTCTTAAACTCTAAAATGTGCCCTTAGTAAAATAGTCATATTCTGTTTTGCTAACCAATTTAATGCATATGAAAAAAGAAAGGATAGAAAGAGCAATATTAAGGAATATGCATCTATATCTCAATCTAGAGTCGCCATATGTGATCCATATTCCTTTTAAAATTAGCCTCTAAAGAGTATAATCAGTGTGCAACAATATGCAACACAATAGAGGTCCCATGAGCAGGCAATGGAAACAAATTCCTGCCTAACCAAATCAAAGACATTTAAGATGTACCTCTCATAGGGTAGATTTGCTATTATTTGGTAATCTCTCAAGATAGTATGATTCATCAATTAAACAGTTGGATTGACTTAAATGGTTATAATAGAAGTTTAATGGCAGAAATTCCAAATATTAATAGATTATCTTCTGTAAAGTGTTAGAGATGCATCAAGTTACGTGGCCTTTTTTTTTTTTCTTGACCTCAACACTTACAAGTCCCCTCCTTCAGATCCTTGGATGAGGAAGATGAGAAAAACACTATCTGTCACCAAACTAAAGCTTAAATTTCTTTAATTTATGTCCACTTCCATACATAACATATGCCCTCACATTTGTCCCATTTACCTCAAGAATCCAACAGATGTATTCAACTTTCTCGTTGCCATAATGTAAATTTTGCCTGTATTGATAGTGAATCTTGAATGAAAATATATACCCTAGAAAAAACAAGAAGAAACTTAAATAAATGTTGGTGTCATGCAGCTATCCGAAAAAGAAACATTCCAGCCAGAAATCTAGAAATTACATTTCATCATCTCAAGGTGTTACATGGAGGTAATGAGTTCACCTTTTATAGTAAAGTACTTAGATTCAGTAGAAAAGAAGTGGCATTGATCGTGGCTTTCCATGCCATGAAAAGATCTCCATTATAAGCTGAAATAAAAATAGCAGGTTATTCCAAAGATTTGGACAAAATTAAATCTTCGATATAAGAATTTGAAAAAATTGATTGTCCAGCTTCCATCCTCAAAGATACAAGAGGACATGAAGGATACTATCAGACTTTGGATTGCATATATGCTCGAAAATTTTTGGTATCAAAGTCAAATTATACATGTCCAAGATATCTTATTCCTTCTTTGGATAGTTATCTTAGTGGGAGCCATTGACTGGGCTTCTACAATCAAGGATTTGATGCTTTTGGATCTCTCAGAGATTGCTAATGTTTAAGATCTAGGAAGCTAGTCAAAAAAGAGGTGTGTGACAAGGATATAAGGCATCATATCTTATTTAGCTGTTCGACAGCTCTATTGGTTAGGATAATTTATATATATATGATCTAATTAATAAATTAATTTTTTTTATAGTTTTAATGTAGAAAATGCTAATATGCAAGTGTCGTTCCTTGCGCATACCATAATTAGAGCTTCAGCTAACCTAATAAACTACCGAAGCTATAAAATGGCATGACAGCCACTCGAAGTTCCGGAACATTTGGGTTGACAACATGCAACCTCATGAGTGGTAAGATAATATATAATGTTATAAATCTTTTATTCCATAAATTGTGATTACAATTGCTAATTTAATTAATTTTCTTCTTTATTTATAAGTGGATGGTGCTATTATACCTATACCACAAGAGTAGTGGCTTATCACTCCAAAAAAAGCATCCCCGGATCAAAAATAAGCTATGCAATATATGCATAGATAAAGAGTGAACTTGAGGATGTTAAAAAAAAGGCTTGCCATATTTAAGAACCTCCTAAATTTTTATTCAAACAAGGAAGCATTGTAAGTAAGAAGGGAATGAAGGGGAGGAGGGACAATGGAAAAGGTGGAAGTCATATGGGAAGAAAAATGAGGACAGAAAAAAAGAAAGAACACCCTGAGATGGAGGATGATATGTGGACAAACAATTATCTTTGATCCCTTCAATTATTAAGAGGGGAAAGATAACTTCGATAGGGGAAGGCCTCATATCTAAGTTGGATTCTAGTTTTAAACCTGTCAGCCCATAAAAAGTCTAAGATAGTATCCATATCACAAGCCGAGTAAGATAATAGTCCTTTATATTTGAAAAGGATAAATATTTGATTAACAATTTTTTGAAAGAAAGCATCAGTTCGTAAGTCTTTATAATTTTTTGTTATATATGATATTTTCTCTTTTAAGATCTTATTTTATGATATCCTTAGCACTTTTCTTTTACAGAGTGGTCATGTACATCAATGAACATGGAGGTAATATCACAAGGTCACATGTTTATGATCTTCTCGCTGATCAAATAATAGTTAATAGTATAAGGATTTGAGTATACCTTTTCTTTTTTTGTTATCTTGTCATATAAAAATGGCATGCCTATACAAAATTATTAAAAAAACATTAATTATCCCAATATACTAGAAATTTGCAAACATGCATGTAAGTCAAATATAATATCATAAAAACTTGTGAAGAATGTATCCTTAAGATAATTGGAACTCATTTATCTTGATATTCATAAATGCCATTTAACTAATCTATAGCATTGTATTCTTCATATTTCTTCATGACTTGTGCTTACCTTTTCTCGAAAGTCTGTATAATAACTGTGTATATATCATCTCATCAAACTTAAACATAAATTTGGAGTGGCTGTGCATATATAACCAATTTTTTCAAGGATCTTCTTCAATATATACCAAAGATAAAATTAGTACTATATATTAGGAAAAATATCCCTAATCAACCTTGATTATCTTATCTTTATCGATTATGATGGCATTAGATGGTTGACCCTCATTTCTATCTACCATCCATTTAAATATCTCAATCCTCCCATCTAACAACAATGCAAAACCGAATAAGGTGGACTATGCATGATGGTTAACTCCAACAAATATAAAATGACATTTGATATGTATCTATCAGATAAGTTGAGTTAAAGGTTAGTACATCACTAAAGTAAGTACTTGAAATTCTAAACCTTGGATGGATCTAGAATACAGTCTTGAGCTGCCAATTATCATTCAAGTCCAAAGTATAAAAGAAATTTTTTTTTAATTTGCATTTATATGAAGTAGATACCATTATCTATGTATCTCCTTTTTTAGCTGACTCTGACATTCTCGATAAATGAAAATATAAGCATCATTCTCTGTGAAATTCAATTACCTTCTATCCCTTTCCTTCATGCCATAATAGAGTATATATGAGTTATGGGTATATTCGCAACATGCATATTGCTAATCTTTACCTTTTTTTGGTATGCTGATCCTTAATGAAATTGTAGAAAACCAGCGGTTGATATAGATAACTCATGGTTATATTCTAGAAAACATCATCCCATATCCACTTACCATTCTTAAAATTTAGTCTTATTTTTATCGATGCCTTATAATCAATTTGGCTAGTATCCTTATAATTTATGAAATTATCTATTTTCCTAGGTTTTTCTTGTCTTCAACATACTAGGTGCTTCAAGCATATTTTTTTTTTATCGTTGGACCTACTACACATGCTTGTGATTCTAAAACCAACTTTTCTTACAAATCCATTATAAAATTGTACGTATTATTTGCTAAATTGAATTCAATTCCAATGTGAGGACAACATAATTATTATCTACATTCGGAATAGTAGAAGAAAGTACATTCTTTTGAACAAAACTAGCTGTTATAGCCGTTACGATGACGTGGCATGTCTCAGATTCCGCCGGGCGTGATCCGAACCACGTGGATTTTTTTTCGGCTGAGCGGGAACGGTCCAGCAAGGTCGGATGTGGCTCCACCGTGGCCGAAGTCGAGGTCGGGCCGGGCCTTCCTGCTCCTTCGCCAGGTGGCGCCCGGATAGGGTCTGCCTCGGCCGAAGTCAAGCACTCCTCTGCCGCTCCGCCAGGTGTCCGCCCAGGAGAGGTCCACCTCGATCGAAGTCGGCGGCCCCTTGCTCCCTCGCCGGGTGGCGCCCTGAGACGGTTCCACCTCGGTCGAGGGTCGAGCCAGGCCTTCCTGCTCCTTCGCCAGGTGGCGCCCGAACACGGGTCCACCTCGGTCGAAGTCGAGCGCCCCTCTGCCGCTGCCAGGTGTCCGCCCAGGAGGGGTCCAACTCGGCCGAAGCCGGCGGCCCCCTTGCTCCCTCACCGGTGGCGCCCTGAGATGGTCTTCCCCTCGATCGAGGTCGAGCCGGGCCCTCCTGCTCCTTCGCCAGGTGGTGCCCGGACACGGGTCCATCTCGACCGAAGTCGAGCGCCCCTCTGCCACTCCGCCAGGTGTCGGTCCAGGAGGGGTACACCTCGGTCGAAGCCGGCGGCCCCTTGCTCCCTCGCTGGGTGGCGCCCTGAGACGGTTCCACCTCGGCCGAGGTCGAGCCAGGCCTTCCTACTCCTTCGCCTGGTGGTGCCCAAACACGGGTCCACCTCGGCCGAACTCGAGCGTCCCTCTGCCGCTCCGTCAGGTGTCCGCCCAAGAGGGGTCCACCTCGGCGAAGCCGTCGGCGGCCCTTGCTCCCTCGCGGGTGGCGCCCTGAGATGGTTCCACCTCGGCCGAGGTCGAGCCGGGCCCTCCTGCTCCTTCGCCAGGTGGCGCCCGGACACGAGTCCACCTCAGCCGAAGTCGAGCGCCCCTCTACCGCTCCGCTAGGTATCTGCCCAGGAGGGGTCCACCTCGGCCGAAGCCAGCGGCCCCTTGCTCCCTCGCCGGGGTGGCGTCCGAAGATGGTTCCACCTCGGTCGAGGTCGAGCCAGGCCTTCCTGCTCCTTCGCCAGTGGCACCCGGACACAGGTCCACCTCGCCGAAGTCGAGCACCCTCTGCCGCTCCGCCAGGTGTCCGCCCAGGAGGGGTCCACCTCGGCCGAAGCCGGCGGCCCCTTGCTCCCTTGTCGGATGGCACCCTGAGACGGTTCCACCTCGGTCGAGGTCGAGCCGGGCCTTCCTGCTCCTTTGCCAGGTGGCACCAGGACACGATTCCACCTCGGTCAAAGTCGAGCGCTCCTCTGCCGTTCCACTAGGTGTCGCCCAGCAGGGGTCCACCTTGGCCGAAGCCGGCTACCCTGCGTGGTGAGGCCGTCGAGAAGCAGGGGCACGAGTTCCGAGGACCGTCCGTAGCGCGCACCGCACCTCGAGAGGAGTGTCGGTACGGTCGGCAGCAACGCGCGAAACCTCGTTTACATCGGCCGACGGGCTCCGTAGCCGAGAGGCGAAGTCCTGGTAGACAGGACCCAGTGACGGACGCTGTCGACGCCTGGGAAGGAGAGCGCTCGCGCTCGGCCCAAGGTCTGGCGGTGTCCTCCCTCTACCCTTTCCTCGCTGGGCTCGGCAAGCAAGACAGGAGGCCGCCAGGTTCCTGGACCCGAAGGGGAAGGGGGAAAGAGAGAAAGAGAGAGAAAAGGATGTGAAAGCGAAGAGGGAGCCTCCCAAGGGCAGGAGGTCGGAGGCAGCGTGATGGGAAAAGGATGGGAAGAGCGGACAACCAGGTAAGGGAAAAAAAGGCTGGGAAAAGAAAAGGCACCAAGAGTAGGATCCAAGATCCCAAGAGGGTCCCTTGGCACAAGCTCGGTGAAGGAACTTGGCCCAATTTCCACTCTTCCAGAGACCTTTTTTGCTAAGATAATCTCTAAGCCTGGGACTCTTCGGGGGCCCACCTGGAGATTCTGTTCCATCTCGCCGTTTTCTAACTTGACCGTCGGAGCTCCCTCGCCGGGATCCCTGGCCAGGGTTTCTGACCTTGTCTTGCAGGATCGGGAGCCCGGAGACTCGAGGCGAGACGGTCTGATCCCGCCACTAGCTCTGAAGTTACAGGCCGCGGCGGCGAGATCGGCAACACTAGCAATCTTATCCAACTGGTCATGTTGGATATTTTTCTGATCTATAATTTCAACATCATCAATAGAAATCTTTGTGTAAAATCAATAACATCGGTGTCAATAGTGTTAGATGACATTTTCTCTATAGGATATTAATAATTGCACTATCCATTAGCTAAAATATGATACATAGAGTGTAATATTAATACAATCTAGAGATAAAAAAATTCTAAAAATATGAGAATTATGCTTATAACATCCCTTCATAAAATTTATGACATCCCTTCAGAAATCTATGACACTCAGTATAAAACAAAAAATTGAAGACTTTGATTCTCTTATCAGGACTTCCGATCATCCATTGGATAAAATATTACTCTTGAGATATCATAATTATCATGGCAACAACTTGATCTGAAAATATGATAATTGGATTTATGACATCCCTTCAAAAATTTATTGCACCATATATAAAAAGAAAAACCACAGGTTTTGATTCTCCTATCAGAACTTCCCATTATCTGATAGCTAAAATATAGTTCTCAGGATATCATAATACAACACAAAAACAAGTTAACCTGAAAATATGATAATTGGACTTATGACACCCCTTCATAAAATTTATAATATCCCAAAATAAAATGAAAAACTTTTAATCCTTCGTACCATGACTTTTCACTATCTATTGATTAAAATATGATATCTAAAGTATAATAATATGGCTCCAAAACAACTTGAGCTGAAAATATGAAAAATATGAATACCTCAGCGTAAAATGAAAAATGAATATTAGGACTTTTTAACTATCTATTATAATAAATATGATATCCAAGTATAATAATATAACCATAAGATAAATTTTTTTGAAATATGATATTAAATTTATGACACTCCTTCACAAAATTATGACATCCCTTCAGGACTTTCCATCATCTATTTAGCTAACATAACTCCTAGGATATCATAATATGGCACGGCGATAACTTGACCTGAAAATATGAAAATTGGACTTATAATACTCCTTCATAGAATTATGGCATCCACTTGCAAAATTATGATATTCAGGTACAATCAAAAACTAAATATTTTGATCATCTATACCATGACTTTTTTACTATCCATACCTAAAATATGACTAATTAAAAGTTAACACTTCTGAATTCAATATGTGACTGGGTTAAATAATTTATAACATCCCAAGATATTATATGATTTTCTAATGTATTAAGTTCCCCTAACTACTAAATATTCGATGCAATAAAGGATTTACGAAAAAAATTATAAAATAATCTATGAAAGATTTTTTATTTCATATCAGGATGACATTTGTCTTGAAGTAATATAACAAGCCTTCAATTGTTTACTTCAACCTCGGACCAAAATTGATTCCTTATACTTGATATCAGAGCATTTTTCCAAGCGAGGAAGAATCTTACTTCAATCTTGGACATTACCTGATTCCTTAGACCTGATACCCAGAGTATTTCTCAGAGCAAGAAAAAATTTTACTAGAAGTAGCTTTTGAATATCTTAGAATGCGCAAAATTTAATGTACCATGATCTCTAAGTATCTTGAAGAAAAATGACATTTTCGGTAGCTCAGATTTTTTAAAAAAGTTGACCGAATATTAATGCATATCATATTGATAATGATGCCCCTTCCCTAATATTCAAATGGGCATTTAATGTAAGTCATGTCCATCCCACCATATCAATCCAAATTCGTGCGAACCGATAAAAAAAAAGATGGTGCGGGCCGGTTCAAATTTCCTACACCATGTGTAATGCACGAAGAATTTCATGTGCCACATTTTACTATTCTTTTCTATGGTAGAATACGAGGGCCCCGTGCCAGTTGGCCCGTCACCACACGAGCATATGAAAGTGGGATTTTGGATGTCACTGCAATGAGCATCAAGAGATGGCATACTGCCATCTTAGCTACTGACTGGGTGGCATATTTACCGGGAGGCCAACTCAGCTGCGACTAGATGGCATTCTTTGTCGCTCATCATTTGGTTTTGTACTTTGATCGGATTGGCATGGCATCTGCCTCTGTATAGCTCAGGGATCTCATTTTAGCTGACTTTTTAGATTGTATTCATTCCTGTTCTATGCAATGAATACACCGTTTCATTAAAAAAAAATTAAAAAAAAAAAAAAATAAGAGCATCAAGAGATGGAGTTTGAACTCTAAGTTGCTGGAAAAGCATCAAGAGGATGAGTTTGAGCACATGAAAGAGATGGAGTTTTTCTCCGCTAGGATTTTGGAGTTTGGTTCGTCTCGCGTGATACGGAGAGAGCAACGACACTTTGAAGCTACTCCGAGTCTTATGACAATTGAAATATAATATTTATCGGTAGATGGAGAAAGGCGACATTACTTGTGTTAAACCCTAAACCTTGAATTTAGGTTATGGTGACTAAAATCCCATTGACATCTAATTTGGATCCCCCCTAGATAATTCATCCCCCTGTTGTGTGTGCTATGCTTTCGGCTTGCGACCAAAATCAAAATAAATTAATAAAATTTAAATAATTTTTAAAATTTTTAATAATTATATTAAATAAATTAGTATTTTTAATATAATTTAATAGAGTGATATTCAAATACTATATAGAGGATGATATTAAATTTTGAAGGATTGAGATATTCATATTCCTTCTTGGAGTGGAAATAGGAACGGGACTCCTCCTAGCCAATAGATTAGAGTGGAAGCCACTCTAATTTTTATTTTAGAGCCTAACTCTTTTTCACCAAATATGTTCATCTTGAATGTGAAGCTGTGTATTTGATGTATCCATTTCCCTTTTTTTTTTTCTTTTGTAATTTTATTTTTACTTCAAAGCACCGTATAAAAGTGCTTGGAAAAAGTTTCAGCATTTAACTCTTTGTTTCTCTTTACTTTTTTTATTCTTAAAATATCTTTATCTAGGAGTTAAATATTGAGCTCTCTCTCCACCTCACCAGATTTCTTAATAAACAACTTCCCCCTCTTTCCCCTTGTATGCTTAGCTATTGCTAATGCTATGGATTCTCTATTTATTATAGGTTATAACCAGGCTTAACAACCATTCTTCCTTGTCCTTCTTCAAAGCATCAATAATTATGAATTTTTGTTCAAAGTCTTTGTGGTTGAATGGTTTTGCAAAGAAACTCAACTTTATATACCATGTCTAAAGAAAGTAAATTTCGAAGGCCAGGTGTAAATTCTCATTTCTAAATTTTTTAGAATATAAGAAGAGTATGAAATAGTCAACTATTCTAACTATATGTGGAATTTTGACCAAGTTGATTATTTACTAAGGCACTTCATTGGATTTATCGGATCCATGAATGGTACCTACCGACTTCCATGTTGGTTGGGTCAAACTTATTTCACATGAAACCATTTGTGAAATTTTGATCAAATCTTAAATATTGACTCAGGCCCATTTAAGACGGGTTTGGAAGACTAAGATTTATAAATTAAAAAAAAAATCATAATATTAATATAGAATTTGATCCTATAAAATTATGCATAAAATTTTATTGGAAAAAATGATGTAAATAATCCTACGCTATATTTGGATTATAAATTAGAATCTTCTTCCTCTCCTTCCTTCTTTCCCACCTCTCTTTATCCTTTTTTTTTATCAAAATAAACTTTATCTTTAAAATTAAATTTTATTTTTATAATATATATATTATAAAATTTAGCATGGCCTTTATGATTTATAACTTGGTTACAAAGTATCATATCTTTTTATAAAAGAAGGGACATTTTTGTTATTCAAACATGCATTTAATGACTGTAATTTTATCTTTTTGTTGAAAATTTTGAATGATGAAATGCCCTTTTTTATAAAAAGATTTTGAAATCCTTTGATCAAGTTATGATAACCCATAATCGGATTATGATATCTTGTGACCGGGGTTATGAATAAGGTGTCATAACTCGATCACAGAATGTAATAAGACTGTGAATTTTTTTTATTATTGAAAATTTTTTAAATTTTTTCAAAGACAAAAATATCCTTCATTATGATATCTTGTGACCAAGTTATGATACCATGTTCAAAACTTGTTCACGGGGTATTACAGCCCGACCATCCTCACACGATGTTATAATTCTTTTTTATTAATTTTTTTATTATTTATTTTTTTTTAAAAATATAAAAATATAAATATAAAATGTATATTATAAAATAAATTTTATATGGTCCAATCAAATAGTACAATGTATTTTTTCTCATATGAGATGGACAAAGATTTACCCTGGCTATGAGTGATAAATAGCTCTAATATCCAGAGCTTTGGCTACCATATATTAGCTAGGTTGATCCCATATCCAGTTTTAACTGGCATTGCCAACCAGCTGGTAGATCCCATTATGTTCGAACTTGAGCATTGTCCGTGTGTGGATTGAATTAGAACTCAAACCGACCCAATCTTGGCCAATTACCGTCTCATAGAGTACAGCTCATATCATTGAGATTATAAGGCTAATATTTCACACAACGTATGGATGAGTGGCCGATATTAGATATAAAACGATATATTGCATATTGGACGAGATCTCGGATGAAGGTGATGACCACCACTTCTAATCCCCGAGCTGCAGTGCTTGGTGCTTACCGCTATTTCGTTGAAAACCGCGTGCCGCCGTTAGTATTTATAATTTTAAATAAATTGCGATTTACCTTCCTCCCAACATCCATTGGGCTTATTCCCTTCCAATTTCTCTCTTCCTCCCTTGTACGTGAAGTCGTCTCCTGGATCCCGGCTTTCTTCGCTCTCGTATTTGTTTTTCGAAATATTTGGTGAGGATCGCGTCGGCGGTTCTCTTTGCAGCCCTAATTCCGCCAATGGGTTGGATTTCCTTGGATTTTTGGGAATCCTGGAGCCAATTGGAGGTAATTTGCGAGATTAGGGTTCTGGAATGAAATTTATCTTTGTTTTAGGGTAAATAGTTGGATTTTTTTGATAGATATTTCTTTTGGTAGAAAGAGTGATGGAGGGTTTTTCCCTTCCTTCTTTTCTTTCTGTTGTTGAATGTGTGACCAGAATCCCTTTGTTTGCATTCTGTCAGGCAGCTTGAATTTGAACCGGTAAGGCATGTTAATGAACGGTGTTAATGGAGAAAAAGTGGTTTTTTTTTGTAAAAAAAATATATTTCAATCAATGTATCACGGATTCAACAAACCCGCATTTGCTATTCCTGTTAATCATCAAGGATGGGAGTTTTTTTTGGGAAAATCTATAGATCTATATATAGTTGTATTTTAATCCTTCGTCAGATTGGAACTTTGGTCGTATGCCACTTGATTTAGCTGCGGGAACTGATTTCAGTTTCCTGGTTCTGAACATATGTTCTTTTTGTCCATAGTAGTTGCTTATCTTTTAAATAGATTTTTTTCCCCACATAATTCTATTATGTTCTTAAATTTGCTTCATTTGATCTTGAATATATTGTAATTCAATGAGTCCATGAAAGGATAATCTGATCTCTGTATATTTGATAGTGCAGTGTTGGTTCATCTGAGATGCTACACTTGATGTGACACTAAAATATCTCTTTGGACGTGGTCTGTCCTTTTGAGTGGAAGGATCAGTTGCACCACATTGTACAAGTCCTTATGGACCATTGTTTTAGAATATCTGATTTTGTGTATATCGATGTATAATCTGCTGTTAATATGGGAAACAGTCAATCAGAGGAGGGACCTGCCAATGCCAACACTAGATCTCTGATTTGCAACATTACCAAGTCAAAGACTTGTTAATGATTCATATGCAACCTGGTGCATTCCTAAAGGTTAGTTGCTAAAAAAAATTGTTTCTTTGGTTTCTTTCTTTTGAACATTATATGAACCTCAGAGTTGGATACTAGAAGAAGCATTTTCTGTTTTCTAGCTGCATACGGACTGGTAGATCTAACATGTTTCAGGAAAAAGCAGGATTGGATGCATCGATGTTGAAAATTATTTGAATATATGGCCTCAAGGTTGAGAATCCTCCTACCATTCTTGCTTGTATTTGTTTTACTGCATGGTTCTACCATTGCTGAATCTGAGAAAGAATTCATCCAGAGGTCTCTGAAAGCTCCTCACAGGAACTTAGAAAGTGCAGTTATAGATGGAACTGGTAGAGAAGCTGGATTTGGTACCTCTGAGGATAGTTTTCAAGGGCTTGGTGAGAGGAAAGCTGCTAATGCCAGAGTTTCAGCTTCTACAGTTGCATGGCTTACTCTTGCCATGGCTGCAGCAACAGCCTTGGGCGCGATTCCTTTTCTTTGTGGAGTTAGAGCCACAATGGGCAGGTATATGCAATGGGTTGGCCGCTGGAGTGATGTGGCTGCAAGCTTTGACTTAGTGCAAGAAGGACAGATCCATGGTAGTGGAAGCTGGGTTGTTATTGGAATTTTGAGTGGTGGGATTTTCATTTGGCTTTGTAAGAAGGTATATGATCTTCTTCTTCCTTCATACCTTTCGTCCTGCATAATAAATGATGTTGCATAGTGTTCTTCATTTCAAAAAAACGTACATGGATTACTTTTTTTCTTGTTTTGCTTACAAATTCTTTCCAGAGCATGTTACTTGGTTATTTTATTGCTTTTAACTGGTTTGGCTTCCCCACATCTTAGCATCCATGTTCTTGTGCCTCTTATCTTACTCAATCACAAGTTTCTTTCCTTATTAGTTAACTTGGATCATGGTAAGCTGCGTACTTAGCTTAACCAACTTTTATGTATGTTGTTTCAAATATATTTTACAGACTCTCGTGTTATTTTTAGAATCATTGACTTTAATTTTTTGCTTAATCACCTTTTGGTGCTCAATTTTCCATCACCAGCCTTCTTTATGTGTGTGTTGCTTTTATCTAGATTTCTCAGGATTTCAAATTGAAACAATTCTAATCCTACCCAACTTCGAAATAATGTCATGCTTCCCCTTCTAACCTTGTACCTTATCCTTAGGCATCTCAATCTCATCCAATTTCCATCTTGCCTCTTTGTGCAGGCATGATTTTACAATCTTTGCACTGTAGCTCTCTTCACTTATAAAAGGAATAGTACAATGACAGATTAAATCCACTCTTCTAAGTCAATAAATGTGTTCCTTTCTGTTTTGCTATTATGAGATAATTTATTTCTGCAAACTCAGAGATTGAATTCCCATTTTTTTCTGTCATTTGTACATTTGTCCACCATGTATTTACGCACATCTTTACTATTACTTTCTTTACCATATTCACCCCCCTAAGCATATAATTTACTTTATCATATATTTGCTTTAGTACATCTATTTTCTTTGAATGATGTTATCATTTTGCTTTTGCCTCATGTGATTTATCCATATTATAGTATTTATTATCTCTTTTCTTCTTCCAACTTGATAGTAATTAGCCTATGATTTATACATGTCATAAGAATCTTCACCTTGTAAACTTCATTTCTAAATTATCCTTCTTGCTCACACACCCTTTTTCCATTGGCTGTGGCAAGCATTGTTTTTCGTGCCCCTACAATTTGATGTTCCTTGTAACATCATTTCCAGGGTACAATGAGTTAATTTCTTGCATGTTTTCAACCTTATTTAGGCTAAGTCATGGCATGTCAATTAAATGGAAACACCTAACCCTTTCCCACTAATAGCAAGTCTTTAGGCAAACCTTGCTCATGATAATGGAATCGTGTAACATGGCAATTCCCCCTCCTCCCCCCTCCTTACCTCCCTTGTTCTCCTTGGACGATGACTACAGTAGGGAGACAATCATGGGCAGCGATGATGGCAATGCCATGTTGTGGTACCAACTGCACTGATACCACTCGTCGGGATCCTTCGTGTGGAATACGAATTTCTGTTTCCAAGATCACGATTGTCGGTGTCGATGTCGTAAGAGAAGGAAGAAGAGAAAAAATAAAATAAAATATACAATTAATTTGGGTATGCAAGGCTTTATTATGAGAAAATAAAAAAATTTATAAGATTGGAATTCTCTCAATTTCGTACAATTATCTAACAAGAAATTCTAAATCATTCTTACAAGCTCTCAACTCTCAGCCCCTGCAAACTTCTAGAGATCCTTCATCACTCTCTGGATCCTCATATACAGTCTTTGGCTTTTTATTCTTGTTTTTATAGCCTCTAGCATGAAGAGTATCTCACCAGGAGTTTAACGGTCCAAAATGCGTCCAAATCAGAGTCCTGTAGCTCTTCTAATTTTTGTTTGACTGCAGATCAATTTCTAGTTGTTGAATCGTCTTGATCATGTTGTAGATCATGCAGATCAAGTCCAATATGGAGTTGGGCGTGCTCCTGGCCATTTGATCCTGCCATAAATCCCATGCGGCCACTTGATCTCATAGCAAACGTGCATAGGCACATTAAAATTCACTGGATCTCATTAAATGATGTTGACCGCATTAAATGAGCATTAAAGGAAGTTGTGGAGCACTCTTGCCATCCTTGTGGAATGCCCTCTCTCATAAACCATGTAACATTGTGAAAGAGAAGAGGGGAAAAATCGATGGGGGGACCACTTGGGCCTGGGCTGCATGCTCAGATGGGTCGCATGCCCGTGCATCCGCATTCTAGGCCTTGGTCGCTCTGTCATGCGCATTGCACGTGTAATGGGTGAACGCATGTGTTGAGGCGCCAATCCAACAATCTTCACCTTGACTCGATGCTCGACCTCCACATGATTTTGAGAGCTCTTGAAAGATCTCGCCTTCATGCTCCGGGACAAATGCTTGCTGATCATGGATGGGTAAATATGGAAGTCGAGCCAAGCCGCTTGATCCCATCTCGTTATGTGCTGTGCTTTGCTTGACTTGAGACCTGTTCAGGAAGCTTCGTGTGGCAATAGAAACCTCACCATTCAACATTGCTTTTTATCCTCCTGAGTCTCTTGTCTCGTGCCCGATGCACTTACTCCTGGAGTTCTACCTCGCAGTGGGTTCCTATTTGCACTAGGAACTCCATCTCGTGTTGAACTCCCTATCAAGTAAGGTTGGAGCTGGGCGGGTCGGGATTCGGGCCAAGTTTCAAGTTAATCGGGCTAGGCTTTGGACCTTATAATAAAGTCCATTCAATTTTTGGCCTGGGCTCGAGCACTCATTTGACCTGGCCTGAAATCGGTCCAGAATAGGCCGACTCGAACCTTGCCCGAGTCCAAGTATTTAGGTTCTCAAATTTTTCTCTTCCGTTTAGTCTCCCTCTCTGCTCTCTCTTGTTTCCAAGAGCCCATCACCCCTGCCACTCGATGCTGCCCCTTGGCTCTGATCTCCCTCCCCCGATCAGTGCTCGCACCTGATGCCCTCGCCCCCTGTGCGACTTTGCGGCCCCCTCGGCTCTGATCTCGCTTTTCTGACTTCGATCTCCCTTCCTCGGCCCGACGCCCGCACTTAACACCCCCGCCCCCTGTACGACCCCGTGGTCCCCCTTCGGCTCCGATCTCCCTCCTCCGGCCCCGGCGCCTGCACTCGACATCCCCTCCTCCCGTGCGACCCCGCAGCCCCCCTTTGGCTCCAATCTCCCTCCCTCGGCCTTGGCACTCGCACCCGATGCCCCGCCCCTCATGCGACCCCACGGTCCCCTTCCGCTCCGTTCTCCCTCCCCCGGCCTTGATGCCCGCATCCGATGGCCCCGCCCCCCGTGCAACCTTGCAGCCCCTCTCGGGTTTCGATCTCCCTCTCTCGGCCACAGCACCCCACCTGACGTTCCCTGCCCCCCGCATGACCTCGCGGCCCCCTCCCGGCTTCGATCTCACTCTCTTGGTTTCGGTGCCCTCATGCCCCTCGTGGCTCCGGCCAAGACGATTTTTTTGGTCATTTGGGCTGTTATTCGGGCTAGCTTTGATTTGCGCCGGTCTAATCGAGCTCAGGTCGGACTTGGATCTGATGTTTCAAAATATTTCGGGATTAAGCCTGGCCTGAAGCCCAAAATTTTTGACGAGCTGGGCTCGGGTGGGAGCATGTCTTGGCCCGGCCTGGCCTAGTTCCAGCCCTATTGTTAAGAGATAATGTCCTCTTCACTTCTGCAAAATAACTTTACTGCCATGGGCAATCTTCAGGATTCCATTACTGGCTCTTTATGTGTAGCCATTTGAATCCAATTTGCTAAGTGAAATTAGTTTTCTGCCAAAATTGAGTATGTATCGGATCTTGTTCAATTTTTTCGCTGTCCTATCATGCCTTCAAGTTGACTATCCCGATATCCTTGATCGCACAACTCAATCCATCTAGCAAGTAGGCAAAACCCTCTTTGCTTTTTAAAGAGTCAAATAGCTCTCTCTAGCAAATATAGCATGGACTGGCAAAATCTAAAATTTACTAAGAAGAAGATAATGCCTTGTTGGATATCATGAGTGCATCACTGTAGTATCCGTCACTATCGTTACCATTGACCATCGCGTAGTAGCCCTCATCATCGATTCTTGAGCTGCGAGCAATCTCTGACTTGATGTTCCAGCTTGTCATACTGATAGCACTTGATCTTACTTGCATCCTTCGACTTGGATCGCTCTTCTCACTATTCTCTGTCGTTACGCTGTTTGCTGCTTGCTTTTCCAGAAACCATCAATGCTGAGTTCCTGCCTGAACTCGAAGTTTGGTTCTTCCGTTTGAGAACCTCGTTTTAGTGTAATGTTGAGGTAACTTCCTCTATCTTGATGGTGCTGCTTTTTTATTAGAAGAGTAGTCATGAAAAACTCAAAGGATTGTAACGGTGATGAAAGTAAGAGCAACGTCCTGATCTTCTCCTTAACTTTCTCGCCAATACTGAGGAGATCGGTGACAATCCTATAGAAGTTGCTTAGGTACTCTACGCATTCTGTCCCTCAGTCATTCGCAGGTGGTAGAACTGTTTTCAAAAGAGAGCATGTTAGTGAGGAACTTCACATTGTACAATTTCTTCAGCTTTGCCCACAGCACCGTCGAAAAAGTCTCGTTTAGTACATGAATCACCACCTCATTTGCCAAATACAAGTGGATCGTGCTCATATCTGGTGCTACCTCCAAGTCTTCTCTTCTAAGCTGGCTAACCTCTCCTTATATATGAGAATATCGATCAATCCTTGCTGGATGAGCACGCTTTTACCTTCGCTTGTCATAGAAAAATTGCTCTTTCCATCAAATCAGTTGATGTCGACTTTGATTGCACTTGTCATCTTCTTCAATCTTGATCAACACGAATAATTTGGAATTTTGATACCAGTTGTTCTGGTACTAATATGACTGATACCATTTATCGGGGAATCCCTCGTGCAGAATATGGATCTCCGTTCCTAGGATCATGATTGTCGATGTCGATGCCATAAGAGAAGGAAGAAGAGAAAAAATAAAAAAATATATAATTAATTAGGGCATGAAAGGTTTCATATGAGAAATAAAAAAGCTTATAAGATTGGAACTTCCACTCTCAATCTCGTATAATTTTCTCAGAAACTCCAAATTCCTCTTACAAGCTCTCAACTCTCAGTCCCTACAGGCTTCTTTTTAGAGACCCTTCACTGCTCTCTCGGTCCTCACACAGCCTTTGGCCCTCTATCCCTGTTTTATGGTCTCTAGTATGAAGAGCATCTCATCAAGAGTTTAGCAGTCCAAACCGCATTCAAATGGAGTCCTGTAGTTCTTTCAATTCGTATTTGATTGTAGATCAACTTTTGGCCGTCGAATCGTCTTGATCGTGCTGCAGATCACGCAGATCAAGTCCAATACGGAGTTAGGTGTGCTCTTGGCCATTTGATCTTGCCGCAAATCCCATGTGGCCACTTGATCTTGCAGCAAATCCTGTGTGGCCACTTGATCTTGCAGCAAACCTGCGTAGGTGCATTAAAATCCACTAGACCTCATTAAACGATGTTGACCGCATTAAATGAGCATCAAATGAAGTTGTGGAGCACTTCTGCCATTCCTATGGAATGCTCTCTCTCTCTCTCTCTCTCTCTCTCTCTCTCTCTCTCTCTCTTTCTCATAGACCATGTAACACTGTGAAAGAAGGAGGAAAAAAACCTGTTGGGGGACCACCTGGGCAGGGGCCGCGTGCTCGCGTGGGCCGTGTGCCCGTGCATCCGTGTGTTGGGCCAGGATGGCTCCTGTGCCGTGCACATCGCACATGAAATGGGTGGGCGCGTGCATTGTGGCGCCAACCCTACATGCCAACTATGGATCCATTCTCTCTTACCTTTCTCCCTTGTCATGAGGCCCGGCCAAGCGAGTCCTCTCTCTTCCCCCCTCTCCCTCTTCCCTCTCCTTCCTATCCCATATCTCCCTCTCCCTCCCTCCCTCTGTGGCCCTATCTTTCTCCCTTCCCATGGTTCTGGTATCCCACGGTTTGGTACAATATAGACCGGTACCATACCATACTAGTCATTGACCAACACACCTTTCAGAACTGGTTTTGCTGACCCTGATCATGTTATTGGATAAGGTGTTCTCCACATTCACTTCCTTGAAGAAATATGTGTTTGCTACTTAATTTTGATAACCATTAAGTTTGATCTTCTTTATCTCATGATCATTAGTTCCCTTGCATCTTGTTAACAAGACTTGACAACCTTCATGTTAAATATGCCTCGTGAACTCCTGACTAGTATGGGAATTATAATCTATTCAAGGAAGGGAAACTGTGTTACTTCGTTTTCCCATGTTGATGCTTTCTGCTAGTTATAAGCAAACAGAAATTCTTTGTGGACTGATAGACTAGCTTGTTCCCCTTCGTCTATGCAACCCTCTTTTGTTATTTGTTGTAACACAAGGACGTACACCTATTTTATTGTTAGAACATGAAGGGGAAGATATGTTTTTGCTACTTCCACAGTATGTGATCTTTCAAGTCTCAACCAGTGACGTGTGGGTTGAGAATTTTCCCAGCATGCTCCATGGTGATATTTTGCCTGAAGGTTCAGAAACGACAGGTGGCAAAGAAGGATTAACCGGTTGTGGAGACTTTATGTCATTTAAATACACAAACGGAGGGACAGGAATAAGAATAATTTGCTCTCTTTCCATTTAAAGCATTTCCATCAAGTTAATCATTAAGCGGGAACAAAGTCATAAACTCAGAAGCGTTACATCAGCTCTTCAATCTATTATGTATATGAGGGCTCTATCATTTGTAAAAGCCTTTGTGGTTACATGACTACCCATGGAAGGCACACTTAATGTAATGAGCATGGTTAATCTATATCAGGACTCTGATATCACAAATTCAACTGATTAAAAAATTACATACATTCTTGGTAAGCACTAGTGTCTGTACGGGGGCATGGAATGTGAAATAAAATTCTACATCTTTAGAGCACCTTTATCAAGCATTATTAAGCTTCTACTTTAGTAAGTTGTCTGTTATCCTTTCTGCATGAATTAGATAGAGTTGTATTTAAATTTTCTTTTTCAAAGTGCCTGTTATTGGTGTTCATGTTTCCAAGACAATATTATTTGTATTATGATTGGTGGTGTTTGGTTCTCTTTTCATTATATTACAACAGTTTCTAAATGCAAACTTTCTTTTGTTATTAGTTTGGATTGTTTATGAATATCTGTGCTAAAATAATGATATTTCTTTCTGTACAGTTTCTTGAGCAGTATGGAGAAGTAAGCATGCTGGACATAAAAGGTGCTGATGCAAGTAAAGTTATACTTGTAGTTGGAATAATGACTCTTCATTCCTTTGGGGAGGGTTCGGGTGTCGGGGTTTCGTTTGCTGGCTCAAAAGGGCTTTCTCAAGGTCTTCTGGTTACTCTGGCAATAGCTGTGCACAACATACCTGAAGGTTTAGCTGTGAGCATGGTTCTATCATCACGTGGGGTCTCTCCTCAGAATGCGATGCTGTGGAGTTTCATTACATCGTTGCCCCAGGTAAATTGTTTCCATAATTTTGCTTATTACTGGACCTCCATCATTGCATCAGGAGATGTATTGATTGGAAATCTGAAATATGGCATTTATGCTATTTAAGTTTTCATTTTTTTCTTGGATAAAGGAGAATGTGATTTTTATATTTTTTTCAGTTTGACATTTACATTGTCATGCACTACTAAACTTTTTCCTCATTATCTTCTCAAGTGTTGGAAGGGTCTTCTGTGCGTTCTGTGATGATCATTACATCCTAAAAATGGAATTAAATTAGCATGAAGAATGCCAAAACCAGAAAAGCCTAGGCATCATATATTTGTCATCATAGCCAAGTAAACCTACAAGCCTTGTCCTTTTTGTCAACACCCTGTTATTCACAAAATTGCCATTCCCCAAGATGTTTTGGAGACTTATAAGAGTCAGAAAGGATGACTATGAAGTGATAAAGAATTTAAAATAATGTTATTTGTTGAATTTAAAGTATTACCCTGTTTTAGTGGACATTCCTGCCCTTTATTAAAAGATATATTGGCATTATATGTACGTAATGAATAGCTTCTACTCATGAGAATATCCAAATTTTTAATATATATGCATGTGAGTATATGTTATAGATATTTGAGAAAATAAGTCGGGGGATGCCACCTCCTGGGTTCACAAGAGGCTGCCATGGGAAGGAATGCCAAATGGCCGAAATATGTCTGGTTATAAAACAGCTGCAATGCCAGATAACAGCCAATATGACCATTACAACATTGTCTGGTTTTAAGATGCCTTGAAACCATTATGAAGGTCATTAATTAAAACCATAATTTGGGGTTAAATTAAATAATTCCTTCTGTACTATTTATTGATTTTGAAAAATATATTAATGTACATCTCTTCATCTTGGCAGATTGTTATCCTTGACATAACTCCTTTATTGTTGACTTCATGTCTAGCTTTCACTGCCCATAAAAAAGCAGGCTCAATCAGTTTCGGCTATATTTTATTCTATCATAGTCCAAATTCTTGGTTGAGAGAGTTAAAAGTAGTTTCACGTGCATTTTAACAGTTCATTGTTGTGCAATAATAATTCCTTGGCCTTCAAGGTCTCAAATCATTCATACTACAGTTAGCAATAAAGACTATCAGAAGAAAACCTTTGTTTTATTAAAATAATTATGACATTTCTCTAGATCCAGGTTCCTCCTCTTTTCTAACATCAGTATCTGTATCTTGTTTTGTTTCTTTATGATATTGTTGCGAGCTTTTATTGCACAAGACATAACCATATTATTGGTTGTGCATGTCTCTCACTTTTTATCTCCTTTTTTTTTTTTTTTCTCATTTTTATCTCTGTTTTTGTTGCCCCACAAGTTCATCTCGGCTCCTACTTCCTCCTATATAATGTTAGCCAATGCTCCACTTCACAACATTTTGGAAAATAACAAAACCTTTCATGCTTCTTGGATAAAAATCTTCATTAATTGCAGAATTCACAATCTTTTCCCTCTGCTATCTGTGGACCACCTATCTATATGCCTAGTGAGCAACTATGTTGCTTATATCAATTAGAATTTTGCCTTTTTTGGTGTCAGAAATCCTGTTACACCTGCCTCTTTTGTTGCTGTAGATATGTCTGTTTCTTTCTGCTTTGTAATCCTGCTGGCATAATCGAAAAACTCTAGCAACACATGACAAAGGCCTCCAAATTGCAATTATTACTCTTATTGATGATAGCTTATGGACTAAATTTACAAATTTTATTAATTAAATCATACTTTTTTCCTGGGCATTGGATATTGTTTGGGCTTTTTTTTTTTTTTTCAATTTTGAATGATAAATATATTTGAAAATGTGCTTAATATTACCAACTTGCATTACATCTATTCTGCTTCCCAGTGGAAGCAAAATAGATGTGATGGACATGCAATGACTAAAGATTTGAAACTCTTTTTTCTTATGTTTTTGTTTCTATGGTTTCTGCAATATTCTTGTTAATGTCTGATGGACTTCTTGCTCTTTTCTAGCCCATTGTAGCCGTCCCTTCGTTCCTTTGTGCTGATGCATTCCACAAGGTACTTCCTTTTTGTACGGGCTTTGCTGCTGGGTGCATGATCTGGATGGTGATAGCAGAGGTTCTTCCCGATGCTTTTAAGGTAATTATTTAACAGATCAGTACATTTATTGTTATGTGCAGTATAAAGAGAAAATAGATGTACATGGCAAAATTTGTTCAAAGTTGCAGGAATGCCTGTGTTTCATGATCATTGAAAAACTATTATGTGCTACCTATCTTCCTATGAATTCCTTGTGCATTATTCTTTGTCACTTGGTTACATGTGTCATGATAGTTTGCCTTCTCTTTTTCAGGAAGCAACTCCTCCTCAAGTTGCTTCTGCAGGCACGCTTGCAGTAGCATTTATGGAAACCCTGAGCACAATGCTCCAAAGTTTTAGCCATGGCTACAAGTAAGTTCCTATTATTTTTCTATCCACCTTTTTTAAAAAGATTGTCAGTAAATCCAAAATAGAGAAACTTGGGAACTTATCCTTTTTTAAATATATGTGAAGCATTTTCTTGCATGGGCATTTGGTTGGTTCTATCCAAAATCTGTTTGACTTGTGTTGCAGCTCAGAGGATGCCTCTGGCTTTTTGGTATCGCTACTATTTGGTCTTGGGCCATTGCTTGGTGGAATTATCCTCGTCACTTTTGCTCTCGCCTTCTTTCTACAACATTCTCTTCTCACGGGCATGGCCTCTGGCATTGCATTTCTTTGCTGCATGGAGGCCACTCCAGCTTCTTGTGTCTTCAAAGATGGGTTTCTTTACCCTAACATTGTTGCTTATCACCGGTTCTGCCTTATATCACATGCTCATGTCCAGCATCTTAAGGGTTGCTCCTCGCAAGAAGACTTCTGTCAATAATCTCGCATCTTCTGGTCTTTCTGTGAGTGCCCTTACTCTTAGATCATTCTTTGCATGTGGGGCCATCATCCTTCATGCCCTAGCAGAGGGTCTTGCTCTGGGTGTGGCAGCTCCAAAGGCTTAGGGCTTGGCAGACACATGGTTTACCAGTTTCACTACACGGGCTGCCACGAGGTGCAGCTGTCGCAGGCTGTATCTTTGGCACCACCGACAGCTGGCGGGGAGCTGTAGCAGCTGCTGCGTTGACTGGATTTGCAGGCCCTATCTCTGCCATTGGAGCTATACTTGCAGGCATAGACTACAATGGACTTGATTATTTGATGGTTCTTGCCTGTGGAACGTTGCTTCCTAGCTTTAGCACTGTTTTCCAGCGAGCGCTGAAGTTGGACACAAGGAAGAGCACCTATGGGCTTTTGATGGGTCTCGGAGTTGCCTGTGTGTGTTTAACATCCACCAGGTTGGTTTGCCTGCATACACCTTACTGCAATTCAGCACCGGAGGCTGTCACATAGATATCGACTGAATTCTTTTTGTTCTTCTACTATGGGTGCACTTGTGCACAGCTTTGTATCAGCAACTTGATTGCTTTGGAAGCCTACAGTCTGGAGAGTGAAACACAGACCTAGGGAGGCTGAAAATATTAGGAAGATAGAGCCATTAAGTTGATGATCATGAAGGTAAGTAGAGCAGTTACAGCAGTGGCCATGAATCTCTGTAGTTTGTTGGATCGATACAATGGAAATTTAGGATGGACTTGGGTGGAGTGCAGCATATACTGAGGCTTTTGTAATGAAAGGGACAGGACATCAAACATAAAACAAGCTAGTTTGATCCTATTGTTTTCAGTAAAATATATAATGTAAAGAGTGAATTTCTTAGTTTGACAAGCTGTGCATCTTTTGTTTGGCTGCGGAGTGACGTAACACAAAACAATGAGTTGAGAGTAAACTACCCTTGCCTTTTTAAAATGGATTTGCCTTGCTCCGGACTTTAGGCTAAGTTGGGAAAAATAAGGGGCTGCCAGCCTGAAAAAAGTTGGCTGCAAGTATATACTTTTAGCCCTTCACTGATCCATTCTGTTTACCTCGCTTATGTAGTTTATATTCCTAGGAAACAAAGCCATGAATAGATCCTCCAAATCTTTTACTTCCTTGGGATCAAGAGTCTCTGGACAACCTCAGCTGGAGAAGAGAGTAACAAGTCTGTCACCAATTATGTGGTGCACTTCATGATGCCAATTCAAAAGGAGCAGTGAGGATGCTGGAAGATTTTTTGTGTTACGTCTTTTAGTTACCAAGCATCTTTAAAATAAAATGAAAGAAAAAATGAAATTGGGTTCGAGAAACCTCCACAAACATATGGACACAATTGATTGCATGAGCATCCCTCCCCAAATGTTTAAATATGTAAGTTTGATTTATTGCAAGAACATTAAATTAATTGCTCTCTAGCTACACCAAACTAAGTTCAACTTGTCAAAATTATCAAATCTTGTTGGTTGATTTTATAAATTTAATTCATCGATCATTTTTAAATAAGAATGCTTCAGCATACATTAATTTATATTCAGGTCTATTTTATAGTTTGATATGTTTTTTAAATATTTTATAGTTTATCAAAACCATGATTACGGGAAACTAGTAACTTTATAATCAATTAATCTTTGTATCTGGTGATAAATCTCATAGAGTCAAGCCAATACATCTCTTCCACCTTCCTTATTTTTCTTTAACTCGCCACCAATGCAACAAACAAAGCCACCAAAAGGTCCAAAACCAATCCCACAAAGCCTCCTATCATAGCTCTGATAAGTCTTATCAGGGAATTTCAGTAAACAAGACAATCGTATAATTCGAATCTTGCAATTGCCGGTAAGTCTCACATACTCCTTATATAACCCTGCCCTGTATAATTTCAAATCGTTTTCTTCTTCATTAGGGAAGGGGAGGGGTTAAAAAAAGAGGGAAAACAGTCCATACCTAAAATTTCTTTGCTTGTTCCAAAAGGAAAATAGGAATATCCACCCTTCTTCCATGCGTAAATGTTGGGCCTTTGGGTCCTTTCATGGGAGCATCAGGAGCATCGACATGTTGCTTGTCTTGAGCACCCTCAGCTTAGAAAAATCCATGCTCGATCACAACCTGATGAGCCATGTAATCCTGAGAGCTACCTCTTAATATATTACATGCAATGGTCCCAAGAGATAATTAAATCATGCGGTATATGCTCAAACAATAATTTTTTATGTTGCACAGTTGATAAATTATCATGCCGGCATTTAGCCGTTCATTGCAAAATAATGAAGCATGTAGCAAGACTCCAATTTATTTAATTGGATCTATTTCAAGGCAAGGAGCAACCGACATCCAAGCAAGTAAAATAAAGCCTCTGTCTGTCTTTCTTTTTCCTTTCATCCTTGCAAGTTTCAGCTAAATCCAGCATGTTCGATACTACAACTCATAAATTAGAAAGCATGGCGAGCCTGTAAGGAGCTGGGGTCGAGGCATTGTTTATAGAGCACGATCCTCCGTGGTACTATGGAATGCTATGTATTAAGGATGGTTGCCTTCTAAAGATGAGCTGTGATCAAAGCATATACCTATCATTCATAGTGTGCATTGTTTGATAGCCATCTAGAGATAACATTGTTGTGCATTGACTATATCGTAAAACTATATGATAAAATCATTATTTGTTGCCTCTCTTAAATTTGAACTAAATCGATAATGATTTTTTTTTCTAAGCAACATATGAAAGTTAATTCATATTTATACTTGTTAATATATTTCTCTCAATAAAATATTTATTTAATACAGTACTTCAATTTTGATGGATGACTATGTATCTAATAATAAGTAGTATTCATTTTTTTGACAATAAAAAATTCTAATGGTTAAATCTTCAATGATACATCATGAGCTATTTAGTCTTGAAAATTTATAATGAGGAAGGTAATTATAAGCGGATCTCCATCGTATTTTACTTGTTTCTCTTTTATCACTATACAAGTAATTAAAATATGTTCTAGTAAAGTGTGAAAAATATTAAATAGTTAATATTGCATGGAATAAGTGCTCTTTATTAAAAAACTTAGATGCATGAAAAAATAATAGAATTATTCACAAGATGCATGCCAAGCTAAAAAAAAAACATCCTTTTTTTTTTCTTGATCTTATTTCTCTAAATAAATTTCAGAAAATTCTATGATATTTCATGTAGAATTTCTCTATTGACATTAAGAGCAATCCAAAGTTGGAACAAAACACGTGTGTATGGAATTATAAGCTTGTGCTAAACATCCATGCTACAAAATCCATGAAGAGATAGCTAAAAGCTAGTTGACCATTTATAATGTACACTCTTTACATACATATAATCATTATTATATATCGACAAGCCCAAATAGCAAAAATAAATCTATAATTTATTTTTTTTAAAAAGGATTCAAATGCCATCCATCCCATGATCCAGAATCCCTTCCATAAAAAATAAAATTAAAAAAAGGAATATTTCTGCTAGCAGAGAGAGCACAATCATTTTGGACAAAAAAAAAAAAAAAAGACATAGCAATAAAAAACACGATGCTCATGATGCATTGAAATTCCGTTACCATAACATGCAACAAGTAATTAGAAAGAAAACTTCATAGCTACCTATTGAGTTTCTTGGTCCATTATTGTGTGACCCATTCCATCACAGATTGAGAGTACATATATAGAGGGTAGAGATGGCAATGAATTAGAAATGGATCGGATAGGCTATTATCTATACTAATCCTATACTTGTCTCGGTGCAGGACATATAGAATGCATTTGGTTAAATGAGAAAGGTCAGATGGGTCAAGCTAAATAAGTCTACAAAAATTAATATCTTAATATTATATATATATATATATATATATATATATATATATTGTTTTGTAAAGAAAATTTGTGAAGAGATGTATGTATACATCTAGATCACGTTAGAACATTATTTTATGAACAAGTTTCCATATATTCCATTATCATCATATAAATCCATTCGATGTCAAAAACAATCACACACAAAACATACATAAATTACCATCCTCAAAATAGAGTCTTCGTAGGAGGGTTAGTACTGTCTTTAAAAAAAAAAAAAAAAAAAAGGGTTAGGTATAACGCCATAAACCACCCACTTTTCCGCATATTCTAACAGTAGTACCACAAGCCAGTGGGTGTTGCACTTATGCAAGGGTGCAAAATTTGGTGTTACTAGAACCGTTTCATTTTTAAGTAGAGTAACAACGATAGAAAGATACATACATCCGCAATACCGTCTTCCACGAGTGCAAAGGAAAAGAAATGTCAGCCAGCCGCACGGTAGGAAAGGAGGGGAGGGTCGTATCTTTCCCGCGAAAGAATGACTCACTTTCCTTCGCGCCATTCGACCGATGGATCGCGCAAAAGTCGCTTTGAGAGATGTGCAAGGTGATGAATGGGAGAGTTTGGAGTGTTTGATAGCTGTGGGGTGCGATCCGACGGACGATGTCAAGTAAGAAGATCAGTCCTTCTTTCGGGTGGAATATACAACCCGAACAAAAAAAAAAAAAAAAAAAAAAAAGAGGGGGATGATATCTAGAGGAACGAAAGCAAAACCGCGGTGAGGGAAATCGAAAACAAAATCGCAGAGAAGGGGGCAAGAGATCTGGAATCTTGCTATTTCCTCCATCTGTTTAAATCCGAGAACTACTCGGAATAAATTTATCCTGCCCCTCGTCTTCTCATCCCCTCCTTAATCTCGCCTTCCTGCCTTGCGGTGGAAAAAGAAAACGATCCCTTCCAGGGTTAGGGTTTCCGCATGATTTATCCTGTTTTTCGATCTTTCTCCTGATCGATTCCACCAATCGGGCCGATCCGGTGTCGTACCCGTCAGATTCTTGGGTGGATTTGGGCTCCGATGATGGAATCGTCCGGTGGGAACTCGGATTCCTACAGGAGCCAGAGCGCCGGCAGCGGAGGTTCTTCGAGGCGGTACGGGGTTCACTTCTCGACCTCCAACTTCATCCAGGCGCCGCTGTCCGCGCTTTTGGAGTACTCCGGGATCTTGCGTCCGAGATTGAGTCACCCGGAGAACGAGAGCTTGATAAGTGGAGCTGCCGTTAGTGGCTTGCGAGAGCATGTCTCCGGCCGGCTCGATGATTCTGCCGTCGCCGGGGCTGGCGGCGATGGGGAGGTGTCGATAAGGATTATCGGCGTTGCGGATCAGGAGACTTTGAGAGTGGGTTCTGGCCAGCCGCAATCACTGGATGTTCGTACGGGGAGAGAGGGGAGTTCTAGTAGTAATGGTCTTACTGCTGAGACGATTCCGGCTATATCTGAGAGGCAGGGAAGTGATGGAGGGAGTGATGGAGGGGCTGGAGAGGTGGCTTCTTCCTCGTCCTCATCTCTTCCATCATCGATTTCTGCAGTTGGTCCCCAGAGCACGGAGGGTGAGGCGAATGCTACGGGAGGCAACAACAGGGATTCATCGTACCAGAGATACGATATACAGCAGGTTGCGAAGTGGATTGAGCAGATTTTGCCGTTCTCGTTGCTTCTGTTGGTGGTGTTCATCAGACAGCATTTGCAAGGTATATTTTGTGAGTCTCTGCTTTGAATTCCTAGCAGCATGTCATTTGTGTTTCTGAAAATCTTTGGGAAATATCATATGAAGATTAGAATTTCTGATGGCACAATGATGGTTACTTAGCGCACACTTAGAAGTTCATTCTGTAAAGGTATTGCCCTCTAAGTCTCCCTGGGCCATAAGTTATCATTAGTATAAATTTTTTGATAATATATGGTTTTATCATAGTTTGCAGTTATATACTGCTAACATTTTATCTTTTATGTCAATAGTCAGTTATGAGGCATTTGCACCAGGCACCTGACATTTTGGTTGTATGATGGATATGATCTATGAATATAACCCACTTCCTGATGATTCTGGAACTTAAGTCTTGATGAAATCTTACGCTACTTCGTAAAGATAAATTAGTTCCAATAATTTGTGTTTTGATTTTGACTATTATCGTTCATAGCAACAAAGATTATGGTGTTATACCTAGTGCTTGTCATTGGATTTAGAAACAGAATAATGCTGGGCATACTGAAAAAGATAGAGGCCATGGGTAACCACATCTAGTTCACTTAAAAACAAAGTTAAAGTTGGTTGCCAGCATGCCACTATTGTATGCCTTTGGTTCCAGGAATGAATCCTTGATCAGGGAATTTGCATCAAGCAAGTTATGAAGGGTATGCTACGAGAAAATTATCCAGGATCATTGGTCTGTGTAATGTTGGTTCCATGGTGGAATTTCTAAAAAGCTGCTGCACTGTATGTCAAATTATTATAGCTGGTTAATAGTGATGCTTGATATGAGACGAGGGGCTACTTCTCTCTGAAATCTTTCCTCCATGTCTTCTATATTTGCTGTTTCAATGCTCCCTGGGCTCAAATTCTCCTCTGCACCTGCTCCTGCTTCAAACTACTAATATTTTGACACAAGTTTGAAATAGTAAAACTGTTTTAGAATTCTCTATTTTTTCAAATCCACTATTTTTTTAGTAAATGCTATTTTACATTAGAGATGGATGTTTCATTTGCTTGACTTTGAGTTGATTGTAGCCCTTTTCATTGCCTAGATGCTATAATCATAAACAGCACTTCTTTTATATGTGAGGATGTTGTGAATTACATGAATGAACAACCATCTGCTGGTTAATCCTACTGTATTTTTTCAGGCTAAAGTGGTTACTATTCATGAAACCTGATGCCTTTTCACTTCCTAATCATCATATGATGGAGATATCCATGTAATTATAGTTCTTTTTTTCTTGTTACTACTTTTAAGTTTGTAACCTTTGTTGGTGGATCTACAGGTTTCTTTGTCACGATTTGGATTGCTGCTGTGATGTTCAAGTCTAATGATATTTTACGGAAACAGACTGCTCTAAAGGTTTGTCATCTCTATTGTAAATTTTCCTTTTTCTAAAGATATGCACCAGCTCCACTCTTCTGCAACCTTATGTAAGCTCTATGCTATTATTTGTATCAGGGTGTTGTATAACAGTATTACTGAGAGAAATATATGATTTGTTATCTGGTTACATTTACCTTTTTCATTTGCCTTTTACCCCTTTATACATTTGAGAATACAGTGGTGATTTGCCACCACTCAATTTTGGATCTCAGATCCCCCCACTGGGGAGATGGTGCGAATTAGCTGAGCTAATAGATGTTGACACCTTTTCCCCTTATTAAAGTTGCATTCAGTGTGATGCTGCAGTTTGCCATCGTATTTGCTAATGTGTTGGAAAATGCTTTTCAAGTCTAACGCCTTAATTATACAAATGTGATAGTTGCTTTCTTTTCTTTTCTTTTTTCTGCAATGCTTTTTATAATGTTTTGAAACTTGTCTGCATATTGATGAGAAAGAATCAGGGACCTTATTAGTGTTAAGAGCTTCTTCGGATTTATTTTTGGTCATTAGATGGGAACATAATTTTCCCATAACCTAATCTAGTTATTTTAGCTACTGATTATATTGGACCTATTCCATGGTTCAACTGGATTCCTGTACTTGGCAGAGGGATGAATTTCCTACATTATTCAACACCTGTTCTAATATTCAATATTTTGTACTCTCCATTTTGCTTCAATCATTATTGATTTTGCAGTTGGTGCATTTTGCTCAATCCTCTCAAAGAAAGTGGCAATGCTCATGCAAAGACTCCTGCCAATATTCATGTCTTTGCCTATGCTACAACAAGTAGCAATTATAAAAGGGTGCCAGCACAAGCCTTACCACTTTCAAACTAGCTTAGGACAAACCTAAAAATTGCACAACTATAGTCCCATCAACAGTGTCAAACTTATCACCTTTTTCTAGAATCCCAAGTCTCTTTTCCTAGGCAATCAAACAACAAAACAAATAAGATCACCCTTCCTTGCTCCCCCCTCTCTTTCCCCTTTCGGTCCATCCTCCCATTGCAGCAATATTATCAATTAAGAGATTGCAAATGTTTCTTTGGTATCACACTATTGATCCTCTTCAGCGGCATTTGGTTATCATTTAAGGATGACAACCCTATATCTCACCCATCATTACTTTATGAATGTTTCATGAAGATTATTTTAAGCAATTAATCAAGCGAGGTCTTGGGCTTATTAAGAAGCCCTTGTATTTTGAATCAGTATTTAAACCCAATTGGAACTGCTTTTCATTTGCTGTTTGGCTGATTTGAGCCCTTGAGTTAAACACAACTCTTACTTCATTGTAAAGACTCTTTCCAAGTTTAGGGGAATTTTGTGATTGCATGAGTTTGAACTGCATCCAATAAGGTAGACCTTCCTACTTGCCAATTGGCAATATAGGTTCCTGGCAGTCTATTTGCCTGAATTTGCTTTGGCCCAAAATATGGCACCGATTACTAGAGAATCCATGCCAGTTCAAAATCTGTCATAGAATCTGTTCAATATATGGAGCCTTTCCAACTTTAGGTCATGCTTTTTAGCTGGTTTGATATTTGATGGGAAAAGGCTTTGGTGGTGTTGTCGATGATGATATCTAAACCTCATGCTATAGGCAAGGCTAAGAAGTTAAAAAGATATAAAGAAACAAATTACGAATATCTATTTAACATTTCATCTTCCTTGGTAAAGGAAGGTTTGAAAGTGTTGATATGGTGAACATAGTTTATGATTCTAAGATTTCATATGTACCATGCTAAGGATTCACTGAACTTGCTTGAATCGGGTGGTTCAAGGCATGCTGAGCTGTACCTGCACAAACCGGTGAGGTTTGGCCTTTCGATTTGGAATGCCAACAATTAATGGACAAGGAAGAAGAAAGGAAGAAAGAGAGAGAGAGAGAGAGAGGAGAGGGGAGGGAAGGAGATGGATGCTGGCGGAGGCACTGGTGGTGGCCATCAGAGGGTTGTGGGGGCCCTTAGAGGGCGTCGAGGCCTCCAAGCCTTCGTGTCCTCCATGATCACTTAGAGAGAGAGAGAGAGCTAGAGGAAAAGAAAGGGAGGGGCAGGTAGCGGGGAGGCTACTAGTTGGCCGCTATGGCCAGAAACAACAAACCTATTACCAGATTCATAGTGCACTTGTTTCTTTAAAAAAGCCATGAAATAGAGTGAGACTGTATTTCTGGCAGTCTCCCCGCCGCATTCGCCTTCCTCTTTCTTTCCCTCCCTCCTCTCTTTATCTTTCTCTAAGCTACCTCTCATGAAGGATGCGGAGGCTCGGAGGTAGGGCTGGAATTGGAATCGGGCCTGCTTGAGGCCCATCGGGTTGGGCAACTTTGAGTCGAGCTTCAGGCTAGGCTGACAAAAATTGGACTAGGTTCAAGCTGAGATTTAGAGCCCATTTGATTTTCGGGTTGGGCTTAGGTATACCTTTGGCCTGACTTAAGCTCGGTCCAACCTCGAGCCAATTCAAGGCCAGACAGTAAGCCCAATTGAAACTAGGTGATCTAGAGTAATCTCTATCATGTGATTGGATTTCGATGTCAGATCTAGGTGTCATTGACGATATGCCTAAAGCCCCTAAGTGCAGGCCCCATCATCTTCGCCTACTGTCTTTGAGGGTGTTGTTGCTTTCAAGGCCAAAGCAAGTGGGGGCGATCCATGATTCCATTATGCCAAATATGGACCACGATTCAATCCACGGCATTCCATCTCGTGTGAAGGGGATAAAACCTTTATCTCCACCAATGCTTTCTTGCTAAACAAAGGCCACAATTCAATCCTTTCGGCCACATATTAGAGAGAGAGGAAGTGGGAATAAAAACCGAGGTGGGGAGAGTGGGAAACTGGGAAGGGGATAGTTGCCCCTATCCTCCATTATTTATCTTTACTTTAAATCTTCTTTCTTTAAATCTTCATCTCCACCAATGCTTGCTCCACCCTCTCCTTCACCCCCCCCCCCCCCCCCCCCCCCAGCGGTGCCTTTCAAAAAAAAAAAAAAAAGATTCCTTTCTGTGGAGGAGAGTTGTTTTTTTTCCCTTGTTTCTGAGGGTGAACCAAGGCAGTGCCATGGAGGGCTTCTCAATTTGGTTAGTTTATTGAATATTTTAAAATTTATGTTTTTTGATTTTTTTCCCTTTTTGAAGGGAGTACAAGGAGGGTGGAGTGTTCGGCAAATATGGGGTCCTTGGTGAGGGGGTGGTGAGCAGACAATGGAGTCTTGGTAGGGAAGAGAAGCACTGGCAGTGGAGAAGGAGAAGATTGTACTTTTTTAATTTTTTCTGGGCTTGCCCAATCAGGTTCGAGCATGGGCTCAGGCTTGGGTTTTAAAAAATTTCGTGCTTAAGCCCGGCCCAAAGTCTGAAAAAATTTCAGGCCATGCTTGGGTAGGGGTGTAGCCTGGCCTAGTTTGACCTATTTCCAGCCCTACCTGGAGGCCTCAATGGCCTTTAAAGGCCCCTGTGGCCCCCCGATGGCCACCTGGCATCTTCGCTGGCCTGCCTCCCTCTCCGCCCCCCCCCCCCCCCCCTCCCCTCTTTTTTTCTTTCCTCCTTGATTCCCTCATTTTTGTGTCAATTTGAGACGATATGGGGGCGTGTTGACTCATACCACTGGCTGGCCAGCATGGGATCTAGTTTCGAGTCAACGGTCTCAGCTAAACTAAGTTTGTATGAAATACATCAAGGCAAGGGGAGAATTAGGTATTCAAATGGGAAAATATTTATTCCGGAGATTTTAGGAAGACGAGCCCCTAGGAAGATTTAATTCACAAGTTACTACAGTGATTGCAAGTTGAACAGGCTTATCATTGACTTGTTTCAAATGGAGAAAGAAATAAACATTGGGTTGAGAATGGCTTCAGCTGGAGTCATTATTAACGATAGCTAGTGGATGAGCATTGGAAGTATTGGCAAATTTTGGCTGTAGGTCTTGCAGCATAAACCCACTTAAATGGTATTCAGCTATCCTGAATGATTGCCTCTCTTTAAGAGGCTAGAGGAAGGGTTGGGGAGGCCGTTTGAAAGGGACACAGCTGTATTCCATCTCTCTGTGGACTGCACAATCTAACTGCTGATAGTTTCTTTAACACATACTTCAGTCTCTAACAATTTACCAAATTTCTGCTGCCGTTTGCTGTATAGAACAGCTAGTCATGCCCCTCAGTCTTGGCTTGTGTTCATATTATTCTCGCTTCCCTATTATGACTCAAAGGCTGATGCGTTTACAAATCAGTTAAATGTATTTAAGCAGAAAGAAATCAACATTATGGGGTTATTGAGTCTCTGTTGTGTAGGCTTTTGTTAGAAGGTAGAACATGTTTTAGGGATATTGATATTTTATTTTTTTGGCTGGGACCCATCTGCTTTTTGTTTTCGGAGAGAAATAATTGGTTAGAACCATTCTACCTCATGTTACTTGGACCATCCAATAAAAAATCAACGCATCATCCATTATTGGAAAAAAAGGTACATTGTTATCCTAGCTCGGTTGAAAATTTGAATGAAAAAAAGTTCACTGCTAATCATGGTTAGCTTACTGACATCTTTTGATTCTTTGAATGAAAACAAGTTCACTTTTTTTGGATGATATGTTGACTTTTATTAAATAGTCCAAGGTACACATGTTAGAATGGTTCTAACCAATAATTTCTCGTTTTCGGATGATGCATTAATGAAATAATACTAAACAAATGATCCTATGTGGATTATATCTGACATTTATTATTGTTTGTTGGTTTCTGCAGGGGGGGAGAGAAAAATATCTGTGCTTATTGGGATTACATTAGTTTTCATGATTCATGTGTTTGCAGTCTATGGTGGTACAGGAATGATGACCTTCTGTTCCCACTGGTCATGCTTCCTCCAAAGGAAATACCACCTTTTGGCATGCAGTTTTCATCATTATGGTGAATGGTATTTACTTTACCGTTACAAATGAGTATTTGATTATGCATGCAACTTTCTTCCTGAATTTATATATGCTCTGATAGTATTAATTTCTGAAGACATTTAATGAATAAAATTGCTTGGGAAAAAAATTCATGTTTTGGATATTTTCATTCATAGTGTTTTGTTTCAGTAGTAAAAAAATACTTTACTCTTGCTTTATCTCATGTTGCTATTTTATTGCTTTATAGTCATGGAAAATTTCTTGGATGAGGCAATTACATTTGACCATATGTTTACTTCCTACCATTTTAACATTGAATGCTGTGTTAATTTGGACTTATTGGAACCATTTTTAGAATTAGAGGTATCTCATTTAATGGAATGTCTGGAATCTTTTATTTGTAACAATTTTTTCTTTATACATCATTTTGTTGTTGTTTATTTTATTCCTTTATTCATTTCTCCTTAATTTTATCTCCCATGTGACTTGGTATATGTTCAGTCAAGATGGTTATCCTAGGTGTAATAGATTGTAAAAGTGCCTGAAATCTGCTTCAAGGTTGATATGTGCTTTTTCTTGTATATTTTGTGCTTGGCTGTGTCCTCTTCTCTCCTTTCTGGAGGCTCACCTGCACACACTTCACCATATTCATATGCTTTCTCATAACTTTTTTGTTCTACACTCTGTCCCATTAATTTTTCTGTTCCACAAGTTTTGACAATTATTTCAAGGACCGGTGGTCTGGGGGTTGGAATATGTGTTTGCATGTTTTAGAGCCAGTTGGATGCATGATCGAATTCAAATGGATGACTTGAACTAATTTAAATACAAAAATGCCTGTCTGGGCAAGTGTGATTTAGTCTAACAACTTGATGGTTCTTACCCAAATTTGTAACTTCATCTAACATTATAGGTGATGTAGTTTGGAATGGAATCCCAAGTTAAAAACTGATCCAGGTGGGATGGACCATTGGGAAAGTTGAATCAATTTGTAACTATTTTACTGAAAGTGATTAATTGCCCTTGTTCAATTCCACTATATCTTGTGTTGTTGAACAGCATTTTAAGATCTTCTGTAAGTTTCGATGGCATTCTATTGTTGGTTTGTATGTCCTTTTGGTTACTTCATGTCATATTTGAATTAGAGGAACAGGGAAGTTCTTGCTGAGAATCAATGAGGTTGTCATTCAAGGAATGTATTGAAGTGATATGAAGTGATCACAATGTGCAATAGATGTAAATCTTCTCTGGACATGTTCCTGCAAAGCTGATCTTGTTGTGAAGGAAGGTAAATTGTTGGAGCAAATGCAGAAGAAATGGGATTAAGGAGGGGTATTCCTTTCCTCCATTATAAAATATTCACCTCGAGTCGTCCAAGTCTTGACTAATTAAAGGGGCTCAGCTGGCCGTCTGCCTTATGCTACCATCACTTCCAAGGAACCCTTCCTGTTTTGGTTTAATATGATGGATTGCATACTTCGAGAAAATATATCTGGAGATTGAATTGGGTGTCTTGACATGTTGGACTGGAACAATAAGACATACTGTTGCACTATGTGACACTCCACATTTTTATGTTGATGACAATTTTGACATGACTTTCATCTCCTTAGTAGTTGGTGTAAATTTTGATATCACTTAATGGTGTCTGTAGTTTTATATGACGAATTAATTAATATTGCATACTCTGTGATAATACGCAAACTTGCATATTGCATCTTGCCATATTAGATTCTTTTGGTTTACTTGATATGAGCATTGCCTTCCTAGTCATGTTGAAAAGGATGTGTAGGGTGGCAGTCGTGTCAGATCAGGTTGTATATAGGTCAGGTCAGATGCCGGTCAGGTCAGGAAATTATAACCTGAACCTGACCTATTATTAAATAGGTCAGGATTGAAACTTGAATCTGTATTTTAATAAACTAGTAACCTAACCTAACCTGGTTAACTATTAATAAACTGGTCGAGTCCACTAGCAAACTTGTTTAGCTATATAACCATTTAACACACTATTAAAACTAGTTAACAGTTAACTGTTTGGCACAACAAAGCTGGAGTGCACAAAAATATTAACTTAAAAAATGCATTTGGTGACAGTAAGCGCATTGTAATAGATAATTTTACCAACTTAGCTATCCAGTAAGATCATTTTGAGCTCAACCAAACAGCAAGAAACAAATGCTTGGATCTTGATTTTACAAGCATAGGGATGATGAGTTTTAGAAAATCAATCCTGGTACCACCAGGACCCGATCTTCCTCATGAAAAGAACCCAAAAAAAACAATTTTGCATAGCTCAAAAAAATTGAGCCATCAAATGATAAGCTACGGTAACAATTAGCAACAGAAACAATATTACAAACACTCAAATTCATTAGGTCTTATGGGAGAGGGAGAAAAGAAAAAAAATGCATGCCTTGGAAGTTGGAGAATGAGGCTTGAAGTGGTGGTGGTGGCTCCCGGGATGTTGTCCTCCACATTGCCATCCATGGTAGAGGCGCAACACCTGAGCAGTGCCTCTCGCATTCCTTGCTGCTAAGAAGAGCCTGGAATGGAGGCCCAGAGGCACCAGATCCCTCCCTCGAAAGCCAAAGGTAGGTGGAGAAATGAGCTCGTGAGCATTGGCCATCTTGATTGGCTATGGAAGAAAGGGAAAAAGTGATTGAAGGTGGGATGAATTGCCTTGAGATCTCAGAAGAGGAGAAGCAGAGGAGGGGGGAATTGGAGTGCATGGCTACAAGATGAATAGTGTGGAGAGCAGGGTGTGGTCTCTAGGTTTCAATCTCGATCTCTCTTTTTACTCTACCCACAGCTTGGGGAGATCCACCATGGGGCAATGAGGCTGAGGTGAGGAGAGAAGCCCAGGAAGAGCGAGGTGGACTGGAGGAGTGACAGGGATAGTGGATGGTGTTCCTCTCTTTGAGAAACCCTCACCCAATCGTTGAAGATGGAAGAAGTCTCCATAAGCCAAAATAAGAAAAAGTATATAAACGGGTTTAGAGCAAGGGCAATCGGGTTTGCGCGGGCATTGTTTAGCTCATAATTTAGTTTGGTAAATGGGTTTGATCAAACATGTTTAAACCGACCTAACTTGATTAGTATTAAAGGGTTATGATCCTGGAACTTAAACCCGACCCATTCAATAAACATGCCAAGATTGGTGACTTGTTTATAACTGAAACCTATTTAGCCCAACCCAAACATGTTTATTGCAAGTTGGATACGCGTTGGGTTGACGGGTTGGGTCATTATTTGCCAATCCTAGATATGTGCCATGTTGTCAAACTTTCCCCTTGCTTCTATGAATGACCTTTTTTCTCTATCCACTTAAGTGGATTTTCAAATATTTATAGGTTGGACATTATCATTGATTTGTAAATTTGAAATTGTTAGATGATACTGTTAATTATGCAATTTGCAAATCATGCTGCTATAGTGCCGTAGAATGTTTATGAGTTTAGCATGTATTAAATTTGCAGATTTATGTGCAGATTGGTCACTCAAATGTGTTGACTTTCTAGTTAATACAAAACGTGTAAAATAATTTAAAATATTAAAACTGTAAAAAAATGATAACAGGTGAAAATAATGCTAATATCAATAATTCAATGCTTTCAAATGCATGTGTAGTTGTACATCTTACAAATAAAGTATGATGGCATTTTGTATTGCAACTATTTGTTAGCTATTTTCGGAACTCACAAAGATTGTTGTAGAAAGTGAGATGATCTTCAATCTTTGTTTGGTCATGTCCTCAAGCCTTCTGTAGAGGCAAGGGTAGTAAATACCCATGCTTCTATTTTAGTGCTAATAGAAGTCCGGGATAAATGAAGCAGCAGAGAAGAAAGGAACGACAGAAAAGCTTCATTTGCAAAGGGTAAGAGAGATGGATTGAACTAGGCTAGTTGGTATTTTATATTTTTTTAGGATAGGTTAGACATTAAAGCTGGAGTAGATTTAGATTTTTCCCTGTAGATTTCAAGTTGCTTCCCAGTTAAATCACCCATCCCTGAAAAGCTTGACTGATTTTTTTACGATAAATCAGGGATATCTGATTTGAATCCTGTTCTGTGGAATGCTGATTCTTTTTGTGTTCTGACTAGGATTTTTACTGATCCGGTCTGGAACAGGAGATCTGTGGTTTGAAACAGTGAGTTTTTAAACCCTTCATGAATCCTTTGGAAGTACATAAGTGGCCTCTTTTCTGTGCTATCTATTCTTTATAAACATTATTAGAATTTGGGCGCATCCTTTTATCATTTAATATAGAATTGTTTGTCTAAAGGTTATTGCTTGATTTTAGTCTGGACAGTTTTTAGGATTAGTCTTACGATCAAGTAGCTATCTTTTTCACAACTGCACTTTCTAATGTGTTGGCTACATTATTGTGATTCCTCATAAGCTATAACTTCCCAGATACTATGGTGCGCCAGGCAGCTATGGTGTCAAGTGTGTGCTGCTTATGTACTACAAAAATGGCCGGGGCCGTAACTATCGTAAGCAGGTAATCTGGTTGTTCTTATGTTTTATACTTATTAAATGTCTCTTGGTTGAGTTTTTTTTAAAATGAAAATTTAGATGTTGAACTGGAAATTTAAGAAGTGAAATTTATTAAAAAATCCTAAATGGGGCCAATGATAACTGACATACTTTGCTTCCACAGACACCAGAATGGACTATCATGAACTGCTTATTTAATTGAGAATAATAAATGTGCGTAGGGTTGCAAGATGCTGTCATACTTAACTTTGCAACCAACATTAATCAGTTGGTTTAGATTGCTTGGTTCTTAAAGGGGCCAAGAGGATGGTCTACCTCATCAGTTCGGTCTGGTATGGCATTTGGGGCCAAATATGCCAGTGTGTTGGTTATAAAAAAGGTAACCAAAGAGTTAAAGTTTTGGCGGCGGTATTGGTATTTCACATCAGAAGTTATGAGAAGGTTTTAACAATGGTTGCTCTAACTTGGATGGGTTAATGTTCAGTATAAGGCAGAACATGGCTGCAACTTTGTGAATGACTTGGACTATATGTTTTAGGAGGCAGTGTCGAATATGGTGATAGTGGACGTTAACTTTGTATGTTGAATTAAAAGCTCTTTAGGTGATTTCTAGTGGAGCAGACCTCTTATTCTTGCGATAAAATAAGTATTAGGTTGAGTATCCGCAATCACCATTGATGCAAAAATGAGTAGTGGTAATTAGTCTATCTTAATGAAAAAAAGATAACAACCTCATGTCATGTGAGTTATGACATACTTATGCTAAATTTGTATACAGATTCCAGTATGGACTACTCATCCTCATTTAAAATTCATTGTCATCTACATGTGGAATTTGTCATAACTGTTTTTCGCCTTTCTGATCATAAGAAATAATGAAATGCAACTTTTTTAGTAGAGATTCTTTGTTGTTATTGCTTGTAAAATGTTAAATATTAAATTTTTCCCGTCAACAGCTTCAAGAAATGTATTGCTCATTTATTTTCTGCAAATATACAGCACATTTATTTAGAAATCTGGAGCACATTCCTCGTAGGTAAAATCCACAACACGACATCCATTCCTTGGATGCTTCATATATTGCAAGAGTGCTCAATTATGACACAATGATTATAATAGGCATATGCAAGAATATCGAGAATAACTCATTTTGTTTGGGTGGAATTGATAGAAGTATTTCCTTTTCACAAGACTCAAAATCATATTGGAACATTATAGCATTTCGATTTTATTGTTTATCAACTTTCAGACAAGACATGCTTGAAAAGGTAGGCATGCTAGACAAATCCCACCTGTTATATGATTATCTTCATCCTCTAAAACATAAAACAAAAGAAAAGAATGCTTGAATCTGTCTTTTACATAATAATGGAGTCGAGTCCACATAAAGGACAACTGCATTTGGTCTCACTCACTTGACAGTCAACTGTTGATCCATCGGCAAGTTGTTTTTGCATCTAAGAAAGTCAAAAAAATGAAATAGCCATGGCATAATGCTTAATCTCAAATATTTAACAAGTTATCATGACCTCTTTAGATAAACAAAATAATAATAACTGTTCTGTAAGCCATTTCCTTTCTTATTGAATACAATTGGTCCGTAAAAAAATACAGACTAATGTAAATCCTATGAAAGGATTCATAGTCCTCAGGTTTATTGTAATACATGAAGGACCTTGCTATATTCTCTCTGTTCCAATTTTCTGAGTCTTTTTTGTCTTATTTGGAAGTTTTTTTATCTGCATGACATGGTCTGAGCTTATACAGTTTTCTGCTAGTCTAGTATCAAAGTGTATGAAATGAAGGCTTGTAAATATTTATAGCATAGGATACCTTGTAAATTGTGATTTTTTTTTTTTAAATTTAAGTTTGTTTGGGTTATTATTTTATTCGAAAGCTTGATCCAAGTATTATGTAGGTTTCAGTTTTGAAACCTGTTAACAGTCGATTGTAAGCGAAATTGTTGAGTTACTTCCAAATTCTTTCAGGGTCAAATGCTAACCCTTGTGGAATATCTCTTACTTCTGTACCGTGCTTTATTGCCAACTCCCGTTTGGTACCGATTCTTCCTAAACAAAGAATATGGTAGCCTCTTTTCATCTCTCACTACAGGGCTCTACCTTACATTCAAGTTGACATCAGTTGTTGAGAAGGTAGAATTTTTTTGGTTTTTTTCTTTTCCCTTTTTAGATGTAAGGACTTTTATACCTTGTAATTCTTAAGACTTTTGAGCCTAGTTTCTAGGCTGGCACAACAGTTTGCCTTCGTGGTTAATAATGAAATGAGGCAGAAACTTCTTCGTACATTCATTTAGCCTGTGACTTGCAGGTTCATCATTTTTTGCAGCACTGAAGGCGTTATCACGTAAAGATGTGCATTATGGGTCTTATGCAACAACAGAACAGGTAAGCTGTTGACTTCTATATGTACTCTACCTTTAGGGCTGTATGATCTATATGCAATGGCTTGGGTTGGCTTTGAGAATCATTCTTATTCTTTATGGCTGCGTTGGTTCAGAGTGAAAGGAGGGTTAAATGGAATAAATGCCCCTTTAACCTACTTATTCCACTCAAATCTACAAATGCTAGGAAATTAACTAATTATTTGGAGAGCAAAGTTGATATTAAAAAAGTCGGTAAAGCTAGGTTTTCACCTAACAAAATGGGAACTATTCCACCCTGTATGGTGGACTACTTATTCTGGAGTAAAGTGAATGAGGAGTTGGCCCATTTTTCTGGGTTAAATTATTCTGCAACCAAAGACAGCTTAAGGGTTTGTTAGGAAAGCTTTGGATATGGAACAGATTTTTCCAAGGAAGAATCTGGTCAAACTTAGACAATCATTTTCTATGTTATTTTAGTTTTCCCATCATCTAAACAAATAGAAAACTTCTCCAAAAACTTCAGTTTTCCAAAGCCTTTTCAAGCAACCACGCATACCTTAAATGCAACATCTTGAGTTAAGGATATGCTAATCCATTTCCTTACCTTTCTTTCATTCAAGTTTCATAGTCTTATTAATCTCATATGACTAAGACTAGTTTGTCATGACGCAGAACTCATGTTTCCATCAAAGCTTTGTTTGTTGTTACAAATGAAAACCTTATGACCACTACGACGGTAGCGCGGTTGGTAAAGGCATGGCTCCTTCCTTGTATATTTACTCATTGGTCACGGGTTCGATGCATGATCCTTGGGTTACTCGATTAAATTCCGAAATTTCTGGGCATACGTGACTGGGGAGTGGAGCGGCTGATACTCTGGCGTTGTAGTGGGGCTAGGCTGACGTAATCACCGATTGGTGGGGAAGGTACGCGGAAACTTGCAGCCTGCATCGAACAAAGGCCTAGCGGGTTGGGGGTCAGAATGAGGAGCTACACCGGGGTTAAAAACCCCCCTACCCTTTTTTTTATCAAAAAAAAAAAAACCTTATGACATTATACCGCAATTTTGTCCCTCTTGTTGGCACGAGTGAAAGCATATTTCAATGCACTCATTTTCACCATTTTCCTTTTATCTTACCACATCTACCCCAGCACCATCTATTTTGCTTGTTGGATGTTCTTGTATCCTTCCTATATAGCCCAGAAATGCAATGCATGGAAGTACCATGGAAGGTTTATTTTAAAAATTTGACCAACTTCAGTTATGTAAATGAAAAGGTGTTTCCCTTTTTGAAGTTTGCAAGTATGTCCCTCTGCACTTATGAAAAGAAAGCTCGTATATATAAAACATGAAGGTTGAGAAAAACAAACTCACCACATTTGTGGACCATCAGATAGAGAGGGGGGGGGGGGGGGGCGACTTCAGATGCTAATATCCTAATGTACCCATACTGTCTCCATTATACTTGTCATTGGTGTTTTCTTACCCATACAAATCCAATGGTTGCAGACGTGCACCTAAATCGTATATTTCCTCTTAGCTGGAATTTCAAAATCTCATTTTGGTTATTGTATTGTTGGTTATGTTTTCCTCACTTAGAAACATTATGTGATTATAGAACTAATAAATCAAAGTGTTTAATATGTTCTAGGATTTCTTTTAAAAAGCCTCTGCCATGCATTAAAGGATGTTAGGGAATTTTTACTGTCTTCAAAGAGTGCGGTGGATGCGTTCAAACGTGAACTTACTAGGCCTTGGCCCATTGTGAACAAATCACTTTCCAAGATAAGCTGTAGTTTGATTATTATTGTTATTATTGCCACCTATGAAGAGCGAACACTGTTCTCCAATCAGGAGTCATTCTTCTGATTTAAAATAGTTTAAGCATGGATCAAGTTATTGTGCACCAGTGCCTTGCCGAACTAGACTGGGGCTGTGGATACGATGCATGTCATGTTGTTGTGTCAGTGCTTGGCATGCTCTGGCACAACTGCATTCCAAGTACTAGCACGGTACCTATCATGTTGTCCCATGTGCTCTACTGGCATTCTAATCCATGATTTAGGTAGCCAATGCTAGTTCAGTTTTCTGTCAAGTAGATAAAAGAGGGCTCAAGAATTTTTATTGACCTTGCATACCTGTCACGGCCTTAAGTTTGCCACAAATCACATTTGGATATCATGAAAAAGGTCCAAATGAAGATGTTGATAACTATCAAATATGCTTAAAAGATGGCGTAAAAACTTGTGAATGTTAGAGATTACTTCTATTTTTTGAGAGAATCTGCAAACTAAGAATCTTGAACAGGAGATTTTTTATACTTGAGATCATGTTTGTATATATAGCTGACTGTCATTCAAGGGAAAGAAAAAGGTTAGCCAGGATATGTAAGTTTAGTTCTGTCAAGTTTGAGGTGATTGGTGTATGCAAAGCTAATCATCTCAAAAAAAAAGTGAACTGAAAAATTCAGGTGAGTGTGGTAGGATGAATACTGATCTGCTTATAGAATACATAGTTTCCTCTCTGTCTGCTTGCTGTTACTAAGAGAGCACAGATTTTTGTAATGCCTACCATGATTTTTGTAGGACAAATGGCACGTTTCTTGCAAAGAGTGTGGAAATTCAGATCTATCACTAAATTTTGTTCACTGTTGTCATCTATATACCTAGGCTGGCAAAACCATTTCAGAACTGGTGATATATCTTAAAGTTCTATTGGCATCTCTTTCAGAACTGGTGATATATCTTAAAGTTCTATTGGCATCTCTTGTAGTTTATATGGATTCTTCCATGCATTCACATGTGATGGAATCAATGCAGGTTATTGCAGCTGGTGATCTGTGTGCTATCTGCCAGGAGAAGATGCATGCTCCCATTCTGCTTCGCTGTAAACACATATTCTGTGAAGACTGTGTTTCTGAATGGTAGCATATCTGAGCTCTGTCATTTCTTTTCCACCTCTCCAGCTCTCTCTATCTCTTATGGACACGCATGCCTGCACAACCCACACCAACACACCCATCCAGGGACTTCATTTTCTGTATGCATTTTGTTTCTGGTTCTACTACAAAATCCAAAACAAATCCCCTGATTTCCATTGAACTAAAAACACTTTGAACCCACTGTACCAAAATTCATATTCAGCTCCATTACAGGACATCCCTGTCACTATGCCAAAATGTAGCACGACATGCCTTGCATAATTATGCTTAAAATCTGGCTAGATAACATGAAGAAAATGTATAGAAAGCAACTAGTCCTTAATTGCAACTTTGCAAGTATGACCAACTATGCCTATCATTTTCTCTAAGCATAATTGAAAAGCTATGGTAGTCTCATTTTGTTAAGACATGCACACACTTATTTGGGGATGGCTTTTATTTTCCAAAGAACAACCAAGCTAGTTGTTCTCTGGGAACTAATTAACCATTCCTTGTATATACATATATGTGTATGGGATATATGCATCAGTTGAGTGAATCTCCATGCAAATGTGGTTAGACTAATATTGGATGATGGGGTTCTGACATCGATGATCCAAGCTATCTGATGTGATCTACTATTTTTGAGGCCAAAATCATGTGATTTGAGACCACTAGCCTATGCATGAATTGGTCAAAAAAAAAAAAAAAAACACATTTGCATTAACTTTTTGAGAAAGGAATCTATGATTCAAAATCAGTGATGAACTATCCAAATTCAAGAGCCAAATAGTTGAATATAATCTATACTTCAAAAAATGCATTGAAATTTTTAATATACTTCTACCCACCTAGACGATAGTTTGTGAGAAATTATAGTTGCTTTCAGAACGTCATTTTTTCTTTCATCTATTCTTGTAAAAACATTGCATTGGGACACTTTTCATTAACTATTTTGCCTCTTGCAGGTTGAGAGAGAACGCACATGCCCGTTGTGCAGGGCATTGGTTAAACCTGCAGACCTTCGCTCGTTTGGTGATGGTTCCACAAGCCTGTTTTTCCAATTATTCTAGGTTACACCGGCAGCAAACCAGCAGACCCTTGCTTGGTAGGCGATGGTTCCGCAAGCCTGTTTTTCCAATTAATCTAGGTTTCACTGGCAGCAAACTCAACTGATTGCAAAAACGTCATAAACTTTGGGGTCTGAAATGAGCAGGATGATCACATTCCCTGCTTAGCCATGCGGCCAAACCAGTGTTTTTGCTGGAAGCGTTACCTATGAATGCCACATAATTTGTTGTGACAGCTGTTGTGTTCATATTCTTGTACCCGATCTATATAGGCCCTTGTTGGGAAATTTTAGCAGCACAAATGGAGAAAGTTCAACGTCATGTATATGAATAAACATGTAATTTTTGTCATATTATTGTTGAGTGAAAAGTTCTTAATATGTAACCATCTTTGAAATTTCATGCTTAAGAGTCAATTGTACAGGTTTGGTGGTGCCTGATGGTGGTCAGGGAAATTTGCAAACTTGCTTCATCTCTCTTTCTCTCTGCAGATTCTGTCAAGAAGTCTAGTTTTCAAAATTTTACCGTACGTGGCTCAAGCAGATAAGACTTCAGCCATATCTAGTGGAGTTGAATGTACATTATTTTTTCAGAATGAACACGTATTTGATTTAAAATGCATATATTGTCGTTTGGTTGGGGGATGGGGAGCTGGGGACCAATTGCAACCAATCACACAAACATGAGCGGAAAGTGGACTCCACGATGCACGTTGGCAGACAGGCGTCCGTCCTTAACCTGGGGATGAAACGAGTCAACGCCTTGGCAATCCTGCTGATGACGGTCTTTGAATGACTCTCGAGCCAGGTCGTGGCGCTGCGATTCGTGGAGGCCAAAACAGGCGGGCAGCAAAGAGTTCAGCCAGCGCACGTACGAAGGATGCGTTTGATAGTAGATTGCCGGTATTTTAAAAACATCCCATCATATTATATATATATATATATATATATATATATATATATTAATAATATTTAGATTATACGATAATTGGATTGTTTGATAATTTAGATTACCGTATCTCAAATAACTTAGATTATCAAAATATTCTTGTCTTTCCCTTCCCTTTCGTGCTGCCCTCGCATTTTCCATGACCCCCTTATTGTCTGTCAATCGTCTTTTGACTTGTTGACCAGCAAATGGAAGGGGGGAAATCGGTAGGGGTGGGTGGTGTCTCGAAGAAGAGGAATTAAGGGAATGAGGGAAGGAGATGGACGATGTTGATGGGGTTGGAGGAATGGATATGCTGTGCCAGTGGGGGAGCAGGACAAGGGAGGAGGTGGGCAATGCCGATGGAGGTGAGGGTGGAGGTGGGCGACGCTGCAAAGAAGAAGGGATTTGGGGGGAGGGGGCGCGAGGGTGGAGATTAGGGGGTGGGTGGTGCCGGTGGGAACGGGGGAGGGGTTGGACGATGCCAGTTGGGGCAAGTAGGGAGGAGGGGATGGGCGTTGCCAGCGGATAGGAGGGGGTGGGCGGCACCATGAAGGAGAATAAGGGGGAAGCGGGTGGGTGGTGCCAACGGGGGTGAAGGAGGGGGTGGGCGGCGCCGGTGAGGGCAGAGGAGAGAGGGGGGGGGGGGGGGGGGGCGGGGGCGGGGGTTGTGGGGAACCAAAGAAGAAAAAATAAAGAAAGAATATATACAATAAATAAATAAAATATAAAAAATATATTTTATAAATATAAAATAAATTTAATTCAAGGATAGTTTGGTAATTTAATTTTATAATATGTAACATTATTTGCATGTATTAAATATAATAATCTACATTACTAGCAATTCATATTATCTTCACTAGTATTATCGTCGAACTCAAGTGATCCTTTTGCATCATGAAGACTCGCTCAATCAGGTTTTTTATGGGATCTTGCAAAACAAACTCACTCATCGAAGAATTTCGGTAGGGAACACTTTAATTCCTAAATCAGCAAGGGTTCGGATAATAGATATAGAATTTTCCGGTAGGGAACACTTCAATTCCTAAGTCAGCAAGGATTCGGATAATAATTTTTCGCTATGGAACACTTCAATTCCTAAGTCAGCAAGGATTCGAATAATAGATATAGAATCCCAAAAAAATGGACAGGAATGAGAGAATATTACAGCTGGTTATTCTTACTTATCCTCGGAAATGCCCTCATATCGATATTTACACGCATTGGCCTAACATAATTTGGTAATTTGGTTGAAAGGGCTTCTTACAGCTAGTTATGATATTATTTCGTTAAGAACCAACCTGAGCTTGTTATAATGGTGGTAATTATTTTGGTAGAACAACCAATCCTTTTTTTTGCTGTTCTCCTTCTTCTTGAACTTGGTCGGCCTTTATGAGTGAGTCAGACTTATGGATCCATGGGAGACGGTTGGCTTATTACCGTTTTACTAGCTTTTGGGCATGATACGACCTTTTATTTATCCTTCGAGCCCATCATGGCTTTTTATGAGTTGGATCATTAAGCTTATCACAATATTTGTCCCCTACTCCCAACTTCAAGATATATTTAATACCTTGAAAGATGGAAGTTAATAAGAATGATGAGTTTTTTTGTGCTCTTCGTCGAGGAGAGAGAATATCCTCAATGATGGTGAATCTTGGAGTCAGTTGGCAACATTAATTTGCCGCTCTTAAGGCATAACACCTTTGCTAGGTGTCAGATTCTCATTGGTGGGGAAGTTATCCCTCGGATCTCGGGGTCGTGTTGATACTTTTTCTATCGATGCTTGGTAAAGGCCCGGATTCGTGGCACGATCGGGATCGTCGAAGTCGTACTACAAATTTGTAATCATAAACATCGTCGTCTTTTTATCTCTGCCCGTCGAACTCTTGCGGTTCAATACTGATGCATTGGTTTTCCTTCCGTCATATCGGCTTCTTTCGTTGGATCGTATCTGTTGGTTGATATTTCCATGATCAAAGGTGATTCTCGTGGCTCGAGAAAGAAATCACGGTCATCGACACCTCCTATATAAATGGCCTTCCTCCCCGAGGGCCAGATCCTTTTGCGATTCTCGCTTCTGGTCTTTGGGGGTCTCCGTCTTCACTTCAACCTCTCTTCCTGAGCTCTTCCATTCTTTTTAGGTCAGACCTTTTTCTTCCCCTATGGACATGGTTGGTCTTTAGATGTTCCTATTGCCTGTAGGTCTTTGGTCGGTAGAGGCGAAGGTGACTCCTCTGGTAGTCATGGTCCCTCTAGGGTGAAGGGTCCTCATTATAGGGAAGAACTAAGGCCGGGTCCATTAGAAGTACCCTCACGGAGTCTAGGTTAGCTTCCCTATGGAACTATTATAAGATTTTGCAGGATTTACTTGCCTTCGTCCATCACTTCGATGAGAGGATAAACAGGCCTCCTCCCGGGACCATAGCAATATATGAATAACATCTTAAGGCTGGCCTTCATTTTCCTCTAACCCTTTTTTATCTGAATCTTCAATTTGAACCATGTGGTTCCGGCACAGTTGACTCCAAACAGCATTCGAATAATATACACATTTCTAGTCCTTTGCCATGACTTAGACATAGTGCCTATGACTTCTTTGTTCCGTCTTGAAAATCAATAAATACACCTTTCTAGTCTTTGCCATGACTTAGACATAGTGCCTATGACTTCTTTGTTCCGTCTTGAAAAAGGATTTTCAAGGCCAAGGATGGTGGGTCATCAACACCCATCCTGGTTGGAGGTTCATCATAAGGCTCCTTTTGCCATTGGTGAAAGCCTTGCTTTTTCTTTCTTTTTTTTGTGCAGCCTTAGGACTTTAATACCGAGTGGAGGGAATCCCATCTGACCTTCAATGACGAGAAGAAGGTTATAACGGTTGATAAGGAGGACTTCGATAAGCTTTCTAGGATCGAAGTCCCTCGGATGAAAGAGTTGCTAAGCGAGTAGGTTGGGATACTTTGGCTCTCTGCAACACTAGATCTCTAGGTCAGAAGGTTTGGCCTTCATCCACGAGTTGTAATATTGGGTGACCTTCTATCGGCATACAGCCATTCATAGCTGTGCTTGGAGTCTTGTGCCCTCAAGCAAGTCCAAGTCGACTCTCCTTTATTCCAAATTATCCGGCTCCTTGAAGTGGTCTACCCTCCTGGATCGGAGAGTGACTTCTACCGGTATCATATTTCACTCCTGTATGTCAAGTTGAATGATGACTCTCTAGTAGTAGATCAGGGAGTTGTCCAGTATGCCCAGAGAACTGAATTCAGTTCTACGGCCCAAAATCCTTTTGCCTCATTTAGCCGAGTCTTCAGGCCATGGAGAATTGTCCGATAGGTATTTTGGCTTTGCCATTTATTTGAGGATGTCCGACGGAGATCAACTTATGGAGGATATGGCATTGGGCACAAAAGTCTTTAAACTTTTGGTTATCAAATTATCTTCCATTATCGGTGATGATGGTATAAGGGATTCTGAATCAGTATATTATAGAGTTTCTGACAAAGTTCTCGACTTTCCTTCAGTAATATGGGCTAAAGGTTCGGCTTCAATCCATTTGATGAAGTAGTCAATGGCTATGATCACAAATCTTCTTTGACTGGAGGCTGAAGGAAAGGGACCAAGAATATCCATTTCACACTAGGTGAATGGCCAATGGGTGACTAACTGGGTTAGCTAACTCGTCGGATGCCTCTACATATTAGAGTACCTCTGAAATTGGTCACACATTACAAAGTAGCAACATCTCTCTGGATGGTCAGCCAATAGTATCCCTGGCAAATAATCTTATAAGAGAGAGATATGTCCCCCAGATGATCACCGTATATGCCTTCATGAATTTCTCTCAGGGCGTAGTCGGCATCCGAAGGTCCCAAGCACTTCAGCAAAGGTTGTGTGAAGGACCTCTTATAGAGAGTCTCCTCTAGGATTATGTATTATGAAGCCATCCACCGAATCCGTTTAGCTTCAGTGGTATCTTCTGGCAGAGTCCCTTCATTCAAATATCTAGTGATCGGATCTATCCAGCTAGATTCTCGCTTTACTTGGTGTATTTCCATACTTTCTCCTGTTATGATGCTAAGAGCTTCCAGGTATTCAATAAAAGTCTGACCCAAGGAGTCGGGAGCTATTGTGGCCAACCGGGATAATGCATCAGCTTGGGAATTCTTGGTTTGTGGAACATGAGAAATGTCAAGGGTTTCAAATTGGATCATAAGGTCTCGTACCTTCTCCGAGTATTTTGCTATTATAGTATCCCGGGCTTCAAAGTCTCCTTTGACTTGGTTTACCACCAACTGAGAGTCCGAAAATATTTCATCTTTTGAATGCCTAGTTTTCTGGCAATTCTAAGTCCTACCAGAAGGGCTTCATATTCGGGTTGATTGTCTAATGCTCGGAAAGAGAAATGGAGAGCATACTCCACAACATCTCCATTGAGGTCGGCTATAATTAGTTCGACTCCACAACCAGAGGAGTTAGATGCTCCGTCCACATAGAGGATCCACATGGAATCAGAGTTATTCTCGACTTTTCCAATATCTGATTAGCTTTCCCTTTCTTCGTTGCTTCAAGTGCATTCGGCAATGAAGTCAACTAAAACTTGGGCCTTTATTGCTAGTTGGGGTGATACATAATATCAAACTCCCCTAACTTGACAGCCCATTTGGTTATTTTGTTAGAGGTGTCAGGGCATTGCAAGATGGTCCTCAATGGTTGACCCGTCAACATGGTGATAGGATGATACTAGAAATATGGTCTCAAGCGCTTTATTGCTATCACCAAGGCATATATCAATTTTTGTGCTTTAGAATATCTCATCTCGGCATCATGTAGCACTTTGCTGGTATGGTAGATCGGCTTATGGGTACCATCGGATTCCTTCCTAATGAGCACCGAGCTAATAGCCTCATTCGAAATGGCGAGGTAAAGGTATAATGCTTCTCCTTCATGTTGAGGATTACTCAGATTTTTTCTAGATTGGCTTCGATTCCTCGATTGGTAACAAGGAAACCAAGAAATCTTTTCGAGATAACTCCGAAGATGCACTTGGTTGGATTAAGTTTCATCCGATGTCTTCGTAATACGCCGAAGGCCTCTTCCAGGTCTTTGACATGGTCTTCAGTCTGGATGCTTTTGACAATCATGTCATCGACATATGCTTCCATGGTCTTTCCAGTTATTTTTTGAAGATTTTGTTGACCAGCCACTGGTACGTTGCTCCAGCATTCTTCAAGCTGAACAGCATCACCTTGTAGCAATACAGTCATTTTTCAGTCATAAAAGCCATTTTCTCCTTGTCTTCAAGATCCATTTGAATCTGATTGTAAACGAAGGAAGCATCCATGAAGCTTAAGAGCTTATGTCCGACGATGGCATCAACAAGCTAATCGATCTTTGGCAAAGGGAAGCTATCCTTTGGACAGGCTTTGTTGAGATCAGTATAATCAATGTAGATTCTTTATTTGCTATTTGCCTTTCTTACCATTACTACATTAGCAAACCAATCCGGGTAATGGACATCTCTTATGAATCCTGCATCAAGGAGTTTAGTTACCTCCTCATTGATGACTTTTTATCTTTTGAGGCAAAATTTCTCTTCTTCTACCAAATAGGCCTACATCCTGGATCGACCTTCAGCCAATGAGTGATGACTTCGGGAGGGATTTCCAATATATTATTGACCGACTATGCGAAGATATTGGCATTGTTCTGCAGGAAGTCAATCAATCTTGACCTCATATCCTCGTTGAGCAGGCTCCCAATCTGCACAACCTTAGTCGAATCTTCTTTTATGAGGGGTATGGAAACAGTCCTTTCGATCGGCTCCCCACTTTCTTCTATCTGATCTCGCTGATCCAGCTGTTCTAGGATCATTTTGCCGACTGGTTGTCTGTCTTGAATCATCAAGCATTGTCGAGCTATCCACTGGTCTCCCTTCATTTCTCCGACTTCATTCTTAGTCAGGAATCATACTAGCAAGTGGTAAGTTGAGACAATTGCCTGGAATTTATTTAAGACTGGTTGTCCTAGGATGGCATTATATGTAGAAGACATTTGGACGACCATGAAAGTGATTGGAAGTATTTTCTGTTGGGATTCCGTTTCAATGTTGTAGGGAGGGTTATTTCCCCTTCCACTTCCACCGGATTCCCTCCGAACCCGATAAGGGGGTTGAGGTTCTTTGCAACTATCCCATGATAAGTTCATTTTTAAAAAAAGCATCATAGAGTAAGACCTCAGTCGAACTTCCATTATCCACCAAAATTCTTCTTATATCATAGTTTACAATGATAGCAGAGACAACCATATGATCATCATGAGATACTTGAACCCTGTAGGTCATTGTCAGAAAAGTTAATGGCATTGTTGTTCCAGGATCTCTTCGGAGCACTTTCTTCTCCGAAGTTTGATCGGTGATGCAGCATGCTGACCATTCTATCGATAGGTCGCTGATTGGGAATCTTCGTGCCATCGATAATTTGCTTTTGGGCAACCACCTCAGCTTGTCATTCTTGGCCATGGATACACTTTCTAAGTACCCATGTTTGATCAGGCCTTCGATCTCGTCTTTCAACTGGATACATTCTTCTGTGGTGTGCTCATGGTCTCTGCGAAACCAACAATATTTGACCTTGTTGCACGAGGCTGGGGGTGCTCGCATCGGTCGAGATCTTTAGAGAAAATTTTCATTCTCAATCTCTATCAATATTATCTCTTGGGAGAGAGAGGGGTGTATGTGTCGAACTTGCCGACTGGATTCTTCGACTTCGGACTGCACCGTTGAGTTGAGGTATCATCATTATTGGACAATTTACTTTTTGGATTCTTTTTCTTTGGGATAGGTCTCCCTTCAGCTTGGCATCGATGGCAGTTTGTTTTTCAGCTTGCATGTATTTTTACGCACGTGCTAGTAGTCCAGAGTAGTGGTGAAAAATTTCTTATCCAGTGAGAAAGTGAATCTGGACGATCGGAGTCCCTTCTTAATGGCAGATATGCGACATGTCGTTAAGATATGGGATTTCTAGTTTGACAGAATTGAAGCGAGACACAGTCTCTCAAGGTTTCATCTTCTTGTTACTGGATGAAAAAGAGGCTATCCAAGTTACGTGGCATCTTTTTGCTGGTCCTGAAATGAGCCACAAATAATTTTTCTAATTGATCGAAAGAATGAATAGTACCTAGCCGAAGGCTCGAATACTACATCTGTGCGGCCTTCTTAAGGGTCGCTGGAAAAGCGAGATAATAGAGGGCATCAGTTGCCCCCTGAATCATCATATGAGCTTTGAAGCTGCCCAAATAATCAAGAGGATCAGTGGTTCCGTCATAAAGCTCCAACTGTGGGATCTTGAAGTGGGACGGAATTATTTCTTTCATAATTCTTCTAGAGAAGGGTGGTCGTGAATCATAGGCCATCAATCGTTCGTTGTTCCTCTACTGGTCATCAAGTTTGGCAACCTGTAATTCCAGCTTTCGAAATTTTTTTTAGAAATACTGACTTGGTTTTCGTCACTGAACATCTTGTAAAGGAAATTGTCGACTATATTTCGAGGCGATCGATCGTTGTTGCTCGCTGACCACAACTTCTTAGAGATTTTGAATAGCAGCGGTTGAGCCTCTATTTTGTCCAATAGAATGTCGATTTGCTATCATCCTATACTGATTGTGGGAGCGATGTCCTCACCATCCAAGGATAGGTCATTCTTCTTGGATAATGGACGGCCTCTTTCCATTGAAATATTCTGCATTCTTCCTTTCATCATTTTATTTTTCAAGATTTTAATTTTCCTCTTCCTGGCACGCCAATCTGTTGTCGTCGAATCCAAGTGATCCTTCCTATTGTCAAGATTCATTCAATCATGTTCTTTACAAGGTCCTAAAAACAAATCCACTCATCGGAGGATTTTCGGTGGAAAACACTCCGATACCTAAGTCAACAAGGATTCAGATAACAGATACAGAATCTCAGAGAATATGGATATGAATGAGAGAATACTACAATTGGTTATTCTTACTTATCCCGGAGGTCCCCTCTTACTGGTATTTATAGGCATTGGCCTTAACAGAATTTGGTTAAAAATGCTTCTTGCAGTTAGTTCCAACATTATTCCGTTGAAAACTAACCTGAGCCTATTATAACGGTTGGTGGTTATTCTGGTAGAACAACCAACCATTTTCTTGCTGTTCTCTTTCTTTTTGAAGTTAGTCGGCCTTTATGAGTGAGTCGAACATATAAATCCGTGGGGGGCGATCAACCGATTGCCATTTTACTAACTTATGGGCCTGACACGGCTTTTTATTTATCCTTTAGGCCCCTCATGACCTTTTATGAGTCGGATCTTTAGGCTTTATCACAACAACCGGTAATCTATATTACTTTTCAAGATTGGCTTGCAATGTACCAAATGTAACTGCAAAGGAATCCTACCAACCTATGGTTCAATTGGTATAACCCTTTGTCACCTACAAGGCAAAGAGCCGAGTTTGATTTTGAAGGGTATCGGCCCTGGCTTCGATTGTTGATTTTACCTGGCTCTGGTCTCAACTTGCCCAAGGGCCTGGGCTTCAGCCAGGACAGGGTGGGTTGGGTAGACGGTGAGAAATGGCCCTTCAAGCCGCGAATGCCGCGAGAGAGAGGGGACTGTTGCCGACGAACAAGATGCTCCCTTGCCGTCCGATAAGATATCTGGCTCCGGGTTCGACAGAACCATAAAATTAGTTTGAATCCATCCCAATGGAGGGCTTCCAAATAAAGCGCCTGAAAGAGATACCTGAAGATAAAAGATAGAAACCTCAGAGGCCGTTATAAGCAGGAATTAACGGAGTTGGATTCTGAACGGTTGGAACAAATTCTTCTGACAATACCATGGCATATATTTGTTCCATGCTGAATGCAGTCCGAGGCGAGGGGCAAAAGCCTAAATATTGCAATATTATGCCTTCTCTGCAAAATAATAAATTAAAAGTGGTCCATAACCGATAATAAAATGAGCAATTCTGGTAGCTAAACTACAGGTATGGTGATATCTGTTTGAAATGCACAAACGAACATAAAACTATTATGATTGCTTCATTTGTCCTTTTTTTTTTAAAGCCACATGCATGATATTGATGAGACTTCAATACTGGTACAAACTGCTGCTGCATAAGGCTATCTACAGCATTGAAATGATCAAAAGCAAATGGCCAAAAAGAAAAAAATCTGCAAATAAAACATTAATTTATCGATAATTACTGATAAATAACAATGAGAACAATAAACTGATTTACAAATACAAAGGCACAAACATGAAAGAATGTAATTTTACATGTGTCGCCAAACCAGCACACACCAAAGAGGATGAGCAAAAGCCAACTAGCCCAGATTTTAGGTAGTGAGTCCTGAAGCAAACTGTTGCTGCTTAGCATCTTGGTTGCTGAAACTATATGATGGGATAGCCCTTGTGTTTGGAAGAACGGCCTGTGGAGGGAGCTTGGGGGGCCTAGGGATAATGGGGCAAGCTTCTGGTACAACGATAAATGGGGAGGCTGGAGCAGGTGGCTGGGTAGCTGCAGTACTTCAGGGAGCATCATGCAGTTGGCAAGAGGGAGGAAGGTGCTTTCAATGCCGTAGCTGGGGATACAGCTGGGATTTGGATGGAGGAAACCTCCAAGACCTCTTCAATACCCTCATCCACAAAGACGGCATCCTGCATGGTGAGTCGGTGGTACTCCACAATCTCCCTCAGGAATCTGTTCTCCTGTGCACATATGGAGTTCTCATGTGCCAGCCTTGCCTTCTCAGCTAACAATGTCTCCAGCTGAAGGCATATCTGCATGACACAAACAAGAAACAGATAAACCAAGAAAAAAGGGAGAAATATAAAACAAATGTGGGATAACGGAACCACATCAGAATTTTTATGACATGGACCGTGAATCTGCAAATGATTCTAAGATTTTGAAAACTGCGATTGTTTGACTTAAACCTCAACTTTACAGAAATAAGTAGTATGCTCCAGAGCATGCAGACCTAATATAGATAGTAAGACACTGGATGCGTATGAGTTGCGTTGCCACCTAGATCGCCGTGACCTGCAGCTCTTACGTGGCCTGGATGAGTGGACTACCGCCAACGTCACCGAGCTCGTCGGTCGGAGACGATCAAGAGAAACATACCCTCCGCCACGGGGCTCGGTTGAATCGCCGTGCTCGGAGGGGTCGTTGTAGGGATGAAATAGGGCTTGAAGCTGTGCTGTGGTCCTCCTGTGGGCCTCTCCGGTGAGGAGCAATCTTCTCTGTATCGTCCCTCCGTCGGGCGGACCTGCAAAACAGGGGAGACCTGGGCCGGGGATTCTGGCAAAGACACTCCGACGATCAAGTCAGTGGGACGATCGAAGGGAATATAAGATCTCTGAAGCGGAGAGCTTGGGGGACTCTCCGCTTCCAGAGGGTGATAAAAATGGAATATAATAAGGATCAAGAGAGTGTGTTGTCTCTTACCTCCCCCTTACCTCTTCAAGCTGGTCTTATGTAGATGAGTAGTCTCTGTCATTTGGGGAGGCATGCCTTCTTGTTGTAGGCCTGTAAGGCTAGGATAGCATGTGAGGCTTCCTCTTTGGGAGGTTCAGAGAATTGGTGAAGGGGTACAGTGACTTGGGCAGGGCACTATTCCTGATTAGTGCAAACAGTGGCTTGGGAAGCTTCAACGTGGTCCTCCTTTGCAGGCAGCGTGCTATAGGACCCATGTGGATGGGGCCCCTCGGGAAATGCACTGGGCCCACATGAATGAGACTGAACTGCGCGATGCTCCCAATGGCCGAGCTGGGCTGAGACGCCAAAGTGCTGAGCTGGCTGGGATGCTACTCCTGGTTGCCCTGCGCGCACACAGATCGAGAGAAAGCCCGTAGATGTTTGGACCCCTAGAGCTCCTGTAATGATGAAGAGCAAAGTTGCACCAAAGAGAAATATTAATTATTGAGGGGTTCTTACATCCTTCATGAGGTGGCAGAGCCGCTCGTTTAGCATGCTGGGAGGCGAGCCGCAGATGTTTGGACCCCTAGAGCTCCATGGACATCTCCGGATGAGAGTCAGGCGATAGATGCGGGGCTCAGTGAAGAGCCTGGCTTCAGCTCGACTGGATTAAGGGGCATGACTTCAGCTCGGCTTAATTTGACCTCAGCTCGGCTGAACTGAGGAGTTTGACTTCAGCTTGACTGAATCAAGGGGCATGACTTCAGCTCGGCTTTATTGAGTTCAGCTCGGCTGAACTGAGCTTGACTTCAACTCTTAACTTCGTCGGACTTGGAGTCGGACGGGCGAGTTCCTGTATTTTTGGAGAACAAGGTTGCACCAGAGAGGAACTTTAATTATCGAGGAGAGATTCTTACCTCCTTCATGAGATGACGGAGCCGCTGGTTCGCCATGCTAGGAGGCGAGCTGTAAACGGTTAGCCCTCTAAAGCTTCCCATGGACATCTCTGGACCGTGAGTACAGCAAATGCCAAACTATGATTTTTCGGTAGATAGCGGAACTTCTTGAAGTCTTCGCGGACATCTTCGGACTGTGAGTAAGGCAAGAGCTGAACTGAGAGTCAAGCGGTAGATGCGGGGCTCAGTGAGGAGCTTGGCTTCACTTGATTTCAGCTCGGCTGAACTGAGGAGCCTGATTTCAGCTCAGCTTCATTTGAGTTCAGCTCGGCTGAACTGAGGAGCTTGACCTCAACTCTTAACTTCGCCGGACTTGGAGTCGGACGGATGAGTTCCTGTGTTGGTGAAGGACAAAGTTGCACCAGAGATGAACTTTAATTAAGGAGGGATTCTTACCTCCTTCATGAGATGGTAGAGCTACTGGTTCGCCATGTTAGGAGGCGAGCCGTAAACGGTTGGACCTCCGGAGCTTCCCATGGACATCTTCAGACTGAGTACAGCAAATGCCAAATTGTGAGTTTCTCGGTAGATGGCGGGACTTCTTGGAGTCTCCGCGGATATCTCCGGCCTGTGAGTAAGGCAAGAGCTGAACTCAGAGTCGAGCGGTAGATGCAGGGCTCAGTAAGGAGGTTGGTGAGGTGCACAACTTGGGTGCACATATATGACCGGACATATAGTTGACGTGGCCGAGCTCAAAGCACCCTTGGAACCTTTGATGAAGGCATTGAAGTTGCTGGAAGATGGGAGCCATCATGGCTGAAGAAGCTCAAGGAGCAGGAGAGAGAGATCGATTCCGGCCAGATGCTTGACTTCGGGGGAGCTGTCCTGGGGAGGAACTCAAGAAGCGGTAGTCCGCTAGCGCGCATGCGCGGCCATCGCAAACTCCAGCTGGTTGAGGTGCAGCCATCACAAGCTTCCACGATGGTTGGCTTTGTGCATCCCAGCGGCCGGGAATATTTAATAATGTTAGTGATGATGGCATTGCGGAAGCCCTTAGAGGGGAGCAGGCCAGTGCATGCATTTATTAGTTTTGTACCATCCCATGCCCACATTGTATGGAGGAACAGGATCACCCTTTTCGTTATGTTTGCATGGTGTGGAGGACAGTCCCACTCCACAGTCTCGCATGGTGTGCATGAAGTGACTGGGCCTTCACAGCTTCCTCTTTTTGGGAATCATGCTTCGTTCATTGCCTTCCCCAGCCATAGTGGGGGTTAGTCTTCTTCATCTTCAATGGGAGTTTGACCCTAGCAGGGAGCTCGGTCTCATCAAAGAGCTTGACTTTGATGAGGAGCTCGGCTTCGTTAGGGAGCTTGGCTTCAGCTCTGTTTTATTGAGAAGATTGACTCTTGGCTTGAACGCAGAGCTTCGGAAGCTTCTTGGACGGGCTGAGCTGGACCTTTGGCATTTCCGTCTTGAGGTGCCGGGGTTTCCGGTCTTTAATGTTGGAGAGCTGGGCTCCTAGTTTCAGTGTCGGAGAGCTGGGCTCCATTATGGTGGCCTGAGAGCTGGGCTCAGGGCTTTGATGCCTGGGAGCTCGGCTCAAGGCTTTGGGGCCTGAGAGCTGGGCTCCGAGCTTTGATGGCCTGAGAGCTGGGCTCAGGGCCTTGATGCCAGAGAGTCATGGGATTCGAGCTTTGATGCCTTGGAGCTAGGCTCGAGGCTTTGGGGCCGGAGAGCTGGGCTCCGGGCTTTGATGGCCTGAGAGCTGGGCTCAGGGCTTTGATGCCTAGGAGCTAGGCTCGAGGCTTTGATGCCTTGGAGCTAGGCTCGAGGCTTTGGTGCCGGAGAGTCGTGGGATCCGGGCTTTATCGCCAGAGGAGGGCAACTCCGAGGGGGCTTGACCTCGAAGAGGCTTAACCTGGCGAAGGGCATCGGCGGCCTGACTCCAGCCCAGGGGGCTCTCGCCTTCGAGAGACTCGACCTGGAGGAGGAGGGCAGGGCTCGACTCCGAGGGGCTCGACCTCGAAGAGGCTCAACCTGGCGGAGGGCGTCGGCGGCTCGACTCCGGCCCAGGGGCTCTTGCCTTCAAGGGGCTCGACCTGAAGGAGGAGGGCAGGGCTCGACTCTGAGGGGGCTTGACCTCGAAGAGGCTCAACCTGGCGGAGGGCGTCGGCGGCCCGACTCCGGCCCAAGGGGCTCTCGCCTTCGAGGGGCTCGACCTGGAGGAGGAGGGCAAGGCTCGACTTCGAGGGGGCTCGACCTCGAAGAGGCTCAACTCAACCGGGGGCGTCGGCAGCCCGACTCCGGCCCAGGGGGCTCTTGCCTTCGAGGGGCTCGACCTGGAGAGGGCAGGCTCGACTCCGAGGGGCCTCGGAGCTGAGAGGAGGGCGGAGGCGGCCGGCGACTTTGGCCCTAGGGGGCTCCGCTCGCCTTCAAGGGGCTCGACCTGGAGGAGGACAGGGCTCCGACCTAGGCGTCTTGAGCTTGCAGGAGCTTTTCCTGTAAAACTGAAACACAGTTTTTCATTGTGTAAATGTAGTGGAGTTACCTGTTGAGCTCCGGTTGTATGAATAAAATAAGATATATCTCTTCCTTGAGAAGGCCAGAATTAGATTCGCCGATCAGTCTTAGGAGAGAATGAAACTCCGCTCATTGCACGGAAGCACGAGGCTTCGCTGCCATGGGGGGAGAAGACCTCGTTGCATGGAAGCACGAGACTTCGTTGCATGGAAGGAATGGAATCCTAGTACTGGGAGACTTGCTGGAGATGAGATATCTGCATGTGCATGGAGGAGATGGATCCCGTTGCATGGAGAAGATGACTCCGTTGCACGAGGGAGATGACTCCGTCGCATGAGGAATAGAGATGCTGCGATGCTCCGTTGCATGGAAGCCGTTGAGGGGTGGAGCTCACGAGGGATGACTCCGTGATTGCGGCAGATAGACAGATCCGTGCATGGGGGGAAGTCTGTTGCATGGAGGGAGAGCTCCGTTCACATAGAGACATACTCCGCACAGAGGAGGAGCACTCGTTGCATGGAGGAGGAGCGCTCGTCTGCATGAGAGGAGGTAGGAGACTCTGTTGCATGGGAGAGGTTAGACTCCTGTCGCATGGAGGATGGTTGAGTGAGGGGAGACGTTGGGAGGAGAGTTCCTGTGCTTGGTAGGAATGAGGATGAGGTTCCTCGTTGCATGGAAGGAATGAGGCTCCGTGCATGTTCCGTTGTGGGAGGAAACTCCATTGCATGGAAGGAAACTCCGTTGCATGGAAGCGTTGGAAACCATGTTGCATGGATTTCTTCTTCTTCACGATGGCCAGACCCTTCCTCCCTTCTCTTTCTTTTCTTCCCTCTTTTTCGCTTCTCTTTTTTTATTTTTTTTAAGTGGGGCTGGGTGAATGGCAGTGGCACCGTCGGGAGGTGGCTCATCTTCGGCTTACCGCCTGTTGCCTTATCAAGGATGGCGATGCACCTTCACGGCTCAAGATTTTCTTGGTCGAGGCCGCTCCTTGGATCCTCGAGAGAGAGGGAGAGTTTTCACTCCCCGTGCCCCCGGTCTGCCCCCCGGGGACTAAGGACAAAGTTGGAAACCGTCGTCCCATCTTGTTAAGGAGCGTTAATCTGCCCCCATACCTGGCGCGCCAACTGTTGCCGCCTAGATCGCCGTGGCCTGCAACTCTTACGTGGCCTGGGTGAGTGAACTACCCGCCAGCATCATGGGCTCGTCGGTCGGAGATGATCAAGGGGAACATACCCTCCGCCACGGGGCTCGGTTGAGTCGCCGTGCTCGGAGGGGCCGTTGTAGGGATGAAATGGGGCTTGAAGTTGTGCTATGGTCCTCCTGTGGACCTCTCCGGTGAAGAGCAATCTTCTCTGTATCGTCCCTCCGTCAGGCAAATCTGCAAAACAGGAGAGACCTGGGCCGGGGATTCCGGCAAAGGCACTCCGACGATCAAGTCAGTGGGACGATCGAAGGAAATAGAAGACCTCTGAGGCGGAGAGCTTGGAGGACTCTCCGCTTCCAGAGGGTAATAAAAATGGAATATAATATAAAGATCAGTGTGTGTCTCTTACCTCCCCCTTACCTCTTCAAGCTGGTCTTATGTAGATGAGTAGTCTCTGTCATTGGGGAGGCGTGCCCTTGTTGTAGGCCTGTGAGGCTAGGATAGCCTGTGAGGCTTCCTCTTCTGGGAGGTTCAGAGAGTTGGTGAAGGGGTACAGTACCTTAGGCAGGGCGCTATTTCCTATTAGTGCAAACAGTGGCTAGGGAAGCTTCAACGTGGTCCTCCTTTGCAGGCAGTGTGCTATAGGACCCACGTGGATAGGCCCCCTTGGGAAACGCGCCTGGCCCACATGAATGAGACTGAATTGCGTGATGCTCCTGAGCCCGGCTGAGACGCCAAAGTGCTGAGCTGGCTGGGACGCTATTGGTTGCCCTGGGGCGCGGGACTGGGGAAAGTACTTGGTTGCCCTGCGGGCGTACAAGGCACGTGGTGAACCCACGCGTTGCGGACCACACACTGCTCCGCAAGTAGACACGCCGGAGAGCGGGACGGAGTCCGCGGGCGTGCGGGAGATCGGGGCGCGCGGACCTGCTGGAGAGGTGCAGGCTGCAGGGTTCGGGGCTGGGCTGCGGGCAGCCGCGTGGAGACCGGGTGCCACGTGGGCATGGAACTGCGCGGAGCTGTGGGCATGCCGAACTGGGCACCCCGCGTGCCGGATGAACCGGAACTGCTGCGGGCGGAAGGGCCGGACCGGGGCACGGCAGTGCCGAGCCGGAGCAGGCCAAGCTAAGGTGCGGCCTCCCGTGGGCGGACTGGGCGCCGAAGTAGGTGGAGCTGGGGTGCAGGCGAGGTGCGTTGCAGGGGCATGCCACAGGCAGACGGGGGCCGAACTCGCTGCGGACGAATTGATGGACGTGCGGAGCTGGGCGCGCCGCAGAGCTGTGCTGTCGAGCCCGCTGCGGACGAGCCGGTTGGCGGGTGGAGCAGCGCAGGGTCGTGCCTCTGAGGGCACGAGCGTGACTCTGGCATGGGCAGACCTGGGCACAAGCAAGTCGGGCTCGGTGCGGAGCCGCGCGCAGGGTGGAGCTGGAGCCAGGGTGCGCTCACCAGAGACGGGGTTGTCGCGGGCGGAAGGGCTTCATGCGGGCGTCCCGCGGGCGCGGAGCAGGCGCGGATGAGGCTGGGGCCACCGCGGGCGTGCCGAGCCAGGTCGCCGGAGCCACACTGCCTCTCGAAGTGCCGAGTTGGTCCGGCACAGACCGAGGTGGGCGGACCGAGCCACGCCAGCCGCTAGCGTGCCGTGGTCGCGCCGCGGGTGGCGCAGGAGCTTAGCGGGAAGACTCCATGCACGCGGGCGTTGAGCCCGGTCACGAGATTTCTTGGGTCGCGAGTGCATGAGTTGAGTTGTCTTGAAGCTGGGCCCACACACAGCCGAAGTGGGTTTCCAGGCGTGGCTGCTTCTTGGCAGAGCATGCCGCCCGCGCCGGGCATGGCCGGTCTCGATGCGGGCGGAGCCGAGGCTATCGCACGGGCTTGCCGCGTTGGACGGTGGCGGACTGGCTGGGCATGCATGGGAGAGCTCCTATGGGCTTGCATGGGCGTGTGTCGACGTGTCTGGCTGGGACGAGCGGAGCCAGAAAGCTTCTTGGGTCGAAGCGGGCTACCTCGCACGCCTGGCCGGGCCCCATGTATGCCTAAAGCGAGCTGGCCGAGCTGCCGACTGGTCGAGAAGCCAGCCCGGCTGAGATGGGCTCCAGGCATGGCCTGAAGCGGGTTGGCTGAGTTGCCGACCTGGTCGAGGTGCCAGCCTAGCTGAGCTGGGCTCCAGGCACGGCCGAGCTGGGCTCCAGGCAAGGCCGACCTAGTCGAGGTGCCAGCCCGGCCGAGCTGGCTGGCCGAGGTGCCGACCTGACGGCACAGGGGCTAATCTCTTCAAGTGGGCCCACCGTTATATCGGGGCCGAATGGATCGGTCACTACTGTAACAAGTTGTTCATATCTGTTGACCATTAAGAATCAAAACTAACCTGTTGATAGCTCTTAAGGGAGTACAGACAGCAATGTGAAACCTCTGGTATATGTAATGGCATTTCATGGGTAAAGTCTAACCATTCTTAGATACACTTCACTTTTCTTTGACAAGGTATCCCCCCCCCCCCACAAAAGAAAAAAAGAAAAGAAAAAAAAAGAGAAAAAAAACACATACGTACATACATATTCAGATACATACATATACATGCATTTGTGTGTGTGCATGCGCATATGTCTATGTCTGCACAAACACATCCAAGCAAATACACATTCATTAAGAATACTATATCATGCATGAAAAATACATTCACACAGTTCAAGAACAAACGTGCAAAATATACAAGCAATGTATCAATATGCAGGCACAAGCAGAAATGAGAAAGACACAAACACCAAATAGGTAGCACAGCAATACAAACAAACAGTGCATGAAAGTATGCTAATGTATATGGAAACCAGCAATGCATGCACAATAATATATCTTACAGCATGCATGCATGCATTAGTATAACTGCTAAAATCCTGTATCCAGACTTGGTGGGCAATCATGAAAACCATTTCTTTGTAGTGACTCCCTAGACCATGTTCATGTCCAAGGATTCAAGTACCGGTGCACACCCTTCCTTATCAGCTTTTTCTAGAGGTTAAGGTACTTTCTGTACAGACACATGGTACATTACCTCATTAGTGCTGTACCAGCACCCAGAGATGCACTGTGTTTGTGATACCGCACCACACTGAAAAGGTACCAACCTAGGAGAGCACTACCAGAACAGAGAATTTCAACCTTGCTCATATTAAATCCAATCAAATGAGGTATATGTTATAAATATTTGCTTTGTGCTCTGTCATGTCAGTATATTGATGTCAGGTGCAAGTTCAAGTACAATAAAGTCATGCAATTGTTCATACAGTCAACACAACCATACTAACAAGTCATAAACATTAAATAATAAACTAAATCAAGACAAGCATGAAAATAAAGAAAAAGACACACCCAATCAAACCAGATCAATATGTAAAACAACTGACCTTCTCCACATAAGTCTCAATTGTTGTGCACCTTCTGACCCTTCAATCAACACCTCCCAAACCAAAGCCCCACTAGCCTATATTACATATATTCAAACATCGCAAACAGTCCCTCTTTCATCATTTTCTATCTCCTCTCCCACATAAACCCAGCACTCCTAATTTTGCCATACCTGCATCTCAATTGATGATCCTTCATCTTGTCCTATACCACTGGTCCATTTGACCATTCAGCGAATTAATCTTATACATCATAAACAGTTCTTATAATTTTTTATATAATTACTAAAGTACAAATGGTCTTTGACAATCATAACATTTATAATTCCTCTCTCTTGATATTAATGCACCATAATCAGTTTACATTATTGATCCCTTCCACATTCCTGCTTAAGTTTCGTGTAGTCTATGTTTCCACAGATTTTGACCCTCAGCTTTTAAAACTCAGTTTCATATTTCCAGTTCACATTCTCCCGTTTCAAATCTTGCTTGCTTTATATTACCTCTTGGTCCTACATATCACACACATTTAGTTGGACTCCATGCACCAATATTAGTTTAGGCTAAACTTTGTGTTCTCTATAACTTTTATACATATTAATTTCATATCTACTTCTTCAGAAGCCAATTAAACAGCAATTCATAATCAGCAAAATAACATAAACCAGAGAATGCCTCTAGGAATTTGACAGTTATGAAAAACAAGCAGCAGCTCAGAAGAAGCACCTGGTGAAGGTCTCTTTCCATTTTAAACAGCATGGACTCTCCATAAGAAGTTCAAATTGGTGGGAACAAAATACATTTAAAATTTAATGGAAGTTTTTATTTATAAAAAGAAAATGAATACCAGATCATCATCTCCGGGATAAGATCCCTTCTCAAGACCCTCCCTCAGCATTTTGTTTTCTTCTGCAAGCCGAGCACAACGTTCCTTTGTGAAAAATAGATCTTCTTTGACAGTCTTTAGTTCCTGCAGAAGAAGCTTGGCCTTTGCAGCCAGTGCATTAGCAACCTGCAAGAACAAAATACAAGGCCATTAATTCAGTCCATCAGAGGGGTGAAACCAAGATTCTCGGTACCGGTACTAGGAGCCATACCGGTGGCCGGCCGGTACCGGTACCGTACCGTGCTAATACATAGTACGGTGTGACGTAATGGTTCAAACCGGTACGTCCAATTTTTTTTTTGATTTTTTAATATTTTTATGATTTAAGACTTTTATTTTATTTTTTAAGGATTTAGGGTTTAGGGTTTGGGAGAATTTAATGTTTAAGAGTTCTAAACGCTTGAAATTTAAAATTTAAGATATGTCCGATTGCAAGATTTAGGATTAAATACTAAAATTTAGGACTATTTTCAATTGAAATAAAATAAAAAATAATAATTAAACTAAGATTATCAGCAATTAATGAAAGTGAAATGTAATATAAACATATAATTATATACCAATGTCTAGAATCGGGTAGAGTGACGATTGTAATAAATATAGGAATCATGTATGTACTCTGTAGGAAAATCAGTGTCCCTCTTACCAAGCAGCATGATACTCCTCTAAGCTCATCCCAAGAAGTATGCATGATGGATCATAATTAATCGCAGATCCCTCTTTGATGTCCCGACTCTAAGAGCTGTCCAGAGACTGATGATATGGCAGTGCAGGAGCCCATCCAAATATACCAGTAGCAAAAATCAGATCCATAAGATGCTCCGAGCTAAATGGGATAATAAACACTGGATGATGACGTCTCAGATGCACCATATAGATTATATGACCAGAAGCTGCCAGTAGCTACGGATAAGAGGATCCTGAATGAGGATAACCCAGATACATCCATGATCCTACTCCACGTGCAAGAACTGCAGCTGTATCATGTCCCGAACGACCACGCGGAGCCCGTCGCCTATATGAAATCGTATCACCACGAGGTCTATCAGATGTAATCCATGATCTGTATCCTGCGTGGCATGGCTAAATTGCGACTCCTCAGTGAATCGAATATGAATAGGTGGCTACGACTCTTGTTCTCCTGCCCCTTCCTGATCACTAGATCCTCCACTATTTGAAGCATTATCATCACTGTCTCTGGTATCTGAATCTGAGTGGACTGAGTGCTCCGATGGAGATACAACTGCCTTTCCTTTTCCTTTATCTCCGGATCTACTAGATGGTGGGGAGAGACGATGTGCTGTATCTGCTGGAGCCCTGTGAGGAATATGATTGTTGCCCATTGTCCAGCATCCATCCTAGCCTCACTAGCTACAAAACTGGTTGGTCGAGGAGGCGATCCTGGCTCATCAAGCTCTGGCTGCTGTTGCTGACTCATGACCCATCCAATCATTGTATCTTCATTCTCATCAACATATGAACTTGCAGTGGGATCGGGATATTTCAATTCTACTTCTTCCTGAATACATTTTAGCCTTACCTTAAATTATAGTGTACATACACAAGATCGTTGAGGCATTTCTGTTTAGACGGTTCCTTGCTTGGAGTGGATATAAGGCCAAACTAGACTAGTTGCACTCATATCTACTGGAGGACACCGTCTGGGAGAGGATCTTCCCTGCAAAATTCTTCAGATTTTTAGCAGATCCACCAAAATACACCCACCATTCAGCTGCAAAAGATATTACATCATTTAGAATTTTAGATTTAGAAAAATAAAAAATTTAATCCTGATATAATATTAGACTTACTCCTTAGTAGTATCTACCCGGATTCATCTTTGATTTACTTTTGATCGCTACAGTGGATCCAAATGATTTGTGCCCTCCCTAAAAAATTTCGTCTGCCAGAAAAAAAAATTGTTAGCTTATTGAAATTAAAGCTCTTAAAAATCATTCAATAATTTCAACCTAACTTACTTCTTCAAGGCTCATAGCAACGATATCTGGATCGGGCTCCATCTTATATAACATTGCGTAGGGCAGACATAAGATCATCATCCATAGCAATGTTCGGTACGGAGTACTGAAATCTCGGATTTAGATAGTAAGCTGCACATATATTTTAAAACTTAGTCAAACGTACTTGTATAAATCTAATTGAAACTTAATTTTTAGGGACTTCATAAATTACTACGTACTTGCTAGATACAAATCCGAACTCATTTGATAACTCCACTATCATCAATGATCCGGATATACTCAGATGCATGTGATGGATCTGCCTCCTGAATCTTTTTCTTTGCCATTTGCATCATGAAATATAAGAAGCCCATCTGAGCATACCTCTCGGAGTCCATGGCACGAAGTATCTCATATAGGCTTGATAGCCTCCACTACCCTCTCAGCCCGCTGCCAGAATGTCTGTCTCGTCACTAAATTTTTACATTGCTTCCCTTAGTATTTGCCCTAGCATATCTGCTCTGCTGCCACTCCTGACTGACAAACATCTGACGCAGCTCTGCTTTATTACCAAGAAGACTATCAAGTGCAATGTAATTAGTATCAAACCGTGTGACCCCGGTCTCAATATTTTCTCCATGTAAAGCTCTTCATCAATGATAAGACCCATGTATTGTTATATATAAATCTGGTGATAGACTGTGCTAGCTCAATAATCTTCTGCATCATGCGGATTTTTCCAATATCCATCAACATGAGGTCTATACAATGTGCAGCACAAGGAGTCCAGAAATATGCGGCCCTGCTCCATCAAGATCTGCCCTGCAGCCCTATACTGTGATCCAATATCCATTATCAATTATGACCTGCACGACATTATGCTCTCTCACCTGATCAATCACCTCCTCCATCAATCTGAAGATATAACTGGCGTTGTATACCTGATCTGAAGCATCAATAGGCTTCTGAAAAAAAAATCTTTCCATCACAATAAGTCAAGAAATTGATGATGCTCCGTTTAGTAGGACCAGTCTAACCATCACACATCACCGTCAATCATACACGGGCTACTGCTCTGATATGAGGATATCCATCCTTCTAGCTCCTTATTGCTGTCCAGAAGCTGACCATAGATATCCCTCGACGCTGGAGGATCTATACCTGCACCAGTAGCCTGTATAGATGAAATAGCAGAGCGATAATATGGATTGTCTGCTGCATGGGGGGATATGATTAAAATTAAACAGGAGGAGATAGCCCGCCACTTATCCTTCTTCTTATCCTTTTTCAGCATGTGTCAATCCTCTGTTGCTTGGAATCTCTACTGGAAAATGCATGTGGAATCGACATCATGGATAGTGGCTCCCTCTGGAATGTCCTGGAAAACTTCCTACTGCCAAATGCTCCCAACATAGATGCAATACGGTCAGTGTCTCCTGACGGGCTCTCTGACTCAGGAGGTTCCCTAACTGTCTCAGACTCTCGTGCAGCACTAGCGAAGCGGGATCCTGACTCAAAAGTGCTTGGCGATGTTCTTGTCTATGGCTGCTTCTGTGCCTCTGCATGCCTGTTGCACTCATCCGCGGTGATCCGCCTCATAGAAGGTATATTGTGCTCGAAGGATCTTGACTCCTTGGAATAATAAGAAGGTGGTTCTGCGACTTGCGGTCCACCTCTGCTTCTTTTTTGCTGTCTTTCCTTTCCAGCTTAAAATCAGCAAAGTATTTTTATCAACTGACGGAACCTCCTGTAGATATGTCGGCATGCAGCTACTGTCGGCATAGCCATCAGCCAAGTGCTGCTTCAACCTTGTTACCCTTTGAATTGAATTCAGTACACCATTACACCTCCGTGATGCCGACCGAGATCTCTCCATGTAACCAGCCAATGCCCGCGGATCGGCTTCCTCCTGATTGATCCATCCTGAATATTTAAATTAATAAGGTCAATATAATGTTTATTAACACTTTCTTTTACTAATTTTTTTTTTAATTTTTTTTTAAATTTTTAATTTAAAAAATTCATAAAAAATAAAAAAAATAAAAAAAAAAAATGTAAGTTTTTCTACATGTACATAATCTTCATAGGATACGCTCTGATTCGCAAAGATCCTAGAATTCCTTTAAAAGTCATTTTTTTCTTTTAAGCTTGTATACAATTTGAATAAATCATCAAATTTTAATCGACTAGCTTTTATCCTAAGTTAAGCTTAATCCCAATTACAGTTTTTTTAATTATGTTTTTTTTTATTTTTTAATTTTACGAAAATTAATTTATTAAAAATTTAATACTTTTATCAATGTGTAACTTATCAAAAATCAATCTTTAGTTCTATCTTTTTAGATCAAAAATAACAGATCTACCACTTACTCTACAACTAGAATAATTACCGGAAAATAAGAATGGGATTAATCATTGTTTTCTAAGGAGGATTTGAAAAAATGAAAAACGGTTGAGTATGATTCTACAGACACCTCAGATATGACAAGTGTACCCGTTGAGGATCAGGAGGGTTCAAGATCAGATGTTTTTTTTTCCATTTTTTTTTTGGTTTTGAGCAGAGAGCTCTGAAAAACAACCAGGCAGCCCCCTCTCAAAGCACGTCACATTGCTACAGTAAGACATGTAACAAAAAAAAAGCCCCCACCTGCCCCCTCTCGCCCATACCGACCCGAACCAACGGTTCGGGCCCGTTTCAACCAGTTCAGCATCGATTCGACCTGGTTCGGGTCCGGTTCGGTACGGTAAAGATTTTTTTTTTTTTTTTTTATTGGGACTGTGCCGATTTATATGACCGAACCGTGCCGGCTGGCCACCGGTCCGGTTCGGCACGGTTCGGAAAAACGTTGGGTGAAACAATAAAAAGTATATAACATGGCTACCTGCAGACATTGTATTGTACCACAAGAAAAGCTTCTTATTTTAAGATACTGTTTTACATTTAAGCACAATGTTATGTAAAATGTACAGAAAGTCTTTGATGGATGGCTCAGAGCTAAACTAGTCATCTCCGCCTAGATGGGCTCTGAGTACAGGCAAACTGAATGAAGTTTCCTACTTCATAAGATCTGACTTCATGAATTAGAAGATAACTGGAGCATCCAAGCATCAACTTCTTTAGTGTTAATATACAAGATTGATACCTTTCTTTTTTCAAAGACTCTACTACCTCATGGCCATTAACAATACAACATGAATGTGCTCAGAATCAGGCAGTTGAGAATCAAGCAAAGTCCATTAGTTCAAGCAATCAATTTTACTCAATAAAGCTGACAAGCATATTTAGAGCAGTAATTTCAATCCAGTGATACACAATTGCCACCTTACGTCGTGAGATGCCTTCAGCTGTGTTTCATAATCTGTTTGTATCGGGTGAAAATGCGTTGAGCAGATTTTTCTGCAGCCTGATATTGTGCATTGCGACCACTTCTTTTTCCTGATATGCAGCTTATGTGTTTCATGGATGATGTCAGCAGTCTTATTTTCCACACTTGTCAGACCCTCCTGGAAAAAATAAACAACTACATGATTACCCAAACTAAATATTCAGATATCTAAAAGAATCCAACTTGAAGAAATACTTGTCATCTCTTGATAGAACATATCATATGATCGAACTTATGGAACAAATAAATGCTGTGTTACCTGGACACTTGTGACCAACTCCAAAAAATCATGTTGGATATGCATCCAAGTTGGATACATATCCAAATTGAATATACTTGGATGCATATCCAAATTGAATATGCATTAGAACCTTGGATACTTATAAAGTTCTTTGGTAGCTACTTTTAAAGATTAACCCAGCAAGGATGGCCAAACCATCCAGTTCAAGGCATCCCAATCCGAAATGGTCAATTGGCTGGATGGCCGTCTGATTTAGCATGGGCCTTGAATCAGGACAAACTGGCCCGAACAAGATGGAACTGTCCAATTTTGCTATGTTCAAGGCAGATAAGGCAATTCGGGCTTTATGTATTATGGAGGGCTTTGCCCAACCCTCCTATCCTCCCGAGTTGCATTCTCTCGCTTGCCTCTCTTGCACAAGGGTTAGGGTTTCAACATCATGGCTGCTACCACTGATGACGACGATGATGATGGACTGATATGTGTCCCTCTCTCAGTGTCTCTCTTACCCTCTCCCTCTTGGTTCTCCCCAATCTCTTCATTGCTCGCAACGAATGACTAGCCATCCTCTCTCTCTCCCTCATGCCCTCCCTTTAGTTCCAATATGCCTCAAGCTGGTACATTACACATGTACCATATAAAACCAATAGCAAACCAGTATGATCCCCCATATCGATTTGGTGAACCTTAAGAATAAGAGAGTTAAACTCTTTCAACCAAGGATCCCGGTATCGGTACCGGGACCGTATCGGTGACTGGCTGGTACGGTACCATACCATATCGATATTCGTACGGTGAGGCATGCTATTTTTTTTGATGTCTTTTTAGTATTTATTAAATATTTTTAGATCTAAATAGATGTTGTTGATGCTAATTGATGTTTATATCACTTCAAAACTTATAAAATGCTTTCTAGCCTCCAACCATGATAAATTATTTTTTATGAACTTCCAATAAAGTAAGATTACCAGCAATAATTAAAATGAAAGATGAAATATAAACATAATTACATACCGATATTTAAAATCGGATCGAATGTCAATATCCATAATATCGGGATCATTAATGTATTCAATAGAAAATCAGTAAATCCCGCTAACCAGGCAGCATGATAATCCTATAAGCTCATCCCAGGAGGTATACGTGATGAATCGTAACTCATCGCAGATTTCTTACTAAGATCTCGACTCTGAGAGGTATCCAGAGATTGATGATATAACTGTACAGGAATCCATCCAAATATATGGCAGCAAAATCAAATCCATAAAATACTCTAGGCTACATGAAATAATAACCACTAGAAGATGATGTCTCGGATGTACCATATCCATATGGATCACAAGGAACTGATGCCTGCGAGGAAGAGGATCCAGAATACGAGGATGACCTTAATACATCCATGAATCCTACTCCACATGCAAGATCAATAGCCACATCGTATCCTCAATGACCTTGCAGAGCTCGTCTTATATGGTCGTATCATCATGGGGTTACCAACTAGTGCACCATGATCTATATCCTATGTGGCGTGACTAAACTGCGACTTACCAATAAATCGAAGATGAATAGCCGACTGCATCTCTTATCCCCCGGTTCCTCCCTTATCACTAGATCCTCCACTCTATGAAGAAACACGGTACCACCCTCTCTAGTATTTGAATCTGAATGAACCGAGTGCTCCAGTGGAGATGCAACTGCCTTTCCTTTTTCTCTGTCTCTATACTAAATAGATGGCGGCGGAAAGAGATGATGTGATGCATTTGTTAGAGCCCTATGAAAATATTGCTTGTTTCTCATTGTTCAACATCCACCCGTCCCACTAGCTACAAACTGCCTGGTCGAGAAAATAATTCTAGCTCATCAAGCTCTAGCTCTTGCCGACTCACGACCCATCTAATCATTAGATCTTCATCCTCATCAATATAATTTCTTGCAGTAGAATCGAAGTATTTCAATTTAACTTTCTCCTTAATGCACTTAACCTCAAACTTAAATTATATGTACATATATAAAATCGTTGAGATAATTCTGTTTTAAATGGTTCCTCCATTTGAAGTGGATAAGATCGAAGGTAGACCAGTTGCGTTCACATCCACTAGATGACACTGTCTGGAAGATAATCTTGACAGCAAAAATTTTTAAATACTTTACTGATCCACCAAAATGCACTCACCATTCAGCCACAAAAGATATTAAACTATTTAGAATTTTAGATTCAGCAAAATTCAAAAATCAATTTGAATCTAATATTAGACTTAGTACTACCTACCATGATTCTTCTTTGATTACTTCTAATAGTTATATTGGATCAAAAGAATCCGTGCTCTTCCTAAAAAATTTCGTCTAGAAATAAAAATTATTATCATGTGTTACTTGTTAAAATTAGTGCTAATAAAAATTACTCAATAATTTTAACCAAACTTATTTTAGACATATAATTGCAATATCTAGATCGGGCTCCATCTTATATATAACATTACTAACACAAAAAAATGTCATCCATGACAATGTCCGATATGGAGTACTATAATCTCGGATTCAGATAATAAGCTGTACATACATTTTAAAAATTAAGTATACTTGTACAAATATAATTGAATTTAAAATTTAGAGCATTCATGATTTACTGTCTACCTGCTAGATGCAAATTCAAATTCATTTGATAACTCCCCGTCCATCAATAATCCAGATATACTCATTAGCATGTGTAGATCTGTCTCTTGGATCTTTTCTGTCTTTTCCATCATGTAATAAAGAAAACCATCTAAGCATATCGCTCAGAGTCCATGGCGCGAAGTACATCATATAAAGGTTTGATAGCATCCATTATCCTCTCGGCCCTTGCCAGAACATCTATCTCATCACTAAATTCTCTACAGTGCTTCCTTCAATATTTGTCCTAGCATATCTGCTCTGCTACCACTCTTGATTAAATAACATCTGACGCAGCTCTACTTTCTTGCCAAGAAAACTATCAAGTGCTATATAATTTGTAGCAAACTGTGTGATCCCTAATCTCAATATTTCTTTTCCAGTAAAGCTTCTCATTAATGATAAGATTCATGTATGGTTATAGATGAATCTACTGATAGTCTGTATTAATTTAACTATATTCTATACCCTACGGATCTTTTCAATATCCTCAACATGAGATCAAACAATATACAGCACAAGAGATGCAAAAAATATACGATTGCCGCTATATCAAGAGTTGCCCTGCGGTCCTATACTGTGATCCATTATCTATGATGACCTGTATGATATTCTGCTCTCCACCTGATCAATCATCTCCTCCATCAATCGAAGGATATAGCTACTATTGTGCATATAATCTGAAGCATCAATAAATTTATAAAAAAAAATTTCATCACAATAAATAAAAAAGTTGATGCTTCGTCTAGTAGGACCAATCCAACCATCACACATCACTATCAATCCATATACGGGCCATTTACTCTGATAGAAAGCAATCTAATTTTCTAACTCATTATTGTCCAGAAGCTGACCATAATATTCCTCGATCCTAGAGGATCTATAACTGTACCAGTAACATGTATAGATGCAATAGCTGAGCAATAATATGGATTGTTTACTGTATATGCTAGGATATGATTGAAATGAAATCAGGATCGATAGCCCATCACATATCCTTCTTATTCTTTTTTAGCACTAGCAATATTATCAATCTTCTGGTATTTGAAATTTCCTGCTAAAAAAAAATGATGTAAGATCGATATCGTGGATAGTGGTGCCTACTAGAATGTCCCTAAAAAAACTTATTTCTATTGCAAATGATCACAATATGGCTTGCAATATGGCTGTGCCTTCTTCCTGACGGGGCTAGCTCGATTTGTGCCTCTTTGCATCGAAAGGAATAGATACTCCCTCTGACTTCTAAAATAATAAAAAGGTGATACTGTAGCTCTACGGTCCACCTCTACCTTCTTCTTCAATGTCTTTTCTTTTTCTACTTTGAAATCAGCAAAATACTTCTTCATCAATTGCGGACCTTCTTGTAGACACTATCGGCATACGATACATCAGAATAGTGTCAGCCAAGATTGCATCAACCTCGATATCCCACCATCTTTGAATTCTACATTACATCATTTACATCTCCAATGATGCTGACCCGAGAGTATTTTTCCATGCACCCAACCAATGTTACGCTCTAGATCCTTCTCTTCCTCGATAGATCATTCCTGAATATTACATAAATTCAATAATTACACAATAATGTATTATTTTATTTATCAAATATTTTTATTTTTATTTAATTATATATATTTAATTTTTTTTATATTTTAAAAATGTAAAAATATAATATTATAAAAAAATAATTTGATCTTAAATTCATGTAGGCCTACACACGATACTATATTTTTTTTTTTAAGATAGTGGACATGAAAGGCCATTTTTTTTCAATATTAGAAAAGCACTATTCATAAAATGCATCAAAACTTGGATAAATTGACACGGAACTTATAATGAAAGTAGCTTACAATCTCTAGAAGAATAATCTATAATTACAATATTTTAATTAATATTTTATTTTTATTAATTTTTTAATCTAAAAATATATTTTAATTTTAAAAATCATATACTTAACAAAAAATCATGATCTTGGTATCATTACGTAGATTTTTATAGATCTACAATATACTTTAAAGTCATGTCAAAATAAAAATTTTGATAGTATTTTCCTTTTTTATTTTTTTATGAATTTTTAAAAAAAAGAGGGGAGAGAAAGAAAGAGTGAAGGGAAGTATATGTACCTTGAATCCATCTTTTTTCTTGCTATTTCGGTATTTGATTGAGTTGAAATATTGAAAAAATTGTTTTGAATCCTTCTTTCCCCTTTCTGACAAAATTGAGATCCGAGAAACTCTCAGTTGCTTAATATCAACCCTCGCCCCCCACATCACTGTAGCAGAATAAAAAAAATTGAACTGGACCGAACTAGACCAAATCGATCTGAACCGGTCCAAAATTGGCCAGTTTGGTGCGATACAGGCTCGGTTCATTAATCTTCTTTAATTATGAAAAGGAGAACCATTTTATAAGCCGAACCGTGCCAATTGGGCGCGGTCTGGTTTGATTCAACCTGAACAAGCCGGTTCAGCATGGTTCAGCGAACCGTGCTTTCAACAATGAGTTTGATACTTTATTTGAATTTAGGAGTATTTATTCGTTTCTATGATTAGTCAAGGATATAGGCATTGAAACAATTTTGCAAAATATTATTTTCTTATATCCTTATATTATTCAAATATATTGAAAGATCTTAACACAACAATATCCTTTTATATTTTACATTTTAATTTTAAGCAAATAATAATTAAAGCTATAAATATATATTTACTTCAAATTATATTTTGTCATAAATATCCCCTTATATCCTTTTTTTTTTTCCTCTTGCCGAGTTAGACAATTCAATATGCATCCGAATCTGATTCTCATATTTGTGTCTATTGCAATGTTGTTCATTGCATGCATAAAACTTTAGTGGGTGGGCATATGTTGATGTCATCATGTCAAACATGCATTGTTTTGTCATACAAGGACATTAAGACATATTTAAGCATGTCACAATATCCTGTATTTCTAGTCAAGTTAAAATGTTAAATTGAAGATCATCTGATCATGGACATCTAGTAGTTAAAGAGGTAAATTTCAAACTCAACATAATTACAATTCTCGCACAAATCTGATGCTTGAGTTACTGACAGAATGCGATTATAATGACTAGGTAATGCTGATGATTTTAATGGATTGTCACTTGTTAAATACTGAGAGTTAATAAATAACTTCATGATTATGAAAAAAATATATTTTTTCAATAACAGTTTTGCCTCATAATGTGATACAAGAACTAGTTTTGGCACCACACTAATACATGCATACATGTGATAATAGATGCATAAATGATAACATATGCAGACATGTTGATATGCAACCATGTTGCTGTCTCTGAAATTTGAGTACGTGATGTCCGACCCATGTATTTGAGTTGGCCACGTTATGAAATAAAACATGATTCTTCAAAGCATTAAATAATTATTTGGATCCAAGAAAGATTTCACAATTATATTATATATTTTGTAAAATGAAAGACATATTTAAAAGAAATAGAACAGCAGTTCCCGAAAGAAATTACTTTGAGAGCATTTTTAATTTGCCACCAATGTAGTTAAGAGAAGAAGCTATGTATCTGAACTTTTCTGAAGGGGAGGTGTTTCTGTCTTCTGGTATCCCTGAGGTGACTGATTCAAATGATAAAACTGCATTAAGAAAAGCAAATGGTCATGAAAAAAAAGATTTAGAATCCTTATGTTAGAATAGCAAAACAATATATAATATATATATATATTGGGCAATTATGTTATCATGAAACATGCAAGATAGAAACTCCAGTTGGTTCACAATTATGCATTTCACCAGAAACTTAAGTAAAGAAAGGTCCAGCCCAGTTTCAAGACGATGTTTGAAGCTCCAATGGAAGCAAGAGTGGAAAACCCACCCCAACACTGTAACACAAAGACAAGAGAACCTTGCAGTGCATATCCTACTAAAAACCCAAAAGTATAACCAAACCCTCCTAAAAGCGATCAACAAAACCATTGGTATGTTAACATGGACAAGGTTTTTGCCAAATTTAAATGTTTTACCTCATTTTCTTGCACATGCTTAATTACAAAATCTCATTCTCATCCTCTGTAACATTCTTAAATATACACAAGGCAAAACATTTCCAGGATTCAGATATTCCAGAAAATGCTGTTCTAACAGAATAAAAAAATAGAATGATCCAAAAATCCAATCCTTTTGCAGAATGTTTCAGCGTCTGTCCAACAACAACCACTTGGAAAACACCTATTCTAAATAAGCATAACCAGTACACATAAGATGCATAATTTGATGCTACCTGACTGCCAGTTGATGTGTCCACTGCTTGGGATTGATGTCTTCCATGGTTTTAAATTTCTTGGTTGTACCATCATCCTCAAGAATTGCTTTAGCTTTGCCCGCCTAAAACCCCCCAGAATCCATATTGGACTCATTCAAGTTTTTCATGGATGCATGTTCATAGAGAGTAGAATCCTGCATTAAAACAACTGATTAAAAATTAATAGAATACACCAATGAGCAGAAAGCTCTATAGCAATATTGTCACTGTTTATACTATAAGTCGCTAGTATAGTGGAATGCTCTATATAAACAACTGCATTTTTTTTCCCGATACATTTACCAAAACTCGATCCTGGCAATCAAAAGCATCATTACCAGATCCACTTATTCTCAACCCAAGAAGAACTAAGAAGTTTTTTGTCCACAAGGAAGAAACGACTGCAAAAAAAACGCTTGTTTCTGCTAAACTCGATCATCTAGTGAGCTTCCTCTCAAAAATAACCCAACACATCCAAATCATTTCATCAAATCATCCACCACACACACAAAAAAAAAAAAAGCCGAAACCCAACAACAACTAAGATCAATTCAAGAAATAGGCAGCCATCCGCTAGAACGCAGCTCTCTCAAGCAAAGAAGATGATGAAGAGAACGAGCAAAAGGCAAAGGGGGAAGAACTAACCCTCGGCGTGGGGGAAGAGCTCTCGCGATTGGAATCCCCGTAGGCGGAGGAGGCGATGGCGGACTCGCCATAGGCAGAGGCGACGAGGAGACGCGCCGGGCGGTGGAGCACGGATCGCCTGGGCGGCGCGCGACGGCAACTCGGCGGCGGCGTATCGGAAGTCCTTGAAGCGGGGAGAAGCCCTGGAGGAGACCCCGTGCTTCCGCCCGTACGCCATGCCCTTCACGCGCGGCCGGCCGCCGGAGAAAAGAAAAAAGAGAGAGCGAGAGGGCCCGTCACTCGCGCCCGGGTCCGAACGAGGCACCGCTTTATGGAGAATCGAGAGGCTTCGTCGGACGCCCGGCTTCGGTCGGCGTCACTCCGTTGCGCTTTTGTTCTCACGGAGCCGGCAATCTATCAATTTTCGAACTCCATCCAGAGGATGGTCAGCGTGGGTTCGGACATTCGCGTGAAGTGGCGGGCTACGGGTGGTAGGGTTTAGAAGGGTTGATCGACGGCTCAGATTTGTGGCGCTTGTGCCGGCTTTGTTCTACACAACGCTATCAATTTGAGTTAAAGAGACCGGACTGTGGGCCAAGGGCTGTGAGTAGGGCCGCACCCGCAGTGTGGGATTTCTGGAGTTTTCGTCTTGAGTGCGGGCTTCGTGAGTTCCGGTCTTGAGGTGCCGGGCTTCGTGAGTTTCCGGTCTTGAGGTGCCAGACTTCGTGAGTTTCGGTTTAAGGTGCCGTGCTTCGTGATTTCCGGTCTTGAGGTGTCGAGCTTCGTGAGTTTTCGGTCTTGAGATGCTGGGGCTTCATGAGTTTCAATCTGAGGTGCCGGGCTTCATGAGTTTCCGATCTGAGGTGATGGGCTTCATGAGTTTCCGGTCTTGACTTCGCCAAACTGGTTCAAGCAACTTGTTTGCGGGACTTTTAGATCTCCCGTCTTCGGTCGCTCGACCCCACCAGACCTGGGTCGGGAGAAAGTATTCCTGCGAGACAAGGGCAACCATTGTGCAAAAAGGAATCTTATATTGATGAGAGGAAGCCTTACATCATTGGTAGTACATCCTCAGGTTGCTGGCATTTCAAGTTCGAGGGAATCGGGTCCATCGAATTCGGTGAGGTAGTAGGCTCCATAAGGGAACGCCTCGACTACTCTGTACGGGCCTTCCCAGTTCGGAGAGAGTTTATCATATTCTCGAGGCCGGGAGGCTTCTGCCTATCGTAGTACCATATCGCTAGGATGGAAGATCTTCGGCTTCACCATAGATTGTAATACCGGGCCACCCATTGCCGGTAGGCCCCATCCGGAGTCGAGCCCATATCCTTGTTTCTTCAAGGAAGTCCAAGTTGAGTAGGAGCGAGCTGGGTTCTCGGCCTTATCGTATGTTCCACTCGCAAGGGTGGGTAGACTTAGCTCCATTGGGATCACGGCTTCCGTGCCGAAGATGAGGGTTAAAGGGTGTCTCATCTGTGACCGTCCTGGATATGGTGTGGTGGTACACCCACAGGACACTGGGGAGTTCTTTAGCCCATCTGCCTTTGGCCTGATCAAGTCTGGTCTGGAGTCCTTGAAAGATGGTCCTGTTGGTCACCTCGACCTCTCCGTTGGTCTGGGGGTGTGCCACCGAGGTGAATCGATGGCGGATGTTGAGGCCGTCGCAGAAACTCCTCGAACTCCCAATTGTTGAACTGCCATCTATTATCGGTGATGATTAATAAGGGAGTCCGAAATGGCATATAATGATTTCCAAAAAAAACTTGCTGACATTGGCCTCCGTGATTTGTGCTAAGGGTTCGGCTCGACCACTAGTGAAGTAATCGATGGCAACTATCAGGAACTTGCGCTGCCCAGGTGTAGGAAAAAAAGGACCAAGGATGTCCCATACCCGCTAGGCAAATGCCCAGGGAGCAGAGAGTTGGGAGAGCGGTGCAGCTGGCTGACGTTGCACATTGGCACCATGGTAGCGATCGCACTTCTTACGAAGTCAGCCACATCCTCCTTCATGTTTCCCAGTAGTACCCTACTGAAGGGCCTTGTATGCTAATGTTCTGCCCCCATGTGATTTTCGCAGAGGGCTCTCGTGTATATCTTGGAGTACGAAAGTTGCCTCTGAGGGTCTCAAGCACTTCAAGAGGGTGGGTAGGAGTAGGACCTTCGATAGAGCTGCCCGTCCATCAGCACGAAGCGCGTGGCCTTCCTTTTGATTATACCAGCCTTCATGCGATCTTCGGGCAAAGTTCCATCGGCAATATATCGGACATACTTATCCATCCAATTGGGCTTTGGAGTGACTTGTTGGACCTCCCGGATGCCTCATGGCTTGGGGCCTGGAGATGCTCGATATGGGCATGTCCCAATGATGAGTTCGGCAAGGTCGCTAGCTGGAGAGGGCGTCAGTGCGAGCATTCTCCCCACGTGGAATGTGGGAGATGCTGAAGCGTCTGAAGCCTGCTGCACTTGTGCGCACCAGCTCCAGGTACTTCGACATTTGAGGATCCTGGGTCTCAAATTTTCTCGAGACCTGCCTGGCCACCAATATGAGTCGGGGTGAAAACTTTCAGGTTGGATATGTCCAGCTCGCGAGAAACTCTCAGCCCCACGAGGAGTGCCTCGTATTTCGCCTAGTTATTGGTAGCCACAAACTGGAAATGGAGACGCAACCAGCAAGACTCCTCGTTGTTGGCGAGAGATGAATCCAGCTCCGCTACCCCGGTATTGGATGCTCCATCCACGGCAGGACCCAGATATCACCCCCGGTTCGGGTCCCGTCTGTCACTCCTGGGAGATTTCCCCGGCCCCTCGTCCAGGCCTGCACACTCGACTAGGAAGTTAGCCAATATCTGTGCCTTCATGGATGACCTCAGTCTGTAGATAATGTCGATTCACTGAGCTTTAGCGCCCACTTTGCCAGGCATCCGGATGTGTCGAGGTAGCTAAGTATGGCCTTCAGTGGTTGGTCCGTCAAGATCATGATCGGTGCACTGGAAGTAGGGGAGATGTTGGGCAAACATGATGAGCACAAAATTTAACTTCTCGGAGCGAGAGTACCTGACCTCAGTGTCGCGGAGAAGTTTGCTAGTATAATATACTGGCCTCTGGACTCCATCTTTGTTCGTGCGAACCAAGATCGAGCTGACAGCTCCCGGGGATGACCACCATGTACAAGAGGAGCTCTTATCCCTCTTCCGATCAGGAGAGCAGTGGTGGTGACGCCAGGGTTCTCTTCATCTCCTCGAAGGCTTCTCGACACTCCTTTGTCCAAGTGAAGTCATGCATCTTGCGCAGTGCCTTTAAGAAGGGTTGGCAGCGATTAGCAGATTGTGAGATGAAATGACTCAAGGCCGCTATACGGCCAGTGAGTCGCTGGACTTGCTTCTTGAAGGTGGGATGCTCTATATCAAGGATTGCTCAGACCTTTCTGGGTTGGCCTCGATCCCTCTCGAGTGACCATGAAACCAAGGAACTTCCCGGCACCATGCTAAAAGCGTACTCGCTGAGTTCAACTTCATTTAGTACAGACGAAGGTGCAGAAGGTCTCTGCCAGGTCATCCATGTGGTTCGAGGTTGGCCTGCTCATGACGAGCATATCGTCCACGTAAACTTGCATGTTGCAGCCGATCTGGTCTTAAAGATCTTTTAACTAGCCGCTGGTACGTGGCACTAGCATTCTTCAGGCCGAAAGGCATCATCCTATAGTAGTACATCCCGCGGTCCATGATGAAGGCAGTGTACTCCTCATCCTCCAGATGCATTCGGATCTAGTTGTACCCAGAGAATGCATCCATGAAGGAGAGTAAGCGGTGCCCCGAAGTGGCATCCACAAGTTGGTCGATCTTCGAAAGTGGAAAGCTATCTTTCGGGCAAGCACGGTTGAGGTTGGTGTAGTCCATACGGATCCTTCACTTTTCGTTGCTCTTCTTGACCATGACCACGTTCGCCAGCTAGCTGGTTGGGTACTATGCTTCACGACGAATCTAGCCGCGAGGAGCTTCTCCACTTCATCATTGATCGCCTTCTACCTTTCTGAGGCAAAGCTTCTCTCTTCTGCCGAACTTGCAGCACTTCAGGGTCAACATTCAGCTTGTGGGTGATGATGTCAGGAAGAATCCCTGCATATCGTCGCGTCCAGGTGAATAATCTATATTTGCTCGGAGGAAATTGAGCAGGCATACCATTCCTCTTCCGACAGCTGGGCTCCTATCTGTACCATCTTCAAGGGTCCATGCCTAGGCGATATGTCAAAAGATGTTCGACAGGGCTGCCCTAGGGTCCTGTGCCCTTTGGTCGAGGTCGTCGACAGCGGGATCATCCTCGGTGCTTCGAGCACGCGAGATGATGAAGGCAATATTGGACCGGCTGAGGTGCCCTCCTCATCTCTCCCATGCCGTAGGGGGTGGGAACTATACCAAAAGCTGCTTGGTGGAATGACTGCATCAAGCAAGTTGAGCCCAAGGCAGCAAGAATTACATTGTAAGGTGATGGGAGCCATACGACAGTGAAGGTTATCATGATCGTGTTAATTATTAAGCTTCAGGGGTTACCCCACTGGAGGACATTGTATCCAGGAATGCTACACTAGCAGTGTGAAATAACTATACATTTTAAACAATTTAATATGCATGCGGAAGAATTATTTCATAATCCCAGATCTAACATAAGGCATGTTGCATGTAAAACATATTAACAGGCATGTATAACAATTTATTTGGGCATATAAACAAATAAGCATGATAACATAATGCATAAGAACATAGGAAAGAGCATGGAATAAATCCAATAAATTTGAATAAACTAATTCCAAATTTAACATAGTGTACAAATGGAATAAATATTACCATATGGTTCGGTACTTACTGCCAATGCCAGGTGAATAAATAAAATCGTGGGAGACCTTTCAACATAGTGTACAAATGGAATAAAATATTACCATATGGTTTGGTACTTACTGCCAGCGCCCAGGTGAATAAATAAAATCGTGGTAGACCTTTCACCCACTTGGAATAACTCTAGAATAGTATTGGGATAATGCTGTAATTGGCTGGAATAACTGGGATAAGATTATTCCGGTTGTCTTCTTCTTGAGACGATTCAGAGCTCTGTTTTGAAGTTACAAGCCAGCAGCAGGAAAAATCAAATGTAGTTTTCTTCTTCTCCCAATACTGAACAGCAGCAAGAGGATATGGTTCCTTTCGATCTTCAACAATAATGGGAAGAAAAATCTCCCAAATATTCGCTTCCAGATCGATGAATCTTTGTTTCAATTTCAGGCATTGCAGAACTTGAAATAGAGCAGAAACTTTACTCTTAAACAGCAATGGAAAAATTGGGATCAATACTGACTCTCAGGAGTTCAAATGAACTCCCTCTAGAGGGGAGACACGCCGGAGTTCCTGAACCGAGCTTCTTGCACGGTGCTAGCCACAAGAAGCTTCACACGGTGACTGAAAAAAAAAGGCAGGAAGAACAGGGAAAATTTCTTCTCTACCGTGAGCACACAAAAAATAATCTCCCTCTTCCTCTCTGTGGGTGGAACAATCTTTCCCTTAGCTTCTCTTTGTTTTGAAAAACAATGTAAAAACTTTTAACAGGAACTCAAAACCTGCACCTTGTTTTTTTTAAAACTCTGTCTCACACGCCCACTCAAAGAGACTTGGACTGTTATTAAATAAAGGCAATGACCTCATCCAACATCCACACGATCTCTCTGCAGTTCCAGCAACTGTAGGGAAGTGGGAAAAATAAACTGTTGCATTCATCGTGGACGAAGACTTAGTCTTCATTTAAACCGTCTCAAAACCAAACGATCCACAAAATCAATTTCATTGGTTCAATAGCAATTAAACCGGTTCAATGAAAATTCATCCGGTTCAATCCAATTGAAACTAGTTCGATACTAATTAAAGTAACCGGTCTAGACTAATTGAACCAGTTTCAAATATTCACTAACCAAGAGAGAGAGAGAGAGATTAATTTGAATCCTATTCAAATTAAACACAATCCAAATTGGTTCAGTCCAGGTGATCAGGTATCAACCTGAACCATCCCTGATTGATCTAATACAGGTCAAATCAATAAGTGTGCTCAAACAATAACCGTGACCAAAAATTACCTAGACGATTCTCAATCGTAATCGGTACCCGGATCAGAGAGAAAAAACTCTATGGCGTGTGACCTCATAGGTTCGAACCTAAACGGTAGCACTGGAATAATTCTAGTACCAGCACAAGAAACCATCTAGCAATGGGTCTCGGCGTCCGAATAGGTCGAAAATGCGAGAGCAATCTATCGAACCTCTGGCATATGGTTACTGTATAATTCATCCCTTTGACCCTCTAATGCTCAGGACGACTGAGATTGGGCTGCCAACCCAGACTAAGTCAGTCGACTACGTGTCTCAACCTCGCAAGCCCAGTGACTCTTCACTAGGGCTACCTCGGCGAGGATTTGCTAAATTGAGACATTGCGAGACATTAATCCAAACTGTTTGGACAGGTCAATTCCATCTTGGTCCATCACTGCTTCACAAGTACTTTCCTATACCCAGAAACCTTTCATCGCCGAATTAGAAATCCGGGTAGTCTGGCACCAAAGCACAGGGGAGTTTCTTGCAAGCTACCATGATGACCTCAGGTCAGAGGGACATATATACCCATATCCAATCATGAGTATCCCTTTGGCAGAAAAGGGACTGCACGGAGTCACGTTCAATACGATATCACATATCCTACTTGCAAATCACATCAGTGTCACCACACTCCTTTGGTCAAGAGGACAACCAAACGATGTGATTCACAACAACCTATACTTGATACATTGCTGTCCAGTATAATGTATCCTTGGTTGTGAACCTGTTTTTAAGGACCACTTGATATATCCTCTCTATATCAAACATTGTAGTCCTAAGGACTTCATCACATATAAGAATTCATTATAGGGAAATGTCAATAGTGATGAACTGCCAAATAATCTTTTATTAATTCATATACAATGTATAATATAATGCTCAACCGCCTACAGGTTAGGTGATTGGCTTTGGGACACAATTCCAACAACTCCCACTTTTACTAAAGCCAATCAGAACAATATCTAATACCCATTTCCCTTTTGTAGTAATCGAACTCTTTGATTCGAGGGCTTTAGTGAAGGGGTCAGCAAGATTTTTCTTTCCATCAATCTTTAGAAGAATAATATCGCCTCGCTCCACGATTTCTCGAACAAGGTGGTAGCGTCGCAGAATGTGCTTTGTGCGTTGATGAGATTCGGCTCCTTGGCTTGAGCAATGGCTCCAGTGTTATCACAATACACTGGAATAGGTCCATTTAGGGAAGGTGTCACCCCTAGCTCTGCAAAGAATTTCTGCAACCACACGGCCTCCTTTGCTGCATCTGATGCTGCAATGTACTCTGCTTCGCATACAGAGTCTGCAACTGAAGCCTGCTTGGAACTCTTCCAGCAAATCGCTCCTCCATTTAGGGTAAACACAAAACCTGACACACTCTTGCTATCATCTCTGTCTGACTGGAAACTGGAGTCAGTGTACCCAACAAGTTTCAAGTCAGGTTCTCCATAGATAAGCCACTGGTCCTTAGTATTTCTAAATACTTCAGGATGGTTTTAACCACCTTCCAATGAGCTTCACCTGGGTCAGACTGGTATCTGCTCACTACTCCTAGTGAGTATGCCACATCTGGTCTAGTACATGTCATAGCATACATGATAGAGCCTACTGCAGAAGCATAAGGTACTCTATCATGCGCTCTCTTTCCTCAAGAGTTGCACAATTCTTCTTGGAAAGAGTAATTCCAGAACCTATCGGAAGATAGCCTTTCTTGGAATTTTCCATGTTGAACCGTTTCAGCACAGTATCAATATACGTAGATTGGGACAATCCCAGAAGCCTCTTAGACCTATCTCTATAGATTTTCATACCAAGTATGAAAGAGGCTTCACCTAAGTCCTTCATGGAGAATTGAGATGACAACCAAACTTTTATTCCTTGCATTGCAGCAATGTCATTTCCGATTAAGAGAATGTCATCAACATACAGTACCAAGAATACAATCACAAAACCATTAGCCCATTTATAGATGCATGGTTCTTCTCCATTTCTAACGAAGCCATATGATTTGATACATTTATCAAAACGCATGTTCCAACTTCGAGATGCTTGCTTGAGTCCATAAATGGATCTTTGCAATTTGCATACTTTCAACTCGTCTGTGGATGTGAACCCTTCAGGTTGCATCATATACACCTCCTCATCCAACTCTCCATTTAGGAAGGCTGTTCGGACATCCATTTGCCAGATCTCATAGTCAAAATGTGCTGCTAAAGCAAGCATGATCCGAATAGACTTGAGCATTGCCACAGGGGAGAAAGTCTCATCATAATCGATACCATATCGCTGACGATACCTTTGGCAACCAGACGGGCTTTATAGGTCTCAACTTTCCCATCTGCGCCCCTTTTTCTCTTGAAGATCCATTTGCACCCGATGGGTTTTATCCCTTCAGGTGGATCAACCAATGTCCATACATGGTTGATCTCCATGGACTCCATCTCGGATCGCATAGCACCAAGCCATGCCTCAGAGTCAGATCTCTGAAGTGCATCCATATAGGTGATTGGATCCTCATTGTTCTCATCGAGTTCAATAGGATCTTCATCCCGGACCAAGAAACCTAAGTATCTGTCCGGCTGACGCAGTGCTCTACCAGATCGCCTAATAATAGTCTCTGGATGTGATCCAATCACAGCGGTTCAGTGACATCTCTAGAATGTGTAGGTTCTACTACTGGTTGAACTTCACCAAGTTCAATCTTAGAGGCTACAGTTTCTTCACCAAGAAACTCTTTTTCTAAAAAGATAGCCCTAAGAGCGGTGAATATTTTCTGTTCATCCTCCAAGTAGAAAAAATACCCTTTTGACTCCTTAGGATATCCTATAAAGAAGCATCGATCAGATCTAGGACCAAGTTTGTCTGTGTCCAAACGTTTTACATAAGCCGGACAACCCCAGACCCGAAGGTGTGAAATTGAGGGCTTTCGTCCTGTCCATATCTCATATGGAGTGGAGACAACAGACTTACTCGGGACGTTATTCAACAGGTAACAAGCTGTCTCAAGAGCATATCCCCAGAAGGATATCGGCAGAGTAGCAAAACCCATCATAGATCGAACCATGTCCAATAATGTTCGATTCCTCCGTTCAGACACACCATTCCATTGAGGTGTTCCAGGAGGAGTCCATTGAGAGAGAATCCCATTCTCCTCAAGATATGTCAGGAACTCACTAGATAGGTATTCACCACCTCGATCAGATCGAAGGGTTTTTATACTTTTTCCAGTTTGTTTTTCCACTTCATTACGATATCGTTTGAACATTTCAAACGACTCAGATTTATGTCTCATAAGAGATATAACCGAACCTCGACAGGTCATCTGTGAAAGTAATGAAATATCTATATCCTCCTCTAGCTATAATTGTCATGGATCCACATACATCAGTATGTACGAGATTCAACAATTCTGTAGCTCGTTCACCTTTTCCAGTAAAAGGTGATTTGGTCATCTTACCAAGTAAACAGGATTCACAAGTGGGCAGTGAGTCAGAATCACTGACCTCGAGGAGACCTTTTCCTCGCAACTTGAATATCCTATTCTGGTTAATATGACCTAATCTACAGTGCCATAGATATAGATCACTGATATTTTCTAACCTTGGGCGTTTGCTAGATGTGTACTAACACTAACAGGCCGTGACAATATATAAATGCCATTATCCAACTTAGCTTTCATTATCACACAGTTATTCACAATAACTTGACAAATATCTCCTTTAATTGAAAGTTCATAACCACAACTGGCCAACTGGCCTACAGAGATAATACACATAATAAAACTAGGGCAGTAATGACAGTCAATTAGCTTGACAGTACAGGACTCGAAGACCAGACTCAGAACCCCAATCGCCAGTACTGGAACACGATTTCCATTCCCGACGCTCAGGAACTGCTCCCCATCTTTGAATTTCCTGTTAACCTGTAGTCCCTGCAATGAATTGCAAACATGAATGGGACTACCGGTATCCAATACCCAGTCAGTAGTATCACGAATAGAGAAATTACAAGGACTTATCATATAAAATACCTTGTCCAGCACCCTGCTGACTTCTCCTCTTAGGCCTGTTGGGATCTAAGGATGCTATATAGAGAGAACAATTCCTCTTCCAGTGTCCTCGCTTCTTACAGTAAAAGCACTCTGCATTTGACTGATCAGCTTTTACCTTCCTGGTCTGACTCGGTCCAGGAGCACTTTGCACTTTCTTACCCTTTCTCTTTTCTTCCCTTTCTTAAAGGGACGACGATTTCCAGATCCTCCCACTAAATTCACCACCCCTTTGTTCAGGTGGTGGTCTTTCTCGTAAGTCTGCAATAACCCTAATAAACCATGATAGTTTACTGCAGGCCTGTTCATTCTAAATGATGATCGAGAAAATCAAGGTAGGAAGACGGCAGAGAATTCAGAATCGCGTCCTTGCCGAGCTGCTCGTGCAAAGGACATCCAAGCTTGCCAACCGTTCAATCATCTCGATCATGTATAGTACATGATAGTGACTGAACCACCATTTGGCATCTTGGCATTGTAGATGGCACAAGAAACCTTATACCGCTCTACATCGTCAGGTATGCCAAAAGATTCCTTCAATTTCTGAAGGATCTCATCTGGCTGGGCTTCCTCAAACTTGCGACTGAATTCGTCGTTCATTGCTGCCAACATTATACATCGGATAGTGGTCCGATCAGAAACCCACTTCAAATAAGCATCTCTAATCAGGCCCCGAGCATTGGCAGGAGGGTTCTCAGGTGCAGGATCTGTTATCACATAAAGGATCCTTTCATGCTCCAGGAGAATCCTCAACTTCGATACCAGCTATCGAAGTTGGGACCCTTTAACTTCTTATTGTCGAGAAGTGATCGGAGCGATAAATTTGAAGTCATCTGAAAGGAAAAACAAGTCTATTAGTATATGAATTAATCATTAAACCTAAAGACTTGGACTTTAGTCTAAAGGTCCCTCCACTAAACTTATGAGACTGGGAGCCTCTAACCTCCAATCCGTGAAATCATATTCATAGTGGGTACTGAAATCCAATAGACCACGTACAAGCCTGACTATGGCCAGCTCACTCATACGCATCTAAAGGTAGGTTCTTAACCAATTTCTTCTCTAAGCAATTTTCAGTATTAGGTTTTGCCCCAGAAAACACTCCAATCAGCCTAGGGGCCTTTTATTGAGGGTTTCTGGTTAGGTCCAACCATTAACATGACCTATCCAATGTTTCTATTTAACAAACGATCAAGCCCGACTATGGCCGGCCCACCTGATCATTGTTAAGAAAGTTACACTGAATTATCATTAATCGTGGAGTAATTCCAGTCGCCAGATGTGTACCCGTTCTATGGAACTGTCGATGCACACCTAGTTAATGGACATATTACTAACCGACCTAATGGGAGGCAAAGACACCGTCAACTCCTTGATCTAGTCTTTTATGGACCTAATAATTTTAGAGGATTTTGGTTGTGACAGAAAAGATAGATAAAAGCATGGATCATCCTCTCACTGAATAAATCAGATTCCAAGAGGGTTGAAACAATACAACAATTGATCCATGGGCACCTATAGATCAGTCAGACTGATCAACCTGGGTGACATGGGTTAACCTGAGTCAGCGGGCTTTTCCAATCAGTTCTGGTTGACACAACTAGCCAGGTAGGTGAGATCATGGGTGAGTAACTGCCATTAACCATCTTTCCTAGACACCAACCAAGTTGGCCAGGAAAGAGGTAGCCTCATGCAACCATGATCAATATGCCAGACCTACCTCGACACCAGTTGGTTTACCAGACTCGATTAGATTTGCCAAAAGACTCAGGCTTCCACTGAGCCACTAATTGGATCCATTTAGATGAACGGATCAACTAAGCTAACTATTAGGTAGTACTAAAAACTTTAATCAATATTTGATTAATCTTCCTTTAATCCAGTTCAACTAAACCTAAGTCTAACCAGTTTAGGATCCAATTAGATGACTAACCCAATTTACCCGAATGACTTATGTAAATGATATTTTAGGTTTCATAAACCTTAAGTTTGATTATCATTTATTAAGTCTAACCTTAAAACATTTTTTTTTTTTTTTTTATTCCATGCAACATTTCCAATGTTATCAGTATATCAACCCAAATACATTTATATATATGCCAATATCTGTATCTACTGAATCAAAACATTTTAAAACCTTAAATTCCTTTAAGGTACCTTCTGAAAAGGCCAACACAGACGACCGCTTCGTGCCCTAGGACACACGGCCATGGTGAAGGTCTCAACTAGGTACCTCGCAATACTCTATACCCGATACAGATTCATAATTTAAAATTGGTCTACATGCAATCATGCCATGTTACTCCTGAACCTGGCTCTGATACCACTGTTAATATTAAGCTTCAGGGGTTACCCCACTGGAGGACATTGTATCCAGGAATGCTACACTAGCAGGTGAAATAACTATACATTTTAAACAATTTAATATGCATGCGGAAGAATTATTTCATAATCCCAGATCTAACATAAGGCATGTTGCATGTAAAACATATTAACAGGCATGTATAACAATTTATTTGGGCATATAAACAAATAAGCATGATAACATAATGCATAAGAACATAGGAAAGAGCATGGAATAAACAATAAATTTTGAATAAACTAATTCCAACAATTTAACATAGTGTACAAATGGAATAAAATATTACCATATGGTTTGGTACTTACTGCCAATGCCCAGGTGAATAAATAAAATCGTGGGAGACCTTTCAACATAGTGTACAAATGGAATAAAATATTACCATATGGTTTGGTACTTACTGCCAGCGCCCAGGTGAATAAATAAATCGTGGTAGACCTTTCACCCACTTGGAATAACTCTAGAATAGTATTGGGATAATGCTGTAATTGGCTGGAATAACTGGGATAAGATTATTCCGGTTGTCTTCTTCTTTGAGACGATTCAGAGCTCTGTTTTGAAGTTACAAGCCAGCAGCAGGAAAAATCAAATGTAGTTTTCTCTTCTCCCAATACTGAACAGCAGCAAGAGGATATGGTTCCTTTCGATCTTCAACAATAATGGGAAGAAAAATCTCCCAAATATTCGCTTCCAGATCGATGAATCTTTGTTTCAATTTCAGGCATTGCAGAACTTGAAATAGAGCAGAACTTTACTCTTAAACAGCAATGGAAAAATTGGGATCAATACTGACTCTCAGGAGTTCAAATGAACTCCCTCTAGAGGGGAGACACGCCGGAGTTCCTGAACCGAGCTTCTTGCACGGTGCTAGCCACAAGAAGCTTCACACGGTGACTGAAAAAAAAGGCAGAGAAGAACAGGGAAAATTTCTTCTCTACCGTGAGCACACACAAAAATAATCTCCCTCTTCCTCTCTGTGGGTGGAACAATCTTTCCCTTAGCTTCTCTTTTGTTTTGAAAAACAATGTAAAAACTTTTAACAGGAACTCAAAACCTGCACCTTGTTTTTTTTAAAACTCTGTCTCACACGCCCACTCAAAGAGACTTGGACTGTTATTAAATAAAGGCAATGACCCTCATCCAACATCCACACGATCTCTCTGCAGTTCCAGCAACTGTAGGAAGTGGGAAAAATAAACTGTTGCATTCATCGTGGACGAAGACTTAGTCTTCATTTAAACCGTCTCAAAACCAAACGATCCACAAAATCAATTTCATTGGTTCAATAGCAATTAAACCGGTTCAATGAAAATTCATCCGGTTCAATCCAATTGAAACTAGTTCGATACTAATTAAAGTAACCGGTCTAGACTAATTGAACCAGTTTCAAATATTCACTTAACCAAGAGAGAGAGAGAGAGATTTTAATTTTGAATCCTATTCAAATTAAACACAATCCAAATTGGTTCAGTCCAGGTTGATCAGGTATCAACCTGAACCATCCCTGATTGATCTAATACAGGTCAAATCAATAAGTGTGCTCAAACAATAACCGTGACCAAAAATTACCTAGACGATTCTCAATCGTAATCGGTACCCGGATCAGAGAGAGAAAAAACTCTATGGCGTGTGACCTCATAGGTTCGAACCTAAACGGTAGCACTGGAATAATTCTAGTACCAGCACAAGAAACCATCTAGCAATGGGTCTCGGCGTCCGAATAGGTCGAAAATGCGAGAGCAATCTATCGAACCTCTGGCATATGGTACTGTATAATTCATCCCTTTGACCTCTAATGCTCAGGACGACTGAGATTGGGCTGCCAACCCAGACTAAGTCAGTCGACTACGTGTCTCAACCTCGCAAGCCCAGTGACTCTTCACTAGGGCTACCTCGGCCGAGGATTTGCTAAATTGAGACATTGCGAGACATTTAATCCAAACTGTTTGGACAGGTCAATTCCATCTTGGTCCATCACTGCTTCACAAGTACTTTCCTATACCCAGAAACCTTTCATCGCCGAATTAGAAATCGGGTAGTCTGGCACCAAAGCACAGGGAGTTTCTTGCAAGCTACCATGATGACCTCAGGTCAGAGGGACATATATACCCATATCCAATCATGAGTATCCCTTTGGCAGAAAAGGGACTGCACGGAGTCACGTTCAATACGATATCACATATCCTACTTGCAAATCACATCAGTGTCACCACACTCCTTGGTCAAGAGGACAACCAAACGATGTGATTCACAAAACCTATACTTGATACATTGCTGTCCAGTATAATGTATCCTTTGGTTGTGAACCTGTTTTTAAGGACCACTTGATATATCCTCTCTATATCAAAATCATTGTAGTCCTAAGGACTTCATCACATATAAGAATTCATTATAGGGAAATGTCAATAGTGATGAACTGCCAAAATAATCTTTTATTAATTCATATACAATGTATAATATAATGCTCAACCGCCTACAGGTTAGGTGATTGGCTTGGGACACAATTTCCAACAGATCGTACTCTGTCGGATGGTGATCCGGTCGTGACGGGAAGATTGATCTCTCTCTTGACTCCCACAGAATCTCCAGTAAAATCTATGAGAGGGGTGTGCACACGATCTCAGTCGATCAGAAGGTAAGTTCATCCAGAGAAAGCATCGTAGAAAAGGACAACAATCGAGCTCCCACTATCGACCATAATCAATTTTACATGATGCTTGGCAATGATCATTTCGACCATGATAGCAGTGTCATTTACATTTTCTTCCTCACTTCCCTTCCCCTTCATGAAGGGAAGTTCATTTTCTAGACTCTCTCCCTCCCGGGCTCTCTTATGGGTGTGCTCTATCCCCCAACATATCATACCCACAAGCTTCTCGGTAGGTCGGTTGTTGACTATAGGGACTGGGAGAAGAGCTGCAAGTGGCTGATTCTCCGCCGGAACCTTGCCCTCATGAACTTCTAAGGTACCCCCTCCTCATCAGGTCCTCGATCTCCCTTTTGAGGTTGCAGCAATCCTTAGTGTCGTGGCTGTGATCGCGATAAAAATGGCAATACTTTATCTTGTCACGGCCATTCGACGACCTCAGTGGGGGATGCCGGCATAGATAGCGCTCGCCTCGATTTCCATCAGGATTTATTCTCAGGATGAGGAGGGGAGGGAAAGTTTCCTCCGGGTTAGGGCCATCCTTCGGCTTCGGCCCTGGTCGAAAGCCCGTGGATGATCCAGGCCTCAGCATCCCGGGTGCTTCTCTCGGGGTTGGCTTCTTCGAGGGCTTCCCGTCCAATTCCCTTCTAGTAGTCGGCCTCCTCGGTGCGGATGTTATGGACATGGAGGAGGAGGTCAGAGTATGTTTTCGGTGGCTTCTTGTCTAAGGAGTAAGTCAGGCGAGATGATCTGAGCCCTCTCTTCAATATCAGCATGGTGACGGGCTCATCCAAACTGTAGATCTCAAGAGCTGCAGCTTTGAAGTGGGTCACATAGTCCCGCAGGGGTTCATGATCCTGCTGCCTAATAGAAAAGAGGCTATCCACCTCTCATAGTACCTTCTGACAGGCATCGAAGTGGACCACAAATCTCCTCTCTAGCTATGAAAAGGAGTCGATGCTTTCAGGCTTGAGCGGGTGAACCAGACTTGAGCAGCCTTCCGGAGGGTTGCCAGGAAGGCGATGCACAGGAGGGCGTCTGTCGCTCCTTGGACCCTCATGAGAGCCTTGTAGCTCTCTAAGTGGTCCAGGAGGTCGGTGGTTCCATCGTAAGGATCCACCTTAGGCATGCAGAACCGACTCGGGATCGGTTTCTCTTGGATCTTCCGGGAGAAGGGGGGTCGGGCATCATAGCCCACTGGCTCCTGGAGGAGCCCTGCATATTGAGGAACTGGCAGGAGAGCTCTGCCAGCCTACGCTCTTGTTCCTCTAGGCGCTGCTAAGCTATGTGCCTAATGGTCTCGTTAGTGGAACCTTCCACTGAGGCGCTGGAGAAGGTGGGGGTTGATAGTTGGAGATGGTCGCGACGGGGGACCTTGCCCCGATGACATTTGCCATGTTTGACGACGGCATTGCCATCCACCAGGGATTGGCTCTCCTGGTCAGCCGACCCGATGTGATTTCTCTTTGCGGGGGTCTGGTGACTCCCTTGGGGATCGATTGGGCCCGTGGATGTGACGGCCTGCCTTGGATGGAGCGCAGGATACCGGGGGGCCAGCGGCTTAGGCCGTAGGGGTCCCTGGCTATGGCTGGGTGACCAGGGGAGCGTTGTTGGTGCTGCAACTGCCTCATGGCTGTGGCCAGTGCCTGCATTTATTGGGTGAGTGCAGCGTACTGGGCATCTACCGGGGGGCGGCTGTACTGGCATGGGGAGCTCCCTTTTCGGGCTACACGGGCTCATAGGGAAAGGGGCATCCCTGCTCGGCTCGTGGAAGCTTCTTGTGCGCGAGTTACCACTATGCTTCGAGCGGAGCTGCTTTCAAAATTACAGGGGGCTTGCTCGGACAGAGACTTTCTCCCCCTACCTGGCGTGCCAATCTGTTGCCGTCCTCACCATCGTGGCCTGCAGCTCTGATGTGGTGTTGGACCTCAACCACGTCTTTTGGAATCCAGCAATTCCCGGTCCTACAAGATAGAGTTAGAGACCCGGGCCGGAGATTCCGGCGGGGGCTCTCTGACGATCAAGCCAGTGGACGGTAAAGAGGAACATATCCCCCAAGGCGGGTTTCTGTTCGATCACCATGCTTGGAGGAGAGTATTCAGTAAAGATTGAGTAGGAGTGGTATGAGAAGAGCGAGACTCGAGCTAGAAAAGTTGTGCCCGTCGGGACTCTCTCCGGGAGTCTCTTGGAGGGCCTTTGAGCCTTCTCCTTACTTGTCTCTCCTTCTCCGCCCTTTTCTGGAAGGCCAACACCGAAGGCAGAGAGGGCGACCCAGTAATAAGCAGTCATCTGCAAAGAGTAAGTGGGAGATCGGGAAAGCACCTGGTGCAGGGAGGTACAACTGAAGGGCCGAGTCTCGCACCGCCATCCGCAGAGCACGTGATAAAGAGTCAGCATATAAAATAAACAAATAAGGATAGAGGGAACAACCTTGACGAAGGCCAATATTAGAATGAAAGAAATTCGAAGGGGTCCATTAATAATAACAAAAGTAGGGTTGATAATGCAAGCCATAATCTAAGAAACCCAATTGGGATGAAATCCAAAGCCCACCAATGTGACTCCAAGAACTCTAGTGCATCCGATCATAGACCCTCTCCATATCAAGCTGATAGCCATCAATAGACGAGAAGCAGGAGCTATTCGCAGATCATGCATAAATTCCTGTGCTATAAGAATATTGTCAGAGATACCCTGACCTCCAACAAAAGCATTATGCTCAGAAGAGATAAGCTTAGGAAGAATAGGCTTCATCCGGTGGTCAAATATTTAGCACGGAGTTTATAAGAGTATTACATAAACTGATGGGCCTAAAATGACTCATCTCATAAGTATCCGGCTACTTCGGGACAAGAGTAATAAGGTTTGTTCCAGCGACAGGATGTACGTCATAAACTGAGCGAAACACACAAACAATCCGTAATACGTCCTAAAAATCTTAAACCAATGCCGTACAACAGATAATAATCTCCATGACACCTCAAAGTATCAGATCTCCAAAAAATAGGGGAGGGTACCCATCAGACCAGGAGTCTCATCCTCTACCGTGGACTAGAGGACATACAAATCTCGTCCACAAATAAAGGGCTAAGAAGGCGACTATCATCTCAGAAGATACTAGAGTCTCCAGGTAATGGCGATGAAGGAAGTAGGATCCTACAGGCCCAGCCCATCTAGAAGAGAAGAAAGAAATAATCCCATGAAATATCATCTGCATCCTCCACACCAAGTCCCTTTCGAAGATTGCAGGCCGAAATCCGGTTCCTATGCCTGCGGACAACAGTAGCATGATGAAAAAATCAGGTATTCCTGTCCCCCTTCTTCAACCACTGCACTCTGGATTTTTGTCTCCACAAATCTCCTGTTAGGTGAGAAGGACATGCTGCAAAGACAGATACCTCCGCAAATCAGCCAAATCAAAGGCGGTAAACCCCCTTCCCTCTCCTCTCTCTCTTGAGGTTATTGATGGAGGATCAACAAAATAAGGAAGAAGAAATGTTACCCACTTCCTTCTTATTCCACCTAAGAAGCCTGTGCCTCAGTAAGGAGAGCCTGCGGAAATCCGATACTGGGTATTCCCGCGATCGGAAGTTTGCACCATTCCTGATAATATCCCAAGATTTAGGATAATCCAACCATAACTTTTCAAATAAAAGGGGCATGACATGGACCAAAGTAGCCATAGTAAGAAGGAGCGGACAATGATCGGAGGCTATCTAGGAAAATGCCGAATCTGATGCTCAGGGAAGGAGAGCACTATGGAGTAGCAAAAGCCCTATTCATATATTCCCAACTCTAGTCTTACTGACCGATTGTTACACCAAGTAAATCTAGGCCCTATAAATTTCAAATCAACAACCAAAATTGACATGTAGCAACTGAGTAAACTCAGCAGAAACCACATCTTGCACAAAGAATTTTTTATCCCTCTTGTTCTCCGTACAAAGCACATAATAGATTCCCCGCCACAACTATAGATAGGTATATTTTTTTTCAAAGCAAAATATATTATATATATATATAGCACTCTGTTTCACTCCATCCAGAAAAATTCCACCGGTAGGACTCTCCATTGGATGAAGCTTATATATATATATATTTATATAAGCGGGATAAATACCACTGAGTCCGTATCCCTGATTTATCTAAATGCGGTGATCCAGACCATCCAACCAAATTCATCGTCAAGGCCATCAAAGTCCAAATCCGACAGTCCAAATTGTACAATCCGTCAATTAATTAATCTTTACCGTCCGATCGCCAGTGAAGGTCATTGATACGGTGTTTTTAACCGGCCCGCCGGTATCGGGGACCGCGCGGGCCGGGCGAATGCTGGACTCCGAATACGGCGACGCTTACCTCACGAGAGAACGACGGAGCGGAAAAGAGAGAGGAGAGCGAGAAATTTCTTGTCCCCCTGATCATCTCTGCTCTCTTTTCTTATACTGTCCCGTGGCTGTTGTTTATCGGTGACTGTTGTTTTGATTCCTCATTAGCTCAATGGTTTCAACATCCCGGAGAATGCATCCATCATGAGGTGCGGCTCCTTGGAATCACCAATTCATGGTCATCATCTACCCCTTTTGGTCAACCTGTGCAAGATTTTAATGATGATGATAACGCACTACTGTCTGTGTCTGGATCAGGATTACAGATACCTAGCTGCTGGAACGAGCGGCGGCTTCCGATTTATAACTGTGACCCTTTCAAAGAAACCTTCAGGAGAGATTTCATTAGTGGTGGCTTCAAAACGGTTGAAGTGCTTTTTCAAAGCAATATGGTAGCTCTTGTTGGTGATCGTACCAATCAACAGTACCCCCCAAATAAAGTGATGATCTGGGATATCCGGCAAAGTCGATGCGTTGGTGAATTTGTGTTTAGATCTGATGTTCAGCGGTGAAACCAGGACAAGATTGCATGGTTGTTGTTCTTGAACACAAGATATATGTGTATAACTCCCTGGAGCTAAAGCTTCTTCATCGGATTGAGACTCTGGCTAATCCCAGGGCCTATGCTGTCTTTCCCATCATTCTAACACCTCTGTGTTGGCCTGCCCTGGTCTGCACCAGGGACAGGTTCGGGTTGAACGCATTGATTTGAAGGTGATAAAGTTCATTAGTGCACATGTTTCTCACATTGCTTGTATCACTCTAACAATGGATGGACTTCTTCTGGCAACTGCAAGCACAAGGGGACATTGATTAGAATATTCAATGCGATGGATGGCACTCGTCTACAGGAGGTAAAATCTGCTGAACCTGCGTTAGGATACTGGTTTCGCATATTCATTCTCCTTATTATTATTCAAGTGATCATGTTTTAACTCATGTAATTAAATGCTAATTAAGACTTTGAAAAGAGCCTTCTATTGTTGCTTATGAGGTATTTATGTAGCTTTTTTGTTAAAGCTAATCCATGCTGTCTCTTGCTGGACTGACTTCAAAAATCAAGTTACTTGTTATACTGTTATGGACTTAAATATTTTTTCTAGGACTGCCAGGTAGCACGCTTTAAGGAATTACACCATGGGTTCTACTACTTACAAAAGAATAACTGTTGTGACTTTTACATCATCAATGAAAACTGTAGTGTATAATTTTTCATCATGATTATGCTTGCTGGGTCTGTTCTGATGCTGTATCATTAGTTTGTTCAGAAATGGGATACTATTTGGCAGATCTTAGAACTTTTCATTATATAGTGTGTCTTTGTCCAGTAAATTCCTTTTTTTTAAAGTAAATTTTCTTTGATAGTGTTTGTTTTAATTATTGTTGTCATTGTGCATGGTTGATTTTTGGTTCATTTTTCTGTCAGGTATGATGAAGATTTCCGCTCTTTTGATATGTTCCATCTTGCATCTTCCCTTCTTCTCTTATCCATCATGATAATGCCTCCTTTCATATTATGTTGCTCAGCTTGCAGATCTTGCCATTTCTATTTTCCCAACATACATTTCAGTTATTTAAGCGTTCCTGTTATTTGTTCATTGTAGTATCTTTCTATTATTTATCCTTGTTCTTGAGTTGATTGTGTTGTCTCCAAAATACTGCTGTGAATTATTTTTTCTTCTCTGCTATCACATCATGTTGATTAAAGAATCCCGACCATCCCCTCTCCCCCCTGGCCCCCTTTTTTATATTAAACTTGGACACTCGCCCCTTCAATTAACACTTGAAAAGAACACTGTAGTGTTATTTTCTTCAAATATGACCAACAAATAGAAAAAAATGATCAGGCATGATAAAATTCTTTGTTTAAGTTGCTTTCTTGCAAACTGCCATTTTCTGCTTCAATTTAGTAACACTTTTAGATTCTAAAGAAGTGCTTTGCATTGCACTTGATTTTGATTTTATTTTACTCATATGATCTGCATTAAACCTCCTAGGCATTATTGTATTTCTTCCATATGGAACCCATCCAAGATAGCCTAACATGGAAGGTGAAATTGGTGGAGATTGTGAGAAGAAAAGATGTGTGTAATCAACAAGGTGTGTAATAATGATGATTATGGCTAATGAAAGTGTGGTTGAAGAAAGATGCACAGACCTTACCTACAGAGGTGCCTAGGAAGAGATTGAGCAGGCTATAACATAAATCAATGGATGAATATGGTTATCATAAATGGAGATATCTTTGATAGGGATGCATATGGATAAGGCATAGGACCCTGTATATGCCAATATATCAGGGTATGGTTGGACCATGTCAGCTTCTGTCTGATATGACCTAAACCTAATTTGAGTTTGGGCAAAGGCTAACTTTCAAACCCATTTCTGACCTATTTATGTTTCTGAGGAAATATCATTTGTTTCTATTATGGCAATTGCTGACTCGGTCTCGAGGACTTATGGGACCACTGGCTACGCCACCAGCCTGGAAGACTAGGACATCCGACTCTGGTCAATCAAGCTACCAACTAGGAAGGAGACAATGAGCCGACTACTTCATCACTAACCAAGAAAAGACTACAAGGGAAAGACGAAGCCGCCACCAGACCAAGCAACTGTTCCTTCCCGGATCAAGTAGCCGCTCCTTCCTAAAACGAGTAGCCATTCCTTCCTAGACTGAGTAGCTACTCTTTCCTAGACCGAGTAGCCACTCCTTTTCAAGCCGAGTAGCTGTAACCTATCGAGTCCGATTGACATAGCATTCATTACACGCATCCACCAACTACTTATTCTGAACCGACTAGTTTTCTGAGAAAAATTAAGTCGACTATGTTCAGATACGGGGCCAAGCCTCTCCTTTCGGCAATGGCCAAATCCACTATCTACTTGGGGTACACAACACTCTAGTAGATGACGATCTACTCGATCATAGCTATTCCAGCACAGATCGTGTGGATAAGGTTATAGCGAACAAGATCTCAACAATCCTTTCATTCTAATATAAAAATACTAGTGGAGAAGATTTCAGACGACAAGATCCCGCCATCTCAGCAGAATTGTTATGCATGTCAAAAGAGGCCACCTTCGCAACGGCATTCAGTTATCCAGCATAACCCTATAAAATGATAGAGGGGATCTCCGATGTGGTACATCTTATATTATCACTCATATGCTTATTTAGTCATCACCATTGTTTTCAGCTTCGGCTGCTGTAGTCCATTTCTCTCATCTACTAACTTGAGCATCGGAGGTCCCCTGCCGGTTACCACCAGTTAAGGGATTGCTTTTGCAGGTCTCCATTTGAGAGCTGCCAGTAGTAGCACCTAGTTTTGCCCAGAGAAGATCAGAGCACCCTCGGCCATTGCCAGAGTCTAGTGGAGGCGATTTGACAGCAATAGTTTCTATGAGTTTAAAATAATCTAAATTAATGTTCTAGAGTATCATGTGGTATTCTCCTATCTAATGGCCTTGTCCAAAGATCTTGATGTCTTTTGGCATTGGTTCCCTCCACTTTTAATATTCAATCCACAATTGTGCTGAAAGTACCCTCCACCAGATTTAGTATTCCAAACGTTGCATTTAGTTGCAAGCATACTATATGCTTGTTCATTTGATGAATCTGGAAACTAGGTTTACCATGTGTTGTTTGTTTTTGTGCTCTCTATCCCTTGAGTTCATACTTGACTCATGTTTTCTATCTTACACAAATCTTTTTATTTTTTTTCTTATTTCTAAAAGATATAAAAAGATCAAGTAATCCTAGATTTTGTCCTATACCTGTGATTCTGAATGCAACCCTGATCTTAACGGACTTGTTAAAGTGATGTAACAGCTGCATCAATCATGATGGATATATTCTAGGTTGCACTTTTAGTTATGTGGGAAGGTGATGGCAGAAAAAGGTTGACAAGTGACAACTAGTACACAGGATTGAGCTTGTTTTATGTTTAGGAAGGTCAAATATCAAAACAATTCATGTTATTTAAGGATGCAAGGGATGAGAGAAAAAAATCATGCTTATTATAAATTTGATAGTTGAGCTGCAAGTGTTAATCTGGCAAGAAAATGGGATGAGATGTGTACTGACGGATTTGTGGCTTTGTGCTGTTTATGCTTGTTGTGATCATGATGACTTTTTTGTTTCCATGAAAAAGTCCTGTGGCCCGTGTTTTTCACAAATGATATGGTTTTCCTTGATGGAAATCCTCCAATGGTTGAATGCTAAATTGGCAAAATGGGGGAATTGTTTTCATGATAAGGATTATATATGTAATGGAACTTTATTTTGAATGAATTATTTTGAAGTTCCATGTAAATTGGTGTTCTTGTTGATATGACTATCCTGTCTTTGTAATATCATTTCCTCTGATCTTCTGCGTCCTAAGGTCATGGTGATGAGAAAGGAGGTATTGCTGGCTGTCACATATTTAGGTAATTTGGTTTCAACAACCACGATTTTCAGACTATTTGGCAGTATAAGTCAGTACATCATCAAAGATGGGGTTTTTTGAACTGCATACGGTAAAATGGGTGGTTTTAAGAGAAGTAATTCTAAATTGCCTAGTGCTGGGGTAAGCTGAGTTCATCATAGCACATCTCCAGCCAGAGCCAGGCTTACCTGACTTGGTGTAAATCATATAAGATTAGTGTCTCATAAATTTTGACACGTGATGTGAAATCGCCTTATAATTCTGGACTATATTTTCTTTTCATCTTCCAGCTTCTTATCAAAACTAAATCTATGCACCTGTCATTTCTTTTTTTGCTTCCTATGTCTTCTGATTTACCATGATCAGTTGTCAATACATTTGCGGTGGACATATGTATTACTACTCATATCTGTGTACTTGTAAGTAGGTACGCAGAGGACTGGATGGAACGGATATATATAGCATATCGTGTCTCCAAATGTACAGTGGCTGGCTGTGTCCAGTATCAAAGGAACCATCCATATATTTTGTCTCAGAGCCAGAGTGTCAGGAGAAGATGCATCAACCATCATGCTTCTGCCCAAGACCGGGAATGGTTCATCAAACTCTTCTACTTCTCTTGATGCCGTTATATCTCCAAATGCTGGTGCCAACACAAGCTCATCATTGTCTTTTATGAAAGGTGAGGGGACGTAATGATTGATGGCATCCTTATCTATATTTGGCCTATCATTTCTACTGAGAACCGAAGCATTTAGAAATCAGAATATTGCATATTTTTATTGCTATTGCATTGTCATTTTTGCTCTGCTTTACAGAATGGTGGAAAAATTGTCATAGACAGTGAATCTGATGTTTCTCAAGACTAGTGTTTAAAATCTATAAGTTATAGTCTGTATCCAAGTGAATAAATTGGTTGGCTGAACCCAAATCCTAGAAGATGTTTAGCTTTTTGTTGATTTTACATCATCTGAAATGAATTGTCTTGAGTCAGTCTAGTTGCATTTACTGGCAAATTATTCAGTTGAAAGCCTCTGTGTAGAAAATGCACATACAGAGATACATACTTATATTCTCCTTGGTTCTTTTTTTCTTTGAAGTAGTCTGAACTAACCTCACCCTGTTGATTCTGTCATGAGGTCAAGCTGCTAAATCCTGACTAGCTTATCTTGTAATGGGATTTAAGGATGCTAATTTTTCTTTATCATGCACTGAAAAGTTATATGCTGATTTTGAGCTTTTAATTGCACATCTCTGCCATCTTTTGTTTGTTGGCATTCTATAAGCATGCATTAGTGAAAGAATGGAGATTAATCTTACCAGTACTTATATTTTGCAGGAGTGCTGCCAAAGTACTTCAGTTCTGAGTGGTCTTTGCTCAGTTCCACTTACCAGAAGTTACTCGCTGTATTGCTGCATTTGGAGATCAAAACACTGTTATAATGTTGGGCATGGATGGCAGGTATGATCCTTTGGATTGGCCTTCTGTTCAGTAGTTTTGATTTCTGAATCAACATCTGTGGGTTTTAAATCCTCTAGATTTGCAAGTGCTGGTTTCCTGCCGTCACTTACTATAAATGTACTTGAGCTTTGCATACATAAATGCTAGAGAATTACATATATATTTCTCACTTGATATTTGGTCATGGAAAGTTTGTAACAAGACAACCGGATTTTCTACTTAGGCTTCGAGAACATATTGTTGTGGTTTGCCTTGGAAACCTGGTTTTGCTGTGGTAAGGTACATATAGGTACACAACTAAATGGATGGGTAAGATGTGCATCCATGTGATGGGTGGACAAACTGTATCTACTCATTCACATGACGCTTCTTGCTCACTTGAATGTTCTTAATTTGGCATTGGATTGCCATAATTCTAATTTTAGTGCAAAACTGTCCTCCTTTGAGATACCCCCAATGATTTACAAGAAGAAGAAAAGACTTTTTAACACTAATTACTTATTTTCCTTATCTGACTTGTTTCATTTGGTTCTACAGAGAACTCCATTGTTGTCTACTAAAGTCCCATCTCATCCTGCCTTGAGAGGAATTTAAGAAAAAACAACAAAATCTGACTTGTTTCATTGAGTTCTGCAGGAAAATCCATTGTTGTACGCTTACTCCTATCTCATCCTCCTTCTTGTGAGGAAAACATTTAATCTCTGATGGTGATATTCGGTTAATTCTTTTGAAAATAGCACTCAATTGCATGTTGTTTTATGAATCCTGTTTATTGAAGGATTGCATAATATGGCATATGTTCAATGAATTTATTACCCTACTTAGGACTCAGCCTGTATGCATTATATTTCAGCAGATTAAGCAACAAGAGAAGTCTTCATAAGATATTTAAAAAAAAATGGTGAAAACAAATGATGTGCTGTGCCTTTTGTAATCATAAGTAACATGGATTCAGTAATACATCCAGAGTCTAGCCTCTGGAACTTGGTTTATCCTTCTGGAATCTAATCATTGCACTTATGTTTTTGTTGATTCAATCTTACTTCGATCTCACTATTTATATCTTGTTCTCCTTTCCAGTTTCTACAGATGCAGCTTTGACCTGGTGAATGGTGGGGACATGTTGCAGAAGGAACATGTCTGGTTTTTGAAGGCCGACAAACACCAGCCAAGACCAGCCTCATCCTGAGGTATAGAACAGTCTCGTATCCAATATCACTGCATGCAAATAGGAAACTTGATCTCAATCTATATATGTGCATATCTCATGCATAAATTCTATAGAAGAAGCTGAAGTAGGAGATATCTGGGTAAATTGCAATCCTAGTTCTCCTGTTCATAATAGAAAAACTTTTGGTTATAAAGGGTTTATGGATAGTGATAAAAATTTCCTATTTTATTGCAATTTAGCCGTGCGTGCATCAGTGAAACTAATGCATAATGGGCATACACAAATTGATCCTACCAGCGATATTTTTGACCATGGTACCAAGCTCACCATCATAATGGTTGTTGAAGCATGGCCTCGGGTGAAGTCATGCCTGACTGACAGGATTTAGCATTCTCCTGATGTAAATCCTTTACCAAAAATAACTAATAAAAAAGCAATTTAAATCCTGCAAAACTTCTTCCTTTCCTTCATCATCTCGCAGTATTAGTTTTTTTCAATATTTTGAATGGTTATTCACCTACTGAAGCATTCCTACTAGGGGTAATAATAGTCTGTATACCTGGACCCATACAATTGCACATATCTGATTACGTCCTTTGATTGGCCATCACTGATCCGTTCCAGGCTGCTTCACAGAGCCTTTGAATAAATACACCCAGTCGCATTTGCCATCAACATTGTCCAGAGATAATAACCTAGTAACATAAAGAAGGTATTTCAAAGATCATATCCATTATGATTAGCTACATAAGAAACCATCTAATCAGCTATCCGATTAGCCTCCTTTGAAGACATGGCGAGGTTATGATCATTCACAGGGAGGAGGTTTGCAGCTTGAGCCAACGTAGTCGTAATTACTGCCCCTGTGAAGTTCTCTTGACCACCATCCCTTCTCTCCCGCCAACAAGGGAATCGAACCCACCAACCAACCAGTGGTGTACTGAATCAAGGTTGGATCGAAGGCTTGTTCTATATTATTTGGTACCCAAATTGTAGTTGAATCCGACACAACCTTTTTGTCTGGTCTTTCCTTTTCGCTTTTGAACGAATCCATGAAGTTGATTTTTAAAAAAAAATTGAGGCTGGGTTCCCAAGTGAAACAAACCATATGGGAAGCAGAATCGATAGAAGAGGAACTCTAGATTTCTCTAATACCCATCAACCCTCCGATGACTTCATCCACATGAAGTCCAAGGAATGGTGTAGAGTTCCCAAACAACAACTTAGGGGCTTTCATTGGTAATTCTCAAGCGTCTCTTATTTTTAGGTAACCATATATGATAGAAATATAGTAAAGGGAGCCATACCTCTTATGAGCGTCTCTTTTGAGATTGCCATCCTTAACAGACCGGATAAAACTTTCCAAATTCCGAGGGTGGAGGATAATGACTGGTAACCTAAAGCCGGTTCGAAATTTTCACTGCCATGGGACAATAAAAGCCCATGGTCGATAGATTCTTCTAGTTCTATAGACTGATCACAGTAAGTAGGATGGAACCACTCTCTACCACGAAGAGTCCTTCATCGCAGTCAATTCCACAACAAAAAAAAAAAAAAAAAAGGGGCTGAAACTGGGCTGGCCCAGATAGCTTCGGGCTGGCTTGATATCGGTTGTACTTTGGATTGAGTTTTATATAAATCGAGCTGGACTTCGAGTCTTATATTAGAATTCATTCAATTTTTGGACCAGGCTCGGGCACCCCTTTGGCCCGGTCCAGACCGGCCCAAAGCCCCCCCGTTTTTAATTTTTTTTCTTCCGTTCCATTTTTTCTCTGATCTCCCTCTCGTTTCCAAGTCCCCCACTCGACACCCCCTGCCACTCAATGGCAACGCTGTTCCTGGCTTCGATCTTCCTCCGCCGACCAATGCTTGCATGGTTGTACCCGATGCCCCGGCCCCCGTGCGACCTCGCGGCCCTTCTTGGCTCCGATCTCACTCCTCTGGCTCCGATCTCTCTTTCTCAGTCCCAATGCTCGCCCCCACGCCCCCGTCCCTTGTGCGGCTTGTGGACCCTCTCCAATTCTGCTTTCTTCTTCTCCGGCCTCGACGCCCCCGCCTCCCATGCGACTCCCGGCCCCTCTCGGGCTCCGATCTCCCTCTTTCGGCCCTGACACCCCACCCAACATCCCTGCTCCCCGTGCGACCTCGCGGCCCCCCTCCCTGGCTCTAATCTCACAGTTCTGGCACCCTTACACCCCCCTGTGCTTCGGCCAGATCTCATGGTTCTAGCACCAGATTTTTTTTTTTTTGTTGTCATTTGGCTTGTATTCGGGACGATCCAATTGGGCTCGGGCCGGCCTAAGACTTAGGCTCGAACTCGGGCTTGATATTTTGAAAAAATTTCTAGTCTAAACATAGCCCGAAGCTCGAATTTTTTTCAGGCTCGGTAAGAATGTAAGCCGGTCTGACCCGGTCCACTTCCGGTCCTAATCCCTAAACCAGTTTCCAAAAGAAAAAAAAAAAAAAAAAAAAAAGCCACTCTCAGATGAACACGTGCCTTTTAGTCCTACATTTCATCCCAACGTCACTCTGGAGAACCTCTCAGAGGCGTATAGAGTTCACTAACTTTCTGTCCACCAGTGCCATTCCATCTAATTCTATCAGCTAATGTCCTCCATGAGGATCGGTAGAAAGAGGACGTGGGAACTAAGCTCATCTCCAAAGCACTGAGCATTCTATCTGATGCTTTTTCTCCCGCCACTGTCAAATCTTGAGGATTTTTTTTAAAAACAAAATTACCGAAGTACGGTAATTTTAAACTTATTTAACATTCTATTATCCGCCGCATAGAATTTTTTATTTTTATTTAACATTCTATTCAACCTGCACCTTCTCGTAACTCCTTTTTATTTTTTTTATACCATGAGGAGAAAACTTGCGCCTTCGCATAAAGTAGAACCAAAAGGCACAAGTTGTCCTGCGCCAACACCAAAAGAAGGAATAGAAAAAACAGCCAACGGCCTTCTAATGAAATTTAAAAAAATGTTAATACGAAGGCATTGATTACCCTAGATAAATAAAAAAAAATTAAATTTTATATAAATTTTTTAAAAAACTCAAACCGGTGGCAAGACCTTGCAAGCTGGACTAGTGCAGGATCCTGGTGGCCAGACCAAAGATTTGATCGATAACAGGATCTTAGCGACCGGACTTGTGACAGGATCCTGCCGACCAGACTGGCGATCAGACCGGTGGCAGGACCCTAGCGGACAAACAGGTGACAGAACCCTAGCGACCGGACCTGTGACAGGATCTTACCAGCCAAACCGGTGGCAGGACCCTGGTGGCTGGACCGATGGCAGGACCATGGCGACTAGACCGATGGTAAGACCTTGGCGACCAGACCGACGGTTTGACTGGTGACAGGATCCTAGCGACCAGACTTGTCGCAGGACCCTACCGGCCAGACTGGTGATCGGACCGGTGACAGGACCCTAGCGGCCGGACCAGTGGCAAGATCCTAGCGGCTAGACCTGTGGCAAGACCCTGACGACTAGACCGGTGGCAGGACCCCGGCGACTAGATTGGTGGCAAGACCCTAGCGACCGGATTGACAGTTTGACTGGTGACAGGACCTTAGTGACCGAACCTGTGATAAGACTTAACCGACCAGACCGGCGATCAAACTGATGGCAGGACCCTAGGACAGGTGGCAATCTTTTTTCTCCACTATTTTTTCTCCCCTATTTTTTCCCACTTTTTCTCTCACTTTTTTTCTGTACTTATTTTTTTTCTCCACATTTTTTCTCCACCTTTTTTTTCTCCAATTTTTTTTTTAACTATTTTTTCTCCACTTTTTTTCTCAACTTTTTTTCTCCACTTATTTTTTTTTCACCACATTTTTTTTTGAATTTTTTTCTTCATTTTTTCTCCATTTTTTTCTCAACATTTTTCCTGCACTTTTTTTCTCCACCTTTTTTCCCTCCATTTTTTTCTCCACTTTTTTTCTCCATCTTTTTTCTTTAGTTTTTTTTTTCTCAACTTTTTTTCTCCATATTTTTTCTCCACATCCTTTTTTCTTCACTATTTTTTTTCACATTTTTTCTCCACTTTACTTTTCTCTCCACTTTTTTTCTCCAATAGTTGAGAAAAAATGGAGAAAAAAATATTGGAGAAAAAAAAGGTGGAGAAAAAAATGTGGAGAAAAAAAAAGTTGAGAAAAAAGAAACGGAGAAAAAATAGTGGAGAAAAAAATGGAGAAAAATAAATTGGAGGAAAAGAATGTGGAGAAAAAATGTGGGAAAAAAGTGGAGAAAATAGGGGAGAAAAAATAATTGGAGAAAAAAAAATAAGTGGACAAAAAAAATTGGAGAAAAAATGGAGAAAAAAGGTGGAGAAAAAAAAAGTGAAGAAAAAAGTGGAGAAAGAATAATGGAGAAAAAAATGGAGGAAAAAATTGGAGAAAAATGGAGAAAAAGGTGGAGAAAAAAAAAGTGAGAAAAAGTGGAGAGAATAATGGGAGAAAAAAGGAGGAAAAAAAAAGGTGGAGAAAAAATAAGTGCTGAAAAAAAAGTTGAGAAAAAAAGTGGAGAAAAAAATAAGTGGAGAAAAAAGTTGAGAAAAAAAGTGAAAAAAATAGTGAAGTAAAAATAGTAGAGAAAAAAATTGGAGGAAAGGTGAAGAGAAAAATGTGGAAAAAAATAAATTGAGAAAAAAAACTGGAGAAAAAATAGTGGAGAGAAAATGGAGAAAAAAATGGAGAAAAAAAAGTGGAGAAAAAAAATAAGTGGACAACAGAAGTGGACAAAAAAATTGGAGAAAAAAAGTGGAGAAAAAATGAAGAAAAAATTGTGGAGAAAAAAATAGGTGGAGAAAAAAAAGTTGAGAAAAAAATGGAGAAAAAAAGGTAGATAAAAAAATGGAGAAAATAAAAGTGGAGAAAAATAATGGAGAAAAAAATGGAGGAAAAAAGGTGGAGAAAAAGTGCAGAAAAAAATAAATGCAGAAAAAAAGTTGAGAAAAAAAGTGAAGAGAATGAAAAAAAATCCGAAAAAATGTGAAGGAAAAATAAGTGGAAAAAATAAAAGTTGAGTAAAAAAGTGGAGAAAAATAGTGAGAAAAAAAAAAAGGAGAAAAAGGTGGAGAAAAAAAAATAAGTGGAGAAAAAATGTTGAGAAAAAAAGTGAAAAAAAATAGTGGAGAAAAAAATTTTCCACCGGTCCTAGGGATCCTGCCATCGGTCTGATTGTCTGTCTGGTCGGTAAGGTCTTATCACAGGTCCGGTTGCTAGGGTCCTGTCACTAGTCAAACCGCCGATCTGGTTGCTATGGTCCTGCTACTGGTCTAACTGCTAGGGTCTTGCCACCGTCCGCCGCGAGGTCCTGCCATCGGTCTGATCGCTAGTCTGGCTAATAGGGTCCTGTGACAGGTCCGGTCGCTAGGATCCTGTCACCGGTCAAACCGCCGGTCCGATCACCAGGGTCCTGTCACTGGTTCAGCCGCCAGGGTCCTGCCACCGGTTTGGCCGGTAAGGTCCTGTCACAGGTCCGGCCGTTAGAGTCCTGTCACCGGTCAAACCACTGATCCCGGTCGCTAGAGTCCTGCCACCGATCCAACCGCCAGGGTCCTGCCACCGGTTTGGCCGCTAGGATCCTACCACCGGTTTGATCGCCAGTCTGGTCGGCAGGGTCCTGCCACAGGTCCGGTCACTAGGGTCCTGTTACCAGTCACCGTCGGTCCGGCCACCAGGATCTTGCCATTGATCCGGCTTGCAAGGTCCTGCCACCAGTTTGATTTTTTTTTGAATTTTTATGTAAAATTTAATTTTTTTTGTTTATCCCTGGTAACCAATGCCTTTGTATCAGCTTTTTTTTAAGTTTCATTAGAAGGCCATTGGTTGTTTTTTTTTTTTTGCATTGGCGCAGGTTCAACCTGCGCCTTCGATCAATTTTTTTTTTGTTCAACTTTATGAGAAGGTGCAGGTTGAACCCGTGCCTTCTCCTCGTAGTATAAAAAAAAAAAAAAAAAGTTATGAGAAGGCGCAGGTTTAGTGCTATTAAAAAAAATTTCTACAGGATGGAAACAACAATAGAATGGTAAATAAGTTTAAAATAGCCATAGGTAATTTTGTTTTTTAAAAAATAATGTTTAAAAAAAATCCCAAATCTGGAACCATTGTATCCTTTTGTCTCATAATTAATGGTATAAAGATTACGTATCGGTCAAGATTCATGTCCCAGTGGACATCCGTGAGATACCGCATAGGATACCATCCCATATGTGGAACAGACATCCCATAAACATTCCAATATCCATTAAGACATCTTGGGATATCCCCTGTCCTAAGTATCAGGACGGGATGGAACACCAATGCATCCCATTCCATGAAAAAAAACCGGAGATAGCCCCATTCCATGGGATTTAAAATCTTGGCACTAGTAGAATCATAGAAGTCCATGGGTCATCAATTGCATTAAGATTGCATTTGATAGCAGGCAATCCATCTAAATTACCAATAATTTAATAGAACCATATTATATTATTATATTAGATATTTTTTCTGGACGGTAATCTATCCTGTCAGGTAATCTGAATATCTTTCAAGAGGCAATCTAGATTATCTCTAAGAGAGTTGCATTTGGTAGCAGGTAATCCATTCAGATTGCTGGTAATTTAATAGGCCCCACTACATTACTATGTTTGGTACATTTTCATAGATAGCAATCTATCTCCCAAGAGATAATCAAAATTTCTTTGGGAGAGATGGTTCTCGGGTAATCTTTTGGACAATATTACCCTTCCCTTCCCTATCCTCCTATAAATAATATATTATAATATATATATAATATATATAATAAACATATATATTATAAATAATATTATTATAGTATAGATATAATATATAATATATTAAAATAATGTAGTATATTTATATTAAATATATTTATATACAATATAAATATATTATATTAAATTTAATAATGTAACATATAAATTTAATATATTATTTAATATATTTAAATAATATATTAAATATATTAAATTTTATATTGAATTTATTTAGTATAAAAATAATTTTTATTTTTAATTTAATATAAAAATAAATATTTATATTTAATATATTTTAAAATATAAAATATTAAAAAACTTATATTTTTATGAATAAAATATAAATTTATTTAAAAGTATTTTAGAAAATTGATTTTATCTTATGCAATGTTACCTGCATGTACTAAATATAATAATCCACATTACCTATAATCTATATTCTTAGCAATTCACATTACTGGTAATCTATATTACCTTTCATGATTGCCTGACAATATACCAAACGCAACCCGAGGGGTGGTAATCCAGATTACCAAATTATCATTCCCTTTTCTCTTCCTCTTCCCTTCCATATAATATAATATAATATAATAATATTTTAATAATATAATATAATATATTTTGATATATTATTAATAATATATAATATAATAATAATATGATAATTATATATTTTTAAATTTAATTTATTTAATATATTATGTTACAAATATATATATATTAATTTTAACTTATTTAATTTTATGTTGATATAATATAATATATTTTATATTTTTACAATATAAATTATTTATATTATATTATTTTTTTAAATATATTATATAAATTTAATATATTATTTAATATATTTAATAGATTATATATTCATCTATTTAATTTATAAATTTTTTAGAATGAATTTATTTAATATAATTTTTTTTTGTTTTTTCATAGAAAATATAAAATATAAAGTATTTTTTAATATTTTAATATAATATATAAAAATATATTTTAATAAAAAGATAAAATATAAAAATATATTTTATGAATAAAATATAGATTTGATTTAAAATATTTTAAAATTTTAATTTTATATTATATAATATTACTTGTATGTACCGAACATAATAATTCGCATTATTTATAATCAATATTACTGGCATACCATATTACCGATATCTATATTATCTTTTAAAATTATCTGGCAATGCATGCATCAAATGCAATCCGGTAGCTTCTCCATCACCAACCATTTATCTAAATTTAAAAGCAAGTATAGGCACGTATTAAAATATTGTTTTCCAAATAAATACTATTACGGTCCTGAAAGTCGTTGGCCGGGCTTTAGCTCCTTTATTTTTGACAGTTTATTACTTTATTTATTGATTTTATTTACTTTTTTTTTGATATATCCTTATTATTGGTAAGAATTCTGCTCTTCAATGACCACATTCTACGGGGTTAAGGAGGGCTGGGGATTAAAGACCATTAAAGTGTCATAAAGCAGTGGATAAGTTTAAAATTTGTAAGGATGGATAGACCTAATTTTCCACCCTGACAAGAAATCAATAGGTTTGGATTAGGCAAAATTTTATTTGGGTTATAAACATGTTGACACGGCTAACTCATTTATCTCTAATTGAATATATTATTGTGAAAGTAATGGTTAAAAATTTATGCATGGCGTTATGTTTGTTAAATATGAAATTGATATTTAACACTGATTCAAGTTCATATATGTTAATTTATTTAATCATGTCAAGTTAGTTTGCTAGATTAATCATGCCATTTATATCACAACCAACTCGACCTATTTATGAAATGGAATGTAGAGGTTGAGTCAGGGTTCAATTGGACTATTTAATTATTTTTCATTGGATTGGGCCTAACAATTTTCGCACGACAACCCTCCAATCCCAATATATATAGTTCTGACAATATTGAATCTGTTGTCACTCTCGCTTTGGGTGCTAGAGGCTGCGAGTTCAATTCTTTCAACGCCTCGAAAAGCAATTTCATATCAACCCTCTCAATCCATAAATTAATATATTTTAAGATATTTCATATCAGTCTTTTTTTTTTTTTTTTCTGACAAGTTTTATTATAATTTTTCCTATTACCTAGTTTTCTTGATATTTAATCTAATCCCATTTTTTTTTTTTATAGCCGGAGTGCTCGTACAGTTCTAGTTCTAGTATTATATATTTAAAAAGATCAGAAAACAAAATATCCCCCAACAGACCTGGAACAAAATTGAGATCAATCCAAATCATTTTTTTAAGTACCGCGCAACAAAAGAGGCTATCCAATTAATTGTAGAATTAGTTTCATAGTAAATATGATGAACAATTAAAAAGCAATCCTCTATAGTAGCATGTAGATATCCTTCAATTCTAGCAACACCCCCGAAAAGTATAAATTAATATATTTTAATAAATTTCATATCAATCTTAATTTTTTTCCTTGACAAGTCTTATTATAATTTTCTTATCACCCAGTTTTTCTTGATATATTAATCTAATTCCATGTTTTTTTTTTGATAAGCAAGAACATTCATACAGTATTAGTAAGAAATTTCATATCGGTCTTAATTTTTTTCCCTTGACAAGCCTTATTATAATTTTTCCTATCACCTAGTTTTTCTTGATGTATTAATCTAATCCCATATTTTTTTTATAAACCGAAGCACTCAGTTCTGGTATGAATACATCCAAAAAGATCGAAAAATAAAATATCGCCAGGAACAAAACTAAGATCAGTCCAAATCATTTCTCCTGAGTGCTGTGCAACAAAGAAAGCACCTAATTAGTTATAGATTTAGCTTTAAAGTAATATGATGAATAACCAAAAAAGCAATCTCTCGCAGCATCATGTGGATATCCTGCAATAAAGGATGAGTGGCAGGATCCTTGGTTGTAGACTGAATCCAGCCCACAACAATAGAAGAGTCACTCTCAATCACAAGACGATCGGCTCGGAGAGTAAGTCTTATATAAACAATACTCGTCCAAATAGCTCGAAGATCCGCCTCTAGAATAAAAAGGCTGAAGAGATGGTTGCCGCATGTAGCAACCAGCCTCAGTTATGACCCTTGATAACAAAGCCTACTATACCGTAAGTGCCCATAACACTACCATCAAAATTAATCTTAAGAAAGGTCGGGGTGGAGGCTTCCAGAAATGAATATCCAACGGGATGCTACAAGAGCCGATCAGAGTCCCAAGGATCCGAAGTCTTCAAAGTCAAATCAACCGACTCCAGGTGAATAATCTCATCCACCTGCATCAGAGCACACTCTAGTACAAAGCACGCAGATGATCTTCTCGAATCAAACACCCAACTGTTTTGGGACAGAGGTGACATATGCTGCACGAATCCTAGACAATCTATCTACCTCAGAGTCCAAGCTGCACCTTAACCTATCCAAGAAAACCTAAGTTGGACTCGGAGGAAGAAACCCGTGGAGTAATCTTGCTAACCTCCAAATCTGCACTGCTCGTAGGCAGTAAAATAAAGCATGATCAACAGACTCTTCCATCTCACAATATGGACACAAGGAGATAGTGGCACCCCCCATTCCTTCAGAATAGGCATGGTAGGAAGTTGATCCCAAGCCACATTTCAAATGAATGGGCTAACCCACAGATGCACTTGTAATCTCTATATCCAAGCCACGTCCAATCTTCGAGTTGGCAGCTCATAGTACATCGCATAAAGGTCATCTACACCTACCCTATGCCCACAGGAAGATCTCCACATTCTCGTATGCTTTGTATTATGGATGGGGATCGTAATAGAGAGCACCCTCTCAACTAACTCTGGCCCAATTACCTGATTCACTCAATCAGACAGCCAACTACTCTCCCTCAGGTTGGGTGAGGTCAAGAATCCATATGGACTTACCGGTCTCCAGGCTAATAAAAATTGGTTACCTACTCAGGGATAAGTCTGCGAGCCAAGCATCATGAAAAAGTCAGCCGTACGGCCATTGCCAATCACCCAGCAGATTTGGTCTATGACCCCCATCAAATAAGTAGAAATCTCTCTCTACATAAATGAGCTCCTCCGGGTCAATCTAGTATCTACAATCATCATCCAAGGGGTGTACTTTGCTCGCATCAAAGAACTCCAAAGACTCCTTGGATAGAAGAGTCTGGCTGCATGCCTCGCCATCAGAGCCTTCTGCTTTACAATCAAGGACAGGATCCCAAGCTCCTCATCTCTAATAGGCTGGCAAATCACTTTCCATGCAAATAAATGAACACCCCCTCTCCCCTGGGGAATCCCAAATGAAGTGCCAAAACAATTGCTTGAACTTAAAAAGACAAGTCATCAGAATAACAATATCAGAAAGCAAATAAATGGGAATGGAACTAAGAGCGGACCTCATAAGTGCAACCTTGTCCATGGAAAGAGCGATGGCCTACCAACCTTGTAGACACTCTAGATAGCATACTCCAGACAGGCACAATCCACCCTCAATATCTGGCCAGATATGGAATGCCCAAGTAGTGGCAAATCCCCTCTTGCTCCACAAAGCTCAATTTCTATATAATAGTATGTCTAAGATGGGTCTTGGTTCTAGGGCTGAAGAAGATAGATGACTTCTACAGATTAACTCTACTAGAAGCATTGCAATACTCATCAAGAATCCTAGAGAAGATCACCGTATTCCGAAGAAAAGTTCGTCCGGCAACAAGCAGTCATTTGCAAGTAATAAGTGGGATATCGATTGGGCACCTGGGACCGAACATAAGAATCCAGATTGGAGCCTTTGACTGCCTCCCGCAATACCCAAGAAAGGATATCAGTACCATAGATAAAAAGATAGAAAGACAGGAGATAACCTTGGCAGATCCCAACCATAGATCGGAAGAAGCTCGAAGGGGTGCTATTGATCAAAATAGCAACAGAGGGATAACAAATATAACCCATAATCCACATGATCCAAATATATAATCCCATGTTTTCAGAATTCATTTCGGACTATGATAACCTTCATGAATTAGTCCATCTTTGTGTTGGTTGGCTGAGCAAGCTAGCTGAGTGATTAGCCTTTCAAAACTTCCTTTAGGACTTCTTTTGTATTCTTCTTTTTCTTATTGAATCTCATTCATTACACATTATTGCTTGGAGGTCTCAACCACTTTATAAAAATCGATCATAAAAGCCCTCAAACAAAACAACATCTCTAGGCTAGAGGCATAGGTAATAATAGAAGTACTAGAAATAGATCATAGCATAATTGAAGTGAAAATGAAGAAATAGGAAGACATGAGGCCAAAATGAACAAATAGGAAGACAGCATCCCATCAAAGATAAAAATAACTCTAATCCACATGAAGTTTTTTCTAGGGAAAAGGGAGGGAAGCCAACAAGTCACCAAGTCTTATTTGTAGATTGCTAGTGTTTGATGCATACATGGAGTCCATTTCTCACTGATGGCTTTCCTTCCATTTCTCACTGATGGCTTTCCTTCTCCCATAATGTCTCAAAGACACATCGAGTCCTGATTCCCATTTACATTATTAAATATCAGTTGAACGAACAAACATGATTATAAGCATGGTTCCAAGCAAGACAGCTTCGTGATCATTGCCTATGATTTCTGAACTGGACATCAAAGCTTTGATCTTCCTGCAGAGGAGTTCTCGATGACGACCATCACTTTACCAATGACCTTTCTTTCTTTGATAGCAGAAAAGCAAGATTAGCCTACCAAAAACAGGGCGAAAGAAAATGAGGTGAGTAGATGCAATGATTATAAGAAAGATTTGCCGGAAGCAAAAATTTAAGGACAAAAATTATTGTAGCTATTCTACCAAAAGAAGAAAAGGTTATCTACAGCAGTACTACCTCACAATGTGAAATCATTTTGGATACACAGTTTTTTCCTCTTAATAAAGGTGGTAAACTAGTAATGGCCTTTAGCAGGAAGTGGAAAAAAACCAAAAATCACCTTTTAACTTCAAAACAAATTCTCAAAATCAGCTAGTTAGCATTGCAATCAACATTCTTTACAGTTGATTTGCATATCAAAAACTTTTAGATGGTTGACAGAATCCAAAATGTTTATGTGTCGAATTATCAATTTTCAGATATGAGGGCATGAGGAAAAGTGGGGTAAGATCCAGACTCATAAGTGTACTTTTTGGGAACAATTTGGCTAGGCAACACATTCATGTTTTTTTTTCGAAAAAATAACGAACTTGCCAAAGTTCACAAAGAGTGACTGATACTTAAAAATTAAAAAAAGAAATACTGAAATATGACATAAAATTATTGATAAATTTTTTGTTTATAGATGACAAAGGTCATGACCAAGGTTTCAAATGCCAGTCATTGCTGGTTCATGCCAGTCCAGTGCACACTGTACCAGGCATACCAGCACTAACCACTGTTTGGCAAGGAATCCACCAATTCTTCTTTTTACTGTTTTGTGATAAAAGGGACATAAAGTCCTTTTATTCTTTATTTTTATTATTTACCAGCTTGGTCATGACAATAAACTATAGCAACAGTACAACCACAAATGCAAAAGATTTCATCAATATTTTGCAACCAATGAGCACTCCTTCAGTTGGTAATGATTTATTAATATTCAAATAAAACCTGATTAATTCGATCCGTTGCTGCTTTTTCCAAGGTGAAGGCACTAGCCAACAACTCTGTGTATACACACCTGTCTTATCATTGAGCCAGAAGTGCCCTTAAAGACTGATGAAAAGACAGTTGTTTTAGACACCAGATTGAGGCAGGCTTAGCTAAAGAATGATACAAAGAACCGACACAGACAATGATTCCTTCTTGGTGAATAGAAAAGTTAATATGCAAGTCACACTTATATGTGAAAAGAAAAATAGATTCTATAGCCATCAAAGAAGGCTTCAAATGATTGGATGGATTCAAGCTCGAATCCAATTCGAGGATGAGGATTATAAAGGTTAACAACATATGATATGGCATACTACTGTTATGTTTCCAAAATGTAAAGTATGCGACCACAATAATTTTAATTTCATATTTTCTTGTTCGAAAAAATTATCCAGTGGGTTTATTCTTAGTCCAGTAGTATCACAAGACACTGATACTCTTATAACGATGATCTGTGTAGAAAAACATCACTCATAACATGGCATCAAGATGTAAAGCATACATTAAGGAATAGGTTATATAATCATGAACATAAATCATAGAAGAATGGCATTCAAAGGGTGAATGATATTAAAAAGACTAAAATCAGCGCATCAAACAGCAAGCACACTTCTTCTGACAGACTATTTAGTCATATTAGTCAGACATTGTGCATGAAATGATGTAAGTTGACGTAGAAATAAGAACTGTTAGTTTACACTAAGCATTATGCAGATGCAGAAGCAAAATTATAGTAGTAAAATTTTAGCAGCTCTTTGCTGTAGCCAAGACTGTAGGTTTAAAATAAGTTGCTAACCTCTGACAGACTATAGGTATGAGAGATCTGGATGGTTATCAGGCCCTTCGATAGCCAGGAAAGTAGTTGCATGAGAGAGTCTTCAAGAACATGGGGTTGATGTATTTTGTAGCTACCCCAATAGAGTCCATGAACCGTCCAATTCTAGCACAATTTACATGCCATTAAGTTAGCATCAATCAAATAAAATCTTATAGGCAAACTTTTGTCCATATTTTATAAATATGACATAATTTAGTTTGTATGAGCACAAGAACAAGAATCATTACATAATAAATCATAAAGCTTAGATATGAGTAAAATAGTAGACCGTCCAAACCCTCCACCTCCCAACCCCTTGGCCAAAAAAATGGAGGACAAAAAAAAACATTAGCTTTATTCAAACATGCACCGCACCTTGTATACAGTATTTGTGATAGGTGTAGAGGGACTACCTTAACAAGAGCAATATTAGCTGGGATAACCGGAACTTCACCACTTGCAAATCCAATGACCAGAATATGTGCTCCCCAATTTAGAAGCTTCATGCTTTCCTTTGTAAGTTTGCCCCAACTGGGTCATATAGGACATCAACGCCCTTCAGTCCTTTTGCCTTGAGGAAAGGCTTCACACTTTCTATAACATCACCCTCTCCCAGGTCAACAACATGATCAACACCCATTGATTGGAGAAAACGAACCTTTGCTACTCCCCTGAAAATTAAAAGTCATGCCAGGTTATAATTTCTCTTGATGTGAGAGAAAAACAATGACATTCTGAAAGCATATTTATAATGCATGTGCTAGTCAAATACCTAGCAACAGCAATAACCACTGCACCACAAACTTTTCCTATCTGTACAGCTGAGAGTCCAACACCACCAGCTGCACCAAGAACAAGCAATACCTGCAGTGTTGTCATGTTCATTAATACTAACTGCCTAATTATGAGGATCTTCAAAGTTGTTAACCAAATGCAACTTATTCAGAATTTATCTATGCAGGAAAAAAGATAGCAGTTTCATGTTTGTCTGGAATGTAAGGGTTCATCCTTCTATGCTAAAGTTGCAAGTATACCTGTGAACCACTGAACTATAGGCCAAATAAATATATTTGCAGAAGCTGAACATCAGCAAACAGAATATATATTTTTTGAGAAAAGATTGGACTAGGTCCAATCCAACTCGTTAAGATAATGAACAATAAAAAAACCACAGCAGGTTAGAGCAGCCCACTAACAGGTCCGCAAACTGATTTATATGATTGCATAAATCCTTGGATACACATCAAAAGCTAAAGTGAAGGGGAGAAAAGATCAACAATTCATCATAAGCTGAGATCTTAACTAGAATCCACTACTCTTAGCTTATGTGATTGAAAACACATAAAGCATGCTGAAAAGCAAGGTGATCTGAATAACCAATAAAGCAAGTACCATATAGCTGAAGCAAAAATACTAACATCTATTTTTAATTCTGGAAATTCCAATTTAATCCTATTAACTCACATTAAGGTGTCCTTTCTAGTGATTTACGCGGTCAATTTTCTGTGAGAAAACATGCTCTGGAAATAATTAGATTTGATGGCTGCACCAGCTTCAGAATCTTGCATGAAACTCCTGTCCATGGGTGCCATATCCTGGATAGAAATTCCTTCTTTGAATGTGGTGACTGTGTATAATTAAGTCCAGTAGCATGAGAAATTCTCTCCAAAGCATACTTATTACACAAAGAAAACATCATTCTTAAGGCATCCAAGCATGCTACAGAACAAGAATATATATTCATCCCAGTCTACAAGGTTCTTACATGTTATTACAAAATATTAACTATTAGTCAAAAAAATGCTAACAAAAACATGCCACTGGTATAAGTGAAGGTTAAGAAGGAGACATGAAATTAAATTTTACAATGCTTTACTTCAAGAAGATGAAAAAGATCGCCAACTTCGGTAGTAGCTCGGCTATCAAGATGTTACATTGAATTCGTAAAAGAATGAGTCAAATAAAAGATTGGGAGGACATACCTGACCAGGTTTCAGTTGTGCCCTATGCACAAGAGCTACATGCGAAGTACCAAATACAACAGGTAGAGCACCGGCCGCAACCAGATCACATCCATCAGGCACTAAGAATCTTTTTCAGCGATGGACAATAAAGGAATAAGTAAATTATAATTAGATCCATCACTAGTCATCAAACTTCTAACTGACAAAGTGATTTTACCCATTCTATATTAACAAAAAAGGGAATTTGACCAAACTATGGATAAGAAAAGGGCTAAAAACCAAATTTTATGCATCTTCATGTTTATCCATTGGCATTTTCATCATCGGAAAATACTCAACACACAGAAACTCACAAATCCTTCTCGTCGGCCACAATGAACTCGGCGAAAGAACCGAGGGAGGCAAAGGAACAAACTTTATCGCCAACCTTAAACCTGGAGACGCGACCTCCGACGGATTCGACGACGCCGGAGTAGTCGGATCCGGGGATGAAGGGGAGTGCGGCTTTCTCCTGGTACTTCCCGAGGATCTGGAGGTAGTTGGCGAAGTTGAGGCTCGTCGCCCGGACCCGAACCCTCACGGCGGTCGGGGAGGTGAGCTCGGGGACAGGGTAGGATCTCAAGACGGAGATCGGGGAGGCATCGGAGAGCGGGGCGGTCGGGTCTCCGAGCTTCCGGCAGACAAGAGCCTTCATGACCACGGGAGCGAGGTGTGCAGGGTTTCGGCGGTTTGTCGCGACGACCCGAAGTGAGATTTATTGTTATTGACGAGGCCGAAATCCGATCGGAGATGAATCCGATATCGGTATTTTAATATTTATATTTAATTTATTTGACTAATACATATTTATAATATAGATATAAATATATGTAAATCAGATAATTAAATTTTATAATTATAAAAAAAAAAAATAGATTAAACGGATAGTAAACCAAATTAATATTATATTAATATTTAAAATTAATTAATATTATATAAAATTAAATAAAATTATAAATAAAATCTGATATTTAGATATAGATTTAATGAACATGAACACATACATGAATATTATCAGTATGTTTAAAATTTTACCTATGTAGATATAAAAATAAATTTAAACAAAATCATATACTTTCATCCAAAAAATATAATAATACATATAAAAGAATTGGTAATGCACAAAAAATTTAATTTTTTTTTAATTTTTAATTTTTTTTCAATTACAATGCAAATATCATCTAAGTTTTAAATTTATTATATTCAAACTTTAATAATAAATTTATTTATGTAGATAGATCCTCTAATTTTTAAATTTATTAAATTCAGATTAGTCATAATTTTTATCTGATTATAATAATAAAATTATCATATGATGCCTCATTCTATATTATTCTTTGTTACATAAACATATCATATGATATTATGTAAAAATTTTACCAAGATTTGGACATAATTAATTGATTTGATTATAATAAATTAAAATTATAAATTATAAATAATTTAATTTTTTTATATAATTAATGGTGTGTGATTGGCAGTTTGATTTTATTTTAACTCATCAAATAATCACGTGTGTCTCACGTGCATACATTTGGTATGAAATGTAGAATGAAGGGGTTTAATGTAAATAAACCGAGCTACTAAAATTCCAAAAGAGGGCCCTTCATAATTTAGCCAAATTTTTAGATAAATTTTTAAAAAAATCTTGAAAAAAAAAAAAAAAAGTGTCTGACTCGATATTAAATATAGCCAGAAAATCTTGAAAGAAAATATTTTAAAAGAAAGCAAATACCTTAAATTAGCTTTCTCTACTTATAAATTAAATCATTTCTAACTTTCTCTTTTCTTTTCATTAATTTTTTTCTTTTTAATAATTATTTAAGAGAATACAAAAAATTTTCTTCTCCTGCATTAAATAGAATTCAAATTACTTATTTAACCATACTCTAATTAATTAACGATGTTTGGATTGTAAAGAAAAAATATATATGTTAGGATATCCCGTTTCAGCTACGAACCGAACCCCGTTCAACTGGTCAAAGCCCTTTTCTCCGACTACGAACTTCGGACCAGGCAAGGGACAGGCCAACTGCAGGCGACCCACTGCTTCTCAGTGAACTACAGCATCCGAAGGCCAATCCTTCGGACAATGTCTTCGGCCTCGACTGAAGACCAAATTTCTCATCGACTTCTGGAGACATGCTCTTCGGCCTCGACTGTAGACCAAATTTCTCATCGACTTCTGTCCCTGCCGTAGACACGATCTCCGGCTCTGAGGGAAATACCAAATCTTCGGCCCACGAAAAGGAAAACCCGAAGCTTGGATCACAATCTGGTCCAGAAAGGTAACTGTAAGCAATGGTTACAATCGACACTCATCATGCCATGATCATGGCGCGCAACTCCTGCTGCCATGTCTTCGATCTGACCGGAACCGCTCAATGACAATCCACGATCGCCAATCATGGGAGAGATTGGCTCTCCATGATCACCGGAAAAAGAGCGGGCCACAGGCCGGAGGCCTTCTTTTAAATAATGGTAAGAAGGATGGCTAGAGAGGTACGCTGACATATGCTCATATACACTCATACATTCTTAAAGAGCTTTCCTCTCACACTCTCGACACCCTTCCCCATTTTGTGGCTGGGATCCACCACTGACTTAGGCATCGGAATGTCCCCCGCCAGAACAACTCCGGCAAGGGACCTGTTTTGCAGGTGAGCCAAGGGAGCGGTCATGCTGCAGCAGCTCGCTCCGACTGGCTGATTCAGGGACTCCACGCCAACGATTGGCGCGCCAGGTAGGGGGCATTAAACTCTTTAGCTCCCTCCCAAACAAGTGGAAGTAAAAAGTTTTTGATGGCGAGAGGAAAAACTCAAATCGCATCTACAAGCCGAAGTCATGCTCCGTCCCAGGGGGCGCACCCGGAGAGAACGATGTTCCACCTCTCATAGTTATTGTGGGACTGCAGCAGTTCGAAGCTCTTGTGAACCAGGTCACCACCTTACGGCCATGGTTCAAGACTTCCAGGACAGAGGCTTTCGGGTGGAAAACCCACTGGCTGCCTCCAGACATAGCTCTCGATCCCGAAGGAAGAGAGCCCTACGGGGGATTCTACGCATCCCTCTCCCCATTCTCGCCCCTCCCAATACCGAACTTGAGATTGCCCAGGTCTGCCAATTTCCCGCCAAAAGGGAAAAGGCCTAGGCAAACTCCCTCACCCTCCTCCGGAAACTCCACTTCTGTGGAGAGAGCACCAAAGCAGACTCCCGATTATGACAGGAGATTCAGAGCCATCGAATCGAAGATGGCAAAGGTGCAAACAGAGAATGCGGGATCTTAAGGATCTCAACGACTTGATTGTGGGTGATCTACGCCCACCTTACACCGACCGTATCATGGCCGAGGTTATTCCTCGGTACTTCAGGGTTCCCCAGATGGAACCCTACGATGGCACCTCCGACCCCTCGACCATTGGGCAGCTTCAAGGCCCATATGATGATCCAAGGAGCTTCGGATGCAATGTACTACTTAGCGTTCCCAGCTACCTTGAAGAAGTCCGCTCGGATATGGTACTCGAGCCTGCGCCCAGGTACCATCGATTCCTTTTCCGAGTTAGAAAAATTATTTGTCTTGCATTTTTGGACCTGACGCAAGACTTCTCGGAATACGGACACACTATTCCTCCTTCACCAAAATGAAGGAGAAAGCCTGCGAGACTATATCTCCAGGTTTAATGCGGCCATGCTTGATATCCCTGATCTCAACGAGCACATGGTCATGTCAGCACTGAAAAAGTGGCTTCGTACTTCCAGGCTTACCTTTTTTCTGGATAAGAAGTTCTCTAAAAGCTACGCTGAGCTCCTGTCAAGAGCTCAGAAATATGCCAATGCTGAAGAGCAGGTGGCAAATCGATGACTGATTGAAGGGAAACCCCCTTCAAAAAAGAAGAATAATAGGGGACAAGGTTCCCAAACTTCCAATAACAATGGCGGCAATATACAGGCCACCAAAGAAGTCCTCCTAGCCTAGAGCATTGAGAGGGATATTCGACTCTTATACCCCCCTCAACCTCCCTCGAGAGAAGATCCTCATGGAGATAGAGAAGGAGAACTATCTCCAACGGCCCCGTCCCATGAAGGCTGTAGGCCCCGTAGGCAACCCAAGAGGAGGGGTGAATTAGATTTTATAAAACTTTTATACTATTTAAAAGATGAACTAAAGCAAGTATGTGCTAATGCAATTAAAGTGCTTGTGTAATTCAAATAAATGCAGCGGAAATAAAGAAATAAAGAATAAAGGCACAAGAAGAACAATCACACAAACACAAAGGTTTATAGTGGTTCAGTGCCACCAAGCACCTACATCCACTCCCCAAGAACCTCTTGGAAATTCCACTAAGTTTGGTTTTATAACTTAGGCTCATCAACAACCTTTACAACTTGTTTTGTCTTCGGTCTCACAAGTCAACCCTAGTTGGTTTCAAGGCTCACCCACAACTACCCTTGGTTTTACGGGATAACCAAGAACCTAAACAACTTGTTTTGGCTTCGAGCTCACAAGTAAAACCCTAGTTGGTTTCAAGGCTCACCAACAACCACTTTGGTTTTCAAAGGCTTACCAAAACCTCTTTGGTTTTCCAAGGCTCACCAAAATCTTAAGTAAAATAATGTAAGAGCAAGTATAATGAATACAATAAAAGCTTTCTAAAATAAAGCAATATCTCTTTGAAGTCCTTGATTGTTGATGAAGATCTTGTCTTCAAGTTGATGAAGTCTTTGATTGATGCTTGTAAATTAGACTTTGAATGCTCTCTTGAAACTTGGAAGCTTGAAGGTTTGAATCACTCAACTATTGAATCCTTTAAGAATATTCAAGAAACTCACCAATGATTACTTCTCTTTGATTCTTGATGTTTATATAGCCTCCCAACACTTAAATGACCATTTATAGCCGTTAGGAAGGAAAATATGGCCGTTGGAGCCAAGTTGGAGAAGTTCTGTAGTCCAGAAAACTACCCGTTACTGTTCAAGTGTCGACACTTCACCTCCAGGTGTCGACACCTTAGTTTCAAGTGTCGACACTTCATTCTCTAGGTGTCGACACTTCACTTCCAAGTGTCGACACTTCAGCTCCAGGTGTCGACACTTGACTGAAAGTGCTTTCTGAAGTTTTTTTTGTCTTAGGCCTTGAGTCGACACTTCACTCTTCAAGTGTCGATACTTGATCCTTAGGTGTCGACACTTCATTTCCAGGTGTCGACACTTGCCTGTGCCATTGCTGAAACATCTTCAAATTGAAACTTTAACCTCTTCAAGTTCTTCCATATTAATTCAAAGTCCATATACTTGATTTTCCATTATTTAAGAACTTTTTCAACTGAAATACAAGATTTCTTCATTCAACATGGTTGAGTACTAAGATCTGAGAAATACACTTAAAATATAATTAGTACTCATATATACTTAAACATTTTGTCAATCATCAAAATCAAGATCAGAGTCAACAAAGGCCTCATCTTCCGTAAGGAACAGGAATAAATACTGCCGATCCCACCGGGACCACGGCCACAGCACAGAAGAATGCATCCAACTGAAGGATGCAATCGAGGATCTCATCAAGAGAGGGTACTTGGGCGGTACATCAATCGCCAAGGACCTCGGTCGGAAGCGACTATTCCCCAGCCACCTCCTGAAGAGGCCAAACTACCAAACCAAAGGCCCACCAATAGAGGTGTAGGGATGATACACCAACCTGCCGACTGGAGAAGGGATGAGGACGAAGCTCCAAAGTGACTTAAAGACAACAACTCGATCCTCTTATCTGACGATGACCATGCGGGAGTTCGGCTCCCACATAACGACCCTCTTGTAATTTCGGTCATAGTGGCCAATTATATGTACAGCGAATCCTTGTTGATAATGGAAGTTCGACTGATGTTTTGATGTACGATGCATTCTTTAAAATGTGTTTACCTAGACATCAACTGCAAAAGTCCCCCATACCGCTCTCTAGTTTCAGGGGCAACCAAGTTTATGCTGAGGGAGAAATAGTGTTGCCTGTAACCCTTGGCACTGAACCTCGATAAAAGACACTGCTGATCAACTTCACGGTGGTCTGGATCCCCTCAGTGTACAATATTATTCTAGGGCGGCTCGCCTTGAACAAGTTCCGGACCGTGATCTCCTCTCACTACCTCTTGGTGCGCTTCCCCACCAGGAACGGTGTCGGTGAAGTTAGAGGAAACCAGAGGACAGCACGGCAGTGTCTGATGATTGAAGACAGGCATTTCAAGGATTCGACAACTCCGGATTAGCTAGATCCGAGGGATGCATCCACAAATCTTGGTGAGCCCATGGAGAGGACCATCCCAGTGCCTTTGACAGAGGAAGATCCCTCCAAAGTTGTGCAGATCGGGAGCATGCTTGATGAGGGAACCAGAACGGAGTTGATCCATTTCCTTAGGGACAATGCCGACGTCTTCGCCTGGTCGGCTTCGGATATGTCAGGGATTCCTGCCGAAGTAATTACTCATCGTTTGGGAGTTATCCCTGGGTATAAGCCGATGTGGCAGAAGAAAAGGAGCTTCGTCCCAGAAAGACAACAAGCTATGGATGAAGTTGGCAAGCTCCTTAAGGCGGGGTTCATCAGAGAGGCCCACTACGCTTCGTCCCAGAAAGACAACAAGCTATGGATGAAGTTGGCAAGCTCCTTAAGGCGGGGTTCATCAGAGAGGCCCACTACGTCGAGTGGTTGGCCAATGTGGTGATAGTAAAGAAAGCCAGTGGCAAGTGGAGGATTTGCATTGATTATACAGACCTCAACAAGGCTTGCCCAAAAGATAGCTTCCCTCTCCCGAAGATTGATCAGCTAGTTGATGCTATTGCCGGCCACCAGTTGCTGAGCTTCATGGACGCTTTCTCCGGCTACAACCAAATTAGAATGGATCCACAAGATGAGGAGAAGATGTCTTTCATCACTGATAAAGGTCTCTACTGCTACAAGATGATGCCGTTCGACCTCAAGAATGCCGGGCAACATTTCAAAGATTGATCAATAAGGTGTTCGAAAAGCAACTAGGAAGAAACATGGAGGCCTATGTTGACGACATGATCGTCAAGAGCCTCCTCCGGAAAGATCATATTCGTGACTTGGAAGAGTCATTCAACGCTCTTCGGTGCTACCGTATAAAGCTGAACCCGGCAAAGTGTGCCTTTGGGGTCACTTCGGGTAAATTCTTGGGCTTCCTTGTCACCAAACGAGGGATTGAGGCGAACCTTGAGAAAATTCAAGCCTTGAAAGATATGAGACATCCCTCCTGCAAAAAGGAAGTCCAGCAGTTGACAGGGAGAATTGCCTCCCTGAGCAGATTTATCTCTCGGTCAGCTGAGAAATGCCTTCCGTTCTTCAAGGTACTCTGGCAATCAAAGGGCTTTGAATGGTCCGAAGACTATCGTGCTGCCTTTGAGGAGCTGAAGAAGTACCTAGAGACCCCGCCATTGCTCTCCAAGCCATAAGAAGGCGAGGTCCTCTACCTGTACCTCTCTGTTTCAGATGAAGTAGTCAGCTCGGTTCTTGTTCGGAAAGAGAAATGGATCTCACAAGCCAATCTACTATATCAGCAAGGTCCTGTATGATACAGAAACGCGATATGCAAGGATGCAGAAGCTGATCTACTCTTTAGTGATTGCGGCAAAGCGACTACGGCCATATTTTCAGGCCCACACTATTATGGTGCTAACCGATCAACCTCTCAAGGCCGTTCTCCGATCTCCGGATACCTCTGGAAGGATAGCCAAGTGGGCTATGAAGCTAAGTGAATTGACATCAGCTTCCAGCCTCGAGTGGCTATGAAGGCCCAGGTGCTCTCCGATTTTTTGGCTGAGTGCACCTGGAAGTCTGAAGATGAAGCATCTTCGATAGAAGAAGAAGCCTCGAAGGTGACGAAGCCTGTTTGGGTGCTTCATGTGGACGGAGCTTCCAATGCTACTGGATGCAGGGCTGGACTCATGTTGGCCGAACCTGACGGCCATACCATATAGTACACACTTCGTTTCTCCTTCATGACTCCAATAATCAGGCCAAATACGAAGCCCAGCTCGCTGGACTTCGATCGCCAAAGATCCAGGAGTCCAGCAACTTCGAGCCTTCTTAGACTCCCAACTGGTTGTAAATTAAGTTAATGGAGAGTATGCAACCAAGGATCCAACCATGGTGCAGTACCTGGAGAAGGTACGGGTTTTATCCTCCCAATTATAATACTTTGAGATCATCCATGTCCCACGATCAGAGAACTCCCGGGCGGATGCATTATCTCGACTGGCAACTACAGCACCGGAGTCTCTCGGGCGCACTTTTGTTGAACATCTTGAAACTCCAAGCATAGCCGAAGAGGCTGCAGAGGTGCGCCAGATCGATGCTGAACCAAGCTGGATGGATCCCATCATCAAGTTCCTGAATGAGGGAGAGCTACCAGAAGATAAGGCAGAGGCCAAGAAGATTCACTGGATGGCGTCTTAGTACGTCATCTTAGACAGAACCCTCTATAAGAGATCGTTCTCCCAGCCACTCCTAAAATGCTTAGGATCCACCAATGCAGATTATGCTTTGAGAGAGGTCCACGAGGGCATATGCGATGATTACTTGGGAGGCAGATCTCTGGCGTATAAGATCATTTGACAGGGATATTACTGGCCCTCCATTCAGAAGGATTCAGCTGATTTCGTGCGAAAGTACGATCAATGCCAGAGGTATGCCAATGTACAGAGACAGCCTGCGAGTTACCTGACTCAACTAGTAGCCCCATGGCATTTTGCCCAGTGGGGATGGATATTCTTAGCCCATTCCCGCCAGCATCAAGGTAAAGGAAGTTTCTCCTAGTGGTCATCGACTACTTTACGAAATCACTATGAAATCACCATGCATTGGCTAAGAAATCACTATGCCGTTGAGGTCTGTTAAATATAGTATCTACACCTTGAAGATATCTTGAACAAAATGTCAGACACTCTTTAGCAATATATCCTTCCGCAATAGAGCCCTCTGGATAGGCTCTGTTTCGTACATAATCTTTCAATCGTCCAAGATACCTACAACATTTAAAAATTTTATTTATACATCATCATGACGCTACTTTTATTAAAAATTATCTAAACATTAAACATTAACATTAATACCTTTCAATAGGATACATCCATCGATAGTGTACCGGTCCACCAAGCTTGACTTCGAAGCTAAATGAATGAGTAGATTATCATAATAGTAAAAAATTCAGGTAGAAAGATCTTCTCTATCTGACAAAGTGTAACCGCATTTTCGACTCCAACCGATCAAGCTCTCCAAGATCAATAACCTTTGAACATAATACTTAAAGAATGATGATAACCTGAATATAACTGTAAGAACTGGTTTAGACACCGATGATCTTGAAGCTATTGGAAAGATATCTTGCATCAATATGTGACCATCATGACTTTTCAGATTGAAAATTTTCTGGTCTTTAAGATGTACGCACCTTGAAATATTAGATGCATATCCATCAGGTACTTTAATATTTTTTAATTGTCAAAAAATTATCTTTTTCTTGAGCAGACATGGTATAAGATGCAGGAGGCAAATAAATTCTATCATTAGCAAGCATTTTAGGATGAAGATCATGTCGGATACCCAATTCTTGTAAATCCATTCGGGCCTTCATGTTATCTTTGGTCTTTCCATCAAGATTCAACAATGTTCTAAGCAGATTATCACATACATTCTTCTCTATGTGCATGACATCAAGATTATGCCGAATCAGATTATGTTTCCAATAAGGTAAGTCAAAAAGATACTTCTTTTCTTCCATAAATGTTTACTGACTGAGTTGTAGATGCTATCTGTACATCTTCCTTATTTTCATTTTCAAAAAATTATCAGGATCTTCAAATACTTGTGCATCCACCGTAGCAGTAGTCATTTCTTCTGGCAAACCTTCTTGATCATCACTTCCTCCTCTTTTTATTAGACTTTGAAGATTTACCATATGTGTAACTGATGAATCCATTTGTTTAAGAACATTAGTTCCAGAAGGTGGAATAGGTGCACATCCCATTCTTATATAGTACCATCAAATAAATCTTGCTGAAAACGAAACGGATGATTTGGTTCTAACCATCGACGATGTGCCATATAACAGAATTTTCCTCCATGTTTTAACCAAATCGAATGTGTCGAATATGTACAACAAGGACATGCAACCCGTCCTTTTGTACTCTAGCCAGATAAATTGGCATATGTTGGAAAATCATTAATAGTTCATAACAAAGCAGCCCGTGGTTTAAATGTTTCACCATTGGAAGTATCAACTACATCGATACCTTTCCATAACTGTTTCAATTCCTCTATTAAAGGTTGTAAAAAAATATCAATATCATTTTCGGGACCCTTATCACCTGGAATAACTATTGATAAGATAAGTGATGATTGTTTCATGCACAACCATGATGATAAATTATATGGTATCAGAACAACTGACCAAGTACTGTATGTAGAATTTAGAGTACGGAAAGGATTGAAGCCATCTGAAGCTAAACCCAACCGAACATTACGAATATCAGAGGCAAATCATAATGCCTAGCATTAAAATCCTTCCATGCTAAACTATCAGCTGGATATCTCAACATTCCATCCTTCGTACGCCCTTCATGATGCCATCTCATCAATGAAGCTATTTTTGATGATGAATATAGCATTCTCAACCGAGGAATAAGTGGAAAGTAACGCAATACCTTCACCGTTTTCTTTGTACGCCGCATTGTATCTGTTGCATTCACTACATCATCCTCATCTCCTTCATGACTTGTCCATCGTGAAGATCCACATACATTGCATGACTCTCGATCAGCATTTTCACCATGATATAATATGCAGTCTTTCGGACAACTATGAATCTTTTGATATCGAAGATCCAGAATGTTGACAACTTTCTTTGCTTCATAATAAGAGGATGGTAAACCATTACCTTCTGGAAATGCATCCTATAATAATCTCAGAAGCATAGTAAAACTCTTACTCGACCATCCATTCATATATTTTATATGGAATAAATGTATAAGAAAAGAAATCTTAGAAAAATTTCAAACAGCCCGAATATAATTGTTTATCCGCTTCTTTCATTAAATTATGATACCGAGCTGACTCAGAAGTTGATGGTTGCTGAGCTCCCGTTGTTTCATGTGTACCACTTGAACCTATAAAGTTTTGAACATCATGTCGAAAAGTATCTGTGATCAAACCCGATATATCATCATCTCCTACTAGATTCTCTTACATATTACTGGATCCAGGATCAGACGATGGTTGATTACTTGATTCTGGCAACATAAGTTCTCCATGAAAAATTCACCGAGTATAACCTCTTGCAAAACCATTCCATATCAAACGTTTTTCTACTATTTGTGGATCTAGATAGTGACTGTTAACACATCGTTGGCATGGACAATAAATCTTTCCATTCAAACTACTTTTTTTCATACCGAATTTAATAAAATCACGAACTCCATTTAAATATTCATGGTATTCTTTCTTTATTTATTTATCCAGTGTATCCATTTTAGGATAAATGATCTAACTTTCAAGTTATTCTAAATACCAAAAAAGTTTTAGTTAATAACAATGCACTAAGTAATTTTTTGTTTAAAATATATGAAAAAATAACATAGATTAACTAATAAATGTACCCTATCACCAACTAATAGGTAAAGAGGTTCTATCCCATTCAAGAATTGCATTAATTATATAGGTCATTTACAGTAACCAAACGATAAGCAATAGAAGCTCCAGAAAAATTTCGACAGCATTTTCCTTTAGTTCTCCCCATATAACTAAAATGTATGAGGAGAACTAAAGAGAATGCTGTCCGAAATATATCTGGAACTCTATCCATACCTCTTGATTACTGAAGCACCTATAAAATATTTGCAATTCTCAAACTGTCCAAACTGAACAATCAATTGACCACTGTAATATTTCTCCCATCCATACAAAAATAAAATAAATGTATGGATATTGTAGAATAAACTTAATCAATTGACAGGTCTTGTTCTATGCAATGCAAGTTTTGTAAAAAATATTTTAAAAATCATATTGATCATAACAAAGCTATTGATAGTTTTAAAATGAAAGCTATGCAACACTAAACAAATCTTAAAGCAAACATATTCAGTAAAATATAGGTATATACCAAGAAATTATAAAGAAACATAAATAATCTACAAAGAAAAAGAAAAATAAATAAAGAAAAATAACTAGGAGGCTCAGATTTACTATTTAATCTGCAATTAAATCAAAATGACTACAATCGGTTGCGTACAAAAGAAGGCCATCCAAGATTATAGGCATTACAAATTGTTGAATCAGCAAAACAACATCCATCAACTAAATCAAAACGACTACATCGGTTGCTTACAAAAGAAGGCCATCCAAGATTGCAGCCTTTAGAAATTGTTAAATCAGGAAAACATACATCCGAAATCATCATAGCCTCCATATATAATTCTTAAACCAATTCAAAATAGGGTAGAAACCCTCTTTACCCTTGAAGCAATCAAGCACCTGATAACAAAAAGACAACAAAACATGTAAAGCATATTTGGGTTATGGATGGGGATAAACCTTACATATTGTCTGACAAACTAATACATGAAGGCAATTTAATTCTCATAACCCCACTTCCTCTTATTCATTCTTCTTGTTCTCCTCCTCCTCCTTCTCTCTCTCTCTAGCTTTCATTTTGGTACCGTGGTTGGCCCGGTAGCATTACACTTTCTATTATTCTTTGTGTCGGAGGCAGGGCAACTTGGAGCTTAGAACCTAGTTTTCTTTTCCTTTCCTTTTTTTTTTTAATTTTTTTTTTATGGTAGGTGGGATCTCCCTCTATGATGGACCAATGGCGACTCCAAACATGTCTCTCCCTTATCTCCGAGATAAGTTCTTATTCATTTTTTTTTCATTTTCTTCCATTTATTACAATTCTTTTTTGTTGTTCTTTGCTTTTATATTCATCTGTTATTCCTATATTCCATCTAATACAATATTTTGTGTTATATAAGCATCCAAAATCTATCTAATACATAATTATCTAAATCATAACCACATGAGTCTTCACATATTCAGTCATATGAATTATGAAACTAATTTGATATGATATTTAGAACACTTAGGATTTTATCCAATGTAGTTTTGAAATGGGGGACAAAGGACAACATTTAAGTTGTCTGGCAAGAGCAATTCACTAGCAAAAGAATGCAGAGAGGAAGCAGAACAACACATTTTTGTTCAAATAAAAGAAGAATAGAGGAACGCATTATTTCCTGTGCAAGAGAAGAATTCATTAAACTATCGGGCACCATAAAAGAATGAATTCTTTAATGCCTATCATAGATTAATTGTAACTTTTATTCAAACATGAAGGTAAATGGACTAATTAATCCAAATGCTGCCATGCTAATTATAATTATTTCATTTCTTTCGAGAATATAAACTTAACTTTTGTATGGCACAAGTATTTTAGCTTCTATCTCAGTTACAATCAATGTGATTACTATTAGTCATACTAATTTTAGGAAATTGGGCATTGTATTAGAATTTCACCTATGCCAACTCATTCTATCTTAATTATATATAGGCGAGTTTGGATTCTCTCATGTTTATAAGGGAATGGACTTGAGAATATGGACTAGATGTATATATAAGAATAACTTTGGATATAAGCAAACTCAAAAAAGGTGTGGGAAGTGGAAAGAGTATGAGCCGGATGTAAGGATAATATTAGGGTGTGGGTGTGGCCCCAATGTTAAATATTCATGATTTTATTCCTCACGAGACTCAGCTTGGACTAGAGAATGTGTCTTCAATCATGGCCATCCATAATTGGCTTTACAGTTGTGATTGGATGGGTCCCACCACAGCATATGGGGTGATGTACTTGTGCGCCCATATATCCAATCACATGCAGCCATGATTAGAAGGTAGTGCCTCTCTAATCCAAGTTGGGATTGAAGAGGATCCCAATTAAATGGAGATATACTTGGATATGCCTCAAAATATAGCTTTGAATTGCCGAAATGGCAACCGAAGCGACCAAGTGACTGAAACAATGTCCAACCTAAACATTAACATCTCATAAAATTAAAATGAACAATTGTTGCCGAGAGCCCGAGGCAGTAGCATGTTGATTGAACTACTGACTGGAGTCCTCACCTATGACACTATTTCCCTGTTCACTGACCTAACAACTAAACTCATGAGGGTAGGATGCCGATCACTAATTATTGAGATCGTAAATTAATTATAAATTCTATTGAGGGTAGAATGCCGATCGAGATCTTTTGATTAATATATTCAATATCAAATAATAATATTAATTAGCTCAGTCATGCAATGCTTAGCACATGTTAAAGGCCTACATGTTAGCAAGCAAGAGGGGCCTTAAAAACTACATGGTGCACCATAATAATGCATGCATAATTTTGAATTAGATGCAATGCATGGAGACAATAATTTTAAATTATCTAGTAAATATCTCTCAAAAGAAATTCACTAATAATTCCTTAGAAATGAGAGGACTGCCACAAGAAAAAGACCATGTGATTCACGGATGGGGGAAGAGTGCATATTACCTTAGCACAGTGATTCACGGAGGAATGGAGAAGCCCAGAGATGGAAGCCCGGAGCTGACCGGAGAAAGCCGGAGACGACCGGAGAAACCACAGATGACCAGAGAAACCCGCAGACGATGGAGGGAGGGGGAGATCGCGTGGATGGAGCTCGGGAGAAGGCCATCTGGGAGAGCGGCGGTGGAACGAGAGGAAAGGAAATGAGATTGGAATTAAGGAGGGAGAGGAGATGACGGAGGGAGGGGGTGATCGGCTGGAGCTCGATCGGAAGAAGGTCGGCCGTCTGGGAGATCAGCGACGGTGGAATGAGAGGAAATGAGATTAGGGCTCGAGCTCGGGAGGAAATGGGACGAAATCCCGATGCTTTAAAGCATCGTTAATACCATTGTTTTGCTGGCTGTTTTGAAAAGCATCGAGATGGCGTGGAGGAAAATTCCAACGCTTTAAAGCATCGTAATACTATTTTTTTGCCGGCGGTTTTGAAAAGCGTTGAGAGATGGCGCGGGAGAAACTTCCCACGCTTTAAAGCGTCATTAAATTTTTTTTTTTGCCGACGCTTTTAAAAAGCGTTGGGAGGTTGCGCAATTTTAACGACGCTATCCACTAGCGTCGGGAAATTCCGTTGCCCAAAACGCCTTCCGTTGTAGTGATTATAATACTTTAGGACTTGGGTTATGATACTTTCATGATCAAATTGTGAAAAAGATGTCATAACTTTGCTCAGAGAATATCATAAGACTGAGTATTTTATTATTGAAAAAATTTCAAAAATCTCAATGATGAAAATATCCTTAGCCTTATGATATCTTGTAAATAAGGTTATGATACATATTCACAAACTTGGTCACAGCGTGTCATAAAGAAAAGGGCATTATTATCATTCAAGATTTTTAATCCTTTTATGATATCTCACGATCAAGTTATGAATAGGATATCAAAAATTGAGAGAGATTTTCGTTATTAAATTTTTAAAAATATTTTTAATGATAAAAATATTTTGCAGTATTATGATATCTTGTGAACAGGATATGAATATCATGTTTGTAACTTGATCATGAGGTATCATAACCCAGTCACAGGATATCATAATTTTTTCATAAGAGAAGGATATTTTTGTCATTCAAAATTTCAACGAAAAGATAAAAATACATGTAGAAAGCAAGACATACCTGATCCAATTAGGTATGTAATATTTTTTTTTCCCACCACATACAGTGTAGAAAAAAATTTTCTTTTATATTTGGTATGTGCTGTACTGCACAGGTCATGGGCTGACATGGTTGTGGCTGGTTGGCACTTACCATTTTTGTCCCTAATTGATTTTCTCTCCTGTTATTGATTGTTCTGATGGTTTGTTTTAGTTAGGTAAACTATTTTTCGATGTAATAAAACACTCCCAACTTGATATCAACAGATGGGGAAAAAAAAAAAAAGGTGTAACACCTTAAAGCCCAGTACTAACTGTACGAAGCAGTATGGTTTATTCAGGTTGGTTCAGCCAGGAATCAGTCCAGTCTACCAGGGTGAGGGATAGCAGTTCCTAGTCGGTGCAGTATGTATTGGCTAGTATGGGATGATATGCCTGGCTCCTGATAGAAACATTGAATTGCGTATTACTTCTGCATGGCTTAGTAGGCCGTAGCTCCATTATTAATGATGGTGTTGATAGTAGTAATTGATAAATGACACTCATTTTGTGGGATGCTTCTTTCATGTGTTTCTTGGTCCTGTTTTATGATATTTTTGGCATAGATGATCCACGTAGGCATGCTTGCCTTACGGTAAATGAAAGGAAGTGGATCAACGAAGGTTCGGAGCTCATGATAGGTGATAAGCCAATTGGGCTGATTCATAAAAGATTATAATAGGTCCAAAGGATAAATAAAAGATCGTGTCAGGTCCAAAAGCTGATGAGACGATAATCGGCCAACCATCCTTATGGATCTATTAGTCGGACTAATCCATAAAGTCCGACTTACTCACAAAGACAGACCAACTTGAAAAAAAATGAGAATGGCAATAAAAAAGTTGGTTGTTCTACTAGAATAATCTCCAACTGTTATAACATGCTCAGGTTAGTTCTCAATAGAATAACGTCGAAACTAACTGCAAGAAATCATTTCAACTAAATTTTGTTAAGGTCAATGTCTATAAATACCGGTAAGAGGGGACCTCCAGAGGTAAGTAAGAATAACTAGCTGAAGTGTTCTCTCATTCCTGCCTTTTTTTCTGGGATTATGTATTTATTATTCAAAACCTTGCTGACTTAGGCATCGGATTGTCCCCCACTAAAATCTTTCGGTGAGTAAGTTTGTTTTACAGGACCCCGTAGAAAATCTGATCGGATAAATCTTGATGGTGTGAAAGGATCATTTAGGTTCAGTGATAAGAAGATTGGCCATAATTTTGTGACCCTCGTATGACCAATTTTGCCACAAAAATCATAGTGGTTACCACATTCAATATAGTATATTAGGAGATAGATGGGATGGAATTATGGACTGATGCTTAGGCAACCACAAAAGAAACCCAAAATAGAGACCTCTCGCATGATAAAAATAACCAGTCCAGCTGGGTGTAATGTCACCCAAGATGTAGGGGTCTCAAGATATTTCTAGCAGAACATATAATAATTATTTTCTTATGCAAGCTTAACTAGTGTGCATGGCCTTCTCTGTCGCCAAGTGGGGTGATTGACCATTGCAGTTGCACCCATGCAGACCGTGTGAATCTAGAACCAGTCTTGAGGCCCTGCCCTGCTGCACAGAGTGGCCCCACCGCAATAGCCAATCCCTACCTTTCTATAGAGAAGGCCGTGTCATGCAGCCATGAAGGATCTAAACTTTCTCAAAGCTATTATAACTGTTCAACCCTGTTCTCTAATCAGGTAATGCCTAGCTTTCCATGAATTTCACTTTCAAACTCAGAGATTTCCCTGTCTTGCTATTTAGTGTGTTCCTTGGTGTTTCTATATTATGTTCCTTCTTTGGTGGACTTGATGAATTATTAGCTTGATTCACCTTGACAGACAATCCTATTTAGACAAATGTGTCAGTGGTACAACATTTTCTCCAATATTAGCAGGCTATATAAATGAACTCATACTGCTTATACTTAGTCCATCTGAAGCTCATGTTTGAATTGATACTGCTTATATTGGTTTATATCCTAGAGATACTGTCACGTCTCGGTCCAATGCCTGAGCTAGTGTAATTGACGGTCGTATTCTTAGGATTCAATCCCATCGAATATGCAAGGCCTATTTTACTAATCAACAATCAGACAGTGATTGAAAATAAATTCGCTAATTATTTATTTAATTCTAGAATTTTCTATTAAAGTTAACAAGTAGATAAAATTTAACTAAAATTTAAGATAAATCATAAACTAAGGGATTAACACCTAAATCCTAGTTCTCACTGACTGGTCCCAAAGTCCGATTGATCTTCGGATATGTAACAAAGGTATAGAAAACAGGGAGTGAGCTATACAGGCTCAGTAAGTTATCATCACATCTAATATATGCATAAATATGATAACAATAAATTGCAAACATACACAAATCATATATCACAAACAACCAGCTCACTACAAAATAAAATGCAACATCACATTAATATGCACATTCAATTATAAATGACACGACTATGGATGGCTAACCATTTACTTTACTCTCCTAGTCCCTCTGACTATGGCCATGATCGGCTTGTGGCTAGCCCCGAAAGAGACTAGAATCCTGACTACATATATCGAAATCGGTCATGTGTCAGTGATCGCCCCACTGGAGGTCCGAAAGGAAACTAGCTCTGATATTGTACGAGAAAACATGCATCATCAGCAGTGCCAGCGATCGCACACAAAGAAAATGCAACTAGCTTCTAACTACACATATCGTATATCGGTCATGTGCCAGTAATCACCCCACTAGAGGCCTGAAGGAGACTAGGTCCTTGTATAATCATAGTCGGACTAGAGAGCGTCAACACCAACACACATAACAATATATGCAATCCAATGCAAATCAAATTATGCCATATATTTAACATTGTATAACATTCATAACATATTAGCATGTAATACTAGAGATCAAGATAACTTACTTGAGACTGATTATCAGGAATACACGACTCAAACCCTATATCCTCGATACTCTCATACTGATAAAGGTAATAAAGGCTTTGATAAAATAAGTTAAATAATTAACCTTGAAGCCAAGAAAAAAATAGATAAAAATTTTTTCGATCTGGTATAGGGCTAGGCTTAATCTAGATATCTATTTAGGTTCGGTTGATGGAAATCAGATTAATCAACAAGAAAACAATCTAAATATCCAAATCAAATAATTTCACAAAATTTATTTATTTATTATTTATATTCTTTTCTTCTCTCTCCTCATCTTCTCTCTCCCTTTCTCTCTCTTCCTCTCTCTCCCTTCCTTCTCTCTTCTTCTTTCTCTCTCCTCTCTCTTCCTCCTTCACTCTCTTCTTTCTCTCTCCTCTCTTTTCTTTTTCCTCTTTCTCTCTTTTTTTTCTTTCCTTCTTCCTTCTCTCTTTCTTCTTTCCGATTCCCTTCCTTGGCTCGGCCGAATAGGCCTCCCTTGCTCCAATGAGCGGAGGAGGGTAGTGGTCTACTGGAGACTTCCAAGATGGAGTAGGGATGGGGGTCAGCCAACGTATCCATGGCGATTCCAGCCATGGGTAGCAACCAGAAGAGGAACTAACCAAATCCACATTATGCGGCCAAATAATCATACAATCAAGAGTTAGGAAGAGGAAGACTTACCGGAGATGGTCCAGGAACGATTGGCCACCGGAAAAGAGGAGGAATTGATAGGAAAATCGATGATGGAAGGAGGGTTTTAAAGAGGAAAGAAACGAGGGATCTTCTCGCCATACAGGGAGGAATCTTGATCGACCGGGTGCCCCGACCCTTCATGACACTCCACCGGCTGACTTCCATCCTTTCATGGCCTCCCTTCCGGCTTCTCCAGTCAAAAAATCGGTAGGGTAATTAGGGGTTCCATCCTCTGTTTTCCTTCTTTTTTTTCTGAGTTCGAACTGAAGTCGGCAGAGGCTACCAACTTCAGCCTAGGGTAGCCCAATTACAAGCTAGGCTTCACATTCTCCCCTTCTATAAAAAATTTGGTCTTGAAATTTAACATACCTGATTCATGAAATAGTTGAGGATACTTGACTTGCAAAGACTCTTCAAGTTAAAGAATCAATATTCTTGTCCAAATTCAATAATCTCAATAAAAACTTCCATTCTTCCATCATAATGCACTTTATATTAATCCTAATATCTTTAGTCCACCATACTTCCGCTGCGTACTCTGATATAAATTTGCAAACCCTCTAATTTATTAAATAAGTTTTGATAAAGATACTACTTTACATTATAATCTAAATAGAATCCAACCTTCAAATAAAATGATATCAAAATAATTAAATTTTCTTGTCCTTACCAAGCTTGAGCATATCATATCAAATTTAAACATTGATCTACTTTCTACGTTTAAAGCCTTTGCATAAAATTGTACCATCCATTTAAGATATCAATAATTTTGGTCTAAATTCGAACTATTTATGCTTCCCTTGATAATTCAGTTGGATAATTTAGATCAACTTTTCTTTTCTCTTGAAAAGTTATTATTAACTCTAATAAAATAATTGACTCTAAATCAATACTCTTATGAATAGGATCAATCATATTATTTCTTATAGAACGTGTAGAGTTTTATGTGGTGCTTCCAAGCCTTAGAGAGACTTGGAAGGCCATGGCAGAAATGCTGGAGATGATCCCTGGAGCTTGTGGCATGCCCCAAGCTATTCTGGAGGTGTTCCAGAGGTCCTAGAGGTGTTCCAAGAGGACCCCAGAGTCATGTTGGGTCAGGGGGCTTGACCTAGGATTGAGAGTTTTCTCAAATTAATTTATTAGAATTTTTTTTTGAGAGATTGTAACATAATCTAATTGAGTTATACAGTTGGATCCAGGTTTATTAAGTTGGTTAGGAGGTTAGCCAGTGGTTGGTTAGTTAGTTGATTGTAACCAATTAGGAATCCCAACCATGTGAGGTGTCCTAATCAGTTTGTTATTGTGCAAGTCCTAAGCCCATGTGATGAGCTAACAGATTCAAGAATTGTTAGCCAAGAGAGCCAAGATCCAAGAATCCAAGATGGTTGATGCCCAACTTGAGAAGGATTTCACCGCCCACTCTATTTCAGAAGTGGGGCGTGCGATGAGAAAGCTCTTAACTCCAGTTGGTGTGAAGAAAGAAGGCCGTGGGGGAGTACCCCCTTTGGGGCATCCACGGTTTTAGACAGGACCATGAGGCTTGGCTTACAATCCTGGGCTGGGATGGCTTCTTCTTAATGTGGGAGGCCGACGGTTCAAGAGGTCAGAGCCTTGGGGTGTGAAAAACTTCTTGAAGACCTGCATGAGGGAGTTCGCAGGTGGAGAGCCTTCTGGGTTTCAGGGAGGCCACAGTGTTGGGCTTGCAGAGAGGTGCACGTAAGGAAGATATCACGTGGAGAGCTTGGTACCATGGGATGTTCCACGGGACTTTAGAGAGGAGAACCTGTGTTGAGGTATTGTCCGCAGTTGGGGCTTCTTCTCGGGTCTATGAGAGGAGGCCGGTGTCTCAGTTCTTGTTTTGTAACAAGGTTCTTCTCCAAAGGAATACAATCTCTTTTTTTCTCCTATATCTCTTCTCTATATCTCCTTTGTTGCATGATATTGAATCCAAAAATAGGTTGTTGCTGGTTCTTGATCAAGAAGGTTGGTTCTTGATCTTTCTCTCACTGTTTCCACTGTGTAAGTGCTGATCCGGATCTCCTAACAAGTGAGATCAGTGCTTGGGAATCCTCAACAACTAGTCTCAGAGTAGGGTTTGAGGATTCAATGGAGAAGAGGTCTGACATTGGTGTTAGGTTTGCACAGTTATCTGGGTGCATTGCGGAAGCACAGATTGGTATTGCAGTCATGAGGACAGAGCTGGAAGACATCAGTTCGAGATCAGGAGTGCGGTGGAACATGAGTCTCAGGAGCTGTGGAGCACGGGTTGATGTTCTAGCTAGGGAGGCGAGGTGGCTTCGACGGGAAGATCTCAGCTCTGGAGATAGCAGGAAGGGTGCAGACGGTCACGCGGAGCTTGTCAGGGATGGAGAAAGAAAAGTCCAGATTTTTTAAGTTCACCGGAGTACATCAGCAGAGATGGTGCCAGAGGTAGCTCAGGGAGACAGGGAACAGTCTCAGGGAGTGCTGGGGGATGTGGCGGGATCGCTGACATGGGGAGCTGACAAGCGCCACGTCAAAGGAAGTCGTCGTGTCGGATGCCACGTCAATTCTCCTGCCCGGACTTCTCCGCCCGAGCTGAGCTCCCTCGAGACAACGAGTTGAGCTCAGTCCTCTGCCAGGTCGGTCCTGCGAGCTCAGGATGCCTAGGTCGGAGCCACACTCTACCCTCCAGAGCGAGACCCTTGGAGATCGAGCCCCGTGGTCGGAGTCGAGCTCAGCCCTCCTCCGCCACGTGGAGCCTCTCCGAGGTCGAGCCCTCTAGACCGGGCCCTTACGCTGCCCTCCAGAGCGAGACCCTCGGAGATCGAGCTCAGCCCTCCTCCGCCACATGGAGCCTCTCTAAGGCCGAGCCCTCTGGACCGGGCCCGCACTCTGCCCTCCAAAGCGAGACCCTCGGAGATCGAGCCCCGTGGTCAGAGTTGAGCTCAGCCCTCCTCTGCCACGTGGAGCCTCTCCGTGGCTGAGCCCTTTGGACCGGGCCCATACTCTACCCTCCAAAGCGAGACCCTCGAAATCGAGCCCCGTGGTCAGAGTCAAGCCCAGCCCTCCTCCACCACGTGGAGCCTCTCCGAGGCCGAGCCCTCTGGATCAGGCCCGCATTCTACCCTCCTCCATCGAGACGATCCAGCAAGCTTGGGGCATCTAGGTCGGAGCGAGCCCTGCCATTCCAGCTCAGCCCCAGCTCAGACGTGGGCACCGCCATCCAGGACACCGACGAGTCACCCGAGGACTACACTGGGACACCTGCCAGATCGCACTGACCGCCTGCAGCCGCCGATTACACCAGAAAGGGGAGAAACCCACTGATCATGGTGCCACGCTCCTCCCCAACTGCCTGGACCACCTGAGAGAGGAAGTCAACCAGGAGATTCGAATCCCAAGGGTGGCGGCCCACCGATCGAGGTACTGCCAGGTTTCCCAGAATGAGACGACCAAGAGGAATGTTAGAGCACATGACAGCTTCCCTTATCATGGATCGGGAAAGGCTCCTCGAGACACCGCCGCATGTACCTAATAGCCCGGTAGAGATCCCAAGACGAATGCCCAACGGTAACCTAATCTACAAAACTTGGAGGTAACAACCATAATACAAGCAAGACATAAGCCATACCACTTGAACACAAGTGCAAGCTCAACCAAAAAGGGCACGGCACCACCAACATCCTCGAGCAAGGGCAGGCGAAAGGGCCACACAGAGACTCCCTCTAGCCAGGCCACTCTTCCCCCGACACACTTGCATCCCACTCTCACACCACTCACTCCTCGTATGGAGTCCATCAAGAGGGGCTCGACCAGGAGGATCTGTTCCCCTGGGTCATCACTGACTTGATCGTCGGAGTGCCCTCGCTGGAAATTCCGGCCCGGATCACTAACCCCTGTTTTACAGGTCCAGGACCACCGGACGGACCACTGGATGGCGAGACAGTGAAGGAGGTGCGCTCCGACGCCGACAGCAGCTACAAGCCACGGCGATCTTGGCGGCAACATATTGGCGCACTAGGTAGGGACGGCAGTGAGCAGTCTTTGATTCAGTTCAAGCCCTCCACCTCTTCTACAAGCAGTCCGACGGAAGGATGGTGACAACACGGGCAAGGGAGGCTTCCACCAGCCGTGCGGGGGACTCCCCGTCCCGAGAGAACCCGCACCGCCAAGAGGTGGAGCCACCCGTTCTGGTTCAACCACCTCCGCCAGAATCCCAACTAGTCGCACTCGTCCAGCAGATGCAAGTCCTCGCCATGGCAGTGCGCTAGCTTCAGCAGCAACACTGGTCCCTGGCTACCCACCAACAGTCGAGGACACCCGCGGCCCCCCGTGACAGCCTGTGTTCCTTTCAAGGAAGGCCTTCACAGCCGTAGGCCACTATTGATAACCGGGGCAGCCATCAAACTCCGGCAAAAAGGCAACGAGCTGGCTCTGCCGACAGGGAGAGCCGCTCACCAAACCTCGGGTGGGCAGTGTCCAGACCCTACCGAGGCAGAAAAAGCAAGACTCTCCATCACAGAGACGTGTGCACCCATGTCACGTTCTCCATCTCCCTCAACGAAGGGGTCTACTGATGAAGCCATCAGGCGCATGGCGGAGAAATGCATGGAGGAGCATAAACGCAAGCTGGCGAAGTTTTCTCGCCAGTTTGCCAACATGCAGGGCTCAGCTAGCGAGCCAGCGGGCTACGATGCCCGTCCTCCTTTCTTCCAAGAAATTCAAGCAGAGCCGATCCCGCACCGGTTCCGGATGCCGCAGGTGGATCCCTACGATGGGACCACCGACCCCCTGGACCACCTGGAAAGCTACCGGATCCTCATAAGGATCCAGGGGGCCACTGACACTCTCCTTTGCGTCACCTTTCCTGCCACTCTCCGGAAGGCAGCTCGGGTGTGGTTCATCCATTTGGAGCCCAAGAGAATCAACTCTTTCGCCCAGCTAGGATAGAAGTTCGTGGCCCACTTCGACGCCTGTCGGAAGTTGTCATGAGAGGCGGACAGCCTCTTCTCCATCCGATAGCAGGACCGTGAGCCCCTGTGGGACTACGTGGCCCGCTTCAAGGCCATCGCGTTGGAGATTTACAACCTTGATGACCCGGTTGCCATGCTGGCATTGAAGCGAGGGCTCAGGACCTCCTGCCTGACCTACTCGCTAGACAAGGAGCCCCCAAGACTTATTCTGAGCTCCTTCTCCGAGCTCAAAATTACATCCACGCCGAGGAGGTGAATCGTATGAGACGGGAGCTCGATGGGAAGCCACTGAAGAAGCTGGCCCCCACCGAGACGCCCGGAACCCGGAAGCCAGCACCCCAGGCTTCGAACTCCCGGAGGGACCGGCCAAGACCAAAAGGAGCTCCCATTCCTGAGGAGGGTTACACCCCTCTCCTCACCCCGAGGACAAAAATTCTCATGGAAATTGAAGGCGAGGATTACCTGAGACACCTGCCTCCGATGAAATCCTCCACCGGCCGTGATAAAACGAAGTATTGTCGCTTTCACTGTGACCACGGCCACGACACCGAGAAATGCCGCAACCTCAAGTGGGAAATCAAAGAACTCATCAAAAGGGGCTACCTCAAAAGGTTCGTGGGGGTCAGACCTCAGGTGGAATCCCAGGTGCTCGTTGCTCTCCGCCGGCTCCAACTATCGACAACCGCCCTACCGAGAAGCCGGTGGGCATGATCTCCTGGGGAGTTGTGCGTGAGCCAAAAAGGCTCGGGGGGCAAGGGATCCTGAGAATGTACTCTCCTTTATGAGGGAAGGGGGAAGACAGGAAAAAAAATATAAATAATGATACCGTGGTCATCGAGATGGCAATCGCGAGGCACCTTGTAAATGCATCATGGTTGATAGTGGAAGCTCCACAGATGTGCTTTTTTACGATGCCTTCTTCAGGATGAACCTTTCTCCCGATCAACTCAAACCTGTGCATGCACCCTGTCGGTTTCATGGGTGATTCTGTAAGGGTGAGGGAGAGATCACTCTCCCAGTCACCGCCGGGACCGCACCTTGGCAGAGCACCGTTATGATGACTTTCACAGTTGTCAGGCTTCCTTCCGCCTACAACGTGATCTTGGGCTGACCTGGGCTCAACTTGCTCGATGCTGTTGTCTCCACTAAGAGGCTACTTGTATAGTTCCCCACTCCATATGGTGTCGGGGAAATGAGGGGAGCGCCCCAGCCGGTGCAGCATTGCTTCCAAACCCTCCATGGGGCCAAGGTCCCCGAGGACGACCCTAAGGTAGACGATCTCGACCAAAGGGCCCAAGACCCCAAGGGAGGCCCGATCGAACGTCTACTCTCTTATCCACTCGGAGATGGTCCCATGAAGACGGTGCAAATTGGAGCCCAGCTACCCGAGGAGGAGAGGGCCCAACTGCTGGAGTTTCTATGGACGAGCACGGATGTGTTCGCCTGGACAGCAGCGGACATGCCAGGTATTCCTCCTGACATCATTACTCACAAATTGAGTGTTGACCCAAAGCACAGGCCAGTTCGACAAAAGAAGAGAAGCTTCGCCCTGGAGAGGCAGGCAGCTATCAAGGAGGAAGTTGACAAACTCCTAGCTGTCGGTTTTGTTCGAGAAGTCCAGTATCCGAGCTGGCTGGCGAATGTAGTCATGGTGAGGAAGAGCAACGACAAGTTGAGGATCTGTATAGACTACACCGACCTCAACAAAGCTTGCCCGAAGGACAGCTTTCCTCTACCAAAGATCGACCAACTGCAAGGCTACTCTCCTTCATGGATGCATTCTATGGGTACAACCAGATCTGTATGCACCTAGAAGACGAGGAGCACACCGCCTTCATCACCGACTAGGCAACGTATTGCTACAGGATGATGCCTTTCAGTCTGAAGAATGCAGGAGCTATAGACCAGTGTCTGGTCAATAAGGTCTTCAAGGACCAAATTGGCCGGAACATGCAAGTATATGTGGATGACATGCTTGTCATGAGCAAGCCGAGCTCGAGCCACATTACTGACCTCGCCAAATCCTTCCACAACCTACGACAACATCAGATGAAGCTGAATCCGGCGAAGTGCGCCTTTGGGGTGGCGACGGGAAAGTTCTTGGCTTTATGGTCACCCAGAGAGGCATCGAAGCGAACCCGAAAAAGGTTCAGGCAATCATCGACATGGAGCACCCGACCTCCAAGAAGCAGGTCCAGCACCTGACGGGGCGTGTCGCCGCCCTCAGCAGATTCATCTCGAGGTTGGCCGACCATTGCCTTCCATTCTTCAAGGCGCTGCACAAGATGCACGACTTCACTTGGACGGAGGAGTGCAGAACGTCCTTCAAGGAGCTGAAGAAATTCCTCGCCTCTCCACCGTTGCTCTCCAGGCTGGAGAAGGGGGAGGAGCTCCTGATCTATCTGGCGGTTACACCAGGAGTCGTCAGCTCGATTCTCGTCTGCGCAGATGAGGACAAGTCTCAGAAGCCGGTATACTACACCAGCAAAATCCTCCGCGATGCGGAGATCAAGTATACTCGCTCCGAGAAACTCATTTTTGTACTAATAATATTTGCTAAGCGCCTCAGGCCCTATTTCAAGCACACCAATAGTGGTTGTGACGGACCAGCTGCTGAGGACCATACTCAGCCGACCAGAAGCTTCCAGGAGATTGGCCAAGTGGTCCCTGCTGCTCATCGAGTTTGACATAGTGTATCGACCGAGGCCCTCACAGAAGGCCCAAGTCCTAGCTGACTTCGTGGTTGAGTGCACCAGGTTCGCTGAGGAGCCGGAGCAGACAATAGCGGAGCTCAGACCATGAAAGGAACCTTGGATCCTCCACGTGGACGGAGCATCCAATTACGGCGGGAGCGGAGTAGGCCTCATCCTCACCAACGGCGATGGGGTTGTGACGGAATGCACCCTTCGCTTCAAATTCGCAACAATAAATAACCAGGCGGAGTACGAGGTACTTCTCGCGGGTCTAAGAGTCTCCCGCAAGCTGGGTGTGCAGAATCTAAAAGTCTTCACCGACTCCCAGCTGGTTGTCGGACAAGTCTCTGGAGAGTATGAAGCCAAGGATGCCCAGATGATGAAGTACCTAGAGTGGGTCCGCTCGAGCACGGTAGACTTCTGGCACTTCAGCATCTTCCACATCCCTCGTGGGGAGAATGCACGCGCGGATGCACTATCTAGGCTCGCGACCTTGCCAGTTTCATCACTGGGATGCGCCTACGTCGAGCATCTCGAAGGTCCCAGCTATGAAAACTTAGAGAAGGTGCATCAAGTCACCCCGAGCTGAGCTGGATGGACAAGTACATCAGGTACATCACCAATGGTTCCTTATCTGAGGAGGACCGGGTAGAAGCAGCCCTCGTCAAGAAGAAAGCCTCCCGGTTCGTTCTGATGAAGGGCCAGCTCTATCGCCGATCCTTCTCTTATCTACTCTTGAGGTGCCTCAGGCCCGTCGAGGCAACCTTTGTTCTCCAAGAGATACACGAAGGCCTCTATGGGAACCATGTGGGAGGAAGAACACTGGCTTATAAAGCTCTTCCCAGGGATACTTCTGGGAGACCATGAGGGAGGACACCGCCGACTTCGTTAAAAGGTGCAACAAGTGCCAGCGCCACGCGAACATATAGCACCAGCTGGTAGTGCCAATCTCCCAGCTCTTAGCCCCTTGGCCTTTTGCCCAATGGGGAATAGACATCCTGGGGCCATTTCCTCCTGCACCAAGACAACGAAGATTTTTGCCAGTGGCGATTGGCTACTTCACCAAGTGGGTAGAAGCAGAGCCATTTGCCCGGATCGTGAAAGCCAACATCCACCAATTCTTTTGAAGATTTTCGTTTTGGACTCCTCCGTTGTATCATCACTGACAACGGGCGACAGTTTAACAACCGGGAGTTCGAAGGGTTCTGCATCGAGCACGGCATCCAATATCAATTCACCTCGGTAGCTCATCCTCAAACAAATGGGGTAGTCGAGGTGACTAATCGGACCATCCTCCAAGGACTTGGGACCAAGCTAAGGACAGGTGGGTGGAAGAACTCCCAAGCATTCTGTGGGCCTACCATACAATGCCCAGAACGGTAACTGACGAGACGCCCTTCAACCTTGCTTTCGGTGCCGAGGTAGTCATCCCGGTCGAGCTCGGTGTGCCCATGCTATGAGTGCAATAGTATGACAAGGCACGGAACTCGGCACACCTCCTGCTCAACCTGGATCTCCTCGAAAAAGCAAGATAAAGCACGGCTACGAATGGCGACATACCGGCAACGAGTAGCCCGGTACTACAATGCCGGGTCAGGCCAAAAGCTTTCAAACCCGGAGACTTGGTGCTACGCCGGGCAGAGGCATCTCAGCCCCGGGAGTGCAGCAAGCTCTCACCGAACTGGGAAGGCCCCTACAAGGTGGCTGAGGCCCTCTCACAAGGGACCTATTATCTTGAAGATCTCGACGATGTCAGGTTCCCTCGAACGTGGAACGCCTGCTGTTGTCGCCCGAATCGTCGTGGCCGTAGCTGCTGATGGGGTCGGGTGTGTCGCATCCGCCCGCCTGGGAATGCCTCCGGTGCCTCGGGACCTGCAAGGAAGCAATGTCAGTAACCTGGGCCGGGGATTTCGGCAGGGACACTCCGATGATCAAGTCAGTGGCGATCTAGGGGAAGAGATCCTCCTGGTCGAGCCCCTCTGGATGAGCTCCATGCTAGGAGGAGTGAATATAGTGTGAGTGGAAGATGAGGACGAGCTGGGAATGGTGTTGGCCGAGGTGGTCTTGCCCTCCTCTCTGGCCTTCTTTTCTTGTGTCACTCTGGTTCCTCTCTTGAATTGAAAAGCATGCTCTAGGGATCTCCGCCCTTGGGGTTAAATGCTGATACCTTTTTTTGCTTATTTTTTGACGGGAGTTTCTACCTTGGCTTGCTTCGGGATCTCCCCCTACTGTCGTGTACGGCGAGGTACCGTGACATGGACGGGACATCTCTCCTGTTGTGACAGTCGGGGAAGCCTCCGTAGATTTCTGACATCCCTTCTGCTTATCCCTCTCCTGGGAGTCTGTCAGGGTCTCGATCGACGAGCCGCCAGTCTTGGGATTCGTGCTCTCCAGTATGGTCTTTTCTTCAATTATACGGCAGATCGGCGGAGGGTATGGCACCTTGATTGCGGCATGGTTGGTGTCGTACGGCCCTCGGGAGCATCCCCACTGTTCTCGGAGGAGAGGTATGGCTCCCTTGGCGGCTAGCGTATTGGCTTGAACAGAGGACCGAGCTGGAGAGGTAGGGCCGTATGCGGTAGACTCGCCTAGGTGCTGCTCGGCAGGACGGAGGCGGACTGAGCTCGGTTGCGGAGGGGCTCCTCGTGGCGGAGGAGGCTGAGCTCGACTCCTGACCACGGTGCCCGACCTCAGACGAGCTCGGTGCCGGGGTGCCAGCCAGCCCAGGGGACCTGAGCTCGGAGGGGCGCCTCGTGGCGAAGTAGGCTGGGTCGACTCCTGACCACGGGGCCCGATCTCGAGGGGTTCGCCTTAGGTGGGCACTCGGACTTGGCTCCAGCCTAGGTGTTCCAGGCTTGCGGGAATGGACCTGGCAGAGGACGGAGCTTGCCTTGGCGAGCAGAGGTGTTGCCTCAGGGAAGCTCAGCTCGGCAAAGGCACTCATGTTGAAAGCTTGTCGTGGCGCCTAATGGGGACTCCACGTCCGCTGCCTCGTGCCACGTCAGTGTTCAAGCCACATCATTTGCCCCCCACACCCGAGGTCCATTGACGCGCGGCGCTTGGGGCGAAGGGCATAATTATGGCACTGACATGGAAAGGCGAAGAAATCGGGCACAATAATGTCTAAAATCGGTGGCGCCTCGCTCTGCGATCTTATGAGATTATGGGAGGACGCCATGTGGCCACGCAGGAGGGGGGTCATCGAAGCGGGCCCGGAAGTCGTAGCGACTGCAACCGGATGGGTGCACGGGCCCAATGGATGGTCGACACGCGGCGGGCGCCTTCTGGTGGGCCGTAAAGGTACGGTCGGGCACAGGTAGTTCCGGAATGAGGGGAAAGTTTTTTCGAAGCTTACCCTCGTTCAAACTTCGCGCGCTCAGTACCTTGCAGGAGCTTCTCCGTCTCCCTCTTCCCCTTCGGCTACCGGCATCCTTCTAGAGTTTTGCAGGTTAGCCTCCTCTTCTCGCCTCGCGGGAGTCATTTTAGGGTCCCTCTTGTGCTTTTTCTTCTTCTTTCTTGTCTCTCCCCTCCATGGATCGCTTTGGTCCGGAGTTCCTTCCTTCTCGCCAAGCCGAAGCTGGACCCTCCCGGCCGAGGACTCCCTCTTCCTCCGACGAGGAGATGGAGGCAGCGAGGTTCGAGTTTAGTAGGCGACCCGCCCCGGGTCTGGTAATCATCAGGGAATCCGGGTCTTCTCCTCCTCCTTGAGTCCTTCCTGAGCCTGAACCTTCTCGGTCGACAGGTCCCGGAGGGATTGCCTCGGCGATTACCACTGAAGATCTGCTGGCCATCCGGGAAGCCTATGGGATTCCCGAGTATGTCCGTCTCTCCGTCCCTCGTCCGAGGGAGCGGGTGACTTCCAGTGGTCCTGGGCGGATTGCCTTTTATGAGGAGGCCTTCGCTGGGGGCCTCCATTTTCCTCTTCACCCCTTCTTCCTTTCATTTCTGGCCAACTATCATCTCGTCCCGACTCAGTTGGTCCCCAACACCATCAGGACCATTTTTGCCTTCATAGTCTTGTGTCATTTCCACGGAATTGTTGCCCATTTCTCTCTTTAGGATATTTTTCATCTTAAAATGCCACCCCATCGAGGAGGGGTGGTGGTCTCTTTCCCCCCACCCTCGGGGAATAAAGTTTGTCCTCCCCTCTTCCATTAAGGGATGGAAGAGTAGGTTTTTCTTTGCTTTCGTAGAGGGGGTCGACTGGGTCTAGAGTGACCCAGATCGGTCTCCAAACCAGAATTCTGTTGTCGAGGAGGCCGACATCGAACTGTACAGGCAGCTAAGATTGGTGGAGATCCCCTCGCTCAAGATTTTGCTATCCGAACAAAATCTCCGCGAGGAGGCGGGGTGGGCCCAGCATTGGAGTCGGGTGAGTCCCACTTGGCCATCCCCTTTTTCTTTTTCTCTTTTTTCTTTTTTTTCTTCTTCTTTTTCTTTATTTCTTCTTCTTTTTTTTTTTTTGGGGGTCTGACCTTGTTTCTATCTTGGTGCAGCAGCAATGAAGTTCTCGATAGACGAGCTGCTCTCGTTCTTCGAGGAGCGAGAGCAGGCCACTGAGGCTGCCGAGCCAGCGTCGAAGAGAGCCTGAGCTGAGAACGGGGCGAGGTCGGTGCCGGCTTGGGCGGACGTGACGGTGCAGGTGGAGACGAATACGCCGGTATAGGAGCGCAGGTGGAAGAGGGCGGCGGAGCCCGTCTCGGAGCCTCCATAGCGGCGTCTGAGCCGAGGTAGTTGTCCGTGCGAGGTCAGCCACCGCTGCTGCCAGGTCGGCGCCCCCCTCCTCGGAGGTCGCCAGTGCCGAGGAGGATGGGGGGCAAGAAGTCATGCCGGTGCCCCAGTCCGGTCCGATGTGGTACCAATCTCCAGTTGGTGCCAAGGGAGCCTTCTACCATCGAGGAGCCGATGAGCCGAACCGACGGGAACACGAGAGAGGGACTACCGCCGAGTCCCTTTCCGGCTAGGCCCGAACGTGTCCTTAATGAAGGACGCGAGCCTGGCGGAGCGCATGATGATGGACTTCTCGTTCCAGTCATGCGACATGCACAAGGGGAGTGGGCGACTCCTCGGTGATGTCATCACGGCGTCGTTCGCCCAGCTGTATGCCATAAGTAGTTCCCTTTGACTCTGACATTTTTCTGTCTCCTTCTCTATTAGTCTGTTGCTGACCTGGCTCTTTCGACTGCAGCAAGGGCGGGAGCTGATCCTCATAAGGGATTACTGCCGCAACTGGGCAAGGAGGGACAGAGAGCAGGGAGCCGAGCTCGCGTCCCTCAAAGCTAAAGTAGGCTGCAAGGATGCGGAGATTCGGGAGGCTAGCCAGAAGGTGAAGAGCCTCCAGACCGAAACTGCTGAAGTGGCCAAAATAAGGAAGGAGCTCGATAACGAGCTCGAGTCCAAGCGGGCTCGCCGAAGGAGCTTTGGGCCGAGTCGGAGGCGGCCAGAGAGAGGGCCACCTCCGCCGAGAAGAAGGTGGCTGCGATCGAGAAGAGAGCTGCCGATGCTGGGGGAGAAGGCCGCTCTTTCCCATCGCTCCACTGAGACTGCTGAGAAGGCGCTGGCAACGGCCGTCCATCTATCCGAGCACCTGAAGGGGGAGCTGGAAGAGGTCCGCCGCGGGCCGAGGCTGCAGAGAAGGTAGCCGCTGATGCTGTGGCTGCCTTCAAGGCGATCCCAGAGTACCTCCAGGACTTCCGGGAAGCGGCAACGGACTCCTTCGCCAAAGGGTTCACATACTGCCGGTCCCAGCTGCGGGGAGTTTGTCCGAGGGCAGCTGGCCGCACTTCGAGTCCCAGGGAAGGCTTCCTTCGCAACGATGATGGTTGCGGCAAAGCAGGGAGCTGCTCCAACCGAGGCTCGGGCTCCAGCGACCTCAGAAGCGCCTGGCCCCGGGGATCTGGCACCGACGGCAGTGAGGGCGGCACCTGTGCCATGGCCGGAGGTAGTCGATCCGACCTAGTGGCCTCAGCGGCTGAACCTACTCCTCCTGCGGAGGTGGAGGAGGGAGAGGTCCCAATAGTGCACCGCCCGCTGGGAACGCCTCCGGTGCCTCGGGACCTGCAAGGAAGCAACATCAGTGACCCAGGCCGGGGATTTCAGCGGGGGCACTCCGACGGTCAAGTCAGTGGCAATCAGGAAAACAGATCCTCCTAGTCGAGCCCTCTAGATGAGCTCCACGCTAGGAGGAGTGAATATAGTGTGAGTGGAAGATGAGGACGAGCTGGGAATCGTGTTGGCCGAGGTGGTCTTGCCCTCCTCTCTGGCCTTCTTCCCTTGTGTCACTCTGGTTCCTCTCTTGAATTGAAAAGCATGCTCTGGGGATCTCCCCCCTTTGGGGTTAGATGCTGATACCTTTTTTTTGCTTATTTTTTGGTGGGAGTTTCTACCTTGGCTTGCTTCGGGATCTCCCCCTACTGTCGTGTACAGCGAGATACCATAACGTGGATGGGACGTCTCTCCTGTTATGACAGTGGGAAGCCTCCATAGATTTGACATCCCTTCTGCTTATCCCTCTCCTGGGAGTCTGTCAGGTCTCGATCGACGGGCTGACGGTCTTGGGATCCGTGCTCTCCGGTAAGGTCTTTCTTCGATTGTACGGCAGATCGATGGAGGGTATGGCACCTTGATTGTGGCATGGTTGGTGTCGTATGGCCCTCCGGAGCATTGCCACTATCCTCGGAGGAGAGGTATGGCTCCCTTGGTGGCCAGTGTATTGCTTGAACAGAGGACCGAGATGGAGAGGCAGGGCCCGTCTGCAATAGACTCGCCGGTGCTGCTCAGCAAGATGGAGGCGGACCGAGCTCGGTCGCGGAGGGGCACCTCATGGTGGAGGAGGCTGAGCTCGACTCCTGACCACGGGGCCCGACCTCAGACGAGCTCGGTGCCGGGGTGCCACCCAGCCCAGGAGACCTGAGCTCGGAGGGGTGCCTCGTGGCGGAGGAGGCTGAGCTCGACTCCTGACCACGGGGCCCGATCTTGAGGGATCCGTCTTAGGTGGGAACTCGGACTTGGTTCCGGCCTAGGTGTTCCGGGCTTGCAGGAACGGACCTGGCGAAGGACGGAGCTTACCTTTGACGAGCAGAGGTGTTGCCTCAGGGAAGCTCAGCTCGGCAAAGGCGCTCATGTTGAAAGCTTGTCATGGTGCCTGATGGGGACTCCACGTCCGCTCTGGGACTCCAGGGTCCGTGTTTCGTGCCATTGTCAGATTCTAGCCACATCACCTGCAACTTGTAGAGATACTATCAATAATATAAGGTTTTCATCAATAATAATGATAATGGTTTTCCTTGCGCAAATATCTATCTATCTTGCAGGAAAACATCATCAAATCTCCGAGCCCAGCCCCGAGACGCCAACCCAAGATCGGAGCTCAGATCTTCGGCCAAGGGACCTTCGAGCCAAGCTGCTCTCAATCATCAACATCTCCGAGCCCAGTCCCGAGATGCCAAACCAAGACCGGAGCTCAGATCCGGCCAAGGGACCTTCGAGCCAAGTTGCTCTCAATCATCAATGTCTCTGATCCAGCCCCGAGATGCCAACCCAAGATCGAAGCTCAGATCTCCAGCCAAGGGACCTTCGAGCCAAGCTTCTCTCAATCATCAACGTCTCTGATCCCAACCCCGAGATGCCAACCCAAGACCGGAGCTCAAATCTTCGATCAAGGGACCTTTGAGCCAAGCAGCTCCCAATCATCAATGTCTCCGAGCCCAACTCCAAGATGCTAACCCAAGACGGAACTCAGATCTCCGGCCAGGGACCTTCAAGCCAAGCCGCTCCCAATCATCACATCTCCGAGCCCAGCTCCGAGATGCCAACCCAAGACCGAAGCTCAGATCTCCGGCAAAGGACCTTCGAGCCAAGCTGCTCTCAATCATCAACATTTCCGAGCCCAGCCCCGAGATGCCAACCCAAGCCGGGGGGATCTCTAGCGAAGGGACCTTCGAGCCAAGCTGGTCCCAATCATCAATGTCTCCGAGCCTAGCTCCGAGATGCCAACCAAGACAGGAGCTCAGATCTCTGGCCAAGGGACCTTCGAGCCAAGCCTCTCCGAATCATCAATGTCTCTGAGCCCAGCTCCGAGATGCCAACCCAAGACCGAAGCTCAGATCTCCAGCCAAGGGACCTTCGAGCCAAGATGCTCTCAATCCAACATCTCCGAGCCCAGTCCGAGAAGCCAACCCAAGATCGGGGCTCAGATCTCCGACCAAGGGACCTTCGAGCCAAGCTGCTCTAATCATCAACGTCTCCAAGCCCAGCTCCGAGACACCAACCTAAGACCAGAACCCAACTCTCCGGCCAAAGGATCTTCGAGCCAAACAGCTCCCATCAATGCCTCGAGCCTAGCTCCAAGGTGCTAAGACCTGAGCCCAGCTCTCAGGCAATCCCTGGACCAGGGGCCCAGTGCTGCAGCCAGGAAGGCCTCGAGCCTAGCTCCAAGGCATCCAAGACCTAAGACCAGTCCTAGCACCTTGGATCGGGGCCCAGCTCTCCGGCCAAGGAACCACCGAGCCTAGCTGCTCACAACTACCAGAACCTTGCACCCGACTTGCCGACACCAAAGCCTGGTAATTAAGCCCCGGGCAAGGTGAGACCCTCTTCTCTGATCTCCCCACTCATCTAAAGAAAAAAGAGAAAGAACAAAGAAAGAGAGGGAGGGGAGGGAAAGAAAGAGAAAGAGAGGAAGAACCAAGCAAAGGATGGGTTGCAAGAAAGTTCAAGTTTTATTAAAGATCCAGTTACAAACATTTTACGGGCCCCCGACATGCCGAGTGACCCCGACCAAGTACAGAAAAAAAAATAAAGTACAAAAAGAAAAGAGAAAGGACTACTCTGCACCAGCCGGCCCCCGATGAGGTCTTGAGGCTGAGAGGTCCCGCCTTCAGGGACCTTCACTGAACGGCGCCGGCCTCGCATGGCTCGACCTTGGCTGGCATCGGAGGCTCGAAGGCCACAGCTTCCTCGATGACGACCTCCTCATCAGGCTCCGTGTCCGAGGCGAGGGGTACCAGCGATCGCGGTTCTCGCCAGGAACAAATGCCTCGATCCAGCTGTGCAAGAACATGAAGCCTTTATAGAAGGAGTCCGATGCCGTTTGATGAATTTCGGCGATGAACTCCTCCGAGGCCTTGAACTTGGCAACAGCCTCCTCAGCATCTTTCCTGGCCTTGGCGGCCCCCTTCCTTACCTCGGCGGCCTCCAACCTGGCAGCCTCCGCCGACTTGGCCCTCCACCGCCTTCTCCAGCCGTGGCCAAGCTCCTTCCATGCCGCTAGCTCCGCCTAGGCAGTTCGGGAGGCCTCCTATGCCGATCAGCCTCGACACTATACCACTTCAGCTTCTTCTCGACAGAGGAGAGATCGTCGACAGCCTCCTTGAGCGACTCCGCTCCAGGTCAAGGGCCTCCAGGAGTTTCCTCGCTCACCCCTCAGCATCGGTGATCTGCTTCTCCAGTCCCCGACCTTCTGCTCGATCGCCCCCTTCGCCCCGGCCTTCTCCTTCAGATCGGTCTTCAGAGACTCGATCTCGCCGCTTGTTGCCGCTCGACCCGCTCCTAGTTTTGATAGCAGTCCCTAATGAAGAGGGCCTCGGCACCGATCTGCACCATGAAAGAGGTCAGTCAAAAAAAAAGGGGGAGAAAAAGGAGAGAAGAAAGGGATAACTCACCGAGCAAGCTGGGGGAAGATGGCACTGAGGATGTCGTTCAGCCTCAGTCTGGCCATCTCCTACCGGTTCGCATGTTTGGATTGAAAAATCCATCATGCGCTAGGCCAATGTGGGACTCAGGAGGACAGAGCTCCCAGGCCCCATCTTGAAGGAGAGACGAATCGCGCCTTTTCTTTCCTACTCTCCTGGAGTAGGCGGCCTTGCCCCACTAGCCGCAGAGCCCCTGGAGGTAGGCTGAGGAGCTGATACCGGTGCAGGCGGCGCCTCAGTCATAGCCTTGGTCGCGGCTTGAACCTCCTTGTCCCTGACCTCGATCACAGGGGACTCGAAGGATGGGAGGACGCAACGGTAGCAACTGCAGCCCTTGCCAGGGCTACTACCTCGGGCTCGCGCGGGGGCCATCTCCTGACGACCGAGCTGCTATGGGATCTTTTGGGCCTCCTACTGGACCAGCCCCGGTGCCGCAAACACCACCCTCTCCACTGGTGCAAGGGCAGCTCCAGTCGCCCCTGAACTTTGACCGACCAAGCAGTAGAGCTCGGATCGGCCACGCGGCAGGAGCAATCGCAGGCGCACTCTTGCCTCGGACCCGCCTCGTCGGAGGCTCCTCGACCAGTCCAGTCGGTGACCTCTTCTGGGTGATCGCCAGCAGGTCACTCTTTGTAAAAATTATTCCTGCATGCATGTCACACAACGGTTAGAGCTCGTATGAGCAATGTAAGAAATGCAAGAAGAAAAAGAAAAGTTTAGGTCGAACTCACACGACCCATTCGTTGGGTCGATCCCAGTGTCGGAGAGGTTCTGCTCTGATAACAGGACCTCGAGAGAAGGGAACTAGGTAGTGCAGAGCTGCTCATAGTCATCCTGGTCAACCGCATCGATCACAGAATCTCGATTGGGGACTGGTCTGGATCGCTCCAGACCCAGTCGACCCCCTCAACCGCAGCAAAAAAGAATTTGCTCTTCCATCCCTTGATGGAAAAGGGGAGCTCGAATCTAATCCCTTCGGACGGGAAGACAAGGACCACCACCCATCCTCAGTCGGGTGGTGCTTCAAGGCAAAGAAGCCTTGAACAAAGAGAACCGGGCAACAAACCCTGGAGGTGACAGAGCACAACGAAGGAAAAGATAACCTAATGGCGTTTGGCACTAACTAGGCAAGGACCAAACGATAATTGTCCAAGACGAACATGAAGAAGGGATGGAAGGGAAAGTGGAGATCCCCTGAAAAGGTCTCCTCATAAAAGCAATGCGGCCGGGCCACTGGAGTGACCTGTTCCCCCGGATGAGGGATCATAAGCCGAACATAATATGGATGCCATAGACATCCCGAATGGTCCCCAGTTCCTCGGTGGTGATCATCGAGGCGACCCCGCCAGGACCTATGGACCGGGCAGACTCAGGAATAGGTACAGAAGAAGAGGAGGGAGAGAAGGACCGGACCCTGGTTCCCTGATGAGCACCAATCGAGAGAACACCTCCTGTTGAACTCGAAGCGAGTTGCATCCTCCTCCTCACCGGAGGAAGAAGAAGACGCTAGCCTCCACTTGGAGAGACCGGCCTCGCTCTGATCAGTGGAGGGTGAAGCCGGCCCAAAGCGGGACATCCTCAAGAATGAGAGAAGTGAAGGACTCGAGGTAAAGGATGAAAGAATGGACTTGACTCAAAAGGAGACCCTAAACCGGAGGAAAAACCCTACTTTGGCGAAGGGAGAAGAAAGAGGGACTAACCTGGTTCCTTAAAAGATCTGAGGCAACTGAAGGAAGAAGAAGAAGGCTCGAACACAGCAGCAAGTGCGGAGAATTCAAAAGAATGGATATTTCGGGTAAAGCCTTCTTTTCATTTTGAAATAACCGATGGATCTGTACTGTTACAACCCCTCCGCCAACGGATCCATGCCATGTTTATCCATCGACGAAAATAGCATCCCGGCCACTCTGAATTCGCACCAACATTAACTACACCTAGGACGTGGCCACGTGGCACCCCCGCATTGGCCTGCAGGACCATCTCACAAAGCACAGCAGTCATGGCCATCATTGCACTAGATCTTCGCCTTTCCACATCAACATTACAATTACTCCCTTCGGCCCGAGCGCCGCGCACTAATGAGCTCGGGAGTGGGGGCAAATGATGTGGCGGGATCGCTGACATGAAGGAGCTGACAGGCGCCACATCAAAGGAAGCCGCCGCGTTGGACGACACGTCAATTCTCCGCCCGGTCCTCCATCAAGCTGAGCTCCCTCGAGACAATAAGTCGAGCTTCATCCTCTGCCAGGTCGGTCCCGCGAGCTCGGGATGCCTAGGCCAGAGCCGCACTCTGCCTTTCAGAGCAAGACCCTCGGAGATCGAGCCCCGTGATCAGAGTCGAGCTCAGCCCTCCTTCTCCACGTGGAGACTCTCCAAGGCCGAGCCCTCTGGACCAGGCCCGCACTCTGCCCTCCAGAGCAAGACCCTTGAGATTGAGCCCCGTGGTCGGAGTTCGAGCTCAGCCCTCCTCCGCCACGTGGAGCCTCTCCGAGGCCGAGCCCTCTGGACCGGGCCCGCACTCTGCCCTCCAAAGCGAGACCCTCGGAGACCGAGCCCCATGGTCGGAGTTGAGCTCAGCCCTCCTCCGCCACGTGGAGCCTCTCCGTGGCCGAGCTCTCTGGATCAGGCCCGCACTCTACCCTCCAGAGCGAGACCCTCGGAGATCGAGCCCCCTAGTCGAAGTCGAGCCCGCCCTCCTCCGCCACATGGAGCCTCTCCGAGGCTGAGCCCTCTGGACCGGGCCCGCATCCTGCCCACCTCTACCGAGGCGATCCCGCAAGCTCGGGGTGTCTAGGTCGGAGCAAGCCCTGCCATTCCAGCTCAGCCCTAGCTCAGACGTGGGCACCGCCATCCCAAGACACGGCGAGCTGCCCGAGGACTACACTGGGACACCTGCCAGACCGCACTGACCGCCTACAGACGCCGATTACACCAGAAAGGAGAGAAACACCCACTGATCGAGGCGCCACACTCCTCACCAACCGCCTGGACCACCCGAGAGAGGAAGTCAACCAGGAGATTTGAATCCCAGGGGCGGTGGCCCACCGATTGAGGTACTACCAGGTTTCCGGAATGAGACGACCAAGAGAAATGTCAGAGCACATGACAGCTTCCTTATCATGGATCGGGAAAGGCTCCTCGGGACACTGCTGCACGTGCGTGACAGCCCGGTGGAGATCCCAAGATGAACGCCCAACGGTAACTTAATTTACAAAACTTGGAGGTAACAACCACAATACAAGCAAGACATAAGCCATACCACTTAAACACAAGTGCAAGCTCAACCAAAAGGGCACGACACCACCAGCATCCTTAAGCAAGGACGGGCGAAAGGGCCACACAGAGACTCCCTCTAGCCAAGCCACTCTTCCCCCGACACACTGCATCCCACTCTCACACCACTCACTCCTCCTCGTGTGGAGTCCATCAAGAGGGACTCGACCAGGAGGATCTGTTCTCCTGGGTCGTCACTGACTTGATCGTCGGAGTGCCCCCGTCGAAAATCCCGGTCCGGGTCACTAACCCCTATTTTGTAGGTCCAGGACCACCGGACTGCGAGACAGCGAAGGAGGTGCACTCCGACGCCGACAGCAATTACAGGCCACGACGATCTTGGCGGCAACACTGGAGATATCGGGGAGTCAGAAGTATCCTGGTATGGCGAGATTGGCCTAGGGACAGAGATTGGAGCTGATGGAGATGGCAGCTAAGGGAGACCGTTGGGACAGGTCTCAGGGAGTGCCAGGGACATCATGCAGCTGGGAAACAGCTGGGACATGATGGAGTAGCCTATGGAGATGGTTGCTAGGTTTCGTCGCTGGGTTAGAAGAGTTAGGATGAGCTCCTGGGTTTCGGAGGAGCCTACAGGATGCAGTGTATCCGAAACAGTCTCGGAGAGGTTCGTGGGATGCGAAGGGTCTGAGAAGGTAGCAACTGGGTATGAGGTGTAGCAGCAGGTCAGCAGGGCAACGTTGAGTAGCTGACCTCGAGATTTCTTTCTGTGGCATCATGGGACTTCAGTTTCAGGTGGAGCATCGGGGAGAGGTGGCTTAATAGATGGAGCAGGATTAGACACGAGTTCATAGTGAAAGGTGCAGGGATACTGGCCATATCTTGGCACGAGTGCTAGGGGTGCACGTAGCCAAGTGGAGCAGAGTGTGCAGATATTGGCATGGCTCTAAGAAGATGGTGTCAAGTAGAGCTCCAGTTATAGCGAGTGCTGGCTTAGGTTCGTTGTGGTCTCTCTAGGGAGTCCAAGGAAAGTCTAATGCAACTGCCAGGCAAAAGGAAGGCTACAATCATGGTACCAAAGATACAAGCAAGGATCTTCAGCTATGAAGGTGGTCATCCCAAAGGCCTCCAGGTGAGCTCAGTAGCTGAAAGATATTGGCAGAGGCAAGGAGGTCCACATAAGGAGCTGTCAGACATGCAGTTACAGCGGGATTGTGCAGGAGGACATTGCTAGGTTTGCCAAGGCTTGGGGTACCAAGGTGAAGAATGTAGGGTTTTGTGTGGTGCTCCCAAGTATTGGAAAGACTTGGAAGGCCATGGCAGGGATGCTGGAGGCAATCCCTGGAGCTTAGAGGCATTTCCCAAGCTATCCTGGAGGTGTTCTAGAGGTCCTGAAGGTATTCTAGGAGGGCTCCAGAGTCATGTTAGGTCAGGGGGCTTGATCAGGGTTGAGAGTTTTCTCACATTGATTTGTTGGAGAGAGTTTTTTGAGAGATTGTAACATAACCCAATGGGTTATGGGGTTGGGTCCAGGTTTGTTAAGTTGGTTAGGAGGTTAGCCAGTTGGTTGGTTAGTTAGTTAGTTGTAACCAATTAGGAATCCCAACCATGTGAGGTGTCCTAATCAATTTGTTATTAGCCCAAGATAAGTCCTAACCGCCCATGTGATGAGTCCTAACAGATTCAAGAAGTTGTTAGCCCAAGATGAGTCCAAGAAGTCCAAGATGGTTGATGCCCAACTTAAGGCGGATTTCACCGCCCACTCTATTTAAGAAGTGGGGCGTGCGATGAGAAAGCTCTTAACTCCAGTTGGCGTGAAGAAAGAAAGTCGTGGGGGAGCGCCCCCACTTTGGGGCATCCACGATTTTAGATAGGATCGTGAGGCTTGGCTCACGGTCCTAGGCTGGGATGGCTTCTTCTTGATGTGGGAGGCCGACGGTTCAAGAGGTCAGAGCCTTGGGGCGTAAGGAACTTTTTGAAGACCTGCATGAGGGAGTCCATAGGTGGAGAGCCTCCTGGGTTTCAGGGAGGCCACAGTGTTGGGCTTGTAGAAAGGCGCACATGAGGGAGATATCACGTAGAGGGCTTGATGCCGTGGGATATTCCACGAGGCTTTGAAGAGGAGAACCTGTGTTGAGGTATTGTTCGTAGGTGGGGCTTCTTCGGGTTTGTGAGAGGAGGCTGGTGTTTCGATTCTTATTTGTAACAAGGTTCTTCTCCAAAGGAATACAATCTCTCTTTTTCTCCTACATTCTTCTCTAATCTCCTTTGTTGCATGATATTGAATCTAAGAACAGGTTATTGTTGGTTCTTGATCAAGAAGGTTGGTTCTTGATCTTTTCCTCATTGTTTCTACTGCGTAGGTGCTGATTCGGATCTCCCAACAAGTGGGATCAGTGCCTGGGAATCTTCAACAGAATGATTTTACCATAATTCTTAGCATCAATTAACAAACCATCTAAATATTATCTCTTATAGGTTAAGCCCATATAAGTCTTCCAATACCAATTTCTCTGCTCAATGCACATTAGTAGCAAGGTAATCTAAATCTTCTCATATATCTCAAATTTGACTTGGAGTTCAACATATCCAATAAGCTTCATAAATATATGGAAGATCAAGTAATCCAATCCAACACTACCAACATAAGCCATCAAAGATTCTATCAAAATATGCATGCCATGTCCACATAAAATAAATTAATCCGCTAATAACAAATTACAAATCTATGCATTATCACAAGAACATTTTCTATTACATATTTCAATAATAATCCCCATATGGATTCATCAAAAAATTATTTTCTTAATATCATTAAACTCTTTCATAACCTACATCCTAAATATCTTGCAACAATCCAAAATTTATAATCCAGTAATTAACATAAAACTTGCATGCCATCATGATCTTCATCCATATTGAGTCTAGGTTTCCAAAATCATTCATTAATAATTATACATACATATTTAGCATAACACAACACATTATACTTCCAATCCACTACTTCTGAAGCTTGAATAAATCCATTTATCAGAGATAAAGACACATTTTTCAGCTCTTCAATATCCAAAATATTTTTACTTATCATGATCAAATAATATAAATCATTTAGCCTTTTACAATCTTCCTAGATCATCTCACAACTTATATTAGAGACAAACTCACGTTCTCTTTGTGCTAGTCATATGCTTGATCTTATGCACAATACCTAGGGATTAGAAATTCAAACTTGAATATACATTCTTGTAATTTTTTCATATCTCAACTGATCATAATACTAGGTTCAAATATCTTTTAAGTCACAGTCCATAGTGATCACAATCTAATTTTATTATTACTCAAATCATATCCTAATTACTTATGTCGGTCTCAAGAGATCATAACCCAAGCTTTGATATCATTTTATCATGCCTTAATAACCATCATATTAATTTCTTATCACTTATACACAGTTTACAATTTATCAAAAGTATTTTTGAAGTAAATTAAATTCATATATAATTCAATATATATCCATATATCCATTGTCTAGACTTGAAGATATTCTTCCAAAAATTAAGCTAGGAGGTTTAATCATTTTATTTGTGCAAGCCTTCTATACTTAGCAAAACCCTTGGAACTATAACATGCACTTATCAAAAAAAATTAAATAAACTTTTAGTATGATGATTATTCCAGAATATTCAATAAAATCCTAATTTTATCACTCTCTTTAAATCATCTTGATCTTAAATTTGCTCTGATACCATTAAATCTATCACGTCTCGGCCCGATGCCTGAGCCAGTGCAACAGACAGTCGCATATCCTTAGGGTTCAATCTTGTCAAATATGCAAGGCCTATCTTACTAATCAATAATCAGGCAGTGATAGAGAATAAATTCACTAATTATTTATTTAATTCTAGAGTTTTTCATCAAAGTTAACAGGTAGATAAAATTTAATTAAAATTTAGGTAAATCATAAACTAAGAGATTAACACATAAATCTTAGTTCCTCACTGATTGGTTCCAAAGCTTGATTGATCTTCTGGATCTGTAACAAAGAAATAAAAAATAGGAAGTGAACTATATAGGCTCCGTAAGTTATCATCATCTCTAATATATGCATAAATATGGGGCAACAACAAATTGAAAACATACATAAATCACATATCATAGAACAACTAGCTCACTGCAAAATAAAATGCAACATCACATTAATATGCATATTCAATTATAAACGGCATGACTATAGATGGCCAACCATTTACTTTACTCTCCTAGTCCCTCTGACTATGATCATGATTGGCTCGTGTCTAGTCCCGAAAGAGACTAGAATGCTGACTACATATACAGAAATCGGTCATGTTCCAGTGATCGCCCCACTGGAGGTCCAAAAGGAAACTAGCTCTGATATCACACGAGAAAACATCATCCTCAGCATGTGCCAGCAATCATAATAAAGAAACTAGCTTGACTACACATATCGTATATCGGTCATGTGCCAATGATCGTCCTACTGAAGATCCGGAAGGAGACTAGGTCCTCGTGTAATCATAATCGGACTAGAGAGCATCAACACCAACATATATAACAATGTATGCAATCCAATGCAAATCAAATTATGCCACATATATTTAAGATTGCATAATATTCATAACATATTAGCATGTAATACTAGAGGTCAAGATAACTTACCTGAGATTGATTATCAAGAATACGTGACTCAAATCCTAGATCCTCGATACTCCCATACTGATAAATATAATGAAGGCTCTGATAAAATAAGTTAAATAATTAACCATGAAGCCAAGAAAAAGAAAATAAGATAAAAGATTTTTCCATCTAGTCTAGGGCTAGGCTCGATCTAGATATCTATTTAGGTTCGATTGATGGAAATTGGATTAATCACAAGAGAAACAGTCTAAATATCTAAATCAAATTGATTTCATAAAATTATTATTTATTTTATTCTTTTTTCTCTCGCTTCTCTATTCTCATCTTCTCTCTCCCTTTCTCTCTCTCCTCCTCTCTCTCCTCATCTTCTCTCTTCCTTTCTCTTTGTCCTCTTCTTCTCTATCCTTTTTCTCTCCTCTTCCTTTCTCTTCTTCTTTTCTCTCTCCTCTTCTCTCTCTCCTTCTCTCTTCTCTTTCTCTTTGCCCTTCTCTCTCTTCTTTCTTCCTTCTCTTTCCTCTGTCTCTCTCTTCTTTGTCTCTCTCTCTTTTTTTTCTCTTCTCTTTTTTTTTTTTTTTATTTTTTTTCTTCCCTTCTTCCTTCTCTCTTCTTCCTCGGCTCCCTTTCTTGCTCGGCCGAACAGGCCTCCCTTGCTCCAGTGAGCCGAAGGAGGGCAGCGGTCCACCGGAGACTTCCAAGATGGAGTAGGGACTGGGGTCAGTTGGCGTATCCATGGCCATTCCAGCCATGGGTAGCAACCGGAAGAGGAACTAACCAAATCCACATTATGCGGCCAAATAATCATACAATCAGATTTTAGAAAGAGGAAGACTTACGGCGATGGTCCAGGAACGATTGGCCACAGGAAAAGAGGATGAATCGATAGGAAAAAATGATGGGGAGGAGGGTTTTAAAGAGGAAAGAATCGAGGGATCTCCTCGCCATACGGGGAGGAATCTTGATCGACCGGATGTCCCGACCCTCCGTGACACTCCACCGGCCGAGTTTTATCCTTCCATGGCCTCCTTTCCAGCTTCTCCAATAGAAAAATCGGCGGGATAAACAGGGGCTCCATCCCCTGTTTTCCTTTTTTTTTTTTTCTAAGTTTCAAGCTAAAGCCGGTAGAGGCTGCCGACTTCAGCCCAGGGTGGCCAGTTACAAGCTGGGCTTCACAGATACAATTCCTTCCTGAATCTTACTCGGACCTGGTGTGAGAAGAATTTTATTTATTCTTGTTAAAGCTGTTGGTAAAGTGAATATCTTATACAATAAACTGAATCACACTTTTGAAATTAAGATTCCTAAATTGGATTTAAAAACTGCATTCGAACCATGATTTTGCTCTTGCTTCCACCTTGTCTGTCACTTTGAACTATAGTCTGTATAGAATCTGTTGGACAGCATTCTTGATATTGCCTTGATAATTTTCTTCAAAAATATAATGCCTGACTAGATAAACACTGCAGCAAATTAGCTAAGGGATTTGGTTGTGAATCTGCTTTGATTCCCAATGCATCCTTAGGTGGTCACAGTTAGTCCATCCACATGGTCTTTTGACTTTTGAGTCAAATGGTCCATCTATTAATCTCAAATCTCATCTCTGAAATCTGACCTGTGTAAGAAAAGAAATAGCATATTTAGATTATTGTCATTATTTGATGTACAAAGTTGAGATGATGGTATCCAATAGAAAGAGAGGAGAGGCAAGGAAGCCCGCTTTTATCTGCATCTTTCGAAGTTCAAACCCACCTCAAATTCTACTTTGGGCTGCAAATGTATTCAGAGTGCTTGGCCTGAATGGGTTGGCAGAGCTAGCATACTCGGTGAAGCCCAAGGGAATGGAAGATGATGTCTTCGAAGCCGAGTGCGGACAGGGTTCAGGACCTGCCAACCCTTTCTGTCCGGGTGTTTCAACTTACTGAGCTGTGACTGCCATGATGGCAGTTTGGAAATAGATTTTTGTCCGGGTTGCTCCAACCTTGAGCACTGCCCTGTCCGAGTCACTGAGCTGAGAACAACCTGCTTTGGTTCTTCAGTGGTTACTGGATGAGTTCCCCAACACTACGAAATGAATCGAAGCTTTGGTCAGGTTTAGGAACTTTGCTTGAACTTGATGCCAAGATGCTTTTGCTGCTCTCCAGAAATCTGTTGTGCCAATCAGGGAGAACAGTCGAAGCAACTCATTAGTCTCGAGCTTGCAGTTAGGACCTCCAACAAGGCCAGGATCTGGCATGTCATCAGCACTGAAAATTGTGGGTGCTTTCTCACCAGTACTGGAACTTGGTAAACGGGAATCTCCAAAAAATCTGGCAATTTCTGGGAGAAAGCTCGTGGTCATTGCTGGACTGCTGACAGCTGAATCCGTTCCGGAGTTAGGATTTCTAGACCAGCTGCCAAAAATGGGAAAAGAGGTATTCTTATCTGTCAAAGTGTATGGTCTCTGTTGAAGTGACTGGGACTTCTCTCTTTGGGCATATTCCTGGAACTTGTTCTCTGCTGCCCTCCTTGCTAGCAGGCCCGCATCCTTCACAAAATGCATCAAGCTTGCTTTGTAACTTGGAGCGCTATTGTTCTGAAGGAAGGAAAAGGGGTATTTAGTGACCAAGGACCAGCTACTCAATATACTGCAGTCTGAAAAGGTGCAATCATATTGCTGCATGCTATGATGTTTGACAATATGAAATAGTAGCACTTGATGCAACACTCGAACCTTCTACTTATGATTCAAGATGTCTAGAGATCACAAGTTCATCATGTGATAGAACGGTAATTAACAGGCCACTTGCAATGAACATCTAGAGCTATAATTGTGAGAGAACTTCAAAACCAAGATGAAAACATGGTAGGAATCTATTATAAGAAAACTTAATATGTTGCAACAGTTCTTTTTTCCTTGGTTACGGTAAGATTTTTGAAACATAAGCTTATCCAGAATTTTCTGGTAACATATCATCATCTCTCTTACCTAAAGTAACTCTTACAAGTTCTCAGTTCTCTAATTGTCTATTCTATGTTTAAATGCTATGTCTCAGACCAGCTGAATGTTGCGATCAAAACAAAATTTGGAGGTTCAACAGTTTCTATAGAAGTATGCAAAATTGTAAATACAGAAAGGAATAGTTCTACAGTTATCAATTAAAGCTGGACGTTCGGACAAACAAGTATTGGTGTTATCTTACCCAGTTCAACTGGGGTCACTGCCATTATGGATGTTAATGGAGTAGTGTCATATTGATCATGGTCGTTTTGTTGCAATATATGACAATTGCATGTTTTTTAGACTGCTGCTGATTGTTTCCCTTGTAAGAAGACGGCGTACCCATCACTTCTTTAAACTGCAGCTGAGTTGTCAGAAACATTGGCATATTTAAATATCACCTAAATAGCACCTACACACCAAGGGAATCACTGAGATTGCCTTTGCTGATAGATTTGGGTGTTCAATTCTAACAGACATGTATCCTGCTCTTGATCACCAAAGACAGCTGATTTTTTAAATAGCTTTTGCTGCTAAAACTAAAACCTCTCATGTTTAGATGGTTAAATGAACTGATTTATTGAGTTTTAATACATTCCAAGTGTTATTTGATGATCATTTTAGATTATGTTGTTCAAATTGTTGCATGGATACTTTTCCAATTGTCAATGCACTCTTTTCCATTTTCTGTTAATAAAAACCATCAGTGCTATAGTTCACAGGCCTTTGTATTGTACAAGGCAACATGTTTGCTTCCCCTTTCACCTTATTACCCATATATATATAAATATATATATATATATATATATATATAGTTTTAAATTAAAGAATGAATTGTTCCTTTCTCAATGTGTCTTATTTCTTAAAATTGATCCAACAATCTATCTTGACATTCCCTCTATATTCAACCCAAAGGGTTTTATCTGAACACTAATTAACTGCATGATCTATTTTGACTTGAAGTATTGAAACAATAATGACAACAACAAGTCTATATCTCATTAATATCGAGTCAGCTATGGAGCGCAACTGAAAACAGGTTTTTAAGAGGTCAAGAAACAGAAATGCTGTTTCTCCATGTTGCATCAACCCTCCAGTAATTTCCAACATCCTTACTGGCTTATACCAGTTGGCAGCTTGTAGTGGGGTGCATGCAAGGTTTGCCATACCATACCGAACTGTATGATATGAGGCATACTGTACTATACCAATTCAATAGCAGTATATGGTACAGAGGGCATATCGACACTTGGTATGCCGAACCATTCTACACCGATATGGTAACAAGTTGGCACCAGTATAGGGCTCGGTACCAAGACGGTGAACCTTGGATGGATGTATAACAAACCATGATCATCCCCACACCCACATTCATGCTCCTAAGCATATATAGATGTTCTTGACAATACTTTGACACAACCAAAAACAGTTCAAACTGACTCTGCTGATCCAACTTTATTTTTAGCTAAAAAACATTCACATCAAATGGAAAAGAAATATGCTTAGCAGATTTTCTGAAACTTATTCTCTGTTAACCATGGCTTGTGGCTCTGTGACATCACATGAATGAGGGAAGTGTGTTCACAGTCATGCAGATATGTAGCTGAATTGAAGACTGCTTGATGCACCTGTTACTTTGTTTGCAATTCTTTGTCTTAAATCAAATTTCTGCTTCAAGATTATGGCATCCATGAATGGCATGAATTCGTTTTTTTTTTTTTTTTTTTTTCCTCTGAACCTTCCATAACCATTTCAAACAGCCTAGTTTCTGAGTATTGGGGTTGTTTTTCCCTTAATTGATTAAAGATTTATAATTTGTTTTTCTTAATGTCATCAATTATTTTTGAAGAGTGGGATTTTGAGGCATACTCGCAAACCATTCACTTCAGCAACTCAATATATTCCAAAAGGAAAGGTTATTTTATGTATGAGCATGGCATAAAAATGATCTGTGGGTGGTTTTTATTATCTTTTTTCCTGAGAAAAAAATAGGCATTTTAAGCTGCACAAACACAGGAATTCTACTGATAAAGTTATGTATGAGGATTTAGAAAAGGGTAAAGGATATTAAGACTTACATAGATAAGCTGTGCAGGTCGCTTGGAAACCATTGGAAATATTGATTCACTTGAATCATTCCCAAGCCTGTAGGTGCATCTTCGTTGCTCGGTGTGTAGAGCATTCTAGATGTAGAATCTATCTATTCTGTCAGTACACCAAATCTAATCAACTTTTTATGACTGCTTTTAACATTATAATGAGAAACTCTTTGTATATGTGTACTGACTAAGATCAGAAACAGAACTTCGGTATATTTTTTGATAATGATACGGATGGCTGCATCTAGGTCTGGAGCCAAATCATATGTATTTCAGTTGTTTGAATCATAACTATATAATTTTTTTTCAGGTATAGGATAGACCTGTACATTTGGAGAATTGAACAAATACACTTATGAATTGGCACTGTATCATTTGAAATAAGAGAATAATGGGATTACTCTCAAATTTTGTTACTTACTATTAGATATGAGCTCTTTACTGACTAAATTTCCATTACCTTTTCTAGTACGAGGCTTTGGACCAGCCTTAAATTGGGAGTTTCTCATTGGGCTTGGTTTGTTATTTGCTGCAACATTGATTGCCATGCCACTTTGTTTCATGTTACTGTGAATCCGTGGATGTGAGCTACCTTGCAATGGGGCAGCATGACCAGATGTTCGGAAAGTCGCATCGTTTCTTATTGCCCTCTTCTTATGATTGAAATATTTTTGATGCCAAGCTGATAGTTCTAACTCAGAATATGTTCTGTTGTTTTTGAGAGATTGGAAAACTTGTTTTGCTTGGTCTTGCAGACATAGTGCCTGCAATTGCATGAGTTATTTTTCAGTTGACTAAGAGAAATAGACATACTAAGTAGATGGTTTCATGTATATAATTAAAATGCTTGGCACTAAATTATCGGTACATATGGAAGTCTTACCTCTCTATGAGGATAGAATCTGTGGCATTTGAAGCTAGTGCCTTATGAAATACCATATAAACGTCACTCTACATATGTGAATTTGAGATTGAGTGATAATGCATTGCTAATGAAAAGATTTGCAGGTATAAGAATCAAAAGCAGTGAGCATGATGAAGCAAAGCATGCTTAAGCCTGAGAAAAGAGAGCAAACCTCGAACTGCTCCAATGTCTTGTACATTCCATCCTTGTGTTTTTGCCTTAATGTTGCAAAATCACCAGGTTTTTTTCACCCTCTCAGAGTAATCATTTATCTAGAAGAAGAATAACTCAGTCTAAGACTGGTCAGGTTAAGAATATCAAAGAAATGTGATAGGGATCAAAGACCGTGATAAACAACCTGAACATTATCAGGCATTGTGAACAGTTCGTTTGTATCTTTTCTGTATAAAACAAGTGGCAAAATTAATTCAGAAGCTTTAACACCACTCTGCATTGTATCATCTATGAAGCTTTTTTTTTTAAAAAAAAAAAGGAAAGAAAAGGAAAGGAAAAATAAAAACAGATCCTTCATGATAGATCATCTCTGTTTCATGTCTAGTAGTCAAAGAGACAAAACCAATTGATGTGGTAGAAAAACGAGTACCATAGAACTTACAATTCCAGCATGTCAAGAATATACTCGATGATTGGGTCTGTGTGCTTTTGTAATGCAGAGGAGCTTGATGTTTTTCCTGTTCGAATAAAATTAGTGTAGACCTCACAATCATTAATAAACTATCATATTGGCAAGCCTTAGATCTAAATTTTTCTTGGCTTTATAGCATAAAAGAGTCACCATTATTGATTGGACCAACTTCCCTGGACGTTGTGTTTCCTGCAAATAATATGCAGGCTATTGTAATAATGAAGAATGCAACTGTAATTTTTTAAAAAAACCCAAGCCATGGCCCTGGGAATTACAGTGATTTGAAGTGGTAGAATAACCAGCTATTTGTCGACCATGGGAACACACTAGAATGCTTATATGAGAATTATGAACTACCGCGACCCTTAAATTACCTCGTAAACCTTTCCAGCCTCCGTGCGACCTCGCTTTCGCGTGCTTGTTCGTCCATTAATTGATGACTGCCCAGCATCCATTGGTAGCGTGGTGTGTGCTGCATTTTCGTTCTTTTGCACTTCGAGAGCCAATAGTCTAGCACTTCTTCTTTGTCCTCCCTCCACTGTTATTGTATTTTTTTTCTTCTTTGGAAACGAGAGAAGACAAAATAAAAAAAAACGATTGCTGCGAGTTTGTTTCACCAATGCTAAGAAAAATTCCACTTCTTGGTTCATGCATGGTTCCCTATCTGATAAAATTATTGTGATTTTTTATTTGAAGCATTCTTATGATTCGTGAATGTTATCCTATCACCTAGCATGACAATAGACTTGTGAAAAAAAAAGAAATATATAGAGTAAATAGAACTAAAATAAGATGTACATGATTTCTTAATACATGATGAACAAATAAATAAGAAAAATTGATTGCTTTTTTTACCCAAAAAATGGTGGATATAGTGTATCTATTTAACCTGTTTCATTAAAAGAACATCAAGATTATAATTCATAGAATCCTTCTTCTCAATGCTTCTACAGCCTGCATTGGAAATCTGCGAACAGAACTCTTAATTTATATTTGCATACTATAGTGCCCATATGGATGAAGAGGGCTAAAAATATGGGAAAAATAGTTATTCATGTAGAAATATCTCATTTTTGTGAAAAATATTTGGATGAAGAATGCTAAAAATATAGGAGTAAAAAGAATAAAAAGATCTTTAGAATCACCTTGAGTTGGTAAATGTAAAATGCTTTACCTGAGAGACACCATTGCCAAGTGCTATAGACACCAAGGAAGACGCCTATAACATAAACAAGTTGATTTCCACTCTTAATATATATATTAAAAGTCATTTTGCAAAATTTAACGCATCCTTATGGAGTAACACATAAAGGAATCAATTTAAAATATCTCAAGATAAAAGCAAAGAACTAAATAAGGGTGAATGAAATGCACTTTCCAAGTGCGTGGGACACCTGGACAAGAACGTGTGCATGAGTTTTCTAATATTGTCAGTAAAATAATCTATAAGAGTTGGTACCAACTTCAATTCTAACCATAAAGTATATGAATTCTTCTATGCTAATTTTCATATAAATGCAGAAGATACTTAAATAGTCCTTAGTATTAATTAAAATTCAAACGGTGTTGTCACCTACTCAGATTGCCAACTTGACTTGAGTGCCTCCTAATGACATTGATGGTAGTATACCTTATTAAATTGCTAGGATTCAACAAAAGTTTATACATGCACCTGATCATATTATCATTTAAGATGTAAGCATTAAATCATTTTTCCCTATCACAGCATGTATGTTGTAGTGAAAAAAAAAAGAAAAGAAATATGCTGATAATTGTTTGATTAGTATGCAGGAGTTTCCTATTTTGTAATTGTCAAACAGGGCATGGATCATTCAATATTTTAAAATGAATAAGAACTATTCAAAACGTGTCGCCATATTTTATTGAACAGTTGAATCTAATCATATTAGAAACATAGAATCAATGTAATAATATTTGGGGCAAATATTACATACTAACTTAGCTATATTGGTTCCACTCTGAGTCAAGGTACTAAATGAAACATAGTTTGGCTAAATAATAGAATAAAATGTTGAATAATCCAATTAAATGCATTTGAGTGATAATCAATATCATTATGAGAAAATGTCATTGGGCGATGACTAGTCATTCAATAAGTTCCTGATCTCTAAATGATGCTTGTATGGTGATTCATGATTCAATCACTCCTCATATATTGTATTAAATTTCATAACTCACACCATTCTCCCTTGCCATGTAGCAACATGAACCTTTTATATGATTGAATTGGTGCACCCTGGCATTATATATATATATATATATTGGTGAGAATCAATTTCTTATGTGAAAAAAAAAAAAGAAAAAAGACCCCTTCTAGTACTTGCAACAGGTGGTGTACCTGTGGATAAGCAAGTTGATGTAACATTGAATGCCTGCCAGGTATTGGTGCATTTATGAGGAACAATGAGATGTACAGTTGAGGAGAGTTGGAGGTGGGCATTGGACTTGAACGATCCCCTCGCCACCTATTGTGATTTGTAATAGGTGGCAATCCAGGAAATAATTTACTTAAAATATTTCAAGTATAAACTTTATCAATATTGGCAGGCTAGTAGTATTATTCAGGAACCTCTTAATATCCTATTAGATGTCCTTCGTATAGGCTTGATATTTTTAAGTTTTGATTAAATTGCTTTCCCATTTCATTCCTTTCACATTATTAGGTACGATAGTTGGCAAAATAAATATTTATGTGATTTATGAGTTTTTTCTCATTTTTAATGAAGACTTTTAACATTTGACTTCTAATTTCTTATCTTCTACAAACTCATTTTAACAAAAAAAAAATTCACAATGTGCAAATTTATGATGTGTTACATATTTCAGTAATCTTATCTTAGCTTGGTTAGCACTTAATTATGCATTTAGATCTACCAAAACAATTTTATATAAAATTTAAAATAAATAGTGCTTACAAAAACTGTTTTGCCAAAAATAGTAAGTCTTAAGACCTGATAGTATGTTTTACGAAAATGGGTTCTCTTTTATTTTCTATAAAATATATTTTACAGAAATCAAGTTTTATAGTTATATGTTTTAGAAAAAAATTTAGACAACCAAAAATCTCTTTGGGCACATCTTAAATATAAAAAATTTGGTCGGGAATGTAATTAATGATAATACTTCATATTTAAAGCATAACAATTCATAGCTTTCATATCATTGAGATTGTTAATAAGTTAAGGATAACCATGATAATAAACTATGTTAATCTTCAGTACTTTCATAAATATGTCAAAGCATTTTTTGTCGCATAGTATTACTTGCATATGAGTTGATCAGAAGACTTCTTGCATCAAGATAAAGGCTACTAATGAGCATTTCATTTTGTAAATTTAAAATGGTTACCAGAGGCATAAATCAATTAAAGAGAGTAGACCTCCTAACATTTGACCTGAAAAGAAAATTTTAAAATCATTTTCCTAGATTATTGGATTTAGTAGTAAGATTATGCTGAATAGAGAAAAATATTTAATTTTTTTCAAGAAATATGATGATTGCAAACCTCATGCTTCAAGTGAAGTATGTATCGAACATCAACACCATGAAACTAAAAATTTCTTCTTATTGTCAACCATAATAAAGTTTAAGTTGCTAACCTTTTCATATATATGTAAAAAGGTAATGGAAAAATAGTTTCTTGTTAAATATTTTTTTTCTAAATGAAAGTTATGATGAATCATTTTGTGATATAATTATTGTTGTCTAATCATTCTCCACCATAAATTTAAAAGTTTCATTTTCATGTTGTTTAAGTAATAATCCGTACTGAAGCCTATACTTACAGCATGATATACTATGATATGATGATTCGGAGAACGAAGATTTCTATTATTCCAGGAAATCTCAAAAAATAGCCTACAGAGATTTTTGTTATGCAGCCATTTGTAGTTCTTGACATCTATGATAACCCATTTAAAGCTAAAATCCGGTAAATTACACATAAATATCTTGCATTATATTAAGCATGCTCCTTTAATTGAGTTCTAATCATCATCGCAAGTTTAAAAATAATTTGGGCAAACATAAAAATTGAATAGAAAAGGGATAATAAGAAAGTAATAAAAAATAATATAAATAGATTATAAACAATATATATCTGCATGAATAAATTTGGATATTACATTTAAAATATTGAACTATATATTTATTTTTGATTCAAGGTTTAGAGATATTAATAAATAAGAAAGATCATGGATTCTAATGTTACGTTAAATCCAACTTGAAAGTTTAAGCTAGTAGATTGATAGTCCCATGAGTATGTATATAGGCACTACTAGAATCCTTATCCAATAGGTATATTCCTTAAAACTAATTACTCGAAGCAAGAAGCTAGTTGTTTTAGTTACTACATATTAATATTGTTTATTAGAGCTCTCATCAATTTGTCAAAATACTTCATGCATCTGAAATTTGCCAATATCATAGCACAGTTCTCTTTATTTTTTTAAAAAAAACATCTAGTTTTCCATGTTATTATATGAAAAGATTATTAATGGAACTTTGCGTTACTTTGTTCTCTCTCTCTCTCCTCTCTCCTCTCTCTCTCTCTCCTCTCTCTCCTCTCCTCTCTCTCCTCTCTCTCTCTCTCTCTGTGTTGTGTGTGTGTGTGGTGTGAGAGAGAGAGAGAGAAGAAGTAGAGAGATAGTGGGCGCAAGATTTGGAGTCTGTGATCTCTTTTTTTTTATGTTTTTTTTAGAGTTTTGATCAGAACGATAGATGGACTTGCACTAGAACAATTTTCCAGTCATGTGGGGTTATGATGAATTAGTAATATCTTTTTCATGCCACGCTAACACCCTGCATTAACCGTTGTTTACATTCCTTCCTCTCTTTTTCTACCTACTTCCAATCACATAACTTACATGTTCAAAAAACTTCAATTGCTTTCACACCCGGATGCAATACATGTCAAGCTCAAAGTCCTTACCGTAGACTTTTGTAGATTAGGGGTGGAAGCTCAGCATGAAGCCTACCGCTCAGCAAGAAAGATACATGTTATTTCCAATTAGTGAAATGTGATGAATATCCAATCAATTTATAGAAATCCAGTAGTAGGTCTAGTTAATATAATTTTTTGTACTAATGGCTGAAGGAAAAAGTTTTGTATGGTGATTTCTTTTTCTTGTTTCTTTGCCTGATGGCCATGTCCATCCAAAATATACCATGAACGTACTCATTTATATTCAGTCAACTCCTCCGTCGTAAAGTCCCGTGTCTCGATGGATCGAACCAAGCTTGCTTTGTAGTTATATAAACTGGTTGCAACCATCCATAGCCTCATAAGCATACCCCATGGTTAGCTTCTTTCAAGATTCAATCATCCATAGAACACCAACAAGTGGCCCGGTTAGTTTTGGAAAAGAAAAGAGATTTGGTCCCTTGTCTCGCATCACATTGTTGCGGGAATAACTCCCCTGTTTCACATGAGCAAACAGCAAAAAAATGAAAATAAAGGGACCGATCGAGTCATCTATTTCACAGCACCTGTTTGATAGAATAGAGAAACAGCAGCTACTACTGCTGAAGAAGAAGAGAAGGGGACTTGAGTTCACCTGTTTCACAGAATGTAGAGTAGGAAGAAGAAGAAAAGCAACAACGGTTGTTGCTGTTGACTAGGAAAGAGGTTTAAGACAGGGTGCTGGGTCTGTTGTTCTATCACACTACACTTGCATCATGCCGCATAGTCCCCGTTCCAACAACAGGAGGAAGAAGAAGAAGGACTCGATCCCTATTCCAGCACCAGAAGAAGAAGAAACAACGGACTCGATCCCTGTTCCAGCAACAGGAACAGTAGGGAGGAGAAGTTTTCCGGACAAGTTCCTGCTACCCCGTTGCTGCGCGCCGGAAGATGCTGGATGTAGAGAGGGAGGTGGGAGGTGGAGAAGACTGTAACAAACCCGGCCGTAACACAAAGGCGCCTCGCTTGCACCTTGCATGTAGGCACACCTTTGAAAATACTGTTTTTAAACAAACACACACACACACACACAAACCAAAAAAAAAAAAAAAAGGGTTAAATCATTGGACATCCTAGACCAAAATATTGCTTAAAAGGAGATCCTAGAGTTGCCCTTTACTTGAAAAGGACTCCAATGGACCACAACATTGCTGAGAGTAAAGCCAATAAAGCTCTAAAAAGAATGGCCAAAAAAAAGGATAGGAAGAATACTGCTGAATATTGCAGAGGTACTTGGTCCAATGCTCTAATGCTCAAAAAAAAAAAGAAAAAAAAAAAAAAGAAGGAACACTTTCGATCGGAGTCTTTCTCCCTCTTGTCTAACTCCCACAAGAATGGGAGTCCTCATCTCTAATTCCTCGAAGAACAGGAACCCTGAACCCCATAAAAAGATCTCTCATCCTTTGAGCCATCCATCCCCAAGACCATCCGTGCCTGCTGAATATTCGAGATTTCTCCGGTGATCGATATAGAAACTTCATTGAAATTGAGGTAAGTCAGCTTCTCCTTCTTCCTTCCTTCATGTTAGGTCACCATGGGATTTTGGCCGACGAAACACCGAGTCAAACATCCGAACATGGTCTTCCCTATTTTGGCTTTCCTTTTTCTATTGATCTGTTGATCCCCGATGATAGAGCAGCCACCGGAGTGGTCTCCCTGACGTCAAAGCCATTGCCGATAGCCAACCCAAGATCTCCCTACCATTATGAATGGGAGGGAAGGAAAGGGGAGGGTCTCCCTTGTTCGGCCGAGCGGAAGAAGGAGAGGGGAAGAAAAAAAAAAAAAAAAAAAGAAAAATTAAATAAGAAAATTAAGAAAATAAAAAAAAGGAAAAGAGAAAAAGAGAAAGAGAAAGAGGAGAGAGAGGAGAGAGGAGAAAGAAGAGGCAAGAGAGAGAAGAGAATAGTAAGATAAATAATATTTAAGGGAGGAGATATAAACGTTCCCTTTCAAGAAATTTATGAAGCTAAGATATCAGCGGATGGATCATGGATGGAACTCGGGTAGAAGGTTATAGATTTATAATTGAAATAGAATTATTTATTAATATTAAAATTATCATTGTAGGAAGATAACCTTCTGACCAGAAGGGTATTGAGCGAGTTCCGGGTACGGACTGATATCGGGTTATATTTAGTTTATCTCTAGTGATGTAAGAATTTCTAGACATCGATCACATAATTATATAAAAACTATTTTATGCTTCGGTGATTTTGTTCCATGTGATGTGATAATTGCATATAATATTCTTAATTATTAAGTACATGTGGTATATGATAGTCATCTATTATATATATAAAAATGTTCAGTATATGTAGTTTTATATGAATTATATATTGTTGATCTTGGTTGGTTAATTCCGGTATTCATGTGCATCCCATTGGATGAAAGAGTATATTTTGATATAAAATTTGTAACGAGCATGAACTGATTTTGAGATTGCATGATAGATAGTGGTGCACTAGACTGGCCATGTATTGATGTCCCACTACAGATCAGAAATGTAGTATCATTAATGCCCTGCTACAGGCCAAAAATTTAGTAACTTTGATGTCCCGCCACAGGCTGAAAATGTGGAACTGTTGATGCCCCGCCATAGGCCAGAAATGTGAAACTGTTGATGCCCCGCCATAGGCCGGAAATATGGAACTTCGATGCCCCGCCACAAGCCAGAAATGTGAAATATTGATGCCCTGCCACAGGTCAGAAATGTGGAATATTGATGCCACGCCACAGGCCAAAATGTGAAACTGTTGATGCCCCGCCATAGGCCAAAAATATTATTGATGTCATAATACATGGAAGGGAGTATATCAATCGAGATATATGACCGCCATGATCTGCATCAATGGTTTTCTACTTAATCGAAGTATCAAGAATTTATTAAGGAATAGACAATTGGATAATTTTAAAAAAATAAGTGCACTCGTTGGATTAATTTCAAAATTTGATTCAGTACAATTATTTTATATTTGAAAAATTAAAATATTTTATTTATTTTTAAAGTAAAATATTTTTGATAGAATCAAAAATGATTTTGAGTGATAATATAGGCTAAGTGGGAGAATGTTAAATTTAAAATATAATAGGTGGTCTAATATCATCTTATCAGGGTCAACTTTTGACTCGATCATATGTACTGGATCAGAGTCCAATTGATTAAAGAAAACTATTCCTAATAAAATTGAATAAATAGGACTAGAGTAAAACTCTAACTGAGATTTTAGTTTTTTATTAGTCTTCTGATGGGAGAGACACATGCAGCTATAATAAGAGGCTACCTGGTTCCTTTTCTCCAACTCTCATAACAGTGATGTACGATTCCCCATCGATCGTCCATATCAGGAGAAGAGAGTGAGGAGAGAGAAGATCAGTCATCTCGCATGGAAGAAAAAGGGATATCTCAAAGGACTGCACGAGGGACATAACAAGGACTACGCAATCTACATACTGGTACAATGGCTCAAGATATGTCTTCTGCAATTATGGTTTTGCATGTACATAAAAGCACGATCTAGATATAAAGGATTAAAAGTTTTTCAACAAACTAAACCAAATTGCAAACTAAACTACATCCATAAAAAAATAGTCACCGCAAATAGTGGGACCTAGCTTTGTGCCCTTTCAAAGAAAATCCTGGTTAATTGCTTTTTTGATGTCTTGTCCAAAGTTCTTATATTGTACACTCTTTTGTCTCTTTTACAGCCCAAGATCTCTAGCTTTTTGTTGACAACAAAAAAACCTTTGACAGTAGCATCTTTTTTTTTTTTTTGATAGAATAGTGTATTCATTGCACAGAACGAGAGTGAATACAGCCAAGAAAGTCAGACAAGATAATATCCCTAAGCTGTACAGGGAAGGCCTGCCAGTCAAACCAAAGAACGGGGATCGAAAGACAAGCTACATGGGAGGCTATCCAATCAGCAGCCGAGTTAGCCTCTCGAAAGATATGATGGATCTGAATAGATGCACAACCCTGTTGAAGAAGACCAATGTCTCGAATAATAGGGTAAGCCGATGGAGCTCCCAGGGCCTGACGAATCCACAAAATGACCGTCAGTGAATCTCCCTCAATGATGAGGTGGTCCAAGTGGAGAATCCGATGGGCATATGTGATGCCAGCCCAGGCCGCATGCAGTTCCGTCGCAGGGACAGAATCAAAAAGGGGATCCCGCGAGCAGCCAGAAAACCCAAACGGGAGTCCTGATGATGAAAGACGCACCTTCCAATCTGTGACAAAGTCTCCCATCAAAATTGACTGTGAAGAAAGAAGGAGGGGGTTCCCAAGAGATGAAAACTCGAGAGGGCGCTCGAAGAGCAAGACGGGAACCCCAGATCTCCAAAAATCTTCCAGTCGATCTCTAGAACTCAACAGCTAAGGCGCTGGCTTGCTGGACAAGAAGCCAGGGAGAACATCTCACCAAGCTAAAGACAAACTCATTCCTGGACAGCCAAATATGATAGGTGATGTAAGCAAGGAGAGCAGCACAATGGATGGCAGCAGCCGATCGCAGGATTCGACAGGAGCCCTGTCTATTAGTATCTTGGAAAGAAGCTGATCTAAACCTGCCAACTACCACACATGCCAAGCTCGGCGACAAGAAAACATGGCATGATCCTGGGTCTCTTGACCGTCACCACAAATAGGGCAGTCCGATGGCATATGAAGACCTCTAGTAGCCAGGAGGTGTCTGGTAAGAAGGCAGTGGCGAACCACCTTCCAAATGAACAAAGAAACCCTCGGATGCACCAGAATGGATCAGATCCAACCCATCAGGATAGGGGCAGAAATCTCAGGAGAGAAAATGGTCATGAGATCCGACATCGTCGCCATAGGGGATGTTGATGCCTTCAAACTCTAACATCGGGACCATGAATGATGGGCAGGATAATAGAGCAGACCCGGAGGTGAGAATATCCCCAAACATAAAAATAGCAACTCGATTGTCCCATAGCTGCTGGCCAGGACCCATAAGATCAGGAATGGATATAGAGTCAGGAATGTCAACAGAGATAAAGTGGGCCATCTAGCGAGAGGAAGATCAAAATCCAAGGGTTCTGCATAAATCGAATGGATCTACCATCTCCAATGACCTATGAGAGGTGAGGAGTGATGAGAGGAGCTCTGGTGAGCATGTCCCTCCAAATGACCGAGGAGTGTTTGATAGGTCGTATAGTACCATCGATGAGAGCATAACGGTCGGCATACCAGGCTCTCATCATAGTCGATCACATACTGTCAGGACACAGAAAATATCTAGCCACATGCCTTCCTAGAAGGGCCTCTCCCATGGTCAGAAGAGAAGGAATCCCGAGCCCACCATACTGAGTTGGTTGACAGACTGCCTAACAACCAACCAGATTAGGGATGGCAATTTTTATCGATCCGATGGATATCCGACCCGACTTGACCCTAATGAGATGGGTAAAACCTGACTGGCCTAACTTATAAACGGATATGGGTTATATAAAATAAACCTGACTCGGGTTCAGATCGGGTACGGGTAGTAGTATGCCCCGACCCAACCCCCCGTTTTATATATAAAAAATTATGTTTATAAAATATTTAAGTAAATTGGATATGGGACGGATATACCCGACCCGACCCGTTTACCTTTTAAATAAACTAAGTTTTATGAGACCGGGTATACCTGACCCGACCCGATCCACACGTGATTTTTTTATACCCGACCTGACCCGACCCGAGACGGGTATGGGATGGATATTTTTTAGCGAGGCGGGTATGGGTTTTGGGTGACCCGGTCCAAACCCGACCCATTGCCATCCCTAAACTAGATGAATCCTCCGACGGGACGGAGAATAATCCCATAGGAAAGTCCAGATCATCTGCTCTAATCTAAGAATAAAGTCCTAGGAATAGTAGCATTTGACAACAGATAGATCGAAGAGATGTGAGAACCGATCGAATAAGGTAATAATCCTGCCCATGAAGGATAGGGATCTATCCTGCCATCCGTCAATCCTCTCATGAACAGCAAGAATCATCGGGGAACACTCCACCCTAGACAACTTAGATCCCGATATAGGACACCCAAATAATTAAGAGGACCAAGGCGCTCCGAAATTCCAAGAATATTTACAATTCGGTGATGGGTCTGAACAGGAGTCTTGGGACTAAAATAAAGACCATATTTGTGAAGATTGATTCTCTGACCCGAAGCCAAGCAATAGTCCTCAAATATCTCCCTGAATCCCTGGGCAGTGGACACTGAAGCCCTGCCCAGGAGTAAGCAGTCATCTGCAAATAAAAGATGAGAGATCGAAGGAGCAGCAGGAGCAGGAGAGCATGGTTGGACAACAGACTCCCGCACCGCTGCTCGCAACACCCTCGACAGATAATCAATGCAAATGATAAAGAGAGAAGGAGAGAGAGGGCAACCTTGACGGAGGCCGATAGTAGAGGTAAAATAATCCGTAGGAGACCCATTAATCAGAAGAGAGAAGGAAGGCCTGGTGACACAAGAGAGTATCTTGGAGATCCAAGTCGGATGAAACCCAAAGTCCTGTAGGGTCCTGAGAAGAAAGTCTTAGTTGACTCTATCATAGGCTCTCTCCATGTTGAGCTTGATGGCCATAAGGCTATAACGAGAGGAAGCGCGGCGGAGATCCGACATAAACTCATGGATAATAAGTACATTATCAGAAATACAGTGCCGTCCAACGAATGCTCCCTGCTCCGGGTAGATCAGATACGGAAGAATAGTCTTCATCCTGGAGACCATCAGTCTGGCACAGACCTTATAGAGAGTATTGCATAAACTGATCGGTCTATAGTGAGCAGGCTCGGAGGCATCAGGATGCTTGGGGATGAGAGTAATGAAAGTCCGCTTCTAGGAGTTAGGCATAGAACTTGAAACAAAAATAATTGGATTGCAGCAGTAAAATCCAAAGCAAGAATATTCCAGTATCTCCAAAAGAAGAAGTAAGGGAAGCCATCAGGGCCCGGGGCTTTATCCTCCCCCAAGGACCATAAGGCCAAGCAAACCTCCTCCTAGAGAATCGAAGCCAGAAGGAGAGAATTATGATAAGAAGAGACCGTAGTGGACGGTGGAAAGGAATACAAAGGAGAGATAGGGACAGGCTCCGTCCATCGGGAAGTAAAGAATGCCAAGATCTCCTTCCTGATAGCTTGATCATCCTCTAACTAGTGGCCATCGGAAGATAGCACAGAACGAATAGAGTTCTTGTGCCTGCGGATGATAGTAGCCAAGTGAAAGAAACGAGTGTTTCTGTCACCTGCCCACAGCCACTGAACTCTAGATTCTGTCGCCAGAAAATCTCCTGATGAAGAAGTAAAGAGTGGTGCAAAGATAGCTGAGAACAGAGAGTGTCCATATCCATCTGCGATAAGCAACCCATCATGTCTTCTTTTTCCTGCAGATCAGAAATAGTACTTTCAACAGACTTTAGCTTGGTCATCAGATTACCAAGCTCAACCCTATTCCACCTAAGTAATCTCTTTCTGAGCAGCTCCAGACGGCGAGAAATCCGGTAAGAAGCATCACCCTGGACTGGGATCCTCCACACCTCTCTAACAATATCTCTGGATTTTGGATAAGAAAGCCAGAACTTCTCAAATCTGAAAGGAGTGGCACCCCGGGCATAGACATCCATAGTCAAAAGGAGGGGACGTGGTCGGAGGCAATCCTGTTGAGGTGGCATAGCATATGACCGGATAAAACGAGAGCCAAGAAGGGGTGGCATAGCATCTATCCAATCTCTCCCAGACTCTGGTGACACCGGAACGGTTGTTGCACCAGGTAAAGCAAGGGCCCACAAACCCCAAGTCGACCAACCCGGTCCCCTGAATAAAACTAGTGAATTCAGAAGAAGCAGTGTCTTCGACAAAGGGTCTACCCCCCTTTTATCCTCAGCCCGATCAATAACATTGAAGTCCTCGATGACCATAGTGGGAATGCCCTGACCAATCAAAATCGATGCCTCCGTCCAAATAATCCTCCTATCCCTGTACGACGTACTAGCATAGACGCCGCATAGGAGCCAGGAGGGGCGGTTGGGTTCCGTGATGACAATAGCCACCATTTAAGAAGAGCAGTGAAAGACATCAATTTTGGCAAGCCTCTAGATCCCACATAACAATGATCTTGGTCACCAAGCCCTGAGAGTCAATAACGTAAAAGCCCCACTTCCGAGAGAATCGGCAGCGCATCCGCTCCAAACTGGGTCCCGACAATCTCGTCTCCAACAGAATACATAATTGAGGATTACATAATTGCATAAATATACCATAAGTAGACAGGAAAGTGGGTTTCCCCGCCCCTCGAACGTTCCAAATAAAAGTTTTCATGACAAAATTAATAAGATTTGGATGATTCGGAACCCTATCCAGAGACATCCCCAGAAGAGGCAGACCTGGGACAAACATTCCCCTGAACCAAATCATGGGCATGGGTATCACCCTAAACAACACTCTCAGAGACCATCCCTACCGAGCCCAACACTTCCTTCAGCTTCATAGACACTTCCTCATGGCTTAGGCACACACCCATAGAGGAATGACAGAGACATGCATAGATTGGGCAGAGTCATGGCCCCTAGAGACCCCTCGAGAGCGAAGTTCTGGGTCAGGGATTTACCCACAGAATTAGCAAAATCCATAACCTCCAAACCCCCATCGGCCCTGCCAGGATCAAGGATAACACAACCAAAGAGGAAGACCCAGATGCCCCAGCACGACCACGACCCCTGGACCCCCTTTTGCCCGATTTCGCCCTCCCAGAGACCCCCACCTGGCCAAGAACATCAACCGGCCCTTTGGCATTGACCGCCACCAGCACCTCAGAGGACCCTTCCAGAGCACCCGGCAACCCTTCCCCACCAGAACCCACCCACCCTATCATAGAAGAACCCACCCTTCCAACCCCATCAGAACCCACCCCCCAACCACAACAAAACCCCCTTCCCTTTCCCACCAGAATCCACCCTCTCTTCCACAGAACCATCCCTCCCAACCGCAAAATCCTTCCCCCCATCCCCATTGAGCACCGGCAAGACACCCGATTGACCATCGACGAGAGCAGGGGAGGGATCACCCGAAGAGGCATACACGGCACAGGGGTACTTACCCAAACAGGAGAGTCAAGGGCTGCCTTAGGCGATGAAGGGGCAGGGGACTTGGGAGGGCTTCGACCACATTTCAGGGACAGCCCCGTACTTGAGCATGCAAAGATCCCTCAGGCCAACGACGACTGGAACCAGCTCCATGCAGTCCGCCAAGGGCCGAAGGCCCCCTTAGACCCACTACCACCATCCATAGGTCCAACAACCCAGCCTCAGGGGAATGGCGACGCGCCACCTTAGACGGCTTCTACCACCCATCAGAGTCGGCTGGCGAATTCGGAGAGGTCGAGACCGGCGTGGCCGAGGAGCGGGGCGGTGATGACGAAGGAGGGTCCGAGGATGAAGCAAGGGACTGACCCTTATCTGGCTTACTTGCAGACTTCGGAGGAACACCCGCCGGTCATGGTTGATGAACATGAGACGTCACCAACCACGGTCCGAACTTCAGACAACCGGCCACGACAGGCAAAACACCAGTGACAGAGGACCCTTCTTCCTCCGTAGGGCCCTGTTTCCATCCCTCATCAACTGCAACATCAACTAAATTGTCCGGTCCCAGAGTTTGCTTAACAGAGGACTCCCACTCCGCCTGGCCTAGAAAGCAGCAGGTCTCTACTGTATGCCCTTCCATCCATAATTGAAGCAGACCGGGGGCAAGTTCTCGTACACGAATTGTTGCCAGAAAACTTGTCGCTGCCCCTGGATCAGAACACCTGGAAGAAGCGGTTTAGCCACGTCCAACTCCAACCGGACTCGAGCATATCCGGTCTTCTTCAACAGGTCAATGAATTGTCTACAGACAACGGGTCCCTAGCTTCGCCTGCAATGGCCGTGATCGCCGAAGGGAGCCAATACTCTAGAAGGAGTTCGGGGAGGCGCATCCAGACTACTGTTTTGGTGACCGGTTGTCGAGCTGGCAGGAAATCGGGAACCCACTTATCCAAAGCCAGCAGTTGGCCGCCGACAAACCACGGCCCTTCCCCCTTGATCCTAGCACAGTCATCACATAGCTCAATTGAACAACGAAGTGGTCCTCACCTACAAGGAAGGTTTCCGGCTCGTAGCTCAACTTAAGCTTCAACCGCACCTCTTTGGACAGCCCAGATGGCGAAATCTGACGACCCAAGCTCTGAAAGATCGCGGCGTAGCCTTTCCACTGCCGGCACGAGTTATCCAAAAGCTCACCTGACAGCTGAAGTACCTTGGAGAAGCACTTTTGCATATGGTAAATTTCCTCCTCCGAAATCCTGTATGACGACCAAACTGGAGAACGAGAGGCTCCCTGCACCACATTGGCTCATGAGCATTCACCATCAGCCCGATCCCCACTGTTGGGGCCGGCCGGAGCTTTCGACTTGTCCTCGTTCACCATTATCGATGAAGAGGCACAAACCCACAGAAGAAACAGAGAGGAGCAAGAAAAGCTCAAACAATGGAAGAAAGCTCAAACCCACAAACGAAGAAGCTCAAACTCACATAAGAGAATCTCAAACCCATGGATGAAGAAGCTCAAACCCACGGAAGAAAGCTGAGAGGAGCAGGAGGAACCTTTCGGCACACTTTCCAAATCACTGAGATAATTTCAGACCGCACTCAGCGAACCCTTTAGCATCTTTGTTTACCCATTGATCTTACTGCTCGTGGGAGAGGTGCAGTTTAATGGATTGACTAATGCATGTGCCCTCTTCTCAAGATCTCCAGCTTTCGTTGACAACAAAAAAACTTGATGTTGCTCGTGGAACAAGTGCAATTTGATGGATTGGCTGATGCATTCACCCTCGATTTTTTTTTTTTCCTTTCTTTTTGTATGTGTGTGATGGTGGGAGGGTGGTGTCACACAAATAATACCTGTCATATGCTGGACTCTTTATGCATGCAGATAGATATACATATTTAATACAGTTAGCCATGGGTTTGAGTTAGCCCTTATCTTCGGTTATACAACGTAGCTTCTCTGTGAGGACTTTTGGTCGCCTCGAATTTTTTTTTTTTTTTTTTTTTTTTCTCTTGTTTTTGTATGTGTGTGATGGTGGGAGCTAGGGTGGTGACACACGAATAATTCCTGTCATATGCTGGACTCTCTATGCATGCAGATAGATATACAAATTTGATACATATTAATTTAATACAGTTAGCTATGGGTTTTGAGTTATTATCTTCAGTTATACAATGTAGCTACTCTGTGTGGACTTCTTTGGCAAAAATAGTCAAGTCATGTAACACTAGAAATTTACTGAAAGTAAATGCACCAGCAATTACGCTCTTCTTTATTTTTTTAGCTGATAAAATGCTTATGTCCTATACCTTTGATGTATTTAATTAATAACATAATCTTGATCATAAGATTCGCTTGCGCTCCCGTGTTGCATGCTCATCGTTAATCTTTTATTCCTACCCAACTATAGGGGTCGTGCCTTGCGATGGCAGGGGGGGAAAATTTCTCCATTTGCCAGAGGTGGAGACTTTTTAATAAATAGTGATGGATGCATGCCCTATTCTGGTGGAGAAGAACATGCTATATATTGATATTGATCATGAAATCACACTGCAGGACCTGAAGCTGGCCTGGGATATCTATATATTATGTTTAACTGCAATGACGTCAATTCCTTTTCGATCAAATACTTCCTTCCAAACTCTCATCACAGTATCTAATGACAAAGACCTAAAGCGCATGGTCAATTTCCATGCAGATTCAGACATGACGCATGTTTATTTCTTCGAGGAGGTTAAAAACAGGTATTTGTTCAGGGCTTCTCGATCGGGTTTACATTACCAAAAGTATGATCCAAAATTACAACAGGTACTTTGTTTTAGGATGATTAATTAGGAGCGTTGTAGCTGACTCGGGTACCCCTATACTGATGCTAGACTGCCACGATAGCTACTCAAGAAGATGCCAAGCGACGAAGATTGTACGCCGGTTGGGATGGTATGATCACTGGTGAGGAGCAAAAATTTTATAGCTCAGGTGCTTTCATTGTAAGATCCTGCAGGGCCACCGGTTAGATCCCATGTTTATTTTTCAGAGAGAAAAATATATATATATATTTTTGATAAATTTTTAAGGAATGTTAATCCATAATTCATGCTCGATAAAATTATTCCTAATAAAGTATATATATAATCATTATATTTATTTTGATGCCTTTTTAACTCTATCCAATAAAATGCTCTTGCAAAATAGTTAAAATATAAAAAATATTATATGAAAGTTATATGATTATAATTATTATATAAAAATTAATTAAAAATACTGATGATATCTTTATATTAAAATTTTATTTTATATATTGATAGGCATGTTTGTAAATTTAATTATATTTTTAAATAAGATTATCTTCGATCAAACATAGTAAATTTATTTTTTTTTCATAATCATTTTTTCAGATAAATATTTTTTAAAAATTATTAAATTATTCAGTAATCTAAATACTGTAACTAAACGGATCCTTCGAGTTTTCTTAGATTGCCACAGTGAAGGATCACTAGATTTCTCATCTTTGGCATCACTGAACTGAGGTAGCTATCCTACCCTTTTACTTCTCTTTACTTGGTTTGTCGTTGCCGCTCAATTTGGCCTAGTAAGCTGCCGGTTTAGATGAATAGTGATCCTCTATTTCAAGCTCTTTTCCTTTTTTTTGATTTCACCAAGTCCTGCCAAACATGGCGGTTGATGAGATCTTCTCCTTGATGTTGTTGGACATGGATATTAGCCACTAGCTTAGACTCTTGTTGTTGCCTTGACGAGAAAAGGGAGGGGAAAGAACCTCCTCCAATTTCCAAACCTATCACACGAGCCAGCCACGCCATGGTCATACATCTCAAGCAATGTTCTAAAAAATATACAATGCCTTAAAATTTAATATAACCTTGAATATCCATAATACTATTGATCTTAATTTATAACAAATATTTTATATTAACAAATATCAAATCTTATATATTTTATAAAACTCAAGTATCCAATGCTCTATCTAATTAATCATTTCAATTGTGATCCCATTATAGCCAAATAGATGTATCATATAATTCAAAAAAGAATAAAAGAATAAAATAAATTATGAGCTTTACGGTCCGAAAAAATTTTAAGTAATATTAATATAATAATAATGAATGAAATTAATGATGATTATTACTCATATAAATCTCATGTTACAAAAGACCACGATCATAAAATGTGCATAGTAAATACATTTTTTCTGCAATAAATCCCATCAAACACTTGTTTAGAATTATGGTATATAAGTTCTAAATTTTTGGCCCCCGATGAGATTTTTTTTAATACAATGGCTAGTTTTGTAAACTATCCCAATCATTTTCCGGTCTATAAAAATTACCACAATCACATTTTCGGTTTATGATAAGGCATCAATATAATAGCAAGTCCAAAGGATCACAAGCACTCAACTCTGACTATCTTAATCATGTTTTAAATCAATAAAGTACTTGTTGGAATACATCGATTCAAGTACGAGTCAGCCATCGGTTTAACTGGTCGGAGATATTTCTTTCGAATCGTAAACTTCGAACCAAGGTATTCGGAAAAAACCATGCAACCAACGGGCAAGCCAAAACTCTTAACGGATCTACAGCCCCTGAAGACAAGGTCCTCAGCCTGGACCGAGGAGTGACCTTCACTGACACCCGAAGACACGGTCTTCGGTTTATGTCGAAGACATAGTTTTCGGCCTACGTCAAAGATCAAGTCCTCGATCTATGCCGAAAACATGATCTCCGATCTATCTCGAAAGGATCCGAGGATGAAGACATCCCCTGATTCAATTACAGAAATCTCCAAATAAGAGAAGTCCGAAGACAGACTCTCGATCTGTCTCAAGTCTCTACGAACACGACAAACAACGGTTATCATTGACTATCTCCGGAACACAATCATAGCACGTAACTCCAACGGCAACGCCTCCGGTCTGGCCGCTGGAACTATTTAATAACTATCCACAATTGCAAATTGTAGGAAATGAATTAATTCCCCCATCATAACCGCTGGAGGAAGAACGGAACCGCAGGCTGGACAACTCCTTATAAATAATGGTAGAGGGAATGCTCTAGAGAAAAGATACAAGATCCTGAAAATCTCGGAGTCTTTCCCTTCTCCATCCGATCCTCCTCAGAATCTTTTCCATTCTGTGGCTAGAGCCCGTCTCTAACTTAAGCATCAGAGTATCCCCGCCGGAACAATTCTGACCAGAAATTTGTTTTGCAGGTGAACCAAGGAACAGGCTTGCGATCCAGTAGCTCCGCTTGGCCGGAAAAGGAACTCTACGCCAACGTTACTCAATCATAAATTATTATAATTACGTTTTTGGCCCATAATAATAAATAAGTGGCCAGTTCCGTGAACTAATCACAATCATATTTTTAACATATAATGGGGGCATCAACAATATGATTAGTATAGAGCAGCACAACTAATCATTCAACAACACAATTCAAATTTATGCTCGTTAACGCCTAATACAGGCTTATAGGTTGCTCGTAAAGAATTTTTTTTTTTTTACCTTTCTGGTCGGTTATGGAAGTTTTAAAATTGGCGTAGTTACCAAAATGCTTCTGGCATGGTGGCCTAGAGGGTTAGAGTAAGAATGATCCAATTGGCTAGTGCGATGCGTAATATCAAATTCCTGGAAACATGAACGCTTCCGAAATCCTGGGATTAAAGTTTTTTTTGTTTTTGGTTGAAAAAAAGAGGAGTTAGATTCCGGGCGTGACAACTCCTAGACGGTCCTCCAACCCCAATCAAGGAATGTTCGATACATGCACATATATTTTTTTTCCGTAGCCGTTCCCCACCCGAAGATGTTCGATACATGGCACATATTAATTTTTCCGTAGCCGTTCCCCATCCGAAGATGAATACGTCAACCTGGCATCAGTCGGGCAGCTAACAAAGACTCCAGAATTATTTTATTATTTTTTTGATTTTATTTTTGAATTAATTTTTTTTTTTATTTTAAAATATGTCTAAACCAAGACTCGAATCCCTGCCAACTGGTTGCGAAAAAAGTCTCACAATCAACTGCACCACTCACCGGTAGTTAGGATTAAAGCTTTTTAAACATGGTTTTTGTCCCAATTTTTTTAAGATGATCCCTTTCTAAGATCTTGATAATATATATTCTCTTAAATAAAAATAAAAAAAAAAAAAAAAAAAAAAACCAGCCATCATAACAAAGGTCTATGAAGTTGACAAAACTTTGTTAGCATCATGTCCTGTAATTCCATGGCATGTTCGTTGAGCTGCCACGTAGGGGACGCATTCCATGGCATGTTCGTTGAGCTGCCACGTATTTTGCTGAAATGAAACCCTAGTGCTTTGCCCCGAGCGCATAGCTCAGGCATTTTGCTGAAATGAACCCTGGTCAAAGCAACCAGGGCATGGCCTACCTGCGGAAGCTAATCTGACCTCAAACCTTGGTTTAAGAGAAGTCGATGGTTGCTAAAATATTGCAGATAGCCGCAAGGAAATAGCGGAGAAATTCATAAACACAAGAATGTTGGTTGCGAACACGATGTATGAGCTGAACGTAATTGATAAACATACTGCAATAAATGAAGAAAAGGCAACAACACATCATCATGGTTCATCACTTTGCAAGTGCTAACAGTTATCAGCTGCATTCATACAGTATCAATTACAATTTGGCTTATGTTACAACGCCGAATAGATACTCATATAATTGTATGTTTCCTGTAGAGGCTAGGGAAAAAAAAAAAAGAGGGCATTAACTTCTTATTGTTGATCCTCCCGTACCCTTTTATTACGTGATTTAAATAAAGATACATCCTTATCACTCCATAACAAACTAGATAATGACCTACAACAACTAGATAACAACTCAACCTAGCTGGCTTGGCCTCAACACTTTCTTAATATTTTATAAACAGAAAAAATTGCATCTTCTCCATCCCTAAGTAGAATTTCCTATCTATGATCGGCAAACTCACTTGAGTTTCAAGCTTCTACTTTCACAGCAGCATCCACAGCATCATTGTTGTTCTGTTGGGCCCATAACTGCGCATATCTTCCTGCCCTTGACCAGAGAACTTCATGCGGACCCTGTTCCACTACTTTTCCATTCTCTAAAACAATAACCTGAAATTCCAAGCAAAAGTGAATCACCAGAAATTAAATTAAAAAGGTTACCAAAATATGACTCCCTTGTTTATTAGATCTACACCACATTCAAATTATTGACTCTGCCATGTACAGAGTATCACTTTCTTAATCCTGCTAAACAGATCATGAAGAGATGAGCTAAGGTCGGCCAAATAAGTTGAAGTCAAGAAATCACATTAGACTTAAAAATAATCTTAAAATCTAAAAGGGCCAAAATTGTACATTCCAGATTCTCTAAATAAGATGAAGTTAATTCAGTTTAAAAAAAAGAGTAAATCGCTGACAACAAGCATTGAGCATGTCTAGCATGCATATTATATAAATGGGGAAAAGGGTCGAAGATGCTTCTCTTGTCATAAAATTTTCTCATGAATTCTTAAATGCATTTCCCTTTTAATAGCTCCATTTTCCTTGTGTGTCTCTCTAGATCACGTTACTAAGAGAAATACAACCAATGAGAGTGCACCTACAAAAAAGAGCAGGATTTGACACTGCTGTTTTCCCATTCCATTCCATTTCATGGCACTGCTTAAAATGCATCCATTTAAAAGTCTTACAATGAAATTTCAGTTACTTGTACCTGAAAAGCATGCAACCATTTTAATAAATAACTTTTTATTCAGACAAAAATTTTAACACGGCAATGTCAAACCAAAATCAAACTACTGAATGTCAAGCAAGTCTCTCTAGAAACAGAGCTATCAAATGAAAATAAATGCTCTTGATGGTGGTTGGATATCAGTTCAGGTTCCACATATAAGAAAAAACAATATACAAAGTCCTATTAGCAAAGATAAATTCATAAAAAAACTGAAACGCACATTCCTAATCTATAGAAAGTATTGCTACCTCATCACACTGCATTGCAGTAGTAAGCCGATGAGCTATGAAGATTGAAGTCCTATTGTCCGATAAAGTCTTCAATGCATTCAAGATTTCTGCTTCAGTTGTGCTATCAAGTGCACTAGTAGCTTCATCACATAGCCTGAAACCTCAAAACAGCTCAGTCCACAAGCTCATCATGCAGCAGATTGGTTTCTTATGTAAAATTTGCCATCAAATTTTGAACTCAACAGAAAGGTTTCAAAGGCCTCATGAACATTGGACTTGAGTTTGATAACACTTCCAGCATAATGTAAAAGACATCAATTTTTCAAATAGTTTCTGAAGTCCACAAAATTCAACAGCATATGGGGAGTCCGAACTTGGATAACTTCATATTGCCCACTTCAATATATATATCAGAGTATGCTGTAACATGTCATCAACACTCAAAAATTCTAATCAACACTCAAAAATTCTAACAGGGAAAAAAGATTCTCAGATAATTCAAAGCTCCATACATCCTCACATCACATGGTCCCATGCAATTTTCAAATGCATCATTGCGGAAAAGCTAAAACTTGGGTTTATCATGGGATCCAGAAGAAACTAGCTAAGCAAACCAATTTAATCTAGCAAAAAACTGCAAAGCAGAAAGAATCTTGCTGCAGAAAGTAGTACCGATTTGAAAACAGTTAGACAAGTCAAATGAGATGAAAAGGAACATCCACAAAGAAAATCCTGAATTGGAAACCTAACCATTATTCTATATTTCTAATCACCATGTTTTTACCTAGTCTATAAGCATTCATTTAATGATCAAGATACATTGATGATTAACTCTCAACAAAATGATGTTTTGTCAAATTTGGCTGAAGACTTTGGCAAGAAAGGGACCTACCATGAAACCTAGAAGGCCACTTCAAATTTACAGAAACATGTCTTACTGGTTATATCATTTAAGTTCATTCACTTGACCCCCATCATTCCCCTATTTTTTTAAAAAAAAATAAATCACTGAAGAGTGTGAATGCAAGATTTGTATAATGAACACTTATACTCTTGAAGCCATAAAGAAAGGGGACATAGAAGTCTTGATGAAGTTGGAGAACTTAATTATTTCAAAGGGATTCAACTGTCATGACCATGCTCAGTCAATTTATACATATATTTATTTAAAAAATTAATTTTAAGAGAACTTCACTTTTAGCCATAACAGGGGATCCATATTTTAAATCATATGAAGGAACAACAACATATAACCAATATTTTCTGCAATAATCTTGCAAAAATATTTTTGATATCACTTAGAAAATAAGTGATCTATAACTTGGATGTCAGCATGCATTTGAAGATTAACAACATTAAGATTGCTGATGAAAGAAAGCAAAATAAAGCTATGGCTGAAACAAGGGGGAATGCAAATCAAACACTCACAGAATAGAAGGTGCCTTCAAAAATGCACGAGCAAGTGAGACACGCTGCTTTTCTCCACCACTTAACTGTGACAATACAAGCTTTTCATCAGATGAATTACATCAGAAATGAAATATGGAAAAGATCACCTTATTGTCTAGGGCCATCAAACCAGATTATACAAGTCAAGATTCTGATAGACAAAATGTAGCCACTGACATATGAAGTTTGCCTCTAAGTTAAATATCAGTTTAAGGAATTATAAATTCTCAAAAATTACACACAAAATTTCAGAAAAACTTATGACACTAAAAGCTAAGCATGAGGACAGTTCAAATGAGCACATTGACTGGTAAATCAGCTGATATAGGAGAACACTATTTTGAACTTACATAATAATTTCATTGAAGAATTTGAGTCAACTTCTTAACAAGAAAGATGTCTAGAATTTGATGCCCAGAGGGTAGCTAACCAAATTCATTCAATGAGATTCCATTCTGTCCATGGTTTAAGACATTTTTCTAAAAATAAAAAGTTATCGGCTATTGCTTACAGTACCAAGGTTTTAAATCCTGTGGGACAGGGCCGTCCCGGTTTTTTCCTAGAACGGGACGCGTCACATCCCGACACTCGGGACAAAAGATATCCCAAAGTGTCCTGATTGGGACACTGGGACGCTAATGGGATGTCCTGTCCCGACACATGGGATAATACCCCGTCCCAATGTCCCGTGAGATGTCCCGCCGGGACCTGAATCATGCATCACTCATTTTTATCAGAACATATCAATAGTGCATAGAAAACAGTGATTTCTCACCTTAGTCCTCGCTCTCCAACAATAGTTGTACTTCTCCGGAAAATTCATAATTGTATCATGAATAGCTGCACGTCTAGCAGCTTCAAGGACCTAAAGAATACAAAGATATATCAAATTGTCAAGAATCTTACTATTATTTGATGAAATGTTCGCATGAAGTAATTCTAATTCACCCTCACCAACCTCCTCCTCTGTTGCTGACAACCGGCCATAATGAATATTGTGGAATATCGTATCATTGAAAAGTACCTGCAAGATATTATTAGGGCATGCAAGGTGAATTACTGAATTGTGTTACCCTGAAGCAGGTTTAAAATCTTCTGCGAGTACACAAGATAAACTAGCATTACTACATTTAGCACTGGCCATGTGCATTGCAAATGGCTCATTCAAGAGAAGCATTTTATCAAAGTATATGATTTGGCATAACTTTGTTTAATATAATGTCTTATTTATCTATTCCTTTCTGTCTTTTACTCATTTATTAGAGAGTGGGTATGGAGAACTTTTACTAAGAAGAACAAAGGCAATGAGGTACAAGGTCTCAACCACAACACACAGTCTCGCACAAACATCCAGCCATGCTGGATAATTGCACTGTATGTAGTAGAGTGATTTGTAAAAAGACAAAGCAATAAAGTTCAAATAAGATGTGCATTTATTTATACATTTTTTCATTAGTGCACCTCCGTTCTAGTATCAGGGGCATTTTTTGTCAAAAAATGACAGTTCACATGCCATGTGATAGGAAGCTTCGTATTTCCCGGGAAAGAAACACCCAAACTCTATATTGCAAAAAAAGTGTTTTTTTATCATAATTAAGGGATTCAACTTTACAGAGCAGATATAATTATTGTGGACAATGGCAAACAATGTTATCATTCTGAAAGCTAACAAAAGGTAACTAAGGAGTGAGAAAACTGAGACATCTTTCTTCTACCATAATTGTATAGAGATATTAAGATGACCACTGTATATCTGACAAGGATTGCAGGATTGGTTCAAATACTATCATGAACCCCATGAGAGGAATTATGATTGATTTCAGGAGATCAGTAGTTACATTAGCATGTATTTCCAAAGCTTGCTGCCAGAAAACCAATGATTAACGGATATATCTATATATCGCATGGAAGCATCAACTTCATGGTTGCCTTTTACTGTTCCTAGTTACTAATTAAGAATGAGAATTTAGGAGGCGAAAATGTGTGGACATGATGCAATGTGGTTCATGATAATACAGCTTCTTTCTTACACAACTTCTTTCTTAAACCTCACAATTTGTAATATTAAAAAGTAACCAACTTATCATGCTTCAAATATCCGTGAGTTCAGTTTCTTTATCTTGCAATGGCACAAACCAAAAGATTAAAGTTAAAGGTTTGGTAATAAGGTAAAACATATATAAAATAATTTAAGAACTTAAAGTTAAACAACTGCAACAAGCATCAAAGAAAAGAAAAACCAAAATAGATAAATAAATTGCTCATGGCGACTTACAGTGTCCTGTGGAACAACACCATACACTTACGAAGACTTCCAAGGTTACCACCCTTATATCTTGACCATCTATTCGTATCTGATAGGAACAGTAATTTGTGGTTAAAGTGGAGGAGGATAAGTCTACACACTAACACCACATCCACCAAAACTTTCAGCAACAAAGATGACTGCAGACACAAGATTTATGATTGGCAATGAAAGTATTTTACACAGCACAAAATTTTCGTTGCATTTGGTTCTCAAGGGTGTAAGCTATAAATTTTAGAAAATAGAACTCATTTGACAACATAATAAGCAACCAAAAATACAGAAATAACATTGTATCCCAGTAACAGCTTTAAGTATACTTCCATTGGAAATTCATTACTAAAAATTGTCATTCAACTTTACAATATTGTTGAGGGAAACAAATAGCTATTAAGGAAAGCCATGATAACATTGCAAATATCAATTTCTTAGTTCAGCACCTCTCTGTTATGTGATGGCGAAGACTTCATGGTGGGGTACCCATAAGCAAGCAAGCATGGCTAACAACTTAGAAGCATCAAGCAAACCTAAAACTCGGCACTATGTTATCTGATGATTAATTATAACACAAGTTATTTATCTTGTGTTATACAATAATTCAGCAACAGAAGTATAAGATAGTAGAAAGAAGAAAATTGCTGCAAGATTAATTACTTTTGTAACACACAAAGTATAAGTTCCTAAGTCCTAGAAAACAAGATGCAATGCCATTTTATGCATGGATGCAACAAGCATGAAATAGGAAAAATAATATTCATATACCAGGGGAGAGAAGGTTATGATTCTTACTGATCCAGAATCTGAATCAAAAATCTGTAAAGCAATCTAAATATGGTTGATTTCCCTGCACAAATATGTCGGATCAATGTACCAAACATATCGACATGGAGAAGAGTTTTGGCAAGGAAGTTTGAAAACAGTTTATGTATTAAACATTTCATAGCTTAGGACAAAAATATGCTGCTATATCAGTATGACAAACAAATCAGTATAGCTTACCACTGCCACTAGTTCCAACAATAGCCACACTTTTTCCTGCCGATACAACAAAAGATATTCCATCAAGAATCTTTCGTTCTGTTAGGTATCTGAAATAAAAAAAAAACAATAAAGATGTGTTTGAAAAGGAATGTTGTTCCATAAAAGATCAACTAAAGTCACTTGAGATCAGCAAAAAATGAAATGATAATAGCAGCACAGTTCAAATTCAGGAATAATTCAAAAATAGATCTTATCCATAAATTATAATCATGATTTAGTGTAACTCAGAATGTTGGAAGACAGCCAGCAAAGACCAAAATTTTTTGTCTGACTCAGCGTCCAGCATGAACTGGACAAACAGACCAAATAGATTTACCTAGCTGTCCCGAATTGTATTATGTGGCTTAAATGCTCATTCAAGAGCACAATGCCAGGAGCATTTCTTTTCATAGTAAGCAATGCACTAAAGTAAGAAGGTTAATAGAATTGTTTCCTGCATACTCCTTTTCCTCTTTTATTTCTCTTCTTTATTAATAGTGTAGCACTGATGGGAACTGATGGAACTGCCTGGCAAAGGAGGTCCATAGACCTAAGCTCAAGTTATTGGCATAAATCTTGTTGGTAAAGGTCGTTCACACTTCTTTGTTTATACTAACAATGTTTTCAATAAAAAGAACAATTGTTGGTATGTCAACTCACTTCTTAGTTCACAAATGGCACTGCTCTTAATAGAACCATAGAACTAGTAAGACGGCCAAAAATGATCAGGATGTGCTATTACCTACACTAATGATGTTGCCATACATTATGTTCAACATATGCACAGGAACATAACAAAGTTTTTTTATCTGCATACCCAAAACTAGAACAATAGGAGACAAGGGAAACTAAAAGAAATACAATATATTGAAACAAATTTGGAGTAGAAACAACATCTTTACCCAAAATGCACATCATTAAATTCAATGGTTCCTCCTCTATACTTTAATGGTTCTGCTTTGGGCCCATCCCGTATTTCTGGGGTTTCCTGCAAAAGATATTACGATAAGAAACAATAACAAGTATTTGGATCAGAAATCATTGCAAAGGAGACAAATGTGCACTACAGATCATCCATTCTTCCACAATATTTAGTAAAGTAATCTACTTGCAACACGATTAAAAAAATAATATAGAACAGAAGATTCAGAGAAGACAACTGAGATTTTTTTTTTTTGCCTTGGAGGGGAGGAAGCACAAAAAGAAAAAGACAAGCAATACTTGCACAATTTTAGCTGTTTTGAGAAAATACAAAGATCAGATGTGAGGACTCTGACTATACACTGTCAGATGTATCAGAATTAATACTTACAATAACTAAGACTAATTATACATGACAATGCACTTAAATGGAATAAATATCAGGATCGTGTTCACTACCCAAACAGACACTCTGTTTCACAGTTTGTGTTCAGTGTTCCCTCCCTTGGTAAGGGCTACATTATATGACTCTAATTCTACCAACATACAGAGAGTAAAATATTCAACAGCCATACCATAATAGAGTAAAATATTCAACAGCCATACAACCTGTTGCGGCCGTTACGATGATGTGGCATGTCTCAGATTTCGCTGGGTATGACTCGAGCCACGTAGAGTTTTTTCGGCAAAGTCAGATCTGGCACCGCCTCGGTCGAAGTCGAGGTCGGTCCAGGCCTTTCTGCCGCTCCGCCAGGTGTCCACCCAGGAGGGGTCCGCCTCGGCCGAAGCCGGCGGCCTCCCCGCTCCCTCGCCAAGTGGCGCCCTGAGACGGTCCCACCTCGGCCGAGGTCGAGCCGGGCCCCTCGCTCCTTCGCCAGGTGGCGCCCGGAGACGGGACCACCTCGGCCGAAGTCGAGCGCCCCTCTGCCGCTCCGCCAGGTGTCCATCCAGGAGGGGTCCACCTCGGCCGAAGCCGGCGGCCTCCCCACTCCCTCGCCAGGTGGCGCCCTGAGACGGTTCCACCTCGGCCGAAGTCGAGCCGGGCCCCTCGCCCCTTCGCCAGGTGGCGCCCGGAGACGGGACCACTTCGGCCGAAGTCGAGCGCCCCTCCGCCGCTCAGCTAGATGTCCACCCAGGAGGGGTCCACCTCGGCCGAAGCCGGCGGCCTCCCCGCTCCCTCGCCAGGTGGCGCCCTGAGACGGTCCCACCTCGGCCGAGGTCGAGCCAGGCCCCTCGCCCCTTCGCCAGGTGGCGCCCGGAGACGGGACCACTTCGACCGAAGTCGAGCGCCCCTATGCCGCTCCGCCAGGTGTCCACCCGGGAGGGGTCCACCTCGGCCGAAGCCGGCGGCCTCCTCGCTCCCTCGCCAGGTGGCACCCTGAGACAGTCCCACCTCGGCCGAGGTCGAGCCGGGCCCCTCGCTCCTTCGCCAGGTGGCACCCGGAGACGGGACCACTTCGGCCGAAGTCGAGCGCCCCTCTGCCGCTCCGCCAGGTGTCCACCCAGGAGGGGTCCACCTCGGCCGAAGCCGGCGGCCTCCCTGCTCCCTTGCCAGGTGGCACCCTGAGACGGTCTCACCTCGGCCGAGGTCGAGCCGGGCCCCTCGCTCCTTCGCCAGGTGGCGCCCGGAGACGGGACCACTTCGGCCGAAGTCGAGCGCCCCTCTGCCGCTCCGCCAGGTGTCCACCCAGGAGGGGTCCACCTCGGCCGAAGCCGGCGGCCTCCCTGCTCCCTCGCCAGGTGGCACCCTGAGACGGTCCCACCTCGGTCGAGGTCGAGCCGGGCCCCTCGCCCCTTCGCCAGGTGGCGCCCGGAGACGGGACCACTTCGGCCGAAGTCGAGCGCCCCTCTACCGCTCAGCCAGATGTCCACCCAGGAGGGGTCCACCTCGACCGAAGCCGGCGGCCTCCCCGCTCCCTCGCCAGGTGGCGCCCTAAGACGGTCCCACCTCGGCCGAGGTCGAGCCGGGCCCCTCGCCCCTTCGCCAGGTGGCGCCCGGAGACGGTCCCACTTCGGCCGAAGTTGAGCACCCCTCTGCCGCTCCGCCAGGTGTCCACCCAGGAGGGGTCCACCTCGGCCGAAGTCGGCGGCCTCCCTGCTCCCTCGCCAGGTGGCGCCCTGAGACGGTCCCACCTCGGTCGAGGCAGGCCAACCTGTGCGAAGAAGCTTCCGAGAAACAGGAGCATGAGCTCCAAGACCGCCCCTCGAGCCGTGCGCGCCGCGCCCCGAGAACAGCGCCAGTACGGTCGGCAGCAACACGCGAAACATCGCTTACATCGGCCCGGCAGGTTCCGCAGTCGAGAGGCGGAGCCCTGACAAAACAGGACCCGATAACGGACAACGTCGGCGCCTGGGAAAGAGAGCGCTCACGCTCTGCCCGAGGTCTGGTCGGCGATCTGACCGGCGCCCCCCTCCCCTACTCTTTCCTCGCTAGGCTCGGCAAGCAAGGTCGGGAAGACGCATGGCTCTTTGATCCGGAAGGGAAAAGGGAAAGAGACAGAAGGGACGAGGTGAAAGCGACAAGGGAGCCTCCCAAGGGCGGGAAACGAGAAGGCAACACAAGGAGTTAAAAGGAAGGAGAGAATAGACAACAAGGTAAGCAAGAAACAAAGGCTGGGAAAGGAGACTCCGCCCCGAGAGCAGGATCCAAGGTCCCGAGAGGGGGCCCTTTGGCGTGAGCTCGGCGGAAGAACCCGGCCGGGTTTCTATTCTTTCTAGGACCTTTCTTGCTAGCACGGTCTCTAAGTCTAGGACTCCTTCGGGGGCCAGTCTCAGAGACTCTGTTCCCTCTCGCCGTCTACTAACTTGACCGTCGGAGCTCCCTCGCCGGGACCCCCGGCCAGGACTTCTGACCTTGCCTTGCAGGTTCGAGGAGCTAGGAGACCCCAGGGGCGAGACGGTCTAGTCGGATCGGCGGCTCCGAAGCCACAGGCACGGCGGCAAGATCGGCAACAGATTGGCGCGCCAGGTAGGGGGGCAGGACAACACCCCCGGGGGGAGCTAGCTTTCTGTGAACGAAGCGCGCTCCGACCATGGTGGTCACTCGTGGACGCGAAGCTGAGTAGGGGAGATCCCCTCCCCTCAGGGGCCCCGAAGCCCGGAGAGGGAGCTTCCTGCTCCCCCTCCTCTTCCACCACAGCCGACCTCGGCGGACGGACCTCTCACGGCCGTCATCCAGCAGCTGCAGACCTTGACTACGGCAGTTCGGCAGCTACAACATCAGCAGCGCTCCCTAGCCACGCAGCCTCAGCCAGGGACCCCTGCAGCTCGGGTCGTGAGACCGCGCGGGAGCCTGCGCTCCATCCAAGGCAGGCCATCTCAACCGCGGGCAGCCTCCAACCCCCGCGGGAGCCATCAAACTCCCGCGAAAAGAAATTACTTCGATTCGACGGATCACGAGTCGATCCCCGGCCGATGAAGCCGAGACAGCGCGTCGCAGCAAGCGACGCCGAGGCAAGACCCTGCGCCGAGACCGATCGGCGCCCCCTTCACCAGCGGCCTCGATGGAAGATTCCACCAACGAGGCCATCAGGCGCCAGACCGAGAGGCGCCTAGAGGAGCACGAGCGCAAATTGGCAGAGTTCGCCCGCCGATTCGCCGACCTGCAGAACTCCCCGGCGGACCCAGCGGGCTACGACTCCCGTCCCCCCTTTTCTGAAGAAATCCAGGCAGAGCCGATTCCGAGCCGGTTCCGCATGCCGCAGGTGGACCCCTACGACGGGACCACCGACCCTCTGGACCATCTAGAGAGCTACAAGGCTCTCTTGAGGGTCCAGGGGGCCACGGACGCTCTTCTGTGCATTGCCTTCCCCGCCACCCTCCGGAAGGCCGCTCGAGTCTAGTTCACCCGCCTCGAGCCCGGATCTATTTGCTCCTTCCATCAGTTGGAAGGAAAGTTTGTGGCACACTTCGACGCTTGTTGGAAGGTGCCGAGAGAGGTGGACAGCCTCTTCTCTTTCCGCCAGCAGGACCAGGAGCTGCTTCAGGACTACATCACCCGGTTCAAGACCGCTGCCCTGGAGATCTACAGCCTGGACGAGCCCGTTGCCATGCTGGCCTTGAAGCGCGGGCTCAAGATGTCCCGTCTAACCTATTCCCTGGACAAAAAACCCCGAGGTCGTACTCCGAGCTCCTCCTCCGTGCCCACAAGTACATCCGAGCGGAGGAGGCCGACTGCACCCGCCGAGAGCTAGACGGGAAGACCTTGAAGAAGCCGGCCCCGAGGGATATTCCAGGAGCCCGGAGACCTGGGCCATCTACCGACCCTCGCCCGAATCCGAAGCTGAAGGGCAAGGCCGCTATGGAGCGACGGTTCACCCCTCTCCTCGCTCCCTGAACGAAGATCCTCATGGAGATTGAGGGCAAGCATTACCTCCGCCGACCTCCTCAGAACCCAAGAGGCACCCGCGACAAGTCGAAGTACTGCCAGTTCTACCGCGAGCATGGCCATGACACGGAGGAGTATCGTAATCTGAAGCGGGAAATCGAGGAGCTGATCAAAAGAGGCTACCTCAGGAAGTTCGTCAGGACCGAGGTCCCAGCGGATGGACGGCCCCTCGCAGCCTTACCCCCGGTTCCCGCGATCGACAACCGTCCGACGGAGAAGCCAGTGGGTATGATCTCTTGTGGAATCGGGCGGGCAACGAAGAGAGCCCGGGAGGTCGGGAATCCGGAGGATGTACCCCCTTCCGAGAAGGGGAATGAAAACAAGAATGTAAATAACGATGCTGTGGTGGTCGAGATGACCATCGCAAAGCATCCTGTACACCAAATTATGGTAGATAGTGGAAGCTCTGCTAACGTGCTTTTTTATGACGCTCTCCCGAATGAATCTGTCCCATGATCAACTAAGGCCAGTGCACACCCCTCTGGTAGGCTTTACCGGGGACTCAGTAGGGGTCGAAGGGGAGATTACTCTCCCGGTCACCGCAAGATCCCTACCTCGGCAGACCACAATCATGATGACGTTTACTGTCGTCAAGCTTCCTTCGCCTTACAACGCGATCCTCGGGCGTCCGGGGCTCAACCAACTGGACGCCATGATTTCTACGAAGCGGCAACTAGTGCAATTCCCCACAGCCTCCGGACTCGGGGTGATGAGGGGTTCGACCTAGCCAGTCCCGCACTGCCTTCAGACGGTCCCAGGTGCCCGGGGCGCCGAGCTCGACCCCGATGTCGACGACCTCGACCTAAGGAAAAAGGAGCATAGGGGAGGACCCGTGGAGCGTCTGTTGACCTATCCCCTCGATTCGGACCCTCTGAAGACGGTGCAGGTGGGGGCCCAACTCCCGGAGGAGGAACGGACCCGCCTGCTGGAATTCCTCCGTATGAACGCGGATGTGTTCGCCTGGACCGCGGCCGATATGCCGGGCATCCCACCCGAGGTCATCACGCACAGGCTGAACGTGGACCCGAGGTGCCGCCCGGTCCGCCAGAAGAAGAGGAGTTTCGCCGCAAAGAGGCAGAGAGCCATCAACGAAGAAGTGGAGAAGCTCCTCGCCGCCGGCTTCGTGCGGGAGGTTCAGTATCCCAGCTGGCTGGCGAATGTGGTCATGGTAAAGAAGAGTAGTGGCAAGTGGAGGATCTGTGTGGACTACACCGACCTCAACCGAGCTTGCCCGAAGGACAGCTTCCCTCTTCCGAAGATTGACCAGCTGGTCGACACCACCTAGGGGCATCGCCTCCTCTCTTTAATGGATGCCTTCTCCGGGTACAACCAGATCCAAATGAACCCGGAGGATGAAGAGCACACCGCCTTCGTCACCGACCGCGGAACTTTCTGTTACAGAATGATGCCATTTGGCCTCAAGAACGCTGGGGCCACATATCAGCGACTGGTCAACAAAGTCTTTAAGGACCAGATCGGCCGCAACATGCAGGTGTACGTGGACGACATGCTAGTGAAGAGCAAACCCCTCTCGGACCATGTCGCCGACCTGGCGGAGACCTTCGGCAACCTCCGACTCCATCGGATGAAGCTGAACCCGACGAAGTGCACTTTCGGCATCTCCGCCGGGAAATTCCTGGGGTTCATGGTAATCCAAAGAGGTATCGAAGCCAACCCGAAAAAGGTCCAGGCCATCCTGGACATGGAGCAGCCCGCCTCCAAGAAGCAAGTGCAGCGACTCACCGGCCGGATAGCCGCCCTGAGTCGGTTCATCTCAAGGTCGGTCGACCGCTGCCGGCCCTTCTTCGCAGTACTGAGAAAGATGAACGACTTCGCCTGGACTAAGGAGTGCCAGGAGGCGTTTGAAGAGCTGAAGAAGACGCTCACATCGCCCCCACTACTTTCCAGGCCCGAAGAAGGAGAGGAGCTCATCCTCTACCTAGCGGTCACCCCGGAGGCCGTCAGCTCGGTCCTGGTTCGGACAGACGACCAGGGAGTCCAGAGGCCGGTATACTACACCAGCAAGCTTCTCCGTGACGCGGAGCTCAGGTATTCTCGGCCCGAAAAGCTCATTTTTGCGTTAATAGTGTCTGCTCAGCGTCTCAGGCCCTATTTCCAAGCACATCCCATTGCCGTCCTGACTGATCAGCCACTGAAAGCGATCCTCAACCGACCCGACACATCGGGGCGATTGGCGAAGTGGGCACTTAAGCTCAGCGAGTTCGATATCGCTTACAGGCCGAGGTCGGCCATGAAAGCGCAAGTACTAGCCGACTTCTTGGTCGAGTGCGCAGGCCTGGACAAGGAGCCAGAGGGGGACACTGCGTCCGCAATTGAAACCGGGCCCCGAGGAGCCCGAAGAGGACGCGTGGATCCTTCATGTAGATGGAGCCTCGAACTCCAACGGGAGCGGAGCTGGTCTCATTCTTGCAAACGGCGATGGGGTCATCGCCGAGTGTGCACTCCGTTTCCAGTTCGCCGCAACCAACCAGGCAAAATACGAGGCACTCCTCGCCGGGCTGAGAGTCTCCCGTGAGCTGGGCGTAGCCAACCTCAAGGCCTTCACTGATTCCCAACTGGTGGCCTGACAGATCTCCGGAGAATATGCTGCGCACGACCCTCAAATGGCGAAATATCTGGAGCTCGTCAAAACGAGCGCGGCCGGATTTCGGTGCTTCAGCATCTCCCATATACCCCGCGGGGAAAATGCCCGTGTGGACGCTCTCTCCCGGCTGGCGACCCTGCCGGACTCGTTGCTGGGTCGCGCTCATATAGAGCGCCTCAAGGCCCCAAGCTACGAGACTCCTGTGGAAGTCCAACAGGTCAGCCATGAGCACAGCTGGATGGACAAGTACACAGAGTACATAACCGGCGGCGCCTTGCCGGAGCACCGTGCAGCCGCCCGCCTTATCAAAAATAAACTCGCGCGGTTCGTCCTGATGGAAGGGCAGCTGTACCAGAGGTCTTATTCCTATCCCCTCCTCAAGTGCCTGAGACCTGTGGAGGCCTCACTTGTGCTCCAGGAAATCCATGAGGGCATCTACGGGAACCACGTGGGGGGCAGAGCGCTAGCCTACAAAGCCCTCCGTCAAGGTTATTTCTGGGAGAATGAAGGAGGACGCCGCCGACTTCGTGAAGAAGTGTGATCGATGCCAACGGCACGCCGTGGTGCAGCGGCAGCCCTCCACTCCGCTCTCCCAGCTCTCGGCTCCGTGGCCGTTCATCCAATGGGGAATGGACCTCCTGGGACCATTTCCCCCAGCGTCCGGACAACGGAAGTTCCTGATCGTGGCCATCGACTACTTCACCAAGTGGGTTGAGGCCGAGCCCCTGGCGCGGATCACCGAGGCAAACGTCGCCAAGTTTTTCTGGAAGTCAATCATTTGCTGTTTCGGCCTCCCCCACACCATGATCACCGATAACGGGGGTCAGTTCGACTGCCGGGAGTTTGAAGAATTCTGCAGCGACCTCGGCATCCACCATCGCTTCACCTCGGTGGCGCACCCGCAGACGAATGGAGAAGCCGAGGTGACGAATAGAACCATTTTGCAAGGCCTCCGAACGAGGCTGGATCAGGCCAAGGGCAGGTGGGCAGAAGAGCTCCCGAGCGTCCTGTGGGTATACCACACCACCCCGAGGACGGCCACCAACGAGACCCCGTTCAATCTCGTCTTTGGAGCCGAGGCGGTTATCCCCATTGAGCTCAGTCTATCCACCCTGCGCGTGGAGCAGTACGACGAAGCGGAGAACCCGGCCAGGATGATGCTCAACCTGGACCTCCTTGAGGAGACGAGGGACAAGGCTCGACTCCGAATGGCGGCGTACAGGCAGCGAGTGGCCAGATACTACAACTCCCGGGTGCGACCAAAGTCCTTTCGCCCCGGAGATCTGGTGCTCCGGCGCGCTGAAGCTTCTCAGCCACGGGAGTGCGGGAAACTCTCCCCGAACTGGGAAGGCCCGTATAGGGTGGCGGAAGTCCTCCCTCAAGGGGCCTATTACCTGGAGGAGTTAGGAGGCTCCAGATTCCCTCGGACTTGGAACGCCTCCAACTTAAGGATGTATTATCAGTAATGTAAGGTTCCTCCGACCCCTGCAATAAAATTCCTTTACTTCAAACGCTTTTTCTCGCCTCGTAGGAAAATTGGTGCCTGGCTCTGAGTTCGGCATACAAGGCTGTGACCGGAGACCCTAGAAAGCGAGAAGTCCCGGACTTCGGTGTGGAAGGCGGGGCAGAGCCCAGCTCGCCCACGCGATCACGGAGAACAGCTCGGCAAGCCACGCAAGGCTTGGATAAAGCCTGCGGCCCCGGGGTTCAGTCCGGAAGTCCCGGACTTCGGTCTGGAAGGCGGGGCAGAGCCCAGCTCGCCCACGCGATCACGGAGAACAGCTCGGCAAGCCGTGCAAGGATTGGATAAAGCCTGCAGCCCCGGGGTTCAGTCCGGAAGTCCCGGACTTCGGTCTGGAAGGCGGGGCAGAGCCCAGCTCGCCCACGCGATCACGGAGAACAGCTCGGCAAGCCGCGCAAGGCTTGGATAAAGCTTGCGGCCCCAGGGTTCAGTCCGGAAGTCCCGGACTTCGGTCTGGAAGGCGGGGCAGAGCCCAACTCGTCCACGCGATCATGGAGGGCAGCCCGGCAAGCCAGAATGACTCGCGCAAGGTCTGCTCTACGGTCGCCCAACCCGGAAGCTCTGAACTTTGATCTGGACAACGGATGGAACCCAGTCTACCCGCGGACTCAGCCCTGTCAAGTCGCAGGACCTCGCCTCGGCACTCAACACAGATATCTCACAAAAACACAAAAAAAAAAGAAAAAGAAATAAAAGAAAAGAGAGCCGATGTCGAGACTTAGCAAAAGTCAAAGCTTCCATTGCTTCGAAAAGGTTCTACAACAAAGGAGTCCCGACAGGCCGGGAGTCCTTAACAAAAAAAAAAAAAGGAGAAAAGAAGATACAACTGCGGGCCTAGTTTGGCGCGGTGGCGGGGTCTTCAGGCTGAGGCGTGCGCTCTCCCTCCTCGCCGTCAGCAACTGGTTGCTCGGAGGGCCGCTCCGGAGCTGCAGCCGTGTCGCCCGCTGCGACTGGAGCCTCGCCGGTGGGCCCTTGCCTTCTACCACCAAGCACCACCCCACTGAGGTCGAGCCCGGGGTAGAAGGAGCCCACCTCTCGGCACACCTGGAACCCCTTTCAGAAAGGAGTCCACGGCGGCCTCCCGGACCTCCGAGACGTATTCGTCGGAGGCCCGGAATCTCGGGACGGCCTCCTGCGCCTCCCGCTTCGAAGCCTCCAGGAGCCCGTTGACGTAGGCGCTCCGCTCCTTGGCCGTGCTCGCCTCCCTCCGGGCCTCCTCCAGCTGGCATTCCAGCGACTGAGCTCGGAGACGAGCCCTCTCCGCCGCATCCTCCTCCAGGCACCGCTGATTGGAGATCCTCTCCTCGGACAGAGAGGACTCCAGTTCCTTGACGCGCCCCTTGGCGCGCGCCAGGTCTGATTGCAGGGCCTGGTTGCTCCCCCGCAGCTCGACCCCCTTCTCCATGAGGTCCTTCACATCAGCTGCTAGCTTGCCGAGCTTTTCCTCCTTCTCGGCGTCTTTCTTAGCGTACCCTGCGAGGAAATTCCTCAACAGGAGCACGTCGGTCCCGATCTGCACAAAGAAATGAATTGGTCAGTAAGAGGTTAGCAGGAATTGCAAAGGAAAAGGATCGAGCTCGGACTTACCGTGAAGAGCTGCGGGAGGATCCCGAGCAAAGCGTCGGCGTAGTCCCTGCCGCCCCTCATTCGGCGGTCCCGGGAGGTGCAGGCAAACTCCATCACCTTCTCCGCGAGCCCTTGGTCGCGGATCACGGAGCATCGACACGAGATGGTCGGCGGCGGGGCGGAGAGATCGACGGCAGGAGCGACCGCCCCTCGGGCGGGACTGCCACCGGCGTGGCAGCTGGAGTCGCGGGCGGCGCTGTCGGAGCTGCGGTGGAAGCAGGCACTACCCGAGAGGGAACCGGGCCTCCCTCTTCTACGGCCCCGTCAAGGCGGATGATGGGGGCGTCGACGGCTCGGGCCCGAGGCGGCCCGGGCAAGGGAGCTGCAACTGCTGGTACGGGCGCGCGCGCCGGCACGACCTCCTAGCTCGCCTCGGTGCGAGCCCTCTTCGCCGTGGGTTCGTCTCCCTCGGCGACATCTCTCCGGGCTGCGCCCTCCAGGAGATTCTCCACCGAGAACTTCATGCCTGCGAAGGAAGGGAGGTCGGTCAGTCAAGGAGAGAAGGGGAGAAGTTGGGGAAATGCCGAGTAAGAGAGAAGCTGAGCCTCACCCTGCTCTCGGATGGGACTGATCCCCGCCTCGAACAAGTTCTGCTCCGAGAGCAGAACATTGAGTGAGGGGATCACGTCACTCAATAGCTGGGAATAGGCCTCCTGGTCCGCCGGTTCGACCTGGGAGTTCCGGTTCGGGGACCGATCCGGTTCGCTCCAGGCCCAGTCGACGTCCTCGACCGAGGCGAAAAAGAACTGGTTCTTCCAACCCTTGATGGAAGAAGGGAGGTCGAACCGGAGACACCTAGGCCGGGGCGAGATGTACCACCAACTGTCATCAGTGGAGTACCGCTTCAGGGTGAACAGAGCCCTGAAGAGGGAGAAACGGGCAACAAACCCGTGGAAGTGGCAGAAAACGATAAAGGAGAAGATGACCCGGATGGCATTGGAAGCCAACTGGGCCGGGACCAGACGGAAATGGCTGAGGAAAGAAAGGAAGAAGGGGTGCAGAGGAAACCGAAGACCCCTAAGGAGGAAGTCTTCGTAGAAGGCAATGCGACCGGGGCCACTCAGGGTGACACGATCCCCGGGCCGCGGGAGAGAAAGACGGATCGACCCCAGGATGCCATAGACTTCCCGGAGCAAGGAAAGGTCACCTTCGGTCATCGTTGAAACATGACCGGAGGGACCGACAGAAGGAAGGGCCGGAGGAGGAAGAGAAGAAATGGGATGGGCAGACAAGACAGGGGGAGATCTAACACCCCTAGGGATGCCTATGGTAATACCCCAGGCTGGAGTCGCCTGCGGGTCTCCTCCGGGATCACTTCCTCTTCCGAGGAGGAAGACGATGGAGTCCTCGGCCGGGACGGACCGGCCTCGTCCGGGTTAGACGAGACATGGCGGCGGCGCGCCATTGAGAAGAAGGTGGTGAGGAAAGGACGCTAGAGTAAAGGGACGGAGCGAAGAAGAAAACAGAAGCACTCACCGAAATGCACCGTGCAAAAGAGGCGGCAACTCGGGGGGAGAAGGATAGCCTGCTGCAAACCACCGACGGAGCAAGGGAAAGGGCCTCGTTCCGGAAAGTCCCCTCCTTTTCAAACTCAATCGTCAGTAGCCGTACCCGTCATTCCGCTCCGGGCTATCGGATGGATGCCGCGTGGACGCACGCCCGACACTGACGCTTCGGTTGCAGGGAAACGGCTTCTGTCTCGAAGCGACACATTAATTGCGACCAAAAGGGCAACACGTGGTGACCTCATAGGATTTTGGGCGCAACGAGGAACGGCGACGAGGATCGTGGCAATCATGGCACGAGATCTTCGCCTTCCCCACGTCATCTCCGCATCTACATCCCCACGTTCCGAGCCATGACGCCTCAACGGAACGGGGGGATGGGGGGCGACTGTTACGGCCGTTACGATGACGTGGCATGTCTCAAATTTCGCTGGACGTGATTCGAGCCACGTGGAGTTTTTTCGGCAAAGTCAGATCTGGCACCGCCTCGATCGAAGTCAAGGTCGGTCCAGGCCTTTCTGCCGCTCCGCCAGGTGTCCACCCAGGAGGAGTCCACCTCGACCGAAGCCGGCGGCCTCCCCGCTCCCTCGCCAGGTGGCGCCCTGAGACGGTCCCACCTCGGCCGAGGTCGAGCCGGGCCCCTCGCTCCTTCGCCAGGTGGCGCCCGGAGACGGGACCACCTCGGCCGAAGTCGAGCGCCCCTCTGCCGCTCCGCCAGGTGTCCACCCAGGAGGGGTCCACCTCGGCCGAAGCCGGCGGCCTCCACGCTCCCTCGCCAGGTGGCACCCTGAGACGGTACCACCTCGGCCGAGGTCGAGCCGGGCCCCTCGCTCCTTCGCCAGGTGGCGCACGGAGACGGGACCACTTCGACCGAAGTCGAGCGCCCCTCTGCCGCTCCGCCAGGTCTCCACCCAGGAGGGGTCGACCTCGGCCGAAGCCGGTGACCTCCCCGCTCCCTCGCCAGGTGGCGCCCTAAGACGGTCCCACCTCGGCCGAGGTCGAGCCGGGCCCCTCGCCCCTTCGCCAGGTGGCGCCCGGAGACGGGACCACTTCGGCCGAAGTCGAGCGCCCCTCTGCCGCTCCGCCAGGTGTCCACCCAGGAGGGGTCCACCTCGGCCGAAGCCGGCGGCCTCCCCGCTCCCTCGCCAGGTGGCACCCTGAGACGGTCCCACCTCGGCCGAAGTCGAGCCGGGCCCCTCGCTCCTTCGCCAGGTGGCGCCCGGAGACGGGACCACTTCGGCCGAAGTCGAGCGCCCCTCTGCCGCTCCGCCAGGTGTCCACCCAGGAGGGGTCCACCTCGGCCGAAGCCGGTGGCCTCCCTGCTCCCTCGCCAGGTGGCACCCTGAGACGGTCCCACCTCGGCCGAGGTCGAGCCGGGCCCCTCGCTCCTTCGCCAGGTGGCGCCCGGAGACGAGACCACTTCGGCCGAAGTCGAGCGCCCCTCTGCCGCTCCGCCAGGTGTCCACCCAGAAGGGGTCCACCTCGGCCGAAGCCGACGGCCTCCCTGCTCCCTCGCCAGGTGGCACCCTGAGACGATCCCACCTCGGCCGAGGTCGAGCCGGGCCCCTCGCTCCTTCGCCAGGTGGCGCCCGGAGGCGGGACCACTTCGGCCAAAGTTGAGCGCCCCTTTGCCGCTCCACCAGGTGTCCACTCAGGAGGGGTCCACCTCGGCCGAAGTCGGCGGCCTCCCTGCTCCCTCGCCAGGTGGCATCCTGAGACGGTCCCACCTCGGTCGAGGCAGGCCAACCTGTGCGAAGAAGCTTCCGAGGAACAGGAGCACGAGCTCCAAGACTGCCCCTCGAGCCATGCGCGTCGCGCCCCGAGAACAGCGCCCGTATGGTCGGCAGCGACACGCGAAACATCGCTTACATCGACTCGACAGGTTCCGCAGTCGAGAGGCGGGGCCCTGACAAAACAGGACCCGATAACGGACAATGTCGGCGCCTGGGAAAGAGAGCGCTCACGCTCTGCCCGAGGTCTGGTCGGCGGTCTGACCGGCGCCCCCCTCCCCTACTCTTTCCTCGCTAGGCTCGGCAAGCAAGGTCGGGAAGCCGCCTGGCCCTTTGATCCGGAAGGGAAAAGGGAAACAAACGGAAGGGACGAGGTGAAAGTGACAAGAGCCTCCCAGGGGCGGGGAACGAGAAGGCAACACAAGGAGTTAAAAGGAATGAGAGAATAGACGACAAGGTAAGCAAGAAACAAAGGCTGGGAAAGGAGACTCCGCCCCGAGAGCAAGATCCAAGGTCCCGAGAGGGGGCCCTTTGGCATGAGCTCGGCGGAAGAACCCGGCCGGGTTTCTATTCTTTCTAGGACCTTTCTTGCTAGCACGGTCTCTAAGTCTGGGACTCCTTCGGGGGCCAGTCTCAGAGACTCTGTTCCCTCTCGCCGTCTACTAACTTGACCGTCGGAGCTCCCTCGCTGAGACCCCCGACCAGGGCTTCTGACCTTGCCTTGCAGGTTCGAGGATTTGGGAGACCCCAGGGGCGAGACGGTCTAGTCGGATCGGCGGCTCCGAAACCACAGGCGCGGGGGCGAGATAGGCAACACAACCATAACAATAACAGATAGTAACTCAAATACTTAAAAGCAACACAACCACAACAACAGTAGAAATTAGCATAGTAACTCATTAACCAGACAACAATAACTTAAATGTTCATATGGAGAAAAGTTCCAAATTTCCAGGACTAAGAAGTAGGGAAAAAGACTTGGGGCGACAAATGCTCACTTTTTTTGTGAAAGTGAGTATGGTAGTATACCCAATAGAACAATGCAACATTCCTATATGACTGACAGCCATCATGACATCATGTAGTTTCCAAATTTGTGAACTCAGAGAAGTTAATCAATTGCACCAATTTAACTTTTACAAAAACAAGAAAACACCTATAATGATTGTCACAACATATACCTCAAGCAATTGAAACATGGACTTCATGTCAATAAGGCTCTGCCTTGTTTCACGATACACACTTCCAAGGAAATTAAGAGGTAGAGACAGCTGGAAGAGAAGCCCATTAACCATAACCTGAAAAGTTCCAGGGAAATTTCTAGAATCAAATATTTCTGAATGAAATGTAAAATTAGTGAAAAATTACACACTAAATAAGTAAATATATTAATTGAGAAAACAATAAATCAATGTTAAGTTGTTAACTATCATAGATGATAACATTCCTTCCAGAAAACAACATGGAGGCATCAAACAACATGTAGTTGCCCATTTAAACATCCTGTAACAAACAGAGAGATTTAACTAAGCAAAAAACAGTTTGAGCACTTCTTGTTTCAGGCATCTTCAGTTTTATTACACATCAAAAAGAATGAATTATCATACTCATGATTAATCAGATAAGAATAGATAATCATCAAGTAAAACATCTGTAGATCCCTTTTGTGCATGGTATTTAATCTGAACTTTCACATTGTCTTGTCTAAAAGTTTAAAGCCCGTATACATCTTCAAAAATTAAAAATTATTTGACATAATATATCATATGGCCATAGAAAAAATAAAACTATTTTAGAAATTTACTTCTCCATATAATATTGTGCAGCAAAGCAAATTCTTTATCATCTGCAAACGCAAGAATTTACTTCTCACAGAACAAAGATTTTAAATGATTACAATGCAAGTGATGGAATAAATAGCTCATACAAATCAAAGTTGAGACCAGCTACAAGAGCAACTTACCAAGTCACCAACTGTCATTGCACCATTCATAATTCCATATGAACATAAAACCATTGCTGTTGATAAAGCCGTGCTAAATATAACATTTTGGCCAAAGTTTAAAAAAGCAAGGCTACTTTGAGTTTTCAATGCAGCATCCTCATACCCTGAGAAATAGCATTCACCCAAACAGAGTAGTTAATATAACAAATAACAATAAAAAGACAAAAAGATAATCAAGATTATAAAGCACCAAAGTTTTTGGCAAAATTCTTAAAACTTGTGGTAGATAAAAAATTTAGGTTGCAAAGAAAACTGTTTTATGGCACCAAAAAGGAACTGAAAAACAATTTTCACAACTCTTATTCACCTATGCAAAACTAATATCTAGCCTGGGCAGGTGTTGGTCAATTTAAGAATACATTGAGCCCAGAAAACCCAAATCTCCAGTTACATAGATAACATATATAACACATATGATTGCCCACATATTCTTCATTAAGATTACATTCCAAAATGAAGCAGTAAATTCACAACTTGGAATCCCCTAGCAAAAATTCAACCAAATTCATGCAAGGGAATCATTTAACATAGTGTCTGGATCATCCAGCTAATAGCATCCTTTCAACTCCCCATCAGTCTAATCTTTCAATGAGCATCTTGCTAAGAATAAGGATTCATTTCAATTTTAGAAGGGAAGCAACAAAAAGGCTCTCTGTTTAGGATGTACCTTGTCTAAACTGTATTCATTCCACTCACATGTAACATGATCAGAAGCTACAAGATCTCTACCAGGGGAGAGCTATCTTACCAACAAGAACATCCACTCATGAGCATTTCATTTTTCTAACATGGCATATCAGCAAGTCATAGCATGCAATGTATGAAATAATTCAGTGCGCATACAGTCAGTATAAGGAGCTGGGCTTCAAGAAACCTCATTATAGACCCTAATAACCAGAACGCTAGTAACAAAGAAAGTGGTTTTCACATTTGTCGCTGCTCACATTCCATGGGCAAGTCTTCTTGTGTTTTAATCACCATACCTTACAGAAATTTAATGCAATGTTTTACACAATAAAAGTTAACAGCATATAGATCCTTAGATTTTCTCTTCATGCAATTTCTTTTCACCGATTTCTAATGCAAAGAGAAACGGTCTTGATGGACTTGTTCTCATGGAATCATTTCTAGGAGATCGTTGTTGTTTTTTTTGGCTTAAATTTCATTCCATCACCTTTTGTGATAGTGATGAAATAAAATACATGTCAAGGAAATCTTTCAACACAGACAAATCACATAGGATAGCAAAGCAGAAAACCATAGCTATGGCATATCCTCATCAGAGAACCCTTCTTTTGAAAGAAATCTAAGATCTCAACTCACTCTTTAGATATGTGTCGTATTTTTTGACTTCAAATGATTCATTGTTGAAATACTTGACAGTCTGGATATTGCAAAAAAAAAAATGACATTAAAAAATAATCAGGATAAAAGTGAGAGAAACCAATAATGGAACCTGTAAGCAAATAGACATCAACAAGCTGACCTCATAATTTAACAGTGAGTCAATTGCTCTGGTGCTTGCATCATTATCAGCTTTATTCATGGCTTGCCGGAACTTAGTTCGCCACTGTCACAAAGAAGAAAAGCTGCTTATAGAAAAAGCCATCAACAAACAACTTAAAATTTCCAGAGGAAGCTGTTCGGTGTTAATAAAAGAATGTTTTAAAAAAGTCATCATCAAATATTTACGAGTAAAACAAGCTAAAAGGATAATGGAATAGAAAGCAGAAGAAATTTGAAAGGAAACCATGAAAAAATGTAGCAGGTTATCATCGAAGAATTGTACCTGTGTCACAATCAGGGTGAAAGCAACATATGCAGCAACAGAAAGTGAAGTAATCCAAGCAAAACTAGCTCCAAATTTGTATGCAAGAATACCAGAGACCATAGCTATCTGGAAAAAGAAGAGAAAAGCAATGAAAAAGTGTGAAATGGTACCTAAATTAAAGAAGAAGCTAGAGTGCAGCATAGATGGTGCAGTAGTCCAGGCAAATGAGGAGTTCCACTATTAAAGAAAATCAATACAAGATCAAGAGAGGATGAAGTATATAATTTCCACACTATAAGGTTTTCAAGACAGTAGAACCGAAATATCTAGAGCAATATGTAGGCTAACCTTAAATAATAACTAGCTCATACCTCTAGTATAGTGGGTACAACATTGAACACCATTGCCGACAGAATAAAGTTTATTGCACGGCTGCCTCTATCAATTATGCGATTCAATGCACCTGTTTGCCGGCTGGATATTAAAAAGAAAACAGACAGGCCAAAATGTTGTCAAGAAGTAGCTTTTCTAATTCCCATAAAGTGTTTCTGATAAAATTTTGATTACTTCATTTACAATTCAATCATTGCTACAAATCAATAACATTTTGCTTAAGATCATGAAGCCGTTTTGATTACTTCTCGATTCTTCAGCATCTCTAATGGGACTAGCAGCAAAATTTTCAAAATATTCAAAAGGGTTTTCAAGAGTTGCTTCTAGGTGACATCAAATTCTTCAAGAACCTGGCCCCTTCCAATAAGAATTCTTTTATTTCATTTTTTTAATATTATGCAGTTTTATTATATCCCATGCACCTAGCTATCTCATAAGCAGTCTACTTTGACTCTCGGTTTAAGACTTTGAAGCAATTCTCTATCCATTTTTCATAATTATGTGATATCTACTTTTAAGAGAGCTAAAAGTTCTAAATATTTAAAGTGAAAATTTTATGGCTAGACTAATGTATACAGCATACAGTAAATATCATAACACATACTGGATTACCTCCAGTAGTTCTTGTGGTGCTGCAAAGATCAATCAACCTTGAAGATGCAGTAAAGATCCCAAAATGTAAGTTATTAACATCCAAAGGATTTCTATAAATTTTTTTACGGGCAATTTGTTTCTTAGTTTTGTATGATTACCATTGTTTCTTCTCAAATTAAAGAAGTTAAATATACAACAAAAATTCATTAAAATGATTTATGTTAATCAGTTTTAGCAGAGGTAACACTAATGACATTGTTTGCATGCATTCGCTCAACCACTACCAGATATCATTGATGACACATCATAGACATTGAAAATGCATGTAAAAAACTTATGCCATTTTATGACTACTAGTTTTGAATAAGTCATAAAACATGATTCCATAACAGGTGCATAGAAGGAATTATAGAGATACCTCTACTAATTAATTATGAAGCATGTAAGCCAATGGTGTCTCGACACTAGCATTGCTAAGTGATATCATCAATACTACCTTTCTGCAGAAATGGACTGGCCTGGGATTCTTAACAATACCTTAAATGATATCGAAGGTCAAGATCATGCAAGTGTGAGAACACCTGCAAAAGGAGCAAAATTTGTAAATATAAACAAAAATCTTGCAATAAAATCAAGACAATGGGGGCTTTGGAATTGGATTATGTATAAGGGACCCATGATGACCAACTCAATAGATAAATTGAAACACTAAGATGAATGTTAGTGATTTATTATTCCACAAAACCATGCTTACACAAAATTAGCAAATATCCTGCAAACAACCGGATAATAAGTTAAGAATTTGTATATACCTATAATACCAATTTTAACATATCATTTTGTAGCAAAAATCACATTATGGATGCAAGTTTTTGCAGAAAGTGAAAAATGTGGAGCATTATTGGTCAAAGTTATAGCTCAGATATTATGATCTAGAAAAAAGAATAGGTAAACTAAAAACAGGAGTTTCGATATCTGACACATTATAATTATGAGACAATTGTATCAAGCCAAGAAAGTGGGGGGGGAGGGGAAATGCAAGGGATTCAAGCTGTCATAAAGTAATATGGCACTGCATATTTCTCAATCTTTTCACAGTGATTTTCCACATCCCTAGAGCATGAAGTTATATGTATTCTTGGTGAGCAAGATGATCAATACCCAGGGGGTCAGGCACAATTTTAGTTAATTATGAGATAAAGAGGTGCGTTTCCTTCTCATGCCTACATAACTTCTCCATCTGATTACTACTTGATCCTTTTAATATGCATGTGCATGTAGCAACTAAAATCAACCCTATTATACTAATGTTTTGGGGGTTAGCTTCATCAATCCTTTTTAATCATTCATTTATATCTAAGTGTTACTTCCATATTTAGCACAAGGTCATGAGTTTACATAATTTGGCACAGTTGCCATTCAAAGCAATTTAGGTCTTCTACTCAGTGTTTCTTGGATATGTCAGTCTTCATGATGAGTTTTGACATAACAATACTTTTATGGCCACATAGATGCAGGCTGTCAGTCACAATACTTCTTGGCACCACGAAGACAGTGTATCCACAATAGCTAGAAGTGCTGGCATATGTCGCAACTTTTTGGAGTGCCCTGCAATATGTCTAAAATATGATGACATTTGTACTGACATGCTATACCTTCTCTTTTTTCAATTTGAAGAATGACATGAAATGCAAGTATTTGTTTTCACAAGTATTATTGATTAGTGAACTTAGTCTAGAAGTAAAAAACTTATATATATGTACATACATACATACATTATCTTACTAGAATATTGGTACTGTATACAAGTGACCTTGTATTGAGTTTTTTGGAGGTTGAAATGCAGGGCACTTGGCAAACTGTAATCTAGCACTCATGCCAAGTGTAAAGTTGCTTCTAATCCTTTCTTGAACATCTAACATAGAGCTACAACCATCTCCTCACTCCTTGTATTAAATATTTGTTGCTCATCCATTTATTATTTTAATCATCTCCCCACCAGTCTTCTCTATACAGGTTACTCCTATGATACCTACCATGCATTTATCTACCACCCCAACTTCTTAATTTTTACCAAGCATTCAGCTTCCCATTTTAACATTGTCAAGACTCATCAAAAAAGATACCCATCACTAATGTAACTTGTGGCCCAAATTGCCAGTTTTACCCTAGTTCTTTAAGTGTTAAAAGGCATGTAATTATTGTTATGTGCTTAAAGAACTCAACTTCATCCAACTCACATAGTTATTTTAAGTATGGATTTCCACATAAATACATCATGACTCTAACAGGAAACTGTAAGGTGACAATGCAAAAATATGCCTATAAATGGAAGTATAAAAATGATTGTCCAAATACCTCTAACCACTTTAATGCACTGAGATGAACTGTTGAAGAAAATACTATCAATGAAACTGGGAAGGCAACCTCCCTGGAGTTTCAAATCATGGAAGGCACAATTGAGGTAGCAAGACTAGCTCGATGAGCCAGCATATTTTTATTGATTCTGAACAAAAGTGCAACATCTTGACATTAGTGGGCTGCAGCAATAACTATGACACATGAGGATGTTGTCCTATGAAAGATAGAATTTTATCTCACTTGCAAGGAAATGTTGTTTAAAAAAGAAAAAAAAAAATCATGAAATTGCTAAACACCCAGTAGCAACAATTTATAATGATGTAGGTAAAAAGTATTAAAATGTTCAAATTGCACCACTGATTCAAATAACACCAGTCAATGGGCAATACAGGTACCAAAGAAAAAATTTTACCTTTCTAGAAACAGTCCGAATAGCTCTTAATGCTACCTTGGAAAATATAGCATTTCGCAGTTCTGTCAAAAGGCAATTGACCATAGGTTGCTTTAGACATCATACATCAAATAGAAGCACAGACATTGACAACATGAACATAGTGTGAGAGAATAGAAATAGAAAGTTTTGACAAATATTAATAATCATATTGCATAAATTACCATTGCAAGCTGATGCCCCAGTACGTGCTATTCCATATCCAATTAGAACAGCAGCTGGGCTCACAAAAAGAGCCAAAAAAGTGGAATTAGTATCAGAAAAGGATGCCATCGCATTATCAGAACCAGTGATTGCTGAAAGCCAATCCACAGCAAGCTTGAATAAGAATGGTACTTGAACATTTATAACCTAATTTTGATTACAGGTGAAAAGGTCAGACAAATTACAGGAATGCTTGATAAATTCAATCTAGGAACATGACACTTGCACAAATAACCAGTCCATGATTAACATTTAAAAACTAACTTTAAAAGGCCCTATTTCATGGTTATATGACACTATCAGACAGCATACACTTATTAAGATTAAAACACAGAGTTGATGTAGAATCTTGCTCACAGAATCTACAACCATATCCTTTTCATTTCAAATACATGATGTGCCATTTAAATTAAAAATCTAAATGATAAGCACATTTATAACATGCATCATGCTTCAAAATTAAAAATTAAATGCTGGTGAAATTTTTGTATTTATGCATTGTGTGGCCATAAAATGGATTAGTATCTCTAGATTTTGGTTGTAGACAGGACGGAGGAGAAAAGGACAAGGTAAGCAACTGTAGGAAGAACAAGCCTTAACAAAGTCTGTGTTTTTGTTCCTAGACACCTAAAGGATGCAAGAACAAGAATGTGGTTCAACATTTTAGAAGAAAATAAATCAAGACTTCAGACATATAGGGATGAGGAAACCCCACCTATAGAGGTTTTTATTTTCTTTAAAAAAAATGAAGAAGAAGAAACAAGAGCAAGGTTTTATATACCATGGGACAGAGCCATCCTAGTTTTTTTCCTAAAGTAGGACACCCCACGTCCTGATACTTGGGACAGTGGGATGTTCTGCCATACCACCGACATTTAAAACAATGAACAAGAGCACATTGAATAGGTCAAAAATGAGTGTTAAATCATCAGCATCAGTAGATAGCCTTGATAACCTTATGGTTTTGGACTTTTACAGATCAGCTAACTACAAGTTGCTACATTCCAGTGAAATGCTTTGCCAGGAGCATGACAATAGAGATGGGTGATTATAAGGGTGATCAGAAAGAGGAAGTTGGAATACTCATTACACTTTTGAAGTTGGAGATGGAGGCATGCATGGTGATTACAACTACTATATCATGAAATCACAATGTAAACAATGAACATATACCATAATTAAGTTATATTATATTATCCATGCACAGTCGTAGAGAAAAAAAATCAGTAAGTGAGAGTGAGCAAAATGCATAAATGGGCTTAAGAAGAATATTAACAAATAAACTATATAATGCAACTTATGTACAGATTGATCAATAAGAATAAAAAAACAACACAAAAAGGTGGGTACATTAAACATCCACATATAACAATAATGCAATACATATATACCAACATAGGCTTAATAAACCCTGATTTTCCAAACATGACGAAGGAAAAGCAAGATGTGAATAAGCCAACCACGACAACAGAATTAAGTGATTGCAAAGAATTTTTAATTATTTCACTAACATAGATTGGATGAAAATTAGATGCATGTTAGTGAGTGAGGTCAAACAGTTAGATGAAAAATCTGAGGAAAGTGGACCAAGACCTGAGTAATGGTTCACTGGTATTGCTTGAAAAGTCCTAGAATTTAGACATATGCAATCTATTAGATCATAGCCTAGCTCGTGTCTTTTGTTTGCTTTGAAGTCCTTTACTTAGTTTGAGTTAGTGTATTAGGATCACACAAGTCCAAAAGCTAGGAATGTTGTCGTGATCAAAGTAGAAGTTTACTGCACCAGCTTTAGAAGTTTTAAGACCAGTGATGAAATTAGTAATGAGCGTCCAAGGAAAGAGGAGACAGTTGTTAAGTCTATACAAAGAGCATCCAAGGATTGTAATAAAGCTATCTATTCCTAGTAAAATTACTTCTAGTTAATTTTCGTTCTACTCAATGTGCCTTTATTGCGAGGCCCATAGAAACGGTGATTTCTTTGTGATCCTTTGAGAGGATGCTTATCCCCTCTCACTCTCCATGTCCGTGCTGCATTAGTGAGACCCCTAAAATGCCAGATGTAATATAACTTTCATATGAAGTACTCATTACCAACACCAGCATAGAGAAACTGATAAAAAAACAAGTGAATGATGAAACACAGCCTAAAACTTTGTCCTCACCTTTGCCCCAACAAGAAGTGCCAATGCCATCAATACCCTAAACCGGAACTCAAGATTATCTTTCAACCACAAGTGCTTCGCAACAGTATGAAGGATCTTCATGTCTGCAATTTGTTCATCTGCAGATTCCTTTCTGGTCACATCATTCTGTATCTTATTCCCAGCTCCATTTACTCTCTTTGTTGCTGCCATGTCACTAGCAGATGTTGAGAACAATGCACATCCTCTTTGTAAATATCCCTGTTAAGAAGAGAATGGGATGTTAACTGGTCTTTGGATCTCAGACAAGATAAACAGCATTTGTTACCAGAAAGTAGAAAACAAAAAGAACCAGTACTCCAATGGTAGATCAGGCCGATCAGCACAACCCCCGCCCCCCCCCCACAAAAAAAAAAACACATTTTCTTGTTTTTAGGAAAATTTCAGATGGTATCCATGTTGAAGCTCTCGATGTAAGACTTAGGACCAAGGACCTACCAACATAAGCGAAGAGAATTTTTTTAAAAAAATATATTAAAAAAAAAAAAAAATCTTTGCTGTCTTGACTACCCCGAATCATATTCTTAACTACTATAACAATAATCAAAAGCCAGATAGTTCACAGCACAGACCTATTAGTTCCTGACAATTATATACCAACTATAAAAAGTTGAAATCCGAGGTTAATCTTTACGATGCAAATGCCATTAAAATGTCGCATGTAGAGTATTATGACATGAAAATCTTTCGAGATCAAAACCTCTGAGCCGTTCAGAATATACACGCTAGTTCTCTACAGCATATAAAGTCGGAGGGGGAAGAGAATTGAAGTATTACCAAGTCTCTTAAAAGTCTATTCCCAATCCGTGGAGAAGAATCCGATAAAAACAACTCAGGCGTCCAAAAGAGCAGCTCTTTCCTGTCACATCCATCCGACTACAATCGGAGAACGGAATTTCTCGTGCAAGCAGAGTGCTCGCGCTCTTCAACACTCCAACTCTATCGTCTCGAAACTCCCTGCTTCCTTTCTCACCAAGAGTGCGACCAGAGATCAGATAGCGATCCAACCCGCAGATCAACGGGTCAAGATTCCGTGAGATGCTGGGGCGGCCGCCGGTTAGCTGCCCTCCGCATTTTAACAGTTGGCAAGCCCCGAGGCACCTCGAGACAGTTCTCATGTTGGCCGGTCCAGGATGGCAGCTTCCCGGGGGCGATCAAGAACGGCGAAATCGTACAGGATAGATGCTAGATTCCGGCAGGTGCGATCAATGAGGAGGCCGTGACCATCGGCGAACCAGACTCGAATAGATATGGACAAAAAGCGCAGCTCTTGGGGTGTGAACTAAACCCTAGAACCGAGGAGAGGGGAGAGGATTAGAGGTACAGAGCTCGAGCACTCGAACGGCACAAGGAGACCTGAGCGAGGGTTTATTTCCTTCTTATTTAGTTTCTCTTTATTTATTTGGGAGATTTAAACGCGGTGCGGAGTCTGCGGACCGTGGAGACAACTCGCTGACGCCGTGCGCGGTTGCAATACGGTGGCGGACATCCATTATTGGGTCCGATTCTCCGGGTCATATCGACTGGGAAAATTAAAAAAAAAAAAATCATGCTACAAGGCGCGTTGTAAGTTTGTTTCCTATTTTTAAATTTATTTTATGCGGTGATTCGTTGGACAGAAGGACGCAACGATCTGCGGCAACAGCTATGATGAAGCTAAGGGTAATATGATTTATGATTTGTTTTATTCCAAACACAGTTTCGTATCATGCCTAACATTAAAAACCATTTAAATATTGATTTCTTAGGAAGAGGTTGGAGTTACTTTTATAAAACTATACAAATTTAAGCGTCTCGATGGTTTTGCCGTGTACACGTTGTTATACAAAAAATCAATAATCAAATAATGTTAATACAATGTTCACTTTCTCATACTAGTTGACAATCTAATTGAAACATTTTAAAAAACCTGTACATTGAGAGATACAAAGATGAGGAGTACCAAGATTCCACTAATGAATACAAATTCTTGAGTATACTTTAAATATTTTAACAATTATACTTTTTGGGTGTACAAGAAGTACATGATAATTAAAAAGTACGCTTATAATTAAATAGAAGGAACTTGGTATCCAACAAAACATTATGTAATTAAGTGCGGGAGTCCAAACTGAGGTGGGAAGATGGTGAAGAAAGTTGTGGTAGGCAACAAATAAATGTACAGAACGACGAGACTAGACATGGATAAGAAGAGATTCAGTGAACGAAAAGGACCAAAAGGCAGCATTATTAAAACATTAAAAGTTGAGTAACATAATTTCCCAAAAAAAAAATTGTCCAGACTCCAAATTATTTTGTTTTTCGTTACAAGATTGAAACCATATATGTTGACCGAAATGCTTTTATTGGACAGCCGTTCCAACTCCAGCCTGTGGCCTCTTCTCCTTTCGCAGCCTTGGAACTTTATCAGATCCTCTACCAGCAATGTCAGCATGGCCCCCATCCGAACCGGGTCCTTCAATGGACAAGGCGCGTCTTCACTGGACCCGACCAGATAGCCACAGCAAGCAACTTCTCGAGAGTCCATCATGCGCCATTACTCACCTGATATAATGCATATTTGTGTAGCAAATGTTTTGCCTTGTACACAACATTGCCATTATTGAAGCAAAATGATATCACCTATTAAATAATCACCAGCTTGTATCTAATCATCCTATGATGCAGATTTCTCTATGTCCAAATAAATATTTACACAATAAATGAATGCAAGAGACGGGGAGAAAATTAGGAACCCTTATACCCCCAAAAAATGCATCGACTGTGCAAGTGAAAAATGGAGTGATGTATTTGTAATCACATCCACTTTCCCAATGGTGACGATGGAATGGAATGATTGGAGAAAAGGAAATGATTTAAGCTGTGTCATGACACTGATGGACTGGGCCTTTAGAAAAGCATGCCTAGATAAAGAACAATCCATCCAGCCATGGAGAAAACAGCAAAAATATGAACCCAAAATAGAACAGCAGCTGCTTCCTTTCCACAGCCTCTTAAGCTAGCCACCGCACCTGTGACCAACAGAAATACACAATTTGTTCAACTCTGCCTTTAAATATTATTTACATCGACAAAATAAGCGCTAAACATGATTTTATATTTTAATACGATGATTTAGTTGCTAGTTAAATGATAGACAAGTAGAAGTTATCAGTTTACCAGCTAACTACCAGCAAAAATGTGATGGATAAGTTAATGCGTTCAAAGGGTGAAAGAGATACCCCAGCTGGCCAATTTTATTTCATGAGGGTGAAATAAAGTTAACCAGGCCAACGGCCCCTCCACTCTCTACTTCATCTTCCATTTTTACCCCTGGGAGCTATTTTTTACCATCAAATTCTTCTATCCCTCAACTTTCCCAACCAAACAAAGAATAACTTTATTCACCGATTGGCTGGTTATTAAGTTATTATAAATAGTTAAATCTGTCCACCCCCAGTTAGCTATTCACCATCCAAAAGATAGAAATCCATCTCCTTTCTCCTAATAACAAAGAAACAAAAGGTCCACTAGAATTTGATAAGCTAGAACATTTCACAAAATCAGGCCCCCTGTATTGATAGCATCTTCTATCGCCAGCCTTATTGGATTGATCCACCGGAAAGGATTTCAACAATTTTTGCTACACTACCATTCAAAAAAGTTTCCAGTCACCAAATAGCAAAGCTTCATGGTAAGGTGTAATACCAGATAGCACAGAAGTAGGCATTGAATGCTGCAGTAGAAGAACAAATTTGAACATCTTGTCACCCTTAGGGATGAATCCAAGCTTGTCAGCCATAGTGACAATGCCAAGCCCTGACAGAGGAACCAAGACCAACCGCCCAAATATGATGGCAGCCATTGTTCGAAATCCAAGCTTTGTACTCCCTGCACCTGGACCTGGAAGGCAATCAAAACAAAAAAATGAGATCTCACATTTATGTTGTGAGATTAAGTGCACAAAGTTTTACATTCAACAGAAGAACAACCTGATATGAAAATTTACCAAGCTCAGCATAGCGGGCACTGCGGCCAGAGAGTAGACAAGGTGTAATCTACCAGATTTATCAGTTAGTAGTACAAATTTAGCTCTTGGTAAGTAATTCTGGTAACATCCCTCCTCTTTTTTTTGGGGTGCACGTGTGTGCACGCTGGCAACCATTAATCACCAAACCTTAATTTTATCATCATCTCAAACTTTTCTGTTAGGGTAGGCATCTTGTATGTTCTGTTATGATGGCAGGTTTCGTATGGCAATAAAGGATTTTGTTTAAATAACAGCATAAACTAAAATTATGCGGCTCAATAAATTCCAGTTGCATATATATAAATTATCTTAGAATATCATATAGAAATACAATGCCAAAGTTAAAGTTCTTTGAAATAATCAAGCAAATTTTAAGAAAGACCTTGGTACATGTCACAGGTGCATCAACATATTGTAACGGGAAAAAAGCAGAGAGATAACTACATGCAGACCTGAAAGATGAATTATCCAAAAGAAATGTTTGATAATCTGGAAAAGCAGGTATACATTCAAGGGGAAAGATTAAGTGAATAAGTCCAGTCGAAGTAATTGCTACTTAATATACACAATGCACATGCACACCCAACCTACATGCCCACACCTGAATGGACAGGCACGTGTGCAAAACCATGCCCCAATACCATCCTATCTATACTAATATGTTCTAAAATCAAACACAATCAAGTCTAAGATTTATGTTCTACACAATTTATACCAAAAGCTTCCACTGTCTTTTATCTTATCCAATCATTGTCCTTTTCTATTCTATTCTCTAAGACATCTAAACAAGTTCATATATTTTGATGACTTTGCTTCAGGATTTACTATTACTTTTCTAAAAAGGCTACTAATTTTTCTTTTGTAGATGTACCTGTTATGTATAATTGGTTTGTTTGATTTGTTTGTTTGTTGTGTGTTAACTTAGATTAGTCTACCAAACAATAAGACAAATTAGTCCTTGAAAGTAAGCTGCGACTTCTTTCATGGTCATGAATTCCCATAGAACAATGTTAGACAAAGGCCACATGGATCAGCTCACACCAGGCCTTATAGATAAATTATATTTGTTATCTACCATTCCCTTCCTATTGCATGCACTCTGCTCAGAGTGGTGCTTCATGTTGGCAAAATTTTGCTTTCTCATTTAATCCATGCCAGGTTGTTTGACTGTCAAATATACACACTGATCAGTAGTTGCCTATTTTTGTCCCCCCCAACTAAAATCCTGACTCTGCCACTGGTCCTAATGTGAGCTTGTAGCATATATTGCAAGAATTATAACAGGAATGAGACAATAAAAGAAAGAAAATAACCTTAAAAAGCTCAATGTAGAGCAGGAACAAGATTCAACGTGCTGCAAGCCAAGACCTATGCTGCTCACACCCTAAGCAAAAAGAAAAACTCGACATGGGAGAGAACAGGAGCAAGGTTATGGAACATGTTTGACACCATAAGGCATAAAATAGTTACATCAAAGATTCAAAGGCCACTTTTGGGGATTATAATATGCTTGAACCCACTTTGCTTGACCATCCTGTCATGAAAGCAAGTTGATTTCCTAAAATCTAATTTACTTCTCTTAGATTCATACAATATCCCAAAGGTAGAGCTAGAAGCAAGCTGGGCCAAGTCATGCCACCATCTTTTCCGAGCCTAGACCCTTGTAATGCCATACCGGTACAGGGCATACTATACCATACCATACTAGTCTCATACCGATATGCCATTTCAGAGTGTATCGATACTGGTGTACTAAATCGAACCGCATATTGACACTATAACAAGATTTTACTGGTACGGGGTCCAGTCCCAAGACAGCGAACCTTGCCTGGACCAAATTTTTCTGGGCTTTGAGCCGAGCTTAAGCTTGGAAATTTTATTTGAGGTTCGGCCTAAAGCCTGACCCAGATCCCAATCCAACCAAAGCACAAACTAGGCCCCATCAAGCCCGAAAACATGGTGGGATAGAGGAAGAGAGATTACCAAGTAGGGCTTCAGTAACTTGGTCTTCTTTTCTTCCATCGTACTCCTACACCACCATGGATTCCCATGAGCTTGACAACAATGATGGATTCATTGATCAAACTCCGGGGATGTAACCCAGTCTCTAGCAACGTCTAACTAGAGCATCAGCCATAGCCACTACAGGGTAAGGGAATGTAGAGAGGATTCTGATGGCCTTTAGACAGCTTTTCTCGTGCTATTGATAGTGGCACTGTTGCTAGTTGCATTTATGCCAAGATAGAATACATAAAAAGCAATTTTGGTAAAATTAAAAATAGAGATGAAAATGGAGTGAAAATTAAGGATTATGAAGTTTCTAAGAGTGATCAATTTCAGTATTTAAGAATAATTACTCATAAGAAAGAGGAGATTGAAGAGAATGTTATCACAGGATTAAACTAGTCTGGAAGAAATGGAGAAGTGCAACTAGAATATTATGTGATCATGGGATGCCTACCAAGTTGAAGAAAAATTTTAAAGGATAGCCATACGACCAACTATATTTTATGGTACAGAATGTTGAGCATAAAATACAACATGCACACAAGACGAATGCGGCCAAAATGAGAATGCTGAGATGGGTGCGTGGTAATACTAGAAAAGATATGAAGGAGTGATTTGATACATATCTAAAGAATGACAAGCGATGGATGAACACCAGAAATCACAAGGAATAAACTAGCAAGCAAGGAGTGATTTGATATTGACCAAAGGATTCACCAATATGAAGGAGTGTTTTGATACATATAGAAAGAATGACAAGCGATGAATGAACACCAAATCACATGGGATAAACTAGCAAGGAATGACTTAATATCTCAACATCTTTCAGAAGTCCTAAATTAAGTAGAATGGACACAAAGAACTTACAAAGCCAACCCAAACTAGACTGGGATTAGACCTTAGTTGAGTTGAGTTGCATATTATACATAGATAAAGTTTACTTTTGTACAGAGTAGTGCTGCAAAATATAATAAACATCATGGCAACATCAAACCTCTGGGCCACATTTTAGCACTCACTCATAATTACACTATTAGAATTGCATGCATGCACGACCAAGCAAGGTTCTAGAATGGACTAATTTGTGTGACCACAAAATATTATGATGTGCAGCACTGCAATATAAATATCACGTTGATGCAGGATTCAAGAGTACAAAAATAATACTAAAGAAAGGGTAATGGTAGACTTACCATCAACAAGATTACCACCCAAAGCAAGCAAAATACAAGGAATCATCGCTTCCCTGCCAACAGGCATGAATTGTAAAGCTCGGTGAATATGAAGAAAATGAAAAATTTCAAGGATCTTCAAAAAAGAACCCACGTCATTCACTTAACAATAAAAGAAAGTACTTCCAATAGAAAAGGCAAACCATTCACCAACATAACTTAACTAACTAATAACCACAACAACAAAAACATTCTTGGTATAGTAAATATGTAGCAAAACACATCACATTTCTATAACCACAATACAAGCACCCATAATTGACATGAGCATCTGGGTTAAAGTTTCTCAGATTTCATTAGTTTCATTCTCCAAAAACAGAAAACAAAAAAAATGCAAGGAGAGCAAACTACGGATGATAGATTATTTGTTCACAAGTTCAAAAGATGGTAGCCAAACAAACATAACTATATGTAAAATGGAAGACTAAATAGGTGCTGAGAACAAAATATTCCAATGCAGGATAAAACTTCATCAGCATTTTTTGTTTTCATAATTCATATGTAATTTTATTTCATATTTCTTCTGTAATTTCATTGCATGCATTGTCTTGCTTACGCGAAAATATACACCAAATAACTTAACAGCATTCTTTATGGATCAACCAACCAATGTATTCCATCAAGCAATAAGGGAACCACAAAAAAAACTTTGACTTCCATAATCACTTCACCAGGTGCTCCCCCAAATGCCCAAACAACTTATCTATGAGCTTGGCCAATTAACAAACATCCAAAGAAGCAACTGGAAGAAAAATTTAGTCATGCAGTAGAACATTCCAGTCCTGAACCTTTCACTAAAGGAGCAAGATATCAAATCCCCATCTTTCCAGCACCGTGGCATCATTGAATGACACGTCTTGCAACAGACTAGCATAGCATGTATATACATGCATACATACAGAAGAACATCCTCTAAATATTCTCCCCACGAAAAAAAGGCAAGTACACATATACATATGTGATATATGTATGTACATTCACATATTCCATGTGTATTTGTCATTTGCATGAGACTTGTATTGCTCAACTTCACCACCGATAAGGACTATAATTAAAGAAAAGCTTCTACCCTTATCATTGAACAATCTTTGACATATTGACAAAATCCGACTTTACATTGTTCTTTCTTATTCTTCCAACACAGGAGAGGACCCGTGAAAAGACAAGATACACAACCGCATTTTCAAAACAAGCACCTATTGTTCATCCTAGGAGATCAATTTTATTGTTTTGTAAACAATGATACGATGATAATGGCACTTTTCCTAGTTCAAAAAATCATCACCATTCATGAAACCAACTAGCAAGGTTCCCTAAACCATACCATACTAGCCAATTCGGAATGTACCGAACCGAATCGGCCGGTTGCCGACACGGTTTGGCTATGCAAAATGGCATGTTGCCAGTCCGCCCCCAACCCCCCTGAACTGACTGAACCATGCCATTTCGCCCGGTTCGGGTCCGAACCAATTTTTTTTACTGTAGCAAGGGGGTGGGATGTTTTTAACTTAACTGAGAGCACTCTGAGAACTCTCAGTTTAATAGAGAAAGGCTCGGGAAGCCTCATTTAACGGTTCCAGGCGATCCAAATGTCCGAAATCAAGAAAAAAACATCGATTAAAGGTATGTATATCAATCATTTCCCCTCTTTGTCCCTTTTCCCTCTCTTTTAAAAAAAATCATAGAAAATGAAACAAGGAAAAACACTATCATTTTTTTATTTTGCCATGATTTTAGAGTATATTGTAAATCTATGAAAGATCTAAACAATGATACTAAGATCATGATTTTTTATTAAGTATATGATTTTTAAAATTAAAAAATATTTTTAAATTAAAAAGTAAAAAATAAAATAAATTATAAAAAATTATGAAAAAATCTATATCATAAATTTTGTATCAATTTATACAAATTTTGATGCATCATATAAATAGTACCCTAAATCTAATTTTGAAAAAAAAGTGATATTTCATGCATGCCTATTATCTAAAAAAATAAATGTAGAATCCATGATAGGATCCTACACGAATCTAAAATCAAATTATTTTTTATAATATTATAATTTTTATTTTTTTTTCTAAAATTAAAATTATATATATAATTAATTTAATAAATAAATAAAATATAAACAAAATACTGATTAATTTTTTGTAATTATTGAGCTTATGTACTTTTTCTTCAATCTTCAGGAATGAATCTATCGAGGAAGGAGGATCAAGAGCGTGACATTGGTTGGACGCATGCAAAAATGCTCTTAGATCAGCATCATTGAAGGTGTAAATAGTACAATATAGAATTCAATGATGGTAGGGTAACAAGATTAAAGCAGTATTTGGCTGGCGGCTATTATGATGTATCCGCGTATCGACAGTATCCATAAAAAGTCTATCAATTGATGAAGAAGCACTTTGCTAATTTCAAGATAAGAAAGCAAAAAATATTGAAAAAGATAAAGATGAACATCGAGCCACAAAATCTTCATATCATTCCAGAAAGTTAGAGAAAGCATCTATTCCTTCCGATGAGAAAGCACAATGGAACCTGCCATTTATACGAGCTTGTACGAGAAAAGATAGCTAGAGGAGATAGCCAAGTAGAGGAAACGATTTGAACCGTCAGCTTTTGAATCAGAATCAAGATCGGGCTCTAGAAATGTTGGAGAGTCTAAGAACCTCGATCAAAGAACCTATCAGGAGAGGAACCAGTCATATTGCATCCATATTAGAAACATTTAACAATAGAAAGAAGTCTTCCAAGAACAATCTAGCGGGAGCCACTATTCACGACGTCGATCCACATACCTTTTCTAGTAGAGATTCCAAGCAACAGATAATTAAAACTATGCTGAAAAAAAATAAAAAAAGGATATGCGATAAATTATCGGATCCTGATTTCACTTCCGTCATATCCCAACACATGCAGCAGACAACCCATACTATCGCTCTGCTATTACACTATACAGGCTGCTAATACAGGTATAGATCCTACATGATCAAGGAATATTTATGATCAACTTCTTAACAGTAATAAAGAAAAGCTAGAAAATTAGATTGCCTCCTATCAAAGTAAGTGGCCCATATACGGATTGATAATGATGTGTGACGATTGGACTGGTCCTACTAGATGAAGCATCATTAATTCTTAACTTATTATGATAGAAAAAAATTCATAAGATCATGTGCACAACACCAACTATATCCTCATATTGATGAAGGTGATTGCTCAAGTGGGAGAGCAGAATGTCGTACATATCATCATAGATAATGGACCACAATATAGATCAATAAAGCAACTCTTAATGCAGCAACGACCGTATATTTTCTGGATCCTTGTACTGCACATTGTATTGACCTCAAGTTGATGAAAATTGAAAAAATTCATATGATGCAAAATATAGTTGAATTAATACAGAGTATCACCAAATTCATCTACAACCATTCATGAATCTTATCATTGATGCAAAATTTTACAAAAAAAAATATTGAAACCATAGTTACATGATTTGCTACAAATAATATAACATTTGATAGTCTTCTTAGCAAGAAAATAGAGCTGCATCATATATTTGTCAATCCAGAATAGCAACAGAGCAGATAGACCAGGACAAATACTAAAAGAAGCACTAAAAAATTTAGTGACGAAATAGACATCCTGGCAATAGCCCAATTACAATTTATTATAAATTATATAGCACTTGATAGTTTTCTTGGCAAGAAAGTAAAGCAGCATTATATGTTTATCAGTCCAGAGTGGTAACAGAACAGATATGCCAGGTTAAACACTGAGGGAAGCATCATAAAAAATGTAGTGACAAGATAGATATTCTAGTAGCGAGTCGAGAAAATAATGAAGGCTATCAAGCCTTTATATAAGGTATTTTAGGATGTGGACTCAAAGCGATATGCTCGTATGGGCTTCCTTTATTACATAATGGATAGATCAAAGAAAAAAATCAAAGAGACAGATCCATCACATGCTAATGAATATATCTAGACCATTGATGGATGGTGGAGTTATCAAATGAATTCGGATTTGCATCTAGCAGGTATGCAGTAAATCATGAAAAATCTAAAAATTTAAATTCATTTATATTTATATAACTATACTTGACTGATTCTAAAAATATATGTACAACTCATTATCTGAATCCGATATTCCAGTACTCCATACCCGACATTGCCATGGATGAATAATTTATGTGCCCTATGCAATATTATATGTAAGATGGAGTCCGATCCAGATATCACTGCCATATACCTAGAAAAAGTTAGGTTAAAATTGTTGAATGATTTTTATTAGCAGTGACCTCCATAAATAACACAATGACAACAATTTTTTTAGATAATTTTTCAGAAAGAGCATAGATTCTTTTAAATCCAATATAGCCATTAAAAGTAAATCAAAGATGAATCCTGATAGGTACTAATAAATCTAATATCAGATTCAAAGTGATTTTGATTTTGCTGAATCTGAAATTCTAAATGATTTAATATCTTTTGCAGTTAAATGATAGGTGCATTGTGGTGGATCAGAAAAATATGTGAAAAATTTTGCTATCAAGATCTTTTCCCAAATGGTGTCATCGAATGGATGTAAGCACAACTAGTCGACCTTCGGCCTTATCCACTCCAAGAAGAAGAACCATCAAAAATAGAACCATCTCAACGATCTTGTATATATATACAATAATTTAAGATTAAGGCTAAAGTACATTGAGAAAAAAGTTGATATGAAATACTCCAATCCGATTACTAGTAATTATGTTGATGAGAATGATGAGAACGAAGATCCGATGATTGGATGGGTCATGAGTTAGCAACAAGAGCCAGAGCTTGATGAGCCAGGATCACCTCAACCAACCAGTTTCGTAGCTAGCGAGACTGAAATAGTTGCCAAACAATAGGCAAGAAATAATATTCCTTACAAGACTCCAGCAGATATATCACATCATCCATTCTCACCATTTATTTGATCTAGAAATAGAAAAAGGAAAGATAGTTACACCTCCACTGAAGCACTCGGTTCATTCAGATTCAGACACTACGAAGAGCAGTGCTAGTACTTATTCTGATAATCAGAGATCTAGTGATCAGGAAAGGGACGGAGGATAGGAGATGCAGCCAACTATTGGTCTTCAATTCACTGGTGAGTTGCGTTTACTCATGCGACACAAGATACAGACTATGGTGCAGCAGCTAGTAGAGCCCGCAACAATACGATTCCATATAGGCAACGGGCTCGCAAGGTTGTTCATGACACAATGCAGCTGCAAATCTCGTACATTGAGTAGCATCCATGGATGTATCAAGCTCATCCTCATATTCTAGATTTTCTTACCCGTAAACACCGGCAACTTATGATCTATATGGATATGGATATGGTACATCCGAGACATCTTTTAGTGATTATTATCACATGCAGCTCAAAGCATTTTACAGATCTAATTTTGCTGCCAATATATTCGGATGGACCCCTCCACAACCATATCATCAATCTCTGGATACCTCTCAGAGTCAAGACCTCAGCGAGGAATATGCTATAAGTTACAATCCATCATGCATACCTCCTAAAATGAGCTTTTACAGGATTACCATGATGCCTAACTAGTGAGATTTGCTGATCTTTCTACTGAGTACTAAAATGATCCTGATATTTATGGACATCAAAACTCGAATCAATTCTAAATATTAGTATGTAACTATATTTATATTTCTTCTTTTTCTTCAATTAATTGTTCATAATCTTGCTTTATGAAAATTTCTTAAAATATATTAGTGTAGATGAAGGCTAAACAGCATTTCATAATGATTTTTAGCAAATTAGTCTTGAGGACATATCTATTTGAACCTCAAAGCATTTAATAAATCAAAAAAACTTGATTTCAAAAAAACTTGATTTGATTTCCATGAGAGGACACAGCTACTAAGAATTAATGGATTCATATTAAAGAACAACATTACTAAACCAGGTATTAAAAATTCAGGAGATGTCGATATTAAAAGAATATGCAATTAATTGGATCTTTCAGAAGTATGAGCAATCCAGGATACATTGTTAAGAAATTGAGAAAAGCTGATGTTAAAAGGATATGCAAGTCATTAGATCGAAGAGTTTAAATGCAAGCTTGAGGAAGCTATACAGATCAATGAACGTCCCAGTTTCTCGACCACTTCCATCATTGATTGAACTAATGCAAACATCTAAAAAATAAAAAATTCATTTTAGATTAAAAGAAATTAAAAACTTTTTTGGCATGCCGATTTGAACCAACACGCCTACCCGTACCACATGTCAATATGTACAGTACCAGTACCATACTGGCTGGTAACCGGCATCGCCATGCCGGTACTAGTACCGGTACCAAAAACCTAGCCAATTAGAATTATTATTCATTATAATGGAGTTCTTCAATGCATTAAGAATGTGAAATAATTTGTAAGCAAGTATATACACTAGCACAACAAGTTGCATCAAAAAGAAAATGAAAGGGCAGTGTAGAATAATACCCAAGAATGAGGCAGCTGTCAGTGAAGAAGAAGAGCGGAGCATCATCCATGAGAATGATGTGCTTTAAAAATGGCACTGTACCAATACTGATTGCCATTATCTGTTGCAAGCATATGAGCAAAAGTTAGTTGCAATAACAAAAGGAAAGGACATTAAACTAGCAATCACGGCAAAGTAATTTCAACTTCACTGTCAATCAGAAAACAAGTGGTGAGTCTAAAAAATCAAGAGACATTTTCAGTGAGTAGCTATCATGAGCATCCAGCCAAATGACAACCGTAAAATGTCTCACATCTTCATGTCATGGCTATATTGCAGAATACATGCCACTTTAAAAAGAAGAGCACCTTCGCTCAGCTAGTTGGCAGAGGTCCAGGGTTCAAACCCCGATGGTGGGTATCCCACCATATTTCTCAGCCAAAAATAATAATAATAATAATCAAAACAATAAAGGAATTAAATCGATCCAGAATGATAATGACCCTATTAGGACAATTTTTCAATGAACTGAATATTTTAACTTCCTTGAGATTACCAGGTCAAACTAAGAAGCTAATGCATTATGATCTAAAGTTTGGCTTATCGTTTACAATGGATTGTCATGCATGCATTAGCAATCTGAGCCAGCTCAAGCAGGTACACATCAGTCATTCTAAAAAATATATTAGAAAATAATTCCTAACATATCATTCAGAATTCAGACTATTTGAACAGGTACTCAATACCGTGGAGGTTTCAAAATGTCAAAATACTGGACACACCATATCTTTAAAAATACAAAATGAATATACTTACAGAAGCAATAATTGGGGGCTGAAAAACTTGCTTTAACTTCAATTTTTCAACAAAAAACCATAACTGGCTGATTAGCTGCATCAGGAAGAATATCAGAAAACATTTAGCAAAACACGGTCCCAAAGACAATTACACAAAAAATGTTTCATATATCCAAAACCCAAATAAAATAATATGACATCCATAAAAGTAATAGCTAAGGATTTGTCCTTTGCCCCTGAACTACTCTTCAGAATAATTATGATTTTAATGTTTATACATCATATTATAAGCAAAGTTCAGTAACTGCAAGGCCATGTTTATGTTTAATCTGGCAGAATCACAAATTTTTAAAAAGAAAAATTAAGAAAAAACATTTAACTTTCACATGGACAATTTTCACCAGGCATACATCATAAGAAAGTTCACGCACAACATTGTGAGGCTGATTCTGCTTCCAGCAGAATTATTCCTGGCAGGACAATTTGCTTTGCCCCCAAATAATGCACAACTAAAACCTAGTATGACAAATACAAATGGGGGATTCATATTTGCAAAATCTGATATGCACTAGTAACAAAGGGATAAAACAAAGAAGCCCACTTCATAGCAGGGTTGCAAAACTGACCATACCACAATACAACACTTCTGTACTGAGGTGAAAAAGGGGCATACCAAGACCGTACCATACTGCATACAGCGACAACAATAAACCATGAGTAGATCCAGAGGCATATACCACAAAACATATTATACCAGGACATAGACAGCACACCCCTGCACTGCAGTACTTAAAACCTTGTACTGCAATATGATACTACAACACATATATGCCTAATGTGCTGTACTTAATTGCATTCTCTAATTCATTTTTTATGTTTTTATGTATAACATGGACAAGAGCATGTGTAATAGAGTTGTGTGACCTCTCTCAGCCTGGCCATTGTTTACTTCGGTAAATCATGCTCTCAAAAAGTTATAGACAACCTAAAACATAAGTTTTATAAAAACTGAAATCTCTTGGCAATAAAACAAAGAGAAACAACTATTAAAATGGGAACAACTTTCAAGTCAATTTTTTCATATCACCATACATTCCAAATGACAAAAACAATTCCATGTTTTTGTAAGACAAACAAATCCGCTAAAGAGGAAAAGCTGGAAAACAAACTAAAAGGCAGGGAAGAAACCATTTTAAAAAAACTGGAAGCTAAACTTCAAAGTGCATCTGAATTGGTATCATAATTAATATCACATTAGTACAAAAGCAAATAAAAACCAAACGTAAATACACACCTATGGTGTATATTTTGTTACCTCGGCATGCACTTTAGGTTACCTTATTTTTAACTTAATTAATCCAATTGATTGAAACATAATGATAAGAATGTAACCTAAACCTCCACAAAATCAACAATTAAGTAACATATGAAATTCTTAGAATATGTGTCCATTTCCAAAAATTCATACTTCATGGCCTAAATATTCAAATAAAAGCTTCTATATATTGTGTGCAGACACATAATGTGGCAACTTTTATTCCAAATTCATCAGCCAATAAATGACCAGATAACTTGTTTGATCATTGCAGTTAGTCAGCTGAGAAAACAACTATAGTTTCAGACATGAACCGCTAGACCTCATTGTTTCAGCACAACTGATCTTCTGAAGAAACTCCATTAAGACAACCATAAATAACCTATTTTGATCATTAAGGCTGAAGACCTATCAACCATTTAGCACAAGTTCTAAACATTGCACACAGAAGAAGGAAAATGGAGCAAATGAAGCATCCATTTTGAAGCCAAAGCTGTAACAAGTGCACTTGAATTAGACTAAAATCTATCCATTCATCCTGCATCATTTACCCATGAACATGGCAATAAATTTAATGTAACATTTATTATCTTCATATCCATGATGTACTTAAATAATGTACTTAATGAATCTTTCATAATGTATAAGTGCATACATATATCTTATAGGTATACATGCATACGTATAATGTATAAGCATGGGTATGTATCTGTACATCCTAGGGAGAATTAGAAAGAAGTTCCAAGAAGCTTACTAGAAATGAGATCTAACAAATATTCTTTGTAGGTAAAGGGATATACAATGCAAAGCGAAGCTTATTATAAGAAAACTAAACATCATGAACTGAGCCGGACCAAAACAATATTTTAAAGTAAATACCAGAAAGAGCATTCACCTCTATTTATAGCTAGTAAATTATGAAAGACCTCTAAAAACCTAATATCTACAATCAGAATCATAAGTCTATGATGAGTCACTGGATGGGCAGGAAAACAAACTTCACCTAGAGAATGAAAGTTATTTCAAGACTTTCTATAACTGTGAGATGATCTAAAAGCATTTCTCAAAAGTTTAATTTAGCGAAGACTTCTATTTCTGATTTTTGTAAACAACAAACAACAAATGAATGTCATTTTTCCATGCAATAGCAGACACAATTCCATTTTTTGAATTATAGCTTATTTACAGCAACAAGGCATAACATGAATTGATGAAAAACCTAAACTCTTTTTTTCTTTCTTTTTTTTTTTTTGGGGGGGGGGGGGGGGGGGGGGGGGCGCTGGTGGTCATTAACCAAAGAAACAATAAGAAGTAAAGACACAATAGCATAGAAAAGCCTGGTTTTTACTTTTCCCCATTTTGAAGATTCCAGCCCTATCATTCCAGGGTCTTCAGAAGTTAGCAAAGGCACTTGTTCAGGTGCAGCATTGTTGACAGGATTCTTAGTTGGAAGCTTCTCCTCTTCAGTGCCATCAAAGGTTTCACCAGGTGGTGGTGCAAGCATCTGAAAGACATATGTGTACAGAATGATTGCACCAACCTGCCAAAAATGAATTTATAGGTTTTAACAATTCAAATAACAGTATAACCAAAAAAATAAAATGGAAACAACCAAAATGATGACATTTCCAATTGATAATCTACCTTAGTTGTCCTCATAGAAATTTGATAATGCTTTGAATACAGACAATCAGACAAACATGGAGGGATGTATCTTATCAGTTTTGACACTTTTTCAGTGAACCAGGGGACTAAAACAATCACAAAACAGCTTATGTGTTTGCTTTATTGAAGATGGTGAGTTGCATGTGCCTGACTGATTGAATATTGACAATAAATATAAAAGTAGTTTCTACCAGGGTTCCCGATACTGGTACCGGGACCCGTTTCAGCAGGATGACGGTACGGTCCGTACCATACCATACCGACATGCGTACCGGGCTATTATATATATATAATATATATATATATATATATATATATACCATCTTTCTCTCCCTCCAAAGCAAGAAATGGGCCGAACCGGGCTGAAGCGGATGGTACCATCCGGTACCATACCATACCGGTACGAAAATTATTTTTTTATTTTTTAACGGTCTGGAGGCCGGACCGTTTTATTAGGATAAACCATACCGGCTAGCTGCCGGTACGGTATGGTACGTCCCGTACCAGGTGGTACGGGATGGTACCGCGTTCCTTGGTTTCTACAAATGATTGTTTTTACAATTTTTTTATAAACAAATATTAAAAAATATGAAGTTAATTTGAAATTCCTGATGATTTCTCAGAAGTTTGGGGCTGTCTTTAATCTTCCATTTTTGCCTCGTCAAAGATAGAAAATTAAATATTTAGAGTTTTAATTTATAAAGTTAATTGCCTCTGAATAGTTGTGAGGCGACTGGAAAGGCGCTATAACTCAATCGATGTGAAATTTAAGGTGGTGGAGATGAATAAACAGCTAGGCATATGAGTGTTCAAACAAATATTAGTATAATAAAAGTGTGGGAATGATCAAAGACATGGAACAGAAACAGACCATATTAATGACATTAAAGAAGTTCATATTGAAATCAACATCACAAATATCAGCATATTAACCATAAAACTTATAACGAGCATGAATACCAAAACCTACCCACTGGCCAAAAGAGATGTAAGCATTTCCATCTTGGCTACATTTGCTAGAGTCACCAAAAGGGTTGGTATTGTCTCGACATAGAGCTGCAATCAGAACAAGAGGTATATTTCCAATGTTTCCTGTACAAAAAACCAGGTCAGATATACATTGCAGAAAAAATAGCAACTTTTTTTTAGGCATCAGTAGCTTAAAATTTCATGTAGTCATTGACAGCACAACAAGCACTGGCATGAGACTAAATTTCAGAAAACTAGCTACTTACTGGTGGACATCAACAGTGCAGAATATGATGCAGTTAATGACAAAATAACAAGTAATCTTATGCACAACATAAAAGTAGCATTCTGGTTGTGGCTCGCAACAGAGCTGAGGAGGCACAATTGATGATGATATTAAAGCAGTAGTGGTTCTGAAAAGTTCCAATCCCCATACAAAGAAATAGGCATCATGACAGGTAGAATAACCCAGGAAACAAGCCATGGAGAAAAAGAGATTAGTTCTACACGCAAGCTTTGAACATCATATGTCCATCAAGCAAACAGAGATTCCAAAGATCTAAGCACACAAGAACAAATAAAACCAATTTGAAATACAAGGTACATACATAACTATACGACCGCTGTATCTAACATTCCAGTGTCATTGCCCTGCCCCCTCCTTCCATCCTCCCTGCTGCATGGCCCCCTCCCTAGCACCTGCGCTTCCCCACCCTATCTCACACCCACCTGTAACAGCAATCCCTCTTTCAGTTTATTTTCTCTTTCTCCTCTCTACCAATCTTTTCTTTGTAAAGACCTCCTCTACTATCTTTATTTGCATTCTTGCAGTAAATTCAATTAATTATGGAACCATTAATACATGATTGCTTCATTCATTTATATCTAAAATTTTCATCATGTATAATAATTCTTCTTATGAATATATGATATTTTCACAGGTTTCTCACATTTACAATTTTGTCTTCTTTTATGATCTTAATGGACATTATCGCGCATTTATCCTAGTATGTAAAAAACAAGCATCATCGCACTTCCAGAAATAATGTATGCAGCTGCATGAATAAGATGAAAATAAAATTTTCATAAAAGGGAATTGTAAAAGGTAGCAAAACTACAGGCACAGAATCTTGTAAGGTAACTTACCAATACCAATATGTATAATGGTGAACTTGAAGTATGGGTATGGGGGTCGAACAATTGATGCAACAACTAGACCTACTAGTGACCCCGATATCGTTGCCAAAATGATATTAAAAGGGATAAACCACCTGCAAGCAGAACGATGTTAATGTCTTATCTTTTTCTTCCTCGACTGGAAAGTGAGGAAGGAATTTATAATTAGTTTTGAAAAAATCAGAAAAAAGTACAAATTATGATATCATAAAATGAGAATCAATCAGTGTACTATATCATCTAGCATATATAGGAAAGCCTTGGACTCTAACTCACAAATTCTGGATTTCCTGTGTGATAAGGAAGATGATAATGAACCAGTGTTCTATATTATCTAATATGCAATGAAAAAGCCTTGGAGTCTAGCTTGCACATGCTGCACCACGAGGCCTTCCTCGCACTTCCTTATCACACAAGAAGGGAGTCCATCATAACTCTGAATCTTTTCACACCTCAAAATATTTAATATAAAAATTAGTAATAGTGCATGGTTTCCCTTCAAGGGGTATTCCCTTGATGCTAGTGTAAGAGTAACCGTATATTTTAAACTTTCATGCTCTAAAAAGCAAGTCAGGCAGTAATATGAGAGCACTTTGAAATGAAATGTAAGTTATATATATAGGATCGAGAAGACAAATAAATTTTACATTTTCAAAATAACTCTCCACAAGAGAAATCCTTGATTGCTAGCAAAACGAAAAGGGCCCCTGAAAAGTTCCTTGGATGCATCCAGTACCAGAGGTAAAAATCAATAAATAAATAAACACAAACTAGATATCATGTAAATGGGCCTACAAAAGTGGCCTATATGAACCATATTCACCACCAAGACTCTAAGCTATAGTGTCTATCAAGCATTGTTCACATCAATCCCATCGCATCATAATCGGTAAGGCAGTTAATATTCAGCAAGAAGTGAAATCCACAATAAATGCTATGTAATTAAAAAAATGAAATTTGAAAAAAGAAGAGTTTGCATGAAATATGTTCGACAATGATAATTATATGGATGTCGCACAAACAACTCTACATGCATATCTAGCTTATTTGCATCCAACAACAGGTTGGAAAGACAGTCTGAAGAGCTCTTACCATTCTACCAATTTTTGCAAAGTGATTGCTCGTCCAAGTTGAGAGAATATCAAGCAAGGAAGAAGAAGAGAAAAAACTAGCTGCAACAAAAATTAGGAACAAGAAGTCAATAATTTTTGCAAGAATTTTGTGAAAAATACGAAAGGATATAAGCTATCAAGCAACTAACACAGTTCCCCTTTTAATTTTTTGTTTCCTTGCTCAGACAGCAATACACATGTTCAGGAGTTAAAAGTGACAAGTTCATACCTATAATAGTTTCTTTTCCCAGTTTCTATTATAAATGAAAAGCTACTTTTGGATAATTCATCCCCTTTATTCAACTTCCATACCTTTTCCATAATTCAATAAAGGTTGAACATTATACAACCGCAGTGTTGATGGCAGCCCCAATAATATTGTTAGATTGATTTGAGAATATAAACAATATCCTTTGCATCAGACAAATGTTGTGGGACGATGCCCCAATAATAAGAAGAAAATAAATAGTCGTAATTAAGCATACAAGCAAAAGGGCAATAGCATAGCAGATCAATATAAAATATAAGGAGTTCATAGGCACCATTTCTAGAATGCACATGAAGAATGCCATCTCGATTTATAAGTACAAGTTTCCCAGAGCAGAAGTATGCAACCTATAAATTGGAACCAACTCTTATGCTAACAAGTTTTAAGATGTTCATGTAACTAGCAAGATGAATTGAGATGCTAACATGCATGCCCAATTGTAAGTGGGACCCACAATAAATCAGTTAAAAGGTTCTGAAAAAGAGAATCTCAATAGGTAATTCCAATCCTTCGCTTATATCTTCTGCCCCGACAGATTGTACTCAAATTTCAACTAGATTATTTAAGCTTGTATTCATTATAACTAAGGTTTTGAATCCACAGGACGCGGGCATGTTGGTTTCTTCATGGAACAAGATGCTCCATTGTCTTGGTGACTGCCCATATAGGTATCCTCCATCTCTATTCCCTTCTTTCCTTTTTTTTTTTTTTTGTTTCTTTTTTTTGTTTCTTTTTATTCTTTCCTTTCTTTCTTTCATTCTTTTTCTTCCTTTCTTTCTTTATTTTTCTTCTTTTTTTTCTTTTTTTTATGACAAATCGAATGCTTCATACAAAACGAATATGAATACAACTCAAAAATCAGAAAAAAGGATGTCCCTAAAAGATATCGGCAAAAAAGATACATCATTCCAAAAAGATCCACTGGAATGATGCGCTACAAAGGAGGCGTTGTTCACCTCGCGGTAGATAAGCTTGATGTCATAAGCAACACACCCAGAATGATGCATAACAAAGGAAGCGATCCTTCTTTTCTTTCCCTCCTTCATTCCTTCCTTTCTTTCCTTTTCTTCTCACTTCTTTCTTTCCTTTTTTATCTTCCTTCCTTAATCCCTTTCTTTTCTTATTCTTTGCTTCCTTTCTTCTTTTCTTTTTCTTCTTCTTCCCCACATAGATAGGTTTTGAAGTCCCACATTATCCCAAATCCCAAGAATGGAATAGAACAGCATGATGGTGATGGTGATGGTGATGGCAGTGACAATTGTGATAGTGTGCCTACCCATGGTGGTGGCGATGTGATGGAGACGGTGCCAGCGGTGATAGTAATGGCAATGGTAATGATGGTGGAGGTGCCAATAATGGAGCAGAGTTGGTCATGGTAGTGACAATGAAGTGATGGTGGCAGCTGTGCTGGTGAAGGTGGCAGCAACGGTGGTAACGATGGTGAAAGTTACGGTGGAAAAGTATTGGTGTTGGTGGGAAAAAGCATGAGTTTATTGTTTTGAAAATATTGAAAGTAAGGATTCTTTGATTTTTTTTAATAAAAAAAGAGTGAATTTTAAGATAGAAAATAAAAACAGTAAGAACCAAACATACATTTTTTGTCTGAGTTTCAGAAATTTTATTTTTAAAAATAAAAAACAAGAAATGAAGGTGATGCCAAACATGCCCTTAGTAAAAAAAAAAAAGCACATGCAAGATGAAGCTTTTAGACTTTTACAAACAAAAGCTAGGAGTATAAACTTTGTGACGTGATACAGTATAAAGTAGAAACTTGCCCCATTAAGAAGCTTCCGGCCATTTGCAGGAAGAATGTTGACATGCTTGGAGGCCATGAGAAATCCCAAAAAACACATGGTGAAGACCTTTGCAATTGGTAGAACAGCGAATTTCATTGACGCAAAGATCGATTCGCCTCCGCCCCTCTGAGCATCCATAATAATTTCCAACATAGACCGTTCCATTGTTATTTCCCTGCCAGATCCTTAAATCAAGATTATAAATCCTCTGTGTCCAAACTGGGCCAGTTTTATTTATTAAGGCCTATCACCAAAAAATTAATCCCAAAGGATGAGGGAAGGGAAGAAAACAACGGAAAAATGCACGCTCCCCCCAAGTTCAAGCTTCCAGAGAAACCGATTATTGTTGGATACAATGGGTCCGAGTTCCTGCAGCAGAACAACAGAAAAAGAAGCGGAAATTAGGTTCTTCTTTTTCCTCCGAAAATAAAGAAATTTAACAAAATTAAGAAGATCCATCAAGTAAAGTCATACAAATTCATACAAAAATTCCCTCTTTTCTTGAAGAGGAATAAATTCGCATAAGGAATAGACACCGAAATCCAAATTTACTTTAAAAAAAAAAATAAAAGATTCAGGTAAAAACACAGCAGTCTATCAGTTGACGAACTCTATAAAAGAATGAAGAATTTTTCTATCTCAATAAAGAAGCCAAAGAACTTGATCACTAAAAAATTAATTTGGAACAGACCCTTTTGTTCGACTGAAAAGATTCACATTCGACAAAGATCCCTCTTTTTCTTCAACTTTGTCTAAATGCGAAACAATCAAATCTCCCAACTTCGTCGACAAGTTTAAATTTAGTAGCAAAAGTTTACAAAACGCTTGAGAACAAAAGAAAGACACTAGATTTCACGATCCGTTCTAAAAAAATATAAATAAAACGCAAGCTCTCCCTAACTTACGGTATCCCTTTCGAAGCAGAGCTAAAACCAGAGCTCTGATTCCCCACTTTAGATCCGATACCTCCAAGAAGACTCGAACCTGCACACCTCTCCCTCTCTCCACTCCGAAACCCTAGAAAATTAAGGAACGTCCTCCGAACCTGGGAACCGCGAGACAGCGCTCCCTCCCACTCTATTCGCCTTCCAGCGAAATCCAAGATGGCCAATCGGTTGAGCTCCTCCGGACTCCGTGACCGCCTTATATATGGTGGGGATTAGCGTGGAAAAATAAGCACCGGCCCTTCCCCATTATTAAGTTTTCGCCATCGACACGAACCGACGGGTCGCGACAGTAACGGACACGGTACTGGCAGTGACGGGCAAATATTAACAGATACGCGGGGCGTGTCATCCGTCGGGACTTTAAGATTCGTTGAGACGTATGATTCGGGCCAGATCCCTGTATTTTGCACGGATTCAGCGTCCGATGCTCTGAATCAAGCCCGAAGGCCCACCTCCGTATTTGGACTTACTCGTGAACCCCGTCTCGAGTCACTCCAATTAATTAATAGTTAAACTTAGAAAACCCAATCCCCCGAAACTTTTTTTTTAATATTTAAAGTTCATTTCAATTCTAATTGCAGTTATAAATCAAATACATCGATAGGACACAAATTTGTTGAATTGATTCCAATAAATATTTTGGTTATGGTATAAAGAAATTATTAGTATGCTGCGATTCAAAAAATATTCTAGTTTATATAAAATGAATTTTTTTTTTTTTCATGTGAGATATTTTTTGAATTAAAAATCTAAAAAGGCAAAACTATAAAATAGATGGACCCGGTGAATAATATCTTTCTTGTCGAGTAATGAACTCTTTGTCATAATATTTTTTTAAAAAATCTCATATATGTTACCTGATAATTTTTTGGATTTGAAATGAATTGTATGGCTGTAGAGCTAATTCAATGACTACGTTTTTTTATCCTAGCCTTTATATTATACCATTTTTGTATGGCTAATGATTATAAAATTATTAGATGATTAGAGAAAATATGCTTTTCTTAGTATTACCCGTGTCCATTATAATTCATGTGAGGGAGGAAGTTAAAATTCCAGGCCTATTCACTTTTGAGGGATTTGTGACAATGTGACATGGCATTATTAAATTATCCATGGATATTAACATATAAATAATTATAAATATTATGAAGGAAATGACCTAACTAATCTTAGATGACATGGTAGGTACATGTATTCCAACAACATGGCAATTATCGCAAGGACAGAACATATCAATTATTATCTGTTAATAATCAACTCTCGTATCGAACTTTTGCTAATTTTAGTGTTATCATTAGTATTTTACCGATATCTACTTTGAGTTCCTGTCATTGGCCAAGATATCCTCCACATCTATCGATTTCAGCCACGAATGTCATAGTTGACGCATTAACCACACACTATTATATCTTTTACAGCTAGCGGTTCAGTTATAACAAACTGCGATCCTCCTTTAATTCGGGATATTTTATAATTACTTGCTAACAGTCTACTATCTTTAATAAATATAGATTAAGTGAATCATAATAAATTAGCTGGTTACAGATTGTCAAACAAACTCTCTAAAAAAAAAAAAAAAAATCCTTAGTAAACTTACATTTTCTCTTTATCTATTTCATTTTTTGTTATTTCCAAACTTAACCATTGGAGGTCGCTTGCTAGAGAACCCGATGAGGGTGGATTTCTTTTTGCAAGTTTCGACAATGAAAAGGCCATATCGGTGCCAGACCGATCTCTAGTTTGAAAGGAGGTTGAACCCATTATCCCACCCCTGAGTGTTAGGGCAATGGTAAAAATTTCAAGACTATCAAATCTATTAAGAATCATAAAAAAAAAAAATTAAAAAAAAGTGAAAAGCCTATCTCATACATAGAGGACCAAGACCCAAACTACCCTTAATTTAGGTATTTAACTTAACTTTAGCATATAATATATGTTTCCTTCGTACTAAAGTGTAGCCTGTTCCGAGAAGAGCCGGCCTTATCTCACAAGCACCTTCCCTTGCTCTCACTCCCACATCCCATCTTTCCTGCAAGAAAAACTACATAATAGAGCAGACAATAATATAATATCTTAGAAATCACTAAAAAAAGTGCATCAAACCCACAATACCAATTCAAAGGGAACAACGAGAGTGAATTTTTTAGTTGCTAAAATATTTTTCCAGTGAAACAAACTTGTATTTTTAAGTCCATAGCTACATTTGGCTTATGCTAGCCCATTGTTTAGAGCAACAATCTTGCTTTTTTATGAAGCACTAACCCTTCACAAAAAAAAAATTGGGATTTAAAATTATAATCTATCAGGATTTCAGAGGTACACACTAGTTAAACTAGATATATCATGGTGGGATTTCTACCTCAAATTCTAAGAACATCTAATCATTATCTTTACCACTCAGCTATCAAACTTATTTATATTTATATTATCTGTTAAGCTATTCATACCAATTTTTGCTGATATAATCTTCTTCGTTTGCTCCTTTTTCTTATTTTATTAATTACATATCTAGTATCCAACCCAATCCGAGTAATCCAATCCAAATAAAGATTAGTTGAATAGATTTAAATACCCGGCAAGTTTATCATTTTCTAATACGATGGATATGAAAAAATTGAAAAAATTTTAAATATATTTGAGATGAATTCAAGTAAATAATAATAAGATAAATTTTTATAGACCACATTCTTTAGCCATTACATGAAAAAGATCCAAACAAAATCTTGAGGGGGCAGAGTTCCAATCGTATTTTTAGCACGAAAAATTGATTATATTTTTTTTACATTACTGTTGTGCCCAATCGGCTAGATCCGGGTCGGACCGGCCCCAGGCATCCGGTCTGCTGATCCTCGCGTGGGGTCCGACTCCCCAGTTCTTGGAGAGGACCCCGCGGCCCCCTTTCCCGAAGGGTCGACCCCGGGAGCTTCGGGGGTCGGCGGGCGCCTCCCCGTCCGTCCGCCGGTTTCGTTGAGGCCCTGATGGGCGCCACGGTCGGCTTCTTTGACGCCGTGACTGATTCGCTGTTGGAGAGGCTGCTCGAAGTTTCCAAGAGCATTTCTCCCTAACAAATCCTGACATTCGGTTGTAACGGATTCCGCTGCATGGCCACAACCCTTGCTGCCAAGCCATCATTCTGACGCTCCTGCCACGCCGCCAACCCATGACTTCGCCACCACGCCGATTCTCCTGGGGGCATATTCGAGCTTTCCTAGCTTGTTCGCTAATAGAATTTGGCAACACTCTATGCCTATAAAAGGCACCCGGGGGACCTCCGCCAGAAGGGTAAGGTTCTTTTTCCCCACCACGGACTCCTTTCCCTAAGCTCTTTCCATTCTGTTGCTCTGATTCCTCCTCTAACTTAAGCATCGGAGTGTCCCCTGCCGGAGCCCCTCCGGTGCCTAGGGACTTTAGGCAGGTAGACTGGTCGAGGAGCTCTCCGGCGTATCCACCGAACCCAATCCAAAAGGAAGAGCGGCAACAGATTGGCGCTAGATGAAGGGGGCCTGAACCTTCGTTGCGCTCCTTGTTCTAAAAAGAAAGATTGACGGGAAAGTTCCGGCCATGGCAAAAGGAAGAATCTGGAGTATTTTCGCGAGGGGAGGGCGTTCTCATCAGGGGCCCAACGCGCCCCGCGCGGAAAGCAATGCCGCCACACCGCTGAGCCCACTATCACCTTAGGGTTGCAGCAATTCCAAATGCTGATAAACTGCATTGAGACGCTTACCTCAGCGGTCCAGCGTTTCCAGGAAATGGCGGACCATCAACAGTAGCCGTCGGCGGCTTCCTGCGTCAACAATCAGCCTGTCACTGGCGTCAGCCAGCGGCCGGAGGCGCCTCCGCCCCCGTCCCTCGCTGTTCCGGAACCCCATGGGTCCTTAAGGGCCCGCACTGAAGGAAAGAGGGCGAGATCAGCTTCCCCCTCTTTTGCTGACTCTGCCCCTCTCGACTGTCGATGCCCTGCTGCAGATCCGCACAACTACGGTAGCAAAATTATGCACATGGAGGAGCGCATTGCTGAGATTGTTAAGCGACAGAATGCTAAGGGAAGGCAGGCGCACGATACTCGCCCGCCTTTCTCCGTCGAGATTCTGGGAGAGTCCATCCCCCAACATTTCAAGATCTCATAGGTGGACCCCTACGACGATACCACCGATCCCTTGGACCACCTGGGCACCTATAAAGCCCAAATGATGGTGTAGGGCGCGTTCGACGCCCTCCACTGCATCGCCTTCCCGGCGACTCTGAAGAAGGCCGCACGGATGTGGTTTTCCGCCATCCGTCCAGGTACGATCCATTTCTTTTCTCAGCTCGAAATCTTTTTTCTTTCTCATTTCAGGACTTGCAGTCGAACTCCAAAGAACACCGACTGCCTCTTCCTCATCCAACAAGCGAAGGGAGAGACCCTCCGGGACTACATGGCCTGCTTCAACTCGACCGCTATGGAGATCCCTGACTTGAATGAAGCGGTGGCCATGTTAGCCTTCAAGAGGGGACTCCGCTCGTCCAGGCTCACATTCTCCCTGGACAAGAAGCTTCCGGCGAGCTACACCGACCTGCTAGCCAAGGCGCACAAATACGTCCTGGCGAAAGAATAGTCGGCGAACCGGCGTCAGGCTGAGGGGAGGTCAGCCCCGAAGAAGCGGGGTGATAAGGCCCCCACAGTTCGACCTCCCGGCAACGACGACCGATCCACCCAGTGCCAGAGCCCCAAGCAGAGGGACTACCTCAAGCGATTCAACAACTATGCACCCCTCTCCCTGCTGCGGGAGAAAATCCTGATGGAGATCGAGAATGAAGCCTTCTTCCAAAAGCCTCGACCGATGAGGGGTCCTCCTACCTCCAGGAATAAAAACAAATACTGTCGGTTCCACAGGGACCATGGGCATGACACGGAAGAGTGCCTCCAGCTGAAGGACGCCATCGAGGACCTCATCAGGAGAGGGTATCTGAACAAGTATGTCCGACCCTGTCGGGATCGAGCCGGGACTTCAACTGTTAGAGACCCCTCGAGGGAGGCTGAGCTCCCCAATCAGTGCCCCACAGATGGAGGCTTTGACATGCTGTACCGACGATCTGACTGGGGGCGAAAGAGGACCAGGACATTATAAAGAGGTCCAGGGGATCCAATGTAATCAGTTTCTCTGATGAGGACCTCTCGGAGCCTCCTCTCCCGGGCGATGACCCTGTGGTTGTGTCGGCTATCATCGCCAACTATGATGTAAAGCGCGTCCTTATTGATAATGGAAGTTGCGCGGAGGTTTTACTATATGATGCTTTTGTCCGAATGAACTTGTCCAGGTCTAGACTGCGGGAGTCCATGGCGCCGCTCACTGGCTTCGGAGGGAACACCATCGAGGTTGAGGGGGAGATTGCCTTACCCGTGACCCCTGGGACAAAACCTTACCAACGAACCTTCTCCATCAACTTTGCGGTCGTCCGTACGACTTCGGCGTACAATGCAATTTTGGATCGGCCGGTCCTTAACAAGTTCCGGATCATCGTATCCACTTACCATCTGCTGGCCAAATTTTTGACCCATGATGGAGTTGGGGAGCTGAGGGGAGACCGTAGAGTGGCCAGGCAGTGCCTAGCTATTCACGACAAGCAGTAGAACGGGCGCCCCACACTGGAGCAGCTTGATCTCAGAGACGGAGCCGACAACCACGGTCAGCCCATCGAGAAGATCGTATTTGTGCCCTTTAAAGAGGATGATCCTACAAAAGTCCTCCATATAGGGAGCGCTCTGGAAGAGGGGGCTAGGTGGGAGCTGGTCAACTTCTTGAGGATAAATGCAGACATCTTCGCCTGGTCGGCGTCGGACATGCCTGGCATTCCGGCGGATATCATCACCCATAAGCTCAGGGTAGATCCTACTTATAGACCCATCCGGTAAAAGAAGAGGAGCTTCACCGCCGAAAGACAGAAGGCCATTGAAGAGGAAGTGAAGAAGCTCTTCGATGCTGACTTCATCATGGAGTTTCATTACCCGGAGTGGCTGGCCAATGTCATCATGGTGAAGAAGGCTAGTGAGAAGTGGAGGATCTGTGTGGATTACATAGACCTCAACAAGGCATGCCCCAATGACAGTTTTCCCTTGCCGAAGATCGATCAACTAGTAAACGCGACAGCCGGTCACCAACTCTTGAGCTTCATGGACGCTTTCTCTGGGTATAACCAGATCAGGATGCATCCCGAAGATAAGGAGAAGATGGCCTTTGTCACGGACAGGGGCCTGTATTGTTATAAGATGATGCCTTTTGGCCTAAAGAATGCGGGCGCCACCTTCCAAAGGCTGATCAACCGAGTCTTTGAAGCTCAGCTTAGAAGGAACATGGAGGCGTACATCAATGATATGATTATCAAAAGCCTCCATAGGGCCGACCACATCAGGGACCTGCATGAGTCCTTCGATGCATTGAGGCACCACAGGATGAAGCTGAACCCCATCAAGTGTATCTTCGGGATGACCTCCAGGACAGCATAGAACCGGTTGTGATAAGATCACACCCAGAGCCCACACATGAACCATTAAGGAGATCCGGTAGGGTACCGAGTCGACCGGACAGATACTACGATTTTTTGGTCCAGGATGATGATCCCATAGAATTCGATGAGAACAATAAGGATCCGATCACCTATATGGATGCGATGCAGAGGTCCGACTCTGAGAAATGGCTAGGAGCCATACAATCCGAAATGGAATCCATGGAAATCAATAATGTATGGACATTGGTTGATCTGCCTGAAGGGATAAAACGCATTGGGTGTAAATAGATTTTAAAGAGAAAAAGGGACGTGGATGGATAGGTGGAGACCTATAAAGCCCGTCTGGTTGCCAAAGGATATCGTCAACGTTATGGTATTGACTATGACAAGACATTCTCTCCTGTGGTAATGTTCAAGTCCATTCGGATCATGCTTACTTTAACGGCATACTTTGACTATGAAATTTGGCAAATGGATATCCGAACAGCTTTCCTGAATGGTGAGCTGAAAGAGAATGTGTATATGATACAACCTGAAGGGTTCACATCCACAGATGAGTCAAAGGTGTGCAAGCTTCAAAAGTCCAACTATGGACTGAAGCAAGCATCAAGGAATTGGAACATGTGATTTGATAAGTGTATCAGATCGTATGACTTTGTTAGAAACGGAAAGAAGAACCTTGCATTTACAAGTAGGCTAATGGTTTTGTGATTGTGTTCCTTGTGTTGTATATGGATGACATTCTCTTAATCGGGAATGACATCTCAGCACTACAAGGAATAAAGGTCTGGTTGTCATCTCAGTTCTCTTTGAAGGACTTGGGTGAAGCCTCTTACATACCGGGTATGAAGATCTATAGAGATATATCTAAGCGGCTTCTAGGACTGTCCCAGTCTACGTACATCGAAACTATGTTGAAACGGTTCAGCATGAAAATTTTCAAGAAAAGCTATCTCCTGATAAGCACTAGAATTGGTCTCTCCAAAGAAGATTATGCGACAACTCCTGAGAAAAGAGAGCGTATGAGCAGAATCTCATATGCTTCGATAATGGGTTATATCTGTACGCTATAACATGTACTAGACCAGACGTGGCATACTCACTAAGCGTAGTGAGCAGATACCAGTCTGACCTAGGTGAAGCTCATTGGAAGGTAGTAAAGACTATCCTTAAATATTTGCGAAATAATAAGGACCAATAGCTGATTTATGGAGAACCTGACTTGAAACTTGTGGGGTATGCTGACTCCAGTTTCCAGTCAGATAAGGATGACAGCAAGAGTATGTCAGGATTTGTCTTCACCCTAAATGGAGAACTGATTTGCTTGAAAAGTTCCAAGCATCATAATGTAGCGGACTCAGTATGTGAAGTAGAGTACTCTGCAGCATCGGATGTAGTGAAGGAAGCTGTGTGGTTGCGAAAGTTTCTTGGCGAGCTGGGAGTGGCACCTTTCCTGGATGGTCTTGTTCCGGTGTATTCTGACAGCATTGGAGCCATTGCTTAAGCCAAAGAGCCGAAGTCTCATCACCGTACAAAGCACATTCTGCGGTGCTATCATCTTGTACGAGAGATCGTGGAACGAGATGACATTGACCTTCTGAAGATCGATGGAAAGGAAAACCTGGCTAACCTCTTCACTAAAGCTGTCAGAATTCAAGAGTTCGACAGTTGTAAATGAAAAATGAGAATGAGATTCTGTACCGATTGGCTTTAGTCCAAGTAGGAGTTGTTGGGAATTGTGTCCCAAAGCCATTCGTCTAGGTTGTAGACGGTTGTGCTATCTTGTAACTGTATATGATTTTTTAATGAATAAAAGTTATTCTTTTTGGTTGTTCATCATATTTGCATTTTCTTGAAAAGAACTCTTGTATGATGGAGTCTTTAGAACTACATTATTTGATATAGAGAGGATATATCAAGTAGTTCTTAAACTGGTTCATAACCAAATGATACATTGTTATAGGACAACAATGTATCAAACGTAGGTTGTTATATGTCACATTTATTGGTTGTCCTCTTAACCAAGGAGTGTGGAGACACTGGTGTGACATGCAAGTGAAATATATGACATCTCACTAAATATGACCATCTGCGGAGCTCCCTTCTGCTAAAGGATTGCTCGCGAAGGGATGGGTATATGTGTCCCTCAGACTTGAGATCACCATGATAGCTTGCAAGCAACTCACTGTACTTTGGTACCGGACTACCTGGACTTATAATCTAGTGATAGAAAGTTTCAAGGTGCAGTCAAGTACTTGTGAAACAATTATGGATCAAGATGGAATTGACCCCTCCAAATAGTTTGGAGTGAATGGCTCATTGTGTCTCAATTTAGCAAATCCCTGGCCAGGATAGTTCTTGTGGGGAGTCACAGAACTTGTAAAGTTGAGACATGATATGGATAAACCAAATTAGGACTGGCAGTCGAACCCTATATCATCCCGAGCATTATAAGGTCAAAGGGATGAATTATGTGGTAACCATATGTCAGAGGTTCCAAAGAGGTGCTCTGCATCTTCGACCTATCCGGACGTCGGGTATCATTGCTAGATGAGGAATTTGACTGGTACTGGAAGTGTTCCAGTGCTACCGAGTTAGTATTCAAACCTATGGGGTCACACACCATGGGGGGTTCTATCTAATCTTAAGGATGATCGATGATTGAGAATCGTTTGCTATCACTGGCGGTCAATGTGATTGACCATGTGTCGACACTTGAGGGGTCAACACTTGGCTGTGACAAGAAGTGTTTCTAGAAGACTTTTCTGAACGAGCCGACTCGATCCCTGCTCGAGTTGACTTGTTCTGTGTTCTGGTCGAGCCGACTCGACCCTTGCTCGAGCAGACTCGAATGAATAGTCTGACTATTTTGTATCTCCTGGACGAGCTGACTCAAACCTGCTTGAGTCGACTTGTCTCTACTCGACCAGAAATCCCTGAATGGCATTTCTGGGATATTTTGGAAGGCTTTGACCTGGTTTGAGTTTCGAATTCAAGCTGTTTTGGCTCTAAACTTTCATGGAATGATTGCCATTCCTTCCTAATATGGTTTAAGTCAATTTGGTATGCTCCTTGACCTTATCCCATAATCACTCATTCCTCTTTCTCCCTCTCTTGGCTGCCTTTATAAATAAGTATTATTTTAGGACTACTGGGTTAGAAGAGAAGCTTTTAATTTTGTCTATGAATCTCATTGCTGCTGAGATTATAAGAGGAAAGAAAAGGGTTGAGAGGACTTTGGCATTGGGTGTGTGGACTTCTAGCACTCAAGTTAGGCCTTGGGAAGAGAGCTAGTTAAGAAGGGTTCCACCTCTGTTCCTCGTCTTCCAGGAAGAAAAAGATTAGCCCAAAAGATCCCAAGGAGCTAGCACTCTGAGAGAGTTGATCAGAGTCGAGCCCAGGTATGAATTACCTGTAGAGGCCAGACACGTGTGTGGCTCAAAAGCACCATCATTACTCCACCAGAGAGATAAGACCTGTATTGCATCGATAAACACCCCTAATAGGAAGATCTCCTCTTGAGGACCGGTCCGACAAGGGAGAGGCAGCTGATAAAGAAAAATCCCACAAAAATAGGGTATCAAAAAAGTGACATTCTGATGAAGCCCCAGACTTGGTCTGAGCCATTTTTCTCATATAAAATGAAAGAAGGGACTTCCGGCAAAGGAGAGAGGCCATTGGTAAGGCAAAGTGAGAAAAAGGACAAGGAACCAACAGAGAGAACCTCCCTACTCTCTAACTCTCCACTCACTTTTCATTTCTTAGATCTGATTTCACTTCTCTATGCAGAGGCATCTCGAACCCTCCGTCACAGAGGCTCTGTTTTCTTTAATCGTCCCAACTGATTTGATCATCGGAGTGTCCTCATCGGAATCCCCGACCCGGGTCTCCTCATTTTTGCAGGACAAGCCGATTAAGGAGCTGACTGGAAGGAGGACCAAGCATCCAGAAAGAACCCGATGCATGCATAACATGTCAGAGCTACGGACCACGACGATCTAGGCGGCAACACCCCCGCCTACCATCGATTGAGACGATACATAAAAAGAGAAGTATAGCCGCCGTCCAACAACATTAACAGAGGGTAAATTCCCTCCCCCCTCCAAAAGACCCGAGACTCCATCATCACACAAGATTTCCTAAACACCTCTCTCCCTCTTCGGTTTGACCCCTACAAACTTTACAGGACCACTATCCCTCTCCCCTGAAGAGCCCATAGCAGAAACATAAGATCCAGACTCCATAAAAGGAAAAGCAAGAAGAATAGAGCCCTTATCACCCCTTTCGACCCAATCTCCATCCATACAAGATTTAGAAGAACTTGCCTGGACAGTAGCAGTATCAACCGAGAAAGAGAAGACCTTGGAACTCGACAGATCTAAAGAAGCAGAGATCAGCACCTTAGGAGGGCTTCGAGCTCTCTTCAGAGACATCACCGAAAGATCAGCCATCATGACATCTCACGGGTCTTGTTCCTTGTCCCAGTCCAGATCCATGTTATTGTTCAATGAATCTAGGATAGAAAATCAAACTCCAACCATGCAGCATCACCTAAGCTGGTACTGGGTGACCGGTGGTGGGCTATCTTGATGGATTTCTACCAGTTGCTAGGGTCAGATGGAGAGTTCGAAAGAGGGGAGATATTCCTTGTTCAAGACAGGGAAAGAAGAGTATGGTTATGTGAAACCGGGCTAGGTTTATTGTCCTCCTTTTTATGATTTATTCCACTTGCTTTCCATTAAATGAGTTATCTATTCCAGGATCCACCTCGTTCTCCGACCATGATTTGGTTGGAAGAACAAAATTGGCACTCCGCTCTCCTCCCTCTTTTTCGGATATCACGCTCCGCTATGCGGCATCGCCTTGGCATCACCACCATGGGCGTCACCGCCATCTACGACCAATTCTTCTGGCAAATGGAGGTCGGCGGTCTGTGGATTTTATTTGATAAATTAAACTGTATGGATCCAATTCATTTCGAGATTGAGTAAAGTCGGTAACATCATTCGGGCGCACAGAGGAGAGGTTCCGGTGATGGAAATGCCGGGAACGTTTGCCCTCTTCGTGGGGGCTGCGATAAGCATCGCCGTTTTGTTCCAAATCTGGGGTTAAATCTTTGTTTAGAGTTATAAAAAAAAAATAATGGATTAACTAAGTTGGGTTAGGTGGAGATGGAATTTTTGACGCCAGTGCGCACCGAACGTCGTGGCACCGCCCCATTTCAGTACTTCTGTCCGTTTCCTTCGCTCACGCTCTTTCTCCACCGTACACAGGCGGCTCCTCTCATACTTTTATACTAATCTGTCTCCCTACCTTTCGCCTTCCCTCTCCAGCTACCGCCCCGATTGGAATGGAGGGAGGAGGCGGGAGCCCTCGCCGGAGACCGGCCATCCACCGGCCATCGCCATCCTTCCGTCTCCGGAGCCCCAGCCTCAACACCGTCCGCCTCCGCCGCGTCTTCGACCTCTTCGACCGGAACTGCGACGGCGAGATTACCGTCGACGAGCTCGCCCTTGCTCTAGGTTGCCTTGGCCTGGGCGCCGACCGCGACGAGCTCGGCTCTATCGTCGCCGCCTATATCCCCTCCGGCCGCGCCGGCCTCGCTTTCGACGATTTCGAGGCTCTCCACCGCTCCCTCGGCGACGATCTCTTCGGCGCGGACGTGCCCGGGGACGAAGGCCTGGTGGCGGTGGCGGCGGCGGCGGAGGAGGAGCAGGACATGAGGGAGGCGTTCCGGGTGTTTGACGAGGACGGCGATGGCTTCATCTCCGCGGCGGAGCTCCAGGTTGTGCTGGCCAAGCTCGGCCTTCCGGAGGCGCGGAACATCGCAAGGGTCCAACAGATGATCTGCTCCGTCGATCAGGACCGCGATGGACGGGTGGATTTTGGCGAGTTCAAGCACATGATGCAGGGGATCTCCGTCCGGAGCGCCTGATGGATGATCCCGGATGTGCCTTTTTTTTAAAAAAAAAAAAAAAAAAAATTTCTCCGTCATTAGTTTCTCGAGCTTTTAATTTTGATAATTCACTGCCCTTTGCTATTTCCATTCTGTTCTAAGCCCTCCGTGCCGACGGCGATGAGGGCGTGGTTTCGGAGGACAATATGATGGCATTAGCAAAGCCCAATCGGCCTCTATCTCGTCGGTGGTCCTCATCGTTACATATGAAAGATAAAAATAATCAGAAGCCAGGGTCTTCTCTCGTTTCCCGTTGTTTTTGGCTGGTGTTTTGGTCTTGTTAAACTCATCTTACGAGATTATGATATTTTTTATCTCGTACACCGTGTTAGTATTGGATAAATTTAACTAGTGATCGATACTTCTATCAATCTCGAAAAAATTAATCATGATCATACTTTTCTCCAACGGCAACGGGACCTCTCTTTCTCGTCTCCCATCTCCTCTGCGTCGAGGCCGTCAGCGTCCGGTCGAGCGAATCTCGTCTATTTCATGGAGGAAGCATTTGGCGTTGGAGCAGTCTCCGCGGTCAAAGAGCACCCAGTATTCGGCAATTATTAGGTAGGCCGAGTCCCACCGCATGATCTGCCACCTCCCTCTAGCTCCCCCTCCACTGCCGACGATATGATCGAGATCGAAGATAGGAACGGAGGTCGGAAGCCAAAAGAGTATCGGGAGGCCTCCGTGGACGGCAAATGGGGCCTCCGTGGACGGCAAATGGATCCTGTATTCGTGATTGGTTTTTTCCATCGGCAATTTCTTTTTCATTTCATCAGTACCTATATGGACGCGTCGATCACTGGTTCAAGTGTCTCAACGTGGACATGGTTACCAATAATTTTTTTGATTATATATTAAGATTTTTAACACCTATGACATGGTAGGTGGAGTTGAAGGACGAGATTATTCGAATCAATGATTCTTTAAATTAGCTTTCATTGTAGGCTAATGTTATTGTAGTTTAGTGCTTGGTTTATGATCATTCACTAACATGTAATTTTAAAAAAATGGATGAACGTTGTTTTGCAGTATAAAATTTCGTGTACCTTGGAACTTGATGCAAAACTTAGCTAATTCATTTGATCATACATTATTTATGATTTTATGTATTGTTAAATATTTTAGCTCAAATATAGCTATAAAATTCTGATTTTTGGGCCTCTTGAGCTGAAGTTAGGACCGGAACTGGACCGGCCCAGTTCAAAATTGGATTAGGCTTCGGACCATATTTTAAGAATTTTTGGATCGAATCCGGGCATCCCTTTGGCCCAAAAATTAAATGGACTTTATTTTACAGCCTGAAGTCTAGTCCGATATGCTTAAAATTTGGTCCGAAGCCCGAATCGATTTTGGACCGGCCTGAAGTTTATTGAGCTGGCCCAGCCCAGTTCCAGGCAATGGGCTTTCGGCCGGTCGAGTTCCAACCCTAGCTGAAGTCGGTAGCCCTTGTCGACTTCAGTTCAGAATCCAGAAAAAAAAATGGAAACAAGGGATCGGGCCCCTGTTTATCTGACCGATAATCTCGTCATAGAAGCCGGAAGGGGGGGCTATAGGGCAGTCGAACTCGGGCGGTGGAGTATCGTGGTGGGATGGGTGTCCAATCGATTGAGGTTTCTTCCTGTACGGCGGGGAAAACTCTATCATTTTTCTTCTTTAAAACCCCCCTCTATCACCGAGTTTTCCACCGATTCCTCCTCTTCTACGATGGCCGATCATTCCTGGACCGTCGCCGATAAGTCCTTCTCTCCCTAAACTCTTGATTCGTGTATTTAATAAGTTATCTGGAATAGATTTTTTCTTGTTCCTCTTCCGGTTGTTACCCATGGCCGGAACGGCCATGTATACACCGGCTGATCCCCGTCCCTGCTCCATCTAGGAAGCCTCCGGTGGACCACCGCCCTCTTCCGGTCCACTAGAGCAAAGGAGGCCTATTCGGCTGCGCCAAGGAAGGGAGTCGGGGAAGAAGAAAGAGAGAAGGAAGAAGGAAAGAAAAAAGAAGAAATAAGAAGAAATAAATAATAAAATAAAAAAAATAGATGAGAGAGAAATAAGAGAGAGGAGGAGAGAGAGAATGAGGAAAGAGAAAAGAAGATAAAGGAGGAGAGAGAAAGTGACAGAGAAGATGAGGAGAGAGAGGAGAGAGAACAAAATAATAATATAAATAAATAAATAAATTTTATGAAATCAATTTGAATATTTAGACTGTTTCCATTGATTAATCCGATTTTCATCAACCGGACCTAAATAGATATCTAGATCAAGCCTAGCCCTATACCAGATCAAAAAATCTTTTATCTTATTTAGATTCAAAATTAATCATTTAACTTATTTTATCAGAGTCTTCATCACCTTTATCAATGTAGGAGTACGAGGATCTATGGTTCAAGTCGCATGTTTCTGATAGAATCAATTTCATATAAGTTATCTTGACCTATAGTATTACATGCTAAATATGTTATGATTGTTGTGTAATATTAAATGTATGTAGTATAGTTTGATCTGCATTGGGTTGCATTCATTGTCATGTGTGTTGGTGTTGAACTCTCTAGTCCAACTATGATTACACGATGACCTAGTCTCCTTCCGGGCCTCCAATGGGGTGATCACTGGCACATGACCGATGTACGATATGTATGGTCAGGAGCCAGTTGTCTTTTATTTTTAGCCACGCATAGCAGTTGCTGGCACGTGCTGAGGATGCATATTTTCTTGTATGATATCAGAGTTAGTTTCCTTCCGGACCTCTAGTGGGGTGATCACTGGCACATGACCGGTTTCGGTATGTGTAGTCAGTATTATATTCTCTTTCGGGACTAGCCATGGACCGATCATGGCCATAGTCAGAGAGACTAAGAGAGTAAAGTAAATGGTTGGCCATCTATAGTCATGTCGTTGCAATTGAATGTGCATATAATGTGATATTGCATTTTATTTTGTCGTGAGATGGTTGTTCTGTGATGTATGATTGTGTATATTACAATTTGTTGTTGTTATATTTATGCATATATTAGAGGTGATGATAACTTACTGAGCTTTTATAGCTCATCTCCTATTTTTCTATATTTTTGTTACAAATTTGGAAGATCAATCGGACTTTGGGACCAATTAGTGAGGAGTTAGGATTTAGGTGTTAATCTTTTAGTTTATGATTTCTCTTAAATTTTAGTTGAATTTTATATATTCGTTAATCTTGATGGAAAACCTTGGAAATTAATAAATAATTAATAAATTTATTCTTTATCACTGCCTGATTGTTGATTAGAAAGATAGGCCTTGCATATTTGATGGAATTGAATCCTAAGGATTTGCGATCGTCTATCATATGCCTAGCTCAAGCTTTGGGTTGGGGTGTGACAGATTTAATGGTATCAGAGCAAAGATTTAATATCAAGATAATTTAGTTAATGAGAGTATGGTAGAATTATGATTTTTATTAAATTTTTGGAATAGTTGTCGATACTAAGAGTTTATTTAAGTTCCTTTGATAAGTGTGTATTATAGTTCCAAGGATTTTGCTAAGTATAGAAGGCTTGCATGAATAAAATGTTGGATTAAACTTTCCTAGCTTAATTTTTGGAAGAATGTCATCGAGACTAGATAATGGATATATGAAGATATATTTTTAATTATATTATGAATTTGATTTACTTTGAAAATATTTTTGATAAAATTGCTGACTGTGATATAAGTGATAAGAAATTAATATGATGGTTATTAAGGCATGACAAATGATTCAAAGCTTGGATTTTGATCACTTGGATCTGTGACACAAGTGATTAGGATATAATCTGAATGATATTAAAATTTATGTTGTGATCACTATGGACTATGATTTAAGAGATATTTAAACTTAGTATATTGATCAATCGGAATATGATAAAAGTTGCAAAAATGGATTCAAAGTTGAATTTCTAATTCCTAGGTATTGTGCATAAGATCTGGCATATGATTAGTGCAAAAGAAGAACAAGATTTTTGTCATGAGATTGATCATGGATAAGTGTAAAAGGCTGAATAATTGATACTATTTGATCATAATAAGTAAGCATATTATGAATATTGAAGGGTTAGATAAGATATGTCTTTATCTCTGATAAATGAATTTGACCGAGCTTCAGAAGTATTAGCTTGGAAGTATAGTATGTTATATTATGCTGAATATGTATGTTCAATTATTAATTAAATAATTTTGGAAATCTAAACTTGATATTGATGAAGATCATGATAGCATATGAATTTTGTTGTTAATTACCATATTATAAATTTTGGGACTGTTGCAAGAAGATGCTTAGGATATAGATTATGAAAGAGTTTAATGATATTAAGGAAAATTTTTCGATGAATCTGTATGGGAATTATTATTGAAAATATATAATAAAAAACATGTTTGGGATAATGCATAGATCTGTAATTTGCTATCGACGGATTTAATGATACTATGTGGACATGGCATATATATCTTGGTAAAATTTTTGATAACTCATGTTAGCAGTCTTAAATTGGATTACTTAATCTTCTATATATTTATTGGAGATTATTGAGTATGCTAAACTCCAAGTCAAATTTAAGATTTATAAAAAAATTTTGGATTACCTTGCTATTGATATTTCATTTAGCAAAGAAATGGATATTAGAAAACTTATATGGGTTTAATCTATAAAAGATAATATTTTAGATGGTTTGTTAATTGATGATAAGAATCATGATAAGATCGTTCTATGAGCAATGATATGATTGATTTTATTCATAAGAGTATTAATGTGAAGTCATTTACATGGTTAAAATTTATATTAATTTTTCACAAGAAAGTTAATCCAGATTGTCTAACTGAATTATCAAGGAAAGCATAAATAGTTTGGATTTGTATCGTGATTATTGGTATCTTAAATGGATGGTATAAGTTTATACAAAGGCTTTAAATTTAGGGAATGGATCAAGGGTTAAATCTGAAGTAATATGCATGAAGTCTAATAAAAATAAGAAAATTTGATAGTTTTGATCTCATTTTATTTGAAAGTAAGATTTGGTTTAGATTCTAATGAAAAGTGATATCATTGTCCGAAATTTATCTAATAAAATTAGAGGATTTAAAATTTATATCAGAGTGCACAGCAGAAGTGTGGTGGACTAAAGATATTATGATTAATTTAAAGTATACCATGATGGAAGAATGGAGGCTCTTATTGGGATTACTAAATTTGGACAAAATGATATATATGAGTATTGGATCATATATATTTAAGTTTCGGAAGACTTAGATTTTTTTTTTTAATTTTGAGGCCGAAATTTTTTTTGTAAGAGGGGAAAATGTAAAAACCTAACTTTTGGACCTTTTGGACTAAAGTTGGCGGTCCTTGCCAACTTCAGTTCAAAACCCAGAAAAATGGAAACATCGGATCGAGCCCCTATTTATCCGATAGATGATCTTGCCGGAGAAGCAAGAAGGGGGCCCGTAGGGCAGTCGAACTCGGGCGGTCGAGTGTCATGGAGGGATGGGTGTCCAATCGATTGAGGTTTCTCCTCGTACGGCAAAAAAAATTCTATCATTTTTTCTCTTTAAAACCCTCCCTCTATCATCGAGTTTTCCATCGATTTCTCCTCTTCTTCGATGGTCGATCATTCCTGGATCGTCGCCGGTAAGTCCTTTCCCTAAACTCTTGATTTGTGTGTTTAATCAATTATCTGGAATGGATTTTTTCTCGTTCCTCTTCTGGTTGTTACCCATGGTTGAGACGGCAATGGATACGCTGGTTGATCCCCACCCCTGCTCCATCTAGGAAGCCTCCGGTGGACCGCTGCCCTCCTTCGGCTCACTGGAGCAAAAGAGGGCTGTTCGGTCGAGCCAAGGAAGGGAGTCGGGGAAGAAGAAAGAGAGAAGGAAGAAGGAAAGAAAAAAAATAAGAGAGAAGGAAGAAGGAAAGTAAAAAAGAAGAGAAAAAATAATAAATAATAAAAATTTAAAAAATAGAGGAGAGAGAGAATAGAGAGGATGAGAGAGAAATAAGAGAGAGAAAGAGGACAGAGAAGACGAGGAGATAGGAGAGAGAAAAATAAATAAATAAATAAATTTTATGAAATCAATTTGGATATTTAAACTATTTCTATTAATTAATTTGATTTTCATCAACTGGACTTAAATAGATATCTAGATCGAGCCTTGCCCTAGATCAGATCAAAAAATTTTATCTTATTTAAATTCATAATTAATTATTTAACTTATTTTATCATTACCTTCATCACCTTTATTAGTATGGGAGTACGAGTATTTGGGGTTCAAGTCGCATGTTCCTGATAGAATCAGTTTACGGTAAGTTATCTTGACCTTTAATGTTACATGCTAAATATATTATAATTGTTGTGCAATGTTAAATGTGTGTAGTATAGTTTGATCTGTATTGAGTTGCTTTCATTGTCATGTATGTTGGTGTTGACGCTCTCTAGTCCGACTATGATTATACAAGGATCTAGTCTCCTTCTGGTCCTCTAATGGGATGATCACTGGCACATTACCGATGTACGGTATGTGTAGTCAGGAGCTAGTTGCCTTTTGTTTTTAGTCATGCGTGGCAGTTGCTGGCACATGCTGAGGATGCATGTTTTTTCGTGTGATATTAGAGTTAGTTTCTTCCGGACCTCCAGTGGGGCAATCATTGGCATATGACCGGTTTCAGTATGTATAATCAGAATTCTATTATTTTTCGGGACTAACCATGGACCGATCGTGGCCATAGTCAGAGAGACTAGGAGAGTAAAGTAAATGATTGACCATCCATAGTCGTGTCGTTGTAATTGAATATGTATATAATGTGATGTTACGTTTATTTTATCGTGAGATGGTTGTTTTATGATGTATGATTGTGTGGCAATTTGTTGTTGTCATATTTATGCATATATTAGAGGTGATAATAATTTACTGAGCATGTATAGCTCATCCCTTGTTTTCTTATATTTTTGTTACAGATTCAGAATATCAATCAGGCTTTGGAACCAGTCAGTGAGGAGTTAGGGCTTAGGTGTTAATCTCTTATTTTATGATTTCTCTTAAATTTTAGTTGAATTTTATCTACCTGCTAATCTTGATGAAAAACCTTAGAAATTAATAAATAATTAATAAATTTATTCTTTATCACTTCCTACCTGATTGTTGATTATAAAGATAGACCTTGCATATTTGATGGAATTGAATCCTAAGGATATGCGGATGTCTGTCGTATGCCTGGCTCTGGCTTTGAGTCGAGGCATGACAATAGCTTTTTTTAATTTTTATATACATCAAGTTCATGCAAAACATTTACTCCACTGTCACATTTGAACTCCATGGTCCATTTACAAGGATTTTTTTTTTAAATAATATTTTTTAATATTTTATTTCCCGAATTAAAGCCATTTTTGTTTTATTTATGGATTTAGGTGTACGACCCATCCCAAAAAAAATAAAATAAAATAAAAGTGAGATCGCGGGTTCTACCCGTGATTTCAATACAAAAAAATAATAAAAAATCTATTTTATTTACCGATTTAGGTGTACGGACCAAAAAAAAAAAGGAAAAGTGAAATCGCGGGTTCAACTCGTGATTTAAAAAAGCATGCATTTAATGCAGTAAAATTTTTTTTAATTACCTAAATACCCTTTTGAAAATAAGCTTCCAATGTCATTTTCATAATTAAATCAAACTTTACGAATAGCATTTTCGTAATTAAATCAAATATTATGAATTCGTGATTTTGGGAATTAAATCAAAATCACAAATTCATGATTTTGATTTAATTTTCAAAATGCCATGCATAATATTTGATTTAATTACGAAACTGCCATTCATAAAGTTTGATTTAATTATGAAAATGTCATTGATATTTTATTTTTAAAAAATATTTAGGTAATTAAAAAAAATTCTATGGCATTAAATGCATGCTTTAAATATTCTTTTTTAATTAAATTTTAATCTAATAAATTTTAAAAAATAAATAACAAAATTTAAAATAATATAATAAAATCTTAAATCTTAAAAAAATTAAAAAAAGTTATGGGCTATCCGGATTGGGTATCGATCACTGATCTAAATTTTTAAATAAATTTTTTTAAAAAATTAAAAAATCCGGCCACTGTCCGACCACTGATCTGATTGGGTACTGATACTGATCGATCTAGCAACCAAATTGGTATTGACCTGGTGACCGGACTGGCGATCGGATTAGAACCGATCCAATCAACATACCCTAGTGGCCGGACCGGCGGTCGGACCGGTGGCCGGATCCTGGCGACCGGATCTACCGTAAGACCGGTGATCGACTGTCAGATTAGTGACCGGACTGGCAGCTAGACCGGCGATCGGACTAGCACCGATATAGCAGCCGAACTGGCCGTCACATCGATGACCGGACTGGCTATCAGACCAGTGGCCGGATCGACGACCGGACTGTAAAATCGTATATTATAATAATTTTTTTAAAAAATTATATTATCATATTATTATTTTTAATTTTTATTTTTTTTTAAATTTTTTAAATTTTATTTTTTATTAAAATTTAAAATAAAAAATGGAGGAGAAATCACGGGTGGAACCCGCGATTTCAAGAACACGTGGGTGGAACCCGTGATTTCAAACAGTTTTTATTTATTTATTTATTTATTTTTTTTGAAATCACGTGCAGAACCCGCGATTTCATTTTTATTTATTTATTTTTTTTAATGAGCCGTATACCTAAATCCGTAAGTAAAACGGAAACGTCATTAATTCAGAAAATAAAATATTAAAAAACATTATTTGAAAAAAAAAATTCCCGTTTACAAGGCTTTATGTCAAGGAATTGCCAATCTTTTCATCGACAAAACTAGCCCTTCTTTTACCTGGAGTGCAAGGGAAACAAGAAAAATTCATCGCTCAACATTGGGAATATATGCATTCATTATCAACTCTGAAATTCTCGAATCAACTAGCTAATAGTAGTGTTATATAGATCGATCTAAGTTTGAGTGATTATTTGTCCATGGTAGTAATTGGGTACTTCTTGTGCACGAAGAGGCCAGTTTTACGTAATTTATTGTTGAAACTACATTACTAAAGAAAGTTCATGAACAATGATATGCAAGGAACTATTGGTAACCACTAATGAAATTACCAAGCTAATAAGCAAGCAATCACAAAAAGTTATCGCCAGAATTAAGTTCCTCCCTTTTTGATAAAAAGGCAGCAACGAGACTTCATTTAATCTCTCTCGCATCCTTCAACAAGACCACATCACTTCTACATTGAATGGGCAATTTTTCCCCTTATCTTAAGATTAGACTTCTTCTCGTGGAGTGTATCATGGCTGCATGATTTTGGATGGAATAAAAAATGATTCAACCTCTCTCTTGTAGTCTTATTCATCTCCTTTACACTACTGATTTTCGTGTATTCAATTATTTGCTATACAGAGTAGTTATGAATCTAGATTTGGTGAATCATGTGGTAGCTGATCCTTTAGTCCAACTGTAATGACCGTTAAGATACCGAATGATAAAATTTTAAGGGGTTTTTAATATCTGATCCACTTATAGGTCAGACAGTAATTTTCAATCCTCATTGATCCAAATTATAACTTCCCATCTGAATTTATTTTTTAATTTTTAAAGGATAAAAATGCTCCCACTCCAAAAACCCTTATATTTTCTTGGATGAAAAAATTATTAATGAGAAAGCGCAAATTTTTGGAATTATAGCATGGAAGAGAAAATCTGTTAACAGAAAAAACTTCAAATCGTATAATAGAGAATGTTTTGAATAGAGAAATCAACGATAAAAGATTTTTTAGATATTTTCTAAAGTATGATGATATCATAAAGAATATCGTATTATGGTAAATCTTAAATGAATGGTCGAAAGTTAGAGATTTAGTCAATATGAATGATTTGTTATGGTATAGCCAAAATAGAAGTTGAAAATTAAATTTTCAAAATTTTAATGGATACACATATATAACAAAGAAGTCTCAAATGGATAAAAATAACAAAAAAAATGGAAAACAACCAACACTAAAGACTTTCACTTTGTTGTCATTGCCTCTAATGTTAATGAGAAATCAAGTACTATCAACTCATAAGAAGCTTGGCTTTACCCATGTTTTAAATTAGATTATTAGAGAAAGGATTGGAAAGATGGATTGCTTTCATCTACTATTTAGTTTAAAAAATTTAAAAATGATGGATGAATATTTAATTAATTAAATCAATAAATAAGCATCTTATTAATAAAAGAAGCATCTACTTAACTAAATTAATGTCTAATTAATTAATTATCTAAATAAATAAATAAGAAATAAATAAATAATTTTAATTAATTCTTTAATTTTATGAATATAAAATTTTATTTTGAATGATAGCTTTGACATCGTCGCTACAGCCATCGCTAATGATATGTATCAAGATCCAAAAAGAAGTGATTGCTATTCTATAATCTGTAATAGCAACCTGGTTTTAATACTCATCACAGATCATCTTGATAAAAATTTTTATTACCAGGATAAAAAGCTAACAAAATTTTACAAAAATCACTAAAAATATTTTTAAAAATAATAAAATTTATGGATGAACAATAGAAACAAGTTCAAAGGCCATAACCAATTCACTTAAAAATACAGTAAATTTTTAAAAAGATAATACTAAAATTAAAATTCTAGATGAAATCAAATAAGAAAAAAAATTAGAATATTAAACACTACATAACATCACCATACATATAAAAATAAAAAATAAAAATTAATCTATATCTTGGCTTAAGTTTTTCAGTTGGTACAGCAATATTGGTTGTAGATATAGATGCTTTTTTTGGGTACAAAAAAGGGAGAGGGGGATAAATTCGGTGTAGCTACCTCCGTAAGCCCCCATCCCATCGAGAAATGTTCGATTCAAGGCGTTGGATTTTCGCAACCTTTTCCTATCCAGTGATGAGTATGTCAACCCGACACCACTAAGGTGCCAGCTAGTCATAATGGGAAAGAAGAAGGATCCTGGTCTTTCACTTACCCAACCATCACGAGTTTCGGGAGATAAACCCTGAATTTAATCAAGTTTTCTGCAGAATCACTCCTCGAATCGGTGACCAATTGGTTGTGAGGCAAGACCCTAACCAGCTGGGCTACCACCTTGACGATTAGATAGAGTTGCTCACCAGAGAGGAGGGGAGGGGCCTCACGGTATGGTGAGCTCGACACTAGGAAGGGTCTGCATGGCATGGGTAGGTGGCCACACTGCATGACAAGCTCGACACAAGGAGGGGGCTTCACGGCATGGCAAGCTTGGCACGGAAATAGGGCTACATAGCATGGCGAGCTCAGCGCTGGAAGGGGGCCTCAAGGCATGGCAAGCTCAGCACTGGAAAAGGCTCGGACTATAAGAAAACAAGGGGAGGCTGGATGATGTAGGGAGGGGGCAACAAGCAGGGGAGATGCAGGATGACCGGCAAAGCACAGGGGGGAACACGGTGGTTGGAGCACACGGAAGTGGGGCACATAATGGCTAACAGCACTAGGGGTGGGCGCCCGTGGGAGTTCGATAGTGTCAAGGGGGAGGGAGGCATGAGAGTTTACTAGGAAGGGGCGGGAGCGTGGGAAGACAACGACCGGTAGCAACTGGGGGGGCGGGGGATTTTGACGGCACCAGGGGAGAGGAATGCTCACCTTTCGGTGGGAAGGGGCAGGGGGCCAAGAAAATGATGGCCAGTGACATCAGGGGGCATGAGATTTCGGCAGCCGCGGAGGTAGAGGGATGCCTTACCATTCAACAAGAAGAGGTGGAGGGCTAGGAAGACGACGACTGGTAGCACCAAGGGGTGGGGGCATCGAATTTCGGTGATGTTGGGGTGTAGGGAGGCCAAGAGCTCAATGAGAAGCAATAAGGGGCTGGGAAGACGAAGAGGCAAAAAAACTAAAAATAGGAAATGAAAAAAATAGGCATCGGAGGGGTATTTAAGTATAACTATTAGCAATGGTAGCATGTCGTTGATAATACTTGTTTTCCATGAGTAATTATCGATGGCTAACTTGTATTGCTATTAACTTTATCGATAATATCTAATTTTAGATAATATGCCATCTCTAATAATTATTTTCCATCGATGATAGCAGTATTACCAATGGTAAATTTGTGTTGCTATTAACAGTATAGGCAATACCTAAATTTCAGGATTTTATTAGCGACGACAAAATACCATTGCTAATAATTAAAATACAGTCGGTAATAATCTTTTATTTAAAATTATTTTTTTTGAAATGTAATAAGTTTGTTTGCCATTTTTAATAGTCATCTTGTATTGCTAATAATCTTTACTAAAAATTTAAAAAATCCTTAAAATTTTGAAATTTAAAACTTACAACTATTCCCATCGCTAATGCCATCGCTAATAATATTAGTGATGACATTTTTTATCATTGTAATTACAATTGATGTATCAACTTATTCCGATGGCTAGGTAGCCATTGATAATGTCCGTAACTAATACTTATTTTTCTTGTAGTATCTAAATTAATGTACTATGTATGCTTATTTTCAATACATTATTATTATTAGATTTATCTAGTTTAAGTATTTATTGCTTATTATGCTATCTAGCTCATTACTTTATATTCTTAGTGATTAGAAGCGAAATTTGATATCTTTATTTTTTATTAGGATTAATTGAATTTTAATGAAAGATTTTGGAGTATTATAATTTTATAAAATATTTGATCTAGTTATTTGAATGAAATTTGAATATTAAATTATTAATTATTTGTTTTGCTATTTGCATTACGATATCATGAAAAGATGCTTTGCAATGCTCATGAAGAGAGTTTTCTATGAGTATGTCATGGTTGCAGTGACCCCTAGCTCATGTTCTCGAATCGGGGAACATTAAATATTTATAAAATCTTTATATTTTTATATTTATAAATTTATATATTATATTTTTAGTATAAATATTTATTTTGAATTGATGATAATAATTTTTTATTGAAAGATAATATAATAAAAATATTATTGTTATCGCTAGATCGCCGTGGCCTGTAGTTCTGGTGGGGCCCGATTGGAGTTGGCCTTCCCTGAGAATGTTGGGCTCTTCATCATCGCACCCTCACGATTGATCGATCCTGCAAAAAAGAGGAGACATGGACCAAGAATCCCAGCAATGACATAACAATAGTGAAGTTAGTAAGGCGACCAAGAAAAATTGACCCTCTGTGATGGAGGTTTGAGATGCCTCCGTGTAGAGGAAGATAGAAGAAAAAAATGGGATAATTGGAGTTTTTGGAAGGTTATTCACTGTTTTAGCCCTTTGCCTTTGCTCGTTTACTCCCCTTTTGTTTGATCTTTCTCCATTTTCTCTTCGTTCGCCCCTTTTTGCCTTGGAGGTCCCTCTTACCCTTATATAGAGTCGATTTTGCTAGACTGGGTCTAGAGCCTCAGTCAGGTACCTCTCCAGGGGCGTTTCCTGTGGAAGGGATACAAGTTAGTCAGAGCCCTGTTGGACAGGGTCCGAGGTTCTCGGGAGAGGATCTTTTTGCAGGGGGTGTAATCGGTGTGCTACAAAGCCTGCCTCCTTGGTGGAGCGATCCCCAACGAAGGACACAGGTGGGATGCCACAAGGCCTAGAGCCCAAGCAGAGCACTCCTTCTGTAAGAAGTGCAGATAGCATGTTGCAGGGCCCAGAGCCCCGGCATAGCACTCCTCCTGCAGGGGGTGTAGATAGCATGCTACAAGACTTGAAGCCCTGGTGGAGCACTCCTTTTATAGGGGGTGCGAGCGGCGTGCTGCAGAGCCTGGAGCCCTGGTGGGGCACATATACCTACAAGAGTTGCGACCGATCCGATGAAGATGGTGACATCGCACCCCTGTGTCACTATATGGACCTCTTTCATGTCTATCCTCGGGGGATCGTGTCTTGCCTTCTGCTGTTCCTTCTACCATGGCCAGGGAGTCATCTTCTTGCCTTCGGGGGCTTGGTCTAGCTAGGAGCTTTACTGGATCAAAGCTCTCTTCGACCAGGTCGGCTCTTCACCTCGGGATCGGATCACTTCAAACGGGAGCTCTCATCTTGGTCGGGATCTCAGAGCTAAAGGAGCGGGAGGGAGCTGGCCTCGGTGGCGACCTCATCTGAGCTAACGTCGAAGTCAGGCCAGCTCACCTCCCAAGCTCGAGGCAACGGGAGCTGAAGGGAGGTGGCGTTCTCTGCCACCTCATTCTGCTAATTATGTGGTCGCTTGTAGATCGTCCATGCCTGAGGGATTGCCACATCAGGATGGGCGACCCCAATAATGTTTTCACCCTTCCCAAGCTCGAGGACTCTTATGCCAAGGCGAAGGGAGCCTAAGATCGAGTCGAAGTGGCACGGGGGATGACATGCATCACTCCAAGGCCAAGGGATTAATTAGGCATTCGATGATAGGCTTGGTATTTGCCAGATCGTCGGTCCGCCTCTTGAGGGATAGCCACATGGACAAAGGGCGACGATTCGACCATCTGGACTATGGGACATCGTGCCAGATGATGCCGAGGGGAGAGGAGATGTAGCGAGCCCCTTTGCCCCACCTCCAGGGCCATGAGCGGCCTGGAGCCTTCATCTCATTTATATTTCTTTTTTTTTGTTTTGCCTTGTATTCTTCATGGGGTTCTTGGCTTGTCAGGGGGCCCAAACCTTGTAAAAATATTTTTGATGAATAAAATTCTTCTTTCTTTCAGGCTAAGTCTTTCCTTTGTTGTTATTTTTTATTTTTTTTTCTTTCGTTTGGATAGCAAGGCTATGAAGCAGGACATCCGAAGGGGTAGCATTGTAGGCTTCCTATCATTCTCTGCTAGACCTGGGAACCGATGAATGAGTGTAAGGCTTTGGAGCTCTCAACTTCTTTTGCTGGACTTGGGGTCCAATGGATGAGGGGCGGGCTTTGGAGCTCCCGGTTTTCTTCGTCAGAACTAAGATCTGACAGGTGAGTACAGGGCTTTAGAGCTCTCGGCTTCCTTTGCTAGATTTAGGATCCGACGGATGAGTGCAGGACTTTAGAGCTCGGCCTTCCTCATCGGACTTGGGGTCTGATGAATGAGTACGGAGCTTTGGAGCTCCCAGCTTCCTTCTCCGGACTTGAGGTCCGACGGATGAGTGCGGGGCTTTGAAGCTCCGGGTTTCCTATGCCGGACCTGGGATCTAACAGGTAAGTGCGAGACTTTGAGGAGGCGAAGTTAAACCATGCTACCAAAGGAGCATTCCATTTCATCCTTGAGCAGGGGGTGTACATCATTGGTAGTACATCCTTAAATTTGTAGTGTTCCACATCTAGGGAGGCTGAGCACCATCAAGTCCGGCGATTCGTTAGGCTCCCTAGGATAAGGCTTCGACTACCCTATAAGGGCCTTCCCAATTCAGAGATAGCTTACCGCATTGGCTAGTTAGAAGGCTTCCGCACATCTCAGGACGAGGTCTCCTGGATGGAAGGCTTTGGGTATCACAGGAGAGTTGTAATAGCAGGCCACCCATTGCCAGTATGCTACCATGCGGAGTCAAGCCTTGTCTCTTATTTCATCCAGCAGGTTAAGGTTGGGAGAAGACGTGTTGGATTGCTTGATTCATTATACTGCTTCATCCATAGCATAGGCTTGCCCATCTCAATCGGGATCACGGCTTCAGTGCCGAAGATCAGGCTGAATGGTGTCTTGTCCATTGCCGTCCGGGGTGTGGTGTGATATGCCCATAGTATGCTGGGGAGCTCTTCTACTCACCGGCCCTTTGCCTCATCCAGCTTGGTATGGAGCCCTTGGAGGATGGTTCGATTTGTCACCTCGGCTTCTCCATTAGTTTGTATATGAGCTATCGATGTGAAGCGGTGATGGATGTTCAGGTCAGCACAGAACTCCTCGAATACCTAATTATCAAACTGCCGCCCGTTATCCATAATGATGGTATGAGGGAGTCTAAAGCGATAGATGATCAATTTCTGGAAGAAAGATCTTGCCTTACTCTTAGTGATTTGTGCCAAGGGCTTGGCCTCCACCCACTGGGTGAAGTAATCAATGGCGATAATCAAGTACTTTTGCTGACTGGACATCATGAAAATGGTCCCAGGATGTTGATCCCCCACTGGATGAATGGCCAGGAAGAGGAGAGATAGGATAGTGGGGAAGCCGACTGATGTTGGATGTGAGTGTGTTGCTAGCAGCGATAGCACTTCCGCACGAACTCAGTCATGTCTTCCCGCATAGTCTCTCAATAGTAACCCTACCTGAGGGCTTTGTGGGCTAGTACCTGATGCAGAATAACTAATTAAAGCCTAATTATTAGAGAATAGTAGAGAATAATTTTTTAGATTTTTTCAGATTTTTAAGGAAGACTCAAAATATGTAATTAAGGAAACTAGTTCTAGTTAACTACCCGCACAAGTAAACCTACAAAGTAACTAGAAAGCAGGTCTTGGTGGTTGAGAAACCACCGAAATTAGAATTTTCTTTCAACAAATTAGAGATCATAGAGAAGGGAATAGGATTTAAGTTTACCAACGTAGATCATCTCTCTGATGCAGATCTAGCTGGACTCTCAAGATTCTGCGGCAGAGTTTCAATATCTCAATTCCGGGCTCCGATCTTTCGTGCGATGCCGGTTCCAAGGTAAGAATACCTCTCTTTGATTCTAGATCACCTGCAAACACTCAATAAAGAAAATTAAAGTTAAGAAGCAGCAAAGGAAAGAAAACAAATGAAATGGAAGGGTTAGAAGAAGTGGCTAGGTTTTCTTATTGACTGGATAGGTAGGATAACTAGGGCCTCACACCCCGCGATGTTCTAAGAACAAAGGAAAAGGGCCTCCACCCACAATGTTCCGAAGAACAAAGGAAAAGGGCCTCACACCCTGCGATGCACATAGCAAAGGAAGAAAATTCGGTAGAGCTTCTTTATTGATGAATAATAATAATAATTACAAGAGGGTTGATGGGGTATTTATAGATCCTCAACCAGTGGTGTAAAGGATTCAAACACTAGACTTTTTCTTCTTTGGACTACAACTCCTATAATTCTGGCTCTGGGCATCCTGGACTCTTGTCTCTGGATAGAAGATGACTCAAAAGTTTGGTAAAACTCTTGAGTCCTGAAATTTAAGCAGCTCTGAACCTGTTTGATCTAAAAATCTACGGTAGAGAACCATTGAACCTCCTCCATTTGGGTGATCAAAATATTTTAGAACTCCTTGGAAGTTGGTGTGAAAAAAATGCTTGGCTGACTCTTGAAATTTTTTGGTGTGAAATTCTTGAGTGGAGGCGCCAATTGGGAGAGTCCTTCACATTTACTTGTCTTAAAAGGAGTGGTGCTAACTTGCTTTCATTTGGTCGACAAAAATAATAAAAAAAACATGGGATGTGGGATGTCCAAATAAAATTGACATGGCATGTATTCTTGTCCCAAAATGAAATGGCATGACATGTCCAAACATGACATGTGTTGATGTCCCCTGATGATGTGGCAGGTGTAATCCAATTTTTTTGAAAAGGTGGCACCAAAAACAACTGACTTGGGCTAGTACATGGAGTCATATGGCTTGTCTTAGGCTAGCACATGGGATCTTCAATTAGATGCACATGAAGTCACATGGGTCTTCAATTGGGTCCCCCTTGTGTTACAAGACTCAATAACTAATATTGCAAGACTAAAAATCAAATAACTAAGCCCTACTGATCAATTAATCAAAGGCTTAACCTCATGTAACAAAAAAGAATAAATTGGGTAAACAGGGTTTGGCCCGATAGGGTTTTGACTCAATATGGTAAAAAGGGTTTAGTCCAAAAGGCTAAATAACAAAACCCTAATTACAGTTGGTAAAAAAGGGCTAACCTAACTAATCCAAAATAACATAAATTAAAATAAAATATTTACATGGTAAAAGGGTTGGGTTCAAGGCTTTATTCATAGGTGATCCACAAAGATGTGAGTTCAACCTATCGATATTTTTGGCATGGTGTCCATACCAATTCTCTCCGGGTGGAGGAACTCGACCTTGTCGAGTATGGATCAATGGCGCTATAATAGCACTCTAGCTAGTTTGGGTCAACTCTCTGCAAGTCCTTTTGGTGATCCAAGAATCATCAGTCTCAGATCGTCCTTGCCAATGAACTAGATATCGCTGGTAATCTTTGCTCCGGGTAACGATGATTTTGTCATCCAAGATCCGCTCAATCTTGTCTCTCCGGGCTGGTGGTATGGCAGGTGGACACACTTGGGTTGGTTCACTCTGAAGGACTGGATTAGGCCCAAATGGCTCACTAGGAATCAATGTTGGCTCCTATACTCAATAAGGTCTGAAACGTTGAAAGTTGGACTAATACCTAGTTCAGGTGGTAACTCGAGCACATAGGCGGTGGGGGCACTAGGATCAGACATAGATTACTAGGTCTTATATGGTTTACTGATTAGGATTTTAGAGTCTTAGTCACGTGTCACAATTTTTTAAGCAAGTAAGATTGAGTCCTATAATAAGTTGAGACTAGTTGATTTGTCTCAATCCTAGTCCGTCATTGAGTCCTGTACTTGTGCCTGAGTCCTATATCAGTCCAATTTTTGTACAAGAGAAGAGGCTACCCTATTTTGGAGTTCCACCAGGCCTCACCCAGAAGTCAGAGGCATTTACATCAGCTTATAGGATCTTATTTGACATCCCAGAGCCCCAGATACCTTCCAGATACTCTATAGATGCCCTGATGCCATTCTAGATGCCAGATTTCCTCCAGATGCTTCATAATATGCCAGGTGCCAGACACTCCATGATTCCAGGATATTCCAGCACCCCGTGCCTTGAAATCCCAAGCCCAGGAGCAAAGCCCAGCACTTAAGAACTGAGATTCTATTTTGATGCCATGTATATGCTTGCCCCAGGAGCCCAGGCATCCCAGGCTCCTTCCAGGTGCCCAAAGCCCATGCGCCCAAGCCTTTTTGGATGACCTCTTGCGGCCCTTGAAGCCCAACATGCCAAGGATGAAGTGTCTTCATGGGTTGATCGGTCCAAGCTAGGAGGAAGAGTCCAAGTGGAAGGAGGAAATCAAGTTTTTATTTTATTCAACTGTATAATCATAGTTCTAGGTTTATGTTATAACTGTTCTCCACTTAAATTATATAAACCTATCCTAACTAGGAGAGGGCTGAAGTCCTAATAAGGAGAGGGCATGGGAACTCTATAAATACCCCACCCCTCCTCCTCTGTAATGAGCTATCTTTCGTGAAATTAAATTGCTGTTGAATCGAACCCCTATTCCTTGGTATTCTCCATGCCTAAGCAACCTCCCAAGCTTCCAAGCAACATCCACATCCAAGAAGAGGAGCCCTAAAGATGCCCCTGATCAAGGACTTCATCTTCTTCTAGCGGCCAGCCCTAATCCCCTTTCCTTTGTTTTCTTTCTTTCATATTTTGTTTCTTTCATTGATCATCTATTTTGTGCCTAACCTTGATGCTTGTAGAATCCCCGAGATGTTTCCTCTCCCCAGAGAAGGCTTTCTTTGCCTTCAGGACCACCCAGATCAGCCTTCTATTTCATGGGAACTAAAGCTTCATCATCCAGCTCCAATCTGAGTGTTGAGTGATCTCTTCATCGGCTAGTTTTTCAATCTCTGACTGGTACAAACTTCCCTACTCTTAATTTCTGTTTTGATTGAAGGTTAGCTATCCTAAGCCGGGAATTTCTCAATTCTCAGGTCCTGACTTTTATTATTTTGCATGAGCATGCCTGCGATTATGATAATTCTTTGCATTGCTATTCATCCTGCTAGTCTTTGCTTAATTTGAAAATCTAGCCTACAAATTATAATTTAAAAAATTACAAAAAAATAGTTTACTATTTTTCCTGCATATTTAGCAATCTTAGAGTCATCCCGCATCATAGGTATAAATCCAATTTCTTAATCACTTTGTATGGTCCACTACTACGGGCATGTAACTTTTTCATGGTTCCAGGTCGTAGCCTTACCATAACAAAGTCTCCTTCATTGTATCTTTGAGTCTTTGTTCTTTTTCATTTTATCTTTTTTTTTCTTATTGACATGCATGTAAATGACTAATAACAATACCTAATAGACTACAGACTCAACTAAATTCTAAACTACAACTGAGTTTGACCCTTTGTTGGTGGGTGACATGTAGATGAAAATTTAACATGTATTTCTTATAGATGCCATAAGGTTCTCTAGAAATAAGTGGTAAACCTAACATGCTCATGAATATATGTAATACACTAACATCTACAAAATGCAAACTAATGGTCCTAGAAACATGGGAAGCTTTAGGAAAAGGTAGGAAGTAAGAAGTGGATTTGGGGGTGACTTGGTAGGGTAGGAAATAAGAAAAGGGCTCATGATTAGTCCTAGACTAACGGGTTGACCTTAAGGTTTGGACATTGATTCATATCTACAAGAAATAAAGGGTCAGCTCGAAGAAATGATGAGTCAAAAATTTCAGGAAAAAGTCCTTCAATTAGGACTAATGGGGTGTATCCAACCTGAGGTACTGGAGTGAATAAGCCAAGTCCTCAATAATTTCCTTTGGCTCCTGAATTTTAGGACTAGGCTCTATGACTTGAGTCTCTTCTAGTATTTCCTCAGGTAAAGTCTCAATAGTATGGTTAGGCTCCTCATGGGTCTCTTCTTCTAATGGTTCTTCCAGTATAGCTTCAGTCTGGATACAGTCATGGTCAACTAACTCTGGGTTGGCTTTAGTTAGAGTATGGTTAGGGTTAGCTATCTTTGGGTGGATTTAGTCTAGGTACCTACCGGGTCAGCTAATTCTATGTCTACCTCCTGACATACTCATCTACTAAGCTCACATCAGCTTCATAAACTTATACGTCAATATTATCCTGGTGAACCAATGAGGTAGTAGGAGTAGGTTGGCTAGGATCGGGGCTAGTAGGGATGGGTCAGCTCAGAATAGGGTTGAGTCGCTCGGTGGAAATTGGGTCGCCTCTACTGAGGAATGGGTCGACTTGGGTGGATTTGACTAGATCCTAATTTTTGATAAGGAGCACTAATCCTAATGGATTCTGGCTGACTAAGGGTTATGGGTTCCTTGAGTTCATAGTACATGGGCACAGATCTATGTGTCATGGATCTGGGTTCTTAGGAGCTGAGTTCATAGGATCTGGGTGCATAAGAACTAGGTTCATATGATCTGGGTAGGTACTTTTTCCTAAGTTTAAGTTTCATGTCACTCCAGGTAGTTATGGGTATATCTCTTCTTCGTCTGATCATTCTTTCAACATAATCCCAATAAATTCTAGTCGGCATACTAATTTGTGGTTAGCAAGCTTAAACTTCCTTCCTCGGTCATTTTATCCTTTTCAAATACAGATCCATATTTCTTTCCCAATCAGATAATTTTCAAGATCGAGATCACCACTAATTTAGGTGCTTCTATCCTAAAATTCTAGTGGCTCTCTCATCATAGTCTATAAAATCATAATTGGGTCTCCTATGGCTAGTCTCCCATATTGGGTCCTGGTGTGGGCTCTCCAGCAACGGGTCAGGGTGTGTCTCAAATTTAGGTTCAGGACGGTTCTTACGGGTTTTCTCTCTAGGTTTCCTAATCGTTGATCCAGTCGATCAAACTTATGCTTTATTTGGGTACATTTTTCAGTAAAGGTCTTAAGAAGGTCTCAAAATTAGGATCAATGATTAAATTGGGTAGGTTTGGGTGAGACTACTGGTATGGAGTTTCTAATATAGTATCCATGCATGCAATCACACAGAAGTCGACTCGGACTAGGTTTCCTAGACCTAGAGCTCAAGTAGAACGGGTCAGCTCAAATTACAGCCAATTCAATAATTATCCTGTCCATGGCCAGGTAAGAGGTGGGGTCGTGGGAGGCTTCCCTTGCTCTCGCAGGGTCCTAATTAAAACTACAATCCCTTAGGATGTTTGCCTCTGGACCTCTAGCCTTAGATACCAGATTCAAGTGATAATCAAAGGATTGGGTGCATTAGCTTCACACAATACTTGGAACCCGACCTGTTGTGCCCTAGCTCACTAGAGCAATTAAGTCTAATTAATTTTAATAGGTTAGGATCGATGCAAAGGTGATGGTTGTGGGCCAAGGAAGGGTGATGAAATCCCTCCCTTATGTAGATATTGAGTGCCCTAAGATTAGGTTTGAATGATGATAGCAAGCATATAAGATGCAATTAGGGTTTCCAAGTTTTTTTTTTTTTTTTTTAGCAAAGATATATTTTGCAGAAAAGTACCTAATGCAGAAAATATGCAAAAATTAAATAAATGCAAAATTTATGCAAAAAGAACCCTAAACTATAATTATTGAAAATTCAGGGTAGATCTATTCTCAGCAGTAAATCAGAGATTTAGATGACTTAAAATCTAAATTAAATTATCAAAAAATTGAATAAATACTATCAATTTGAGAAATCCAGCAAAATAAGATTCAAAATTTCTGATCTTCTTACATGTAGAAACAATTAAAATAATAAACTATATATTGGAATGACATGATGTAGAAAATTACCCTAAAGATGCCCATCCTTTGTTTTCTTCTTCAAGGGTCAATCATAGCAGTACCCCTACATGCCATAAGAAATTTCTTTTAAATGGGATATGAGGGTCTTGTAGCCCTACTTTTTCTATGATCGGACGGCCATGGTGAAGCATCCGATCCGAGTACTTAAAGAGAAAACTAAATCCTAACCTGGTATACAGAAATTTCAGTACAAGGTGATTAAACCTATTTTAACCTGCTATGATACCAAACTGATGCAGGACAAATAATTAAAGTCTAATTATCAAAGAATAGTAGAGAATAATTTTTTTAGATTTTTCATATTTTTAAGGAACTCAAAATATGCAATTAAGGAAACTAGTTCTAGTTAATTCCCACATAAGTAAACCTACAAAGTAACTAGAAAGCAGGACTTGGTGGTTGAGAAACCACCGAAACTAGGATTTTCTTTCAACAAATCAGAGCTCATGGAGAAGGGAATAGAATTTAAGTTTTATCACATAGATCGTCTCTCTGATGCAGATCTGGATGGACTCTCAAGATTCTGCGGTAGATTTCAAGATCTCGATCTCGGGCTTCGATCTTTCGTGCGATGCTGGTTCCAAGGCAAGAATACCTGTCTTTGATTTTAGATCACCTGCAAACCTCAACAAAGAAAACTAAAGTTAGAAGTAGCAAAAGAAAGAAAATAAAAAAAAGGAAGGGTTAGAAGAAGTGGCTAGGTTCTTGTTGCTGGATAGATAGGATAACTAGGGTCTCGCACCTCGCGATGTTCAAGAACAAAAAAAAGGGCCTCACACCCCGCAATATTCTGTAGAACAAAGAAAAAGGGCCTCATACCCCGCAATGACATAGCAAAGGAAGAAAATTTGGCAGAGCTTCTTTATTGATGATAATAATAATAATTACAAGGGGGTTGATGGGGTATTTATAGACCCTCGACCAGTAGTGTAAGGATTCAAACACTAGACTTTTTCTCCCTTGGACTACAACTCCTAGAATTCTAGCTCTGGCGTCCTAGACTCTTGTCTCTGGATAGAAGAGGACTCAAGAGTTTGGTGAGACTCTTGAGTTCTAGATACTTAAGCAGCTCAAACCTGTTTGATCCAACATCTATGGTAGAGAACCATTGAACATCCTCCATTTGGGTGATCAAATATTTTAAAACTCCTTGGAAGTTGGCATGAACAAAATGCTTGGCCGACTCTTGGAATTTTATGTCTTTAAATTCTTGAGTGGAGGTGACAATTTGGGAGAGTCCTTCACATTTACATATCTTAAAAGGAGTTGGCGCTAACTTTGCTTTCATTTGGCCGACCAAAATAATAAAAAAAACATGGCATATGGGATGTCTAAATAAAAGTGACATGGCTGTGTTCTTGTCCCAAAACAAATGAAATGGCATGACATGTCCAACATGACATGTATTGATGTCCCCTGATGATGTGGCAGGGTATTGTCCAATTTTCTTGAAAAGGTGGTGCCAAAAATAGACTAACTTGGGCTAGCACATGGAGTCACATGGCTTATCTGAGGCTAGCACATGGGATCTTCAATTAGGTGCACATGAAGTCACATAGGTCTTCAATTGGATCTTCCTTGTATTATAGGACGCAATAACTAATTATTACAAGACTCACAACCATAACTAAGCCCCACTGATCATCATTGATCAAAAAGGCTTAACCTCATGTAACAAAAAAAAAAATAGTAAACAGGATTTGGCCCGATGGGATTTTGACTCAAGGTGTTAAAAAGGGTTAGCCCAAAAAGGCTAAAACAAAATCCTAATTACAATTGTAAAAAAGGGCTAACCCTAACTAATCCAAAATAATAATTAAAATAAAATATTTACATGATTAATGGGTTGGATTTAGGGCTTTTTTACAGGTGATCCATAGAGATGTGGATTCAACCTGTCGATATTTTCTGGCCCTGGTGTCCACACCAGTACCTACCCCCTACATGATTTCCATAAACCCCTTCATATATCTCTTGGAGGATGTAAGCATCATTCGAAGGTCTCAGATACTTCAGCAAGGGATACGAGTAAGACCTTTGGTAAAGCTGCTCGTCCATTAGCACGAAGTGAGCGGCCTTCATTTTAGAAGGCCGATCTCCATGCGATCTTCGGTCAGGGTGTTGTTGATTATATTCTTGACATAGGGATCCATCTAGCTTGCCTTGGGAGCGACTGCTAGACTCACTCATGACCTCATGGCTGGGGGCCTCCAGATATCCAATCTTCCCCTTTCATACTTAACAATTTTCTCCCCTTTTGATATCATGAAAAAGGATGAAAGGCAATACAAAGTGGGAATGAAGTCGGAAAGAATAGAAGTAGGTCATCAAAATCAATGCATGAAATTAAATAATTATGATATCAATTGAATATAATACAAATTGAACAAGATACCACAGAATGTAAGCACATGCAAGAAATGATTTGATGTATATTATCCATTCGCCTTACTTGTTCATGGGATAAGGTCACAGCGGCACCCCTACAGTCAGGAATGGGAAGAGAGGGTCTTTAAGCCCTACTTATCTCCTATGATCGGACGGCCATGGTGACTAACCCAATCCGAAGCGGTTACTAGGATTCTTTTAAAATAATTTTGATACCAATAGAATATGATACCATTTGAATGTAACTCCCCTAAAAAATTAGATTTGAAAACAAGGAGATCAGAGCAATATAAGCAAGCATGATATCAACAAGATATTCAAAGCATCAAATATGATATCAAATCTTTGGATGCTCCCCCCTGAATGTTATTCCTCCTTTAAAAATATGCATTATTTCATGAATAAAACATGAAAGCTATGCATCAAGATTTGAAATTTTCAAAATATTCATGATTTTCAAAATACAAAGCATTTATATCACTTAAAACTTTTAGCATGATTTCAAATTCATTTTAAGATGATTTGATATCTATACAATGCTAGAAGTACTATGATATTAAGTCTAGCTATTAGAGCAAGGTTGTCCATATGCATACCTTCTTCTTAAAAGTAACCCTAACTACTAGTTCTATACTTGATCCAAATCATTTCTAGATTATGCATAGATACCAAAATAAAAACATATAAATCATAGCATTTCACTTGAAATAATTTAGAAACTATATTAATCAAATTAAGTGATCTTCTATAATCACAAGTTTGACCATGAGAGCTTGAAATCCATCAACATCAAAATGGTCATGATCACAACAATGATTATTAGTCTAAGCTTGATTTTAATCAATCACTTAAAATATTTTTCAAAGCAATATGCATCTTTAAAAGTATTTTTCATGAATCATTAATCAAAATCAAGTGAAGGTCTCACAATCACAAGTTTAATCATGATAGCATGAAATTCATCAACATCAAGAATCCATGATCATACCCAATGATTATAAGTCTAAACTTGATTCTAATTAATCATTAAAATATTTTTTATAGTAATTGATGCAATAATTATAAACAAAATTTAACTACATTTTCAATCATGGAAGGAGATGTTTTAATTTACCAATGTACATAATCCTTCCTTTTACCATTTAGTCCAAAATATAGCTTATCCACTCTTCAATTGTCTTGTACAACCATTTATCAAAACTTCCTTTCTTCAAGTTGGGCTGCAAGACATTCTTGCAAAACAAACTAAGTGGACATTTTTGGTACCCAAACTTCTTGGGTCTTTATGATTAGCAATTATGGTTCCTTTTAGAATCCAAACTTTTCTAATCTAGAAGGATAAGCATTAAACCACATTTATAAGATAAATTGGAAGAAGCAGGAATAGAGAAATTCTTTAAAAGTTTTTTGCTTCTTTTCTCAACCAAAATATTTTTCTTATTCAAAACTTTTATCACATAAATCTTTCAAAACAATATTTTCTTTTTTAAATTTTTTTTTCTTTAAAGAAATTATCTTTTCATTGTTCAAAATACAATCTTGGCATCATCATTTTATTGGCAAGATGGTGTTATCAAGAAAAAATGAATCTACATGCCTATTTAATTTCTTGTGCTTAATTTTTAGCAATTTATATTCATGCACAAGATCATTAGATGTATCATGTATTCATCAAAGATAAAATTATAATCATTTTCAGCACATACCTTTTTCTCATTTGCCATGAAATAAAGATGGGCAACTTCATCATCCGTACTTGAATCTTCGCTATCGTTCCAGTTGCCATCATTGCCTTGAATTTCTTTTGGCTTTGAAAGCCATTATCTTCTTTTCTGTATCAGCTTCCCTATCCTTTGCCATAAGTTCAACTCATAGGTCGAGTGAACCGATAAGCTCCTTCAAAGATAAGGTTTCTCAACTTTAGCTTTTTGGATCGCCGTCACCTTGGGATCCCATGATTTTGACAAGGATCTAAGAATTTTGTTCACCAAATCAGCATTAGTATAGATTTTGCCAAGACTTTTTAATTCATTAATAATAGTCATAAATCTTGAAACATATCAGATATAGATTCATAATGCCTCATTTCAAAAATTTTGAAAGAATGTACAAGCAAATTAATTTTAGTATTCTTTACTTTAAGAGTACCCATGAGTAACTTCAAGTATGTCCATATTTCCTTCGCCGATGTACATGTAGAAACTCTATTAAATTCATTTAAGACCAATGCACAATAAAAGCAAGTTCATTGCTTTAGCATTGAGTTTAATTTGTTTAATGTCATATTCATTCCATCCTCTTCGAGCTTTGGAATGGAATGCCATTAACCAAAATGAAAGGAATATGAGGACCACTAACAATGATTTTGCAAGATGATAACTATAGATTGAATATGGATTGCGCATGCGAGTTTTCTAAAATGTGTAATTTATGCCATTGAAAAATGGTGGTCTAACACTAATACCAAACAAGGGTTCCATAATCTTTAAACTCAAATCGTTAGATTTTTAATCAGAGTACCAGCTCTGATACCAATTGTAGGCTCATGTAGGCAACCCAAGAGGGGGGGGTGAATTGGGTTTTATAAAACTTTTGTACTATTTACAAAGTATGAACTAAGCAAGTATGTGCTAATGCAATTCAAGTACTTGTGTATTTCAAATAAATGCAGCGGAATAAAGAAATCAAAGCATAAGGAGAAATAATCACACAAACACAAAAAATTATAGTGGTTCGGTGCCAACCAAGCCCTATATCCACTCCCCAAGCCACCCTGGGAATTCCACTGAGTTGTGGTTTTATAACTTAGGCTCAACAACAACCTTTACAACTTGTTTGGTCTTCGGGCTCACAAGTCAAATCCTAGTTGGTTTCAAGGCTCACTACAACCACTCTTAGTTTACGGGATAACCAAGAACTTAAACAAACTTGTTTTTGGCTTCGGGCTCACAAGTAAAACCCTAGTTGGTTTCAAGGCTCACCAACAACTACTTTGGTTTTCAAAGGCTTACCAAAACCTCTTTGGTTTTCCAAGGCTCACCAAAATCTAAGTAAAACATGTAAGAGCAAGTATAAATGAATACAATAAAAGCTTTCTTAAATAAAGCAAATATCTCTTTAAAGCCTTGATTGGTGAATGAGATCTTGTCTTAAGTTGATGAAGCTTTGATTGATGCTTGTAGATGTAGACTTTGAATGCTCTCTTTGAAACTTGGAAGCTTGAAGGCTTTGAATCACTCAACTCTTGAATCATTGAAGAATATTCAAAAAACACTCATCAAAGCTTACTTCCCCATTTGATTTTTGATGTTTATATAGCTCTCCAAACCATAGATGACCGTTTATGACCGTTGAGGATGAAGATATGACCGATTGAAGCAAGTTGAGATAAGGTTTCTACAACTTTAGCTTTTTGGATCGCCGTCACTTTGGATCCCATGATTTTGACAAGGATCTAAGAATTTGTTCACCAAATCAGCATTAGTATAGATTTTGCCAAGACTTTTTAATTCATTAATAATAGTCATAAATCTTGAAAACATATCAGATATAGATTCATAATGCATCATTTCAAAAATTTTGAAAGAATGTACAAGCAAATTAATTTTAGTATTCTTTACTTTAAGAGTACCCTCATGAGTAACTTCAAGTATGTCCCATATTTCCTTCGCCGATGTACATGTAGAAACTCTATTAAATTCATTTAAGACCAATGCACAATAAAGCAAGTTCATTGCTTTAGCATTGAGTTTAATTTGTTTAATGTCATATTCATTCCAATCCTCTTCGAGCTTTGGAATGGAAATGCCATTAACCAAAATGAAAGGAATATGAGGACCACTAACAATGATTTTCAAAGATGATAACTAATAGATTGAATATGGATGCGCATGCGAGTTTTCTAAAATGTGTAATTTATGCCATTGAAAAATGGTGGTCTAACACTAATACCAACAAGGGTTGCCATAATCTTTAACTCAAAATCGTTAGATTTTTAATCAGAGTACCAAGCTCTGATACCAATTGTAGGCTCATGTAGGCAACCCAAGAGGGGGGGGTGAATTGGGTTTTATAAAACTTTTGTACTATTTACAAAGTATGAACTAAAGCAAGTATGTGCTAATGCAATTCAAGTACTTGTGTATTTCAAATAAATGCAGCGGAATAAAGAAATAAAAGCATAAGGAGAATAATCACACAAACACAAAAATTATAGTGGTTCGGTGCCAACCAAGCACCTATATCCACTCCCCAAGCCACCCTTGGGAATTCCACTGAGTTTGGTTTTATAACTTAGGCTCACCAACAACCTTTACAACTTGTTTTGTCTTCGGGCTCACAAGTCAAATCCTAGTTGGTTTCAAGGCTCACTAACAACCACTCTTAGTTTTACGGGATAACCAAGAACTTAAACAACTTGTTTTTGGCTTCGGGCTCACAAGTAAAACCCTAGTTGGTTTCAAGGCTCACCAACAACTACTTTGGTTTTCAAAGGCTTACAAAAAACCTCTTTGGTTTTCCAAGGCTCACCAAAAATCTTAAGTAAAACAATGTAAGAGCAAGTATAAATGAATACAATAAAAGCTTTCTAAAATAAAGCAAATATCTCTTTAAAGCCCTTGATTGTTGATGAAGATCTTGTCTTAAAGTTGATGAAGCCTTGATTGATGCTTGTAGATGTAGACTTTGAATGCTCTCTTTGAAACTTGGAAGCTTGAAGGCTTTGAATCACTCAACTCTTGAATCATTGAAGAATATTCAAAAAACTCATCAAAGCTTGAAGAGTACCCTCATGAGTAACTTCAAGTATGTCCCATATTTTCTTCGCCGATGTCTTTACTTGAAGAGTACCCTCATGAGTAACTTCAAGTATGTCCCATATTTTCTTCGCCGATGTACATGTAGAAACTCTATTAATTCATTTAAGTACAATGCATAATAAAGCAAGTTCATTACTTTAGCATTGAGTTTAATTTGTTTAATGTCATATTCATTCCAATCCTCTTCGAGCCTTGGAATGGAAATGCCATTAACCAAAATGAAAGGAATATGAGGATCACTAACAATGATTTCCAAGATGATAACTAATAGATTGAATATGGATGTGCATGCGAGAGTTTTCAAAATGTGTAATTTATGCATTGAAAAAACGGTGGTCTAACACTAATACCAACAAGGGTCGCCATAATCTTTAACTCAAAATTGTTTATTTTCAATCAGGCTACCGAGCTCTGATACCAATTGTAGGCTCATGTAGGCAACCCAAGAGGGGGGGGAATTGAATTGGGTTTATAAAACTTTTGTACTATTTGCAAAGTGTGAACTAAAGAAGTATGTGCTAATGCAATTCAGTGCTTGTGTATTTTCAAATAAATGCAGCGGAATAAAGAAATAAAAGCATAAGGAGAATAATCACACAAACACAAAGATTATAGTGGTTCGGTGCCAAACAAGCACCTACATCCACTCCCCAAGCCATTGGGAATTCCACTAAGTTGGTTTTATAACTTAGGCTCACCAACAACCTTTACAACTTGTTTGTCTTCGGGCTCACAAGTCAAACCCTAGTTGGTTTCAAGGCTCACCAACAACCACTCTTGGTTTTACGGGATAACCAAGAACTTAAACAACTTATTTTGGCTTCGAGCTCACAAGTAAAACCCTAGTTGGTTTCAAGGCTCACCAACAACCACTTTGGTTTTCAAAGGCTTACCAAAAATCTCTTTGGTTTCCAAGGCTCACCAAAAACCTTAAATAAAATAATGTAAGAGCAAGTATAAATGAATACAATAAAAGCTTTCTAAAATAAAGCAAATATCTCTTTGAAGCCCTTGATTGTTGATGAAGATCTTGTCTTCAAGTTGATGAAGCCTTTGATTGATGCTTGTAGATGTAGACTTTGAATGCTCTTTTTGAAACTTGGAAGCTTGAAGGCTTTGAATCACTCAACTATTGAATCCTTTAAGAATATTCAAGAAACTCACCAAATGATTACTTCCCCATTTGATTCTTGATGTTTATATAGCTCTCCAAACCATAGATGACCGTTTATGACCGTTGAGGATGAAGATATAGCCGATTGGAGCAAGTTGGAGAAGTTATGCAGCTTTTGAAAACTAGCCGTTACAGTCAAGTGTCGACACTTGACCTCCAAGTGTCGACACTTGATTCCCAGGTGTCGACAGGTCTGCAAGTGTCAGCACTTGGTTCTGCAAGTATCAACACTTGGCCTGCAAGTGTCAACACTTGATCTTTAGGTGTTGACACTTGTTGAGCCAGTACTGAAACTTCTTCAAAATTAAACTTTAAGTCCTTCCAAGTCTTCCTTATATTCCAAAGTCCTTATAACTTGATTTTTCATTAATTTAAGGACTTTTTCAATTGAAATACAAGCATTTCTTCATTCAACGTGGTTGAGTACTAAGATCTGAAAAATACACTTAAAATACAATTAGTACTCATATATACTTAAATATTTTGTCAATCATCAAAATTAAGACCAGAGTCAACAAGCACCGAGTTGACTGCTCTTGGGGAGATCAACAAGTAAAGGAGGAGCTCCTCTCCAGCCTCTAACCTGGAAAGCAAGGGGGGGGGCGAGGAGCTTCTTATAGAGGGAGTAAGTGAAGCGGGAGATCTTAAGCCCCTTTCTTCAGTTCTAGCATAGCGATGGGCTCATCTAAATTATAGATCTCCGGGATAGCCACCTTAAATCGGGTCACATAGTCTCGAAGGGATTCATGATCCTGCTATCAGACATAGAAGAGGTTATCAGTCTTGCACGGCACCTTCTGGTAAGCATCAAAGTGTGTCACAAACTTCTTCTCCAGCTACAAAAAAAAGTCGATGCTTCTTAGCTCGAGATGGGTGTACAAAACTCAGACTGCCTTGAGGAGCATAGTTGGAAAAGGAATGCAGTGGAGGGCATTAGTGGCCCCTTGAACCCGTATGAGAGCTTAATAACTCTCGAGGTAGTCAAGAAAATTCATGGTCACGTTGTAGGGATCTGCCTAGGGCATGAGAAACTGGCTGAGGAACGGTTCCTCTTATATTTTGTGGGAGAGAGGAGGGTGAGCATTGTAGCCAATGGGCTCACGTGGGGAGCCCTGGATATCGACAAACTGGCGAGTGAGATCAGCCAGTCTGTGCTCTTACTCTTCGAGGTGCTTTTTACCTGTCATTGGATGACCTCGTTAGTTGATTCCTTCGCGAAGGCTATCGGGGGGGAAGAGAGCGGCAACCAGAGGAGCTCGTGCTTCAGCTCCCTACCGTGCCGGTGTTGTCGTTGCAATACAGCACCATGGTTCGAGATTGAGGAGTGGCTCTCCTAGTCAATCGAACCATCCCAGTGCCTCTTCCTAGCCACTCGCAGGCTCCCCCATAGATATGATGCCATCCGTGCATGGGACAAACCCTCTCGGAAGGACCTCAAGCTAGCACGGAGGTTGGTGGCATGGACCGCAGGTATCCCCGGCTGTTGCTGTGTTGCCTGGGATCGGTGCTAGTGATGTAGCTGGCGCACCATCGCTATCAGGGCTTGGACTTGCTGCATGGGAGCGATGATCTCCATGGACTGATCCACTGGAGATGGGGGTGGACGAGCTGGGGCTCCACCTCCTAGCTGCGTCGGTCGTCATAGTAGGATGGATTTCCCATGCGGCTGACAAAAGCCTCTCACGCACAAGTCACCACCATGAGATCATTGGAGGTCAGTTAGTGCTTTTTGGCTAGAGCATATTGTGTCGACCTCAACCCTTCCTAGCATGCCAATCAGTGGCCGCCTGGAATGTCATGGCTTGTAGCTTCGGTGAGACCCGATTCGAGCTAGCCTTTCCCAAGGATATCGGGCTCTTCGTCCTCGTATCATCATGGCCTGTCACTCCTGCATAAAAGAGGAGACCTGGGTCGGAGATCCCGGGGAGGACACTCCGATAGTCAAGTTAGTAAGGCGAACAAGGAGAGTATACCCTCTGTGGCGGAGGCTTGGGATGCCTCCGTGTAGAGAGAGGTAGGTAGTAGAAAAGAGAATGGAAAAACTCGAGTTTTTGGAGGGTTGTTCACTGCTTTAACCCTTTGCCTTTGCTCGTTTGCTCCTTTTTTGTTCACTCTTTCTCCCTTTGCTCCTCGTTCGCCCCTTTTTGCCTTGAAGGTCCCTCTTATTATTATATAGAAATCGATTCTGCCAGACTGGGTCTGGAGCCTTGGTCATGTGCCTCTCTCAGGGCATTCTCTGTAGAAGGGATACAAGTTCATCAAAGCCCCGTTGGATAGGATCCGAGATTCCCGGGAGAGGGTCTTCTTGCAGGGGTTGCAGTCAGCGTGCTACAGAGCATGCCTCCTTGGTGGAGCGATCCCTTGCGAAGGACACAGGCGAGATGCTAAGGGCCTGGAGCCCCGGTAGAGCCCTCCTTCTACAAGGGATGCAAATAGCATGTCATAGGACCCGGAGCCCCGATAGAACATTCCTTCTGTAGGGGGTGCAGATGGTACGATACAAGACCTGGAACCTTGGTAGAGCACTCTTTTTGCAGGAGGTATGGGCGGCGTGCTACATAGCCTGGAGTCCTGGTGGAGCATGCGCCCCCAAGAGAGTTGCGGTCGATCCGGCAGAGATGGCGACATCGTGTCCCTGTGTCACTATCTGGGCCTCTTTCGCATCTGTCCTCCAGGGATCGTGTCTTGCCTTCTGCTGTTCCTTCTACCATGGCCAGGGAGTTGTCTTCTTACCTTCAGGGGCTTGGTCTGACCGGGAGCTCTACTGGATCGAAGCGCTCTTCGGTCAAGAGCTTACTTTAGATGGGAGCTCATCTCAATCGGAAGCTCATCTCGGGCGGAAGCTCATCTCAGATGGAAGCCCACCTCGGGCGGGAGCTTACCTCGATCGGGAGCTCACCTTGATCGGAGCTGGCCAGGTGGCGCTCTCCGCTACTTCATCTGCCAGTCGTGTCATACATGGGTGCCACATCAATCATATAGATATTATTATTTTTCAATTTATCTTATACCAAATAATGGAGAGGACCATTCATATCCATCCATCCATCCATTTTTATATCTATCCTTGTACCGTCAATATTTCTTCCAACCCATCTTTTATATCAAACACTTGTAGGAGTCGACAAGCGAAGGAACTCTACGTAAGCTGCTCCTCGTTTGATAAAATCTAAAATTGGACCAAGTCCAATTGTGTTGCCTGCGAGGAAAGCCTTTTTGATTCCCGATTCCTAATGTGGTGTTTTCCGTGATGCCAAATGGCTCTAGCTTTTTGCTAATCTCGCTTGTCCCACATGAAACATAGCATCTTTCTGTCAAGTCGGATCGAAACGTTTCGGTGAATGGTTCCAAACGACTACACCGAACAAAGGGTTGAGGTTGCATCTTTCCTGCGGTCTTCTATTTACGACGTTGACCGTTGGATCGCGCCTGCACACCTCTCAAAGCTCCACGAGCTCATTCATCCGCCTCTACAGATCTTGAAGCTGCCATTGCACGATCCAACGGTGGATTCGCGCTAAGTAACGCGAAAGATACGAACCCGTCCCGGAACAAATGTCGAAACGACCGCATTGGATCGGACGGTCAGGCCTTCTGCAAAATTTAATAATCCTCGACGATTCAGTTAACCGCCTCGCATTAACGGAGCCCTTTAATTTGGCAGAGACGAAATTACAATTATAACTTTATCAAGTCACTGTAATTTCCACCTATTAGTCCACTCTTCTCTTTTGCTTTATGGTCTTTCTCGTAATTTAACCACTCCCCCTTTTAATTCGAAATCGTTTCCTCGCCGTTCCTGGGGTCCCGCAGTTCGTTCCACGTGGAAAGGCCGAAAATAAGACGACGTCATGTGTCCGTCAGGAATGCTTAACGGCGAGCCCCCACTAGCTGTTGGATGGAGGTGCTGGGATTCCTGACCGTCCGATCTTCGAGGCCCAGGCTACATTAGACCCTCGCCTCCTCCTCTCACCTTTTGCCGGTTTCTGTTTCGGTTTGAGAGGAAAGCGAACCAGGCTATATTCAAATCTAGTAAGATGGAAATCCTTGCTCCCTCCTCATTGATCGAGTTGTTTTCTCGATCTTTCTCGTTTTTTGATGCTTAGAAGTCTATATAAGATCCCATTTTTCTTTCGTTAAACTTCTTTGTTCGGAGTTTCTTCTTGTCTTTTTTTTCTCGTAATTTTGATCCCTTTTTGGGAGGTTTGATCTGATATTAGGGTGCGATTTATTTTTATTTATTTATTTATTTTTCTGGAAGGGATTTGAGGGAAGATGTCAGAAGAAACCGGAGAGCACCCTTCCATCACGGAGAGGATCACCGAGAAGATCCACGAATACAGAGGGTCCTCTTCTTCTTCGGATTCCGATAATGAGAAGCCCTCTCACAATACCAGGAAGAAACGGTTGTTCGGAAGGAGGGATCCGGTGCACACTGTTTTTGGTGGTGGAAAATGTAATTTTTATCATAAAAAATCTTGTCTTTTTCAAAATTATCATTTTCGTCGTTTGTTTAGGATGGCATTGTTTTAACTACATTAGATCTCTGTTTTTACTTTCTTCTTCAGGTGAAACTTATCCGTAGAGATAGTAAGAGTGTATTTCACAACTATGTATAATGCTATTTGGTGTTGTATATATTGAATTTTATGTGGAATTATATATTTGATTGACGAAAATAACAATGTTGGATTGTTTAGTAATACGTAGTCACCAGTCAATATAAATAGGATACTTGTCACTATTGTTATGTTCTAGATAATGTAAAGGGTTCATGACAATGAATCTAAACAGGAAAATTGGTAGATCCAGGAAGAGTTGAGGGAGAGGTGGAAGACACATGTAGGTTTTTCAGATAAGCAGGTTCTCTGTAGTGCCAAGTATTTCAAGCGTCCAGTGTGGTCATGCAAAGTACTCGTGGATTTTATTGTGATGTTAAATCTATATTGAGAATTAGATTGACTAATACATACATATTACATGTATGTATGAATGTATGCATGCATGTGTGTTTGTGTGTGTGTAATATTCAAACCAAATTGATGACCTTCTAAACTGCCTGAAATGTAATTCAAGGTTCTGGTAGATGATAGGTCATAAGCAGGAGCCCTGGCAGTCTATTTAGTTGACCAAGCTAATCAGCTATTATTTGCACACATGAATGAACCTTAAGCTTGTCATAGTGCAGTCATATGTTATTATTAGGTGATTTCAGCCTGGCCCTGAACAGCCCTGCTTCTATGCTCTGGCCCTGATGTAAGACACATTTGTCATGCTTGAACATCCCTTTGCTGAAATAACGTGGGTAAAGATTAACTTTTCCTCATTTGTTTTATGTTTATGTATTGAATTTTCTGGTTTAAATGTATATTCTTGTGTATCATGATTATATATAGAATAATATCATAGGTTATATTATCATCAAAAATTTCAAATGTTACAGATGTTTGTTTGTGGTACAAGGCTTTTCCTTTTGTTGCTTTGACTAATATTTTTGAATTGAATGTTTTTTCCACATTGGTTTTTTTAAGGGTTCATCTGACTTTATTTTGTCCTTCTGAAACTGCGAAACTTACCTCCTGCTGCAATAAAATTTCTACTTGAGTCATAATGGGTCTTGACTCGTCTGCTTTCTATTTTTAATATCTACACTTTGTGAATTCAGAGTTATTATAAATATTAATACATATGTGTATTTTATTTAGATTTCTATTCTATTCCCCTTGGTTTTATCAAGTCAAATCAGAATGTTCCTTCATTCTTATGGCAAGTGATATATGGTGTCTAGACATAATCTTTAAAAAAGTTTGATTTATTTGCCAAATGTTTGTTAATTTTCTATTTTTTGTTTGAATTAAGATTCTCAAGCTTGCTGTTTTCTCCTCTAATTCAATAACCTATGTTAAACAATCATTTTGGAAGATGGATACATGCTTCAATTTCTTGTGTAAATATATGTAGAAACATAAATATGTTCCTACATGTGGAATTTGTTGTTAGCATGTATGTTTAATAGATACATTATCAACTTTCATCAAGCAAACATGTCTCTTGCTGATAAAGATGATCTTTTTTTTTTTTTAAGCATGTATGTTTAATAAAGATGAACTTTCATAAAGATGATCTTTTTTAAACATGTCTCTTGCTGTAAATATATGTTAGCATGTATGTTTAATTGATACATTATCAACTTTCATTAAGCAAACATGTCTCTCGCTGATAAAGATCTTTTTTTTTTTTTTTTTGTGGATATGGTATTTTGGAAACTCAGGAGTCAAGTCCATCTGCATGCTAGTTAAGGTCCATAGGAAGGATCACATCATCTTGCCATCTTCTAGAGCTAGCATATTTGCTTGAATATATTGATTGCTTGTATTGTTTGTTTGGCTAATATATATTCGTGCCCTTAGTCAGTTGTTTTGTTGTGCTTTCAGCTGCTGATATCATATTATGGAGAAACAAGCAGATGTCAGGCAGCATACTTGCTGGTGTGACTGTCATTTGGCTTCTCTTTGAGTGGATGGGTTATCATTTACTGACATTTATTTGTCACTCGCTGATATTTTTACTGGCAGTATCATTTATTTGGTCTAATGCAGCTTCTTTTGTCAACAGGTTAGGACTTTTCACTGTCTTTGCACATTAATTTGCTGACTGATTATTATTCTTTAGCTAAAATTTCCCATATAACTTGCTTTTGAAGTAACATTATTATTATATTTTTTTGAGTTGGACCCATGCTTGAAAATTCACGATCTTTTATACTAATGATATTTTTATACGAACGTCAAGAGATGGTTTTGTTCCATCCATATACTTGAAGAAGTTTAACCATATAATATCCATTTGGTTCATGATTCTGATCTTCCAAGATCCCTTTGAGACTCAAAAAGAATGAGAAACTAATCTGATAAAACAGCTGAGGTGATTGGCATATCATTATCTTCAAGACCCTTTTCTAGAAGTAACACTGTGAGCCTCTTCTCCACCTAGAATGTCCTAGGTTATCTAATAATTGCCCATTCATAGGATAGCATATCTTAGAATTGATCTCATGTGTTGTTTTTTTTCCTTTTCTTGGAGCACTTGCGGCTTATTCCCTGCAACTACCTTGTCAAGAGTTATTTAAGAGTGTTTCTTTTGTTTTGTTCAATGATTGTATATTTAAATGGTTTATGTTTTATAAGCATGTTTTTTCAGTTTACTTTCCTGTAATTTTGTAATTCAGGTCCCCTCCTAAATTTCCAGAGGTTATCTTGCCTGAGGACATGTTTCTGAGAATAGCTCATGCAGTGAGATATCAGACTAATGAAGCTTTTGCAACTTTTATATATGTTGCTTCAGGAAAAGATTTGAAACAATTCTTGAAGGTAAAGTTCTGGTACTCCATCAATTTCGTTCATGATGTTTGGGCTCAGAATCTTAGCATCAAAATTTTTTATGTAGGTGATTGCAGGCTTGTGGGTTGTTTCTGTAATTGGCAGCTGGTTCAATTTCTTGACACTCTTCTATATTGGTCAGTTCCCTTCATCTCTCGGTCGCACCATCATGGCTGACTACAATCTTTTTAGGTCTTTTGATGCACATAGATATATGCTTTCAATATAGGATATTCTTCCCTTTGAAATGGAAGCAAGAGTATTTTCTCTCCAATTTGTTTTGCGGAAAGGCTCAGTTCGTAGTTGACAATACTCTTTTTTTCTTTTTTTGTCTTATTCTTTTGGGTACTAAGATGGTTAAGTCTAGCCAAAATCAGGTTAGGACAAGATTTGGACCCAGGTGACAGGTATCAACGCTTAGTGATGTTACCAATCAAGCTAGTTGGCACCCTTGTAGATCATAATATCACTTTTTATTTGTCATCCTCAAGTTTTTTATGATATGGCCATTCATCTGCCCTCGATTCTTCTAGGGACATATCAAGCTAATGCGTCATTATGGGCTTATGTTCGCTTATTGAAAAGACAACGACCAAAAGGCTTTCTACTAAAGAAACAAAGAAAATATCGTTAATATGATAAAAAAAATATTATAGTAGATATTGCATGATATTATGATATTTTTTTCAAAAAATAGTTTGATGCATCTGGGATGCTCTCTATCTCTCTCTCTCTCTCTCTCTCTCTCTCTCACACACACACACACACACACATTCACTTATTCACTCACACATGTTTTTAGAGTAATGGTGCAATCTCGACATTAAATTTGATGAATAATTGGGAAACAACCCCACCAAGATTAGAACCCATAACCTCATTCCATGTAGAGGGTGCTACTATTGCTCTATTAGACAAGTTTGCTATGTATTGTATCAAAATGATGTAGAAGTCTAGAAGAAAATTTAAATATTGCATGCCTATTGAGATCAGCAAAAGATAAACTTAAATATTTAAGTACTTTTTTTTTTTTTTTTTGTAAAAGTATATACTGAGAATTGTGGTGGGAATGTGATCTTTTTTTATTTGAATTCAAAACCCCTCCCAGGGCATATGCTGTGAAGAGAGGGGTGCCATTTTGCAGATTTAGGTCCTTTAGGTGTTTGCCTGGTACAAACATATTTTATAGGTTTTCGTTCCTTTGATGTGGTGTTGGTAAAGAAGTGCGCTCAGATGTTCATTAAACATATCAAATATGAATGCTTGAACATTTGCTTCTTTAAAAAACATTACTTTATTGACTTAAATTTTTCATCACTTTGACAAGTGTTTTATCAGTTGCACTCCATAAATAATGCAGATTTTTCGGTTTCTTATTTGTTTAGTGATTTTAGAATGGCGAGCTAATTTTTAAAGAAAAGTTCTGGAAGTCTGAAATTTTGACCACTATTTCGAATTCATTTATCAACTAGGACTGCTAAATCATCCAGAAATTGTTTGAAAGCTTCATATTACCAAACTCAGCCTGTTTTTTTCTGTTGACTTTCTAATATGTTTGTTCATGATCATGATGAATGTTTTTACAAACTCTTATATATTTGAAAATATAAATTATTAACATATTGCATGTTATCCTGGTACTTCTGGAAACTAAGGCATTATGTATGTCTTTGCAGTTTTTCTTATCATATACACCACGCCAGCACTCTATGAGAAGTATGAGGATCAAGTTGACACCGTAGCAGAGAAGGCAATGGTTGAAATTAATAAGCATTATGCTGTACTCGATAAGAAAGTACTCCAGAAGATTCCTAGGGGGCCATTTACTAATAAGAAGCAGCTTTGAGAAGTAGTAGTTCTCGTCGTGGTTTACACTCCCCCTATAGCGTGCTGCAGCTTTTTCTTCATCTTTGATGTCATATGCTGGTTGTTGATGGAATTTTTGGTTAGGACATGGGGAAAGAGATCTATGTGCATTCGAAAACTTATCTTAGGTGCAATTTGACTTTTTATACCTCCTACTTAAAGGCCATCCATATAGCGACTTCTGGTAGATCTGTGAAGTAGATGTGGAGATGCTTTTCGATTACTTTTTGCATTGTTGACGTTTTATGATGTGACCCTTAGAATTCAATATCTTCATATCTGATTTCATTCGGGCCCGACGTCGGCATTTATTTTTTTGGATTTATCTTAAAATGTCATTGATATTGTGAAAAGTTTGAGTAGAAAGATAATATTGTAAATTCTTAGTCAATGCGTGAATTGGTGTCACCCTACGTACCTATACTCGGAGTAAGAGAGCTTGCTGTCCCCGATTCTTGCATGGACTTGGTCTGAAGAATTGGATTCTTTTTAACCAGCCAGCCTGTGCTCCGGATTGTTTTGTTGGACACCTTAACAAATTAAGCTACACATCTGGGCTAATTTGAACCTGTAATTTCCTACCCAAGTAAAAAATCATCGAGCAAAAACGAAAGAGAATATGCCGTGAAAAAATTAAATTAACTTTGAACAGATGTTATAGTAATACGTTGTCACTTGACTTGCTTATCGAGTGGGTTCGGTCAGTTTGGCTTGGGCTCAGCCCATGGTGCAACAACATTATGCTATCTCCAAGCCCAGCCTGGCCTGGCCTTCAAGTCTCCTTTTTCAAGCTCGAGCTTGCTCCATCCTAGGTTTTTGATTTTTTGATTATCTCCCGAGTTTTCTTGGATGAGGAGAATGTGGCAAGGTGGCGCGAAGGTAGAGCAACGCGAGGAGGAGGAAAGGAGGTCAAGATGATGCGAGGAGGGAGGGCTTGTTGAGGATACGGGCTAAATCATTCACTAGCATCCTCTCTTGTGGTCATGGAGGTGCAAGGTGGCATCCTCTCTTGTGGTCATGGAGGTGCAAGGCGGCGAGGTCTAAAATCATTCACTAGCATCCTCTCTTGTGGTCATGGAGGTGCAAGGTGGCATCCTCTCTTGTGGTCATGGAGGTGCAAGGCGGCGAGGTCTAAGCATGTTGACGAGGTGGCAATTGGTAACAAGGTAGTAACATGGAGGAGCGGCCTTAGGCATTGTAATAGAATTAGAGAATAGGGTTGGACTTGATAAGAAGGGGAATCAAGGATAGGTATTGTGATGGAATTAGGGATTAGGGTTGGACTTGAGAAGAAGAGGAATTAAGGAATAGAGATCGGTTCAGGCTAGGTCCATATATATCAAAGCTCGTTTCATTTGAAAATTCGGGTTGGGTTTTTAGCCTAGTTCTGTTAGGTTAAAAATCGTGGTCCAAGTCCCTTTTAAAAGAGTTAGGCTTCCGTGGGCTGAGTGGGTAGCTCGTGTTTTGAGCAAGTTTAATTGCCACCTAAAGAATCCATTAGGTATCTCATTTGGTTGGTTAATAATAAATGGCGATGAAAACCTATTACCATAGCAACCTAAGTAAATCCAAGAAAGCTTGTATCAAATAGTCCATCGCTCCTAATCAAAATATTGTTTTATATAATTTTTATTAACATAACTAAGTTTGTCAAGAAGAAACCTGTAAAAACTAAGTTTGTCAATAAAAAACTTGTAAAAACTAAGTTTTTCAAGAAGAAACTAGTAAATAGAATTACAGGCAAGTCATTAAGGCTTATGTAATGTGAGGTGTGTTTGGCATGTCAACGATAATGTGATCATTGGAGTGATGTGATCACCACGATGATGTGAGCACCGAGATGATATACAAATGTTGGAATGATGTGTGATTATTATGTTTGGTACATCACTAAAATATCACCAGAAATAGAACTTTACCATATTAAGTTTGGTACATTATCAAGTAATGATGGTGATAATGTATAAAATACCATAAATAGCCTAATACATTAGTATGTAATAATTACTTTATAAATTAATTAAGTAATATTCATTCACAACTGCTTATAAAAATATGTAATAATAATAATAGTAGTAATAACAATAATAATAATAGTAGCAAGTTATTAAGCTTATATAATCTAAGATGCTGTTTGGTATATCACCAATGATGTGACCATTGGAGCGATTTGATCACTGGAATGATTTAAGTATCGGGATGATATACAAATACTATGATGATGTACAATCATCCTATTTGGTATATTATTGAAATATTACTATGAATAGAACTTTACTGTGTTAAGTTTGGTATATTACCAAGTATAAAATACTATAAATAGCTTTATATATTAGTATGTAATAACTATTCTATGAATTGATTAAGCATTCTTCGTTCACAACTCCTCAGAAAAATATGTAATAATAATAGTAGTAGTAGTAATAATAACTACTATAATTATTATTGCTACTACTATTATTATTATTATACTATTATTATTATAACTATTGCTATTGTTATCATCATTACTATTATTATTATCATCATTATTATTATAGGTATCTATTATAAATTTATAACTAGGCTATTAAAATGATGATGAGAATTTTTTTTATTTTTTTCATTTATCAAGAATAAATTCATTTAAATTTTTATGGGCTAGAAATAGTTTTATTTCAAAATAATTTTAGCACATCATCAATATCTGGTAATATACTATCATCCAAGAAATGTAAGATAATGGCATCTGTCTACAATGCGGTGATAGATTATTGTTACCGATAGACTTTTACAATATCAAACAAGATAATCATATTATCTAACTATATGGCTAAGATGATATAAAATATTATCCCTTATCAAATAGTATTTAACGGCCATTGATTTGGACTTTGCAAATTTTCAAAGTTAAGAAAGGTAAAAAAAACAGAAAGGGATAAAAGAAGAAATAAAAGAGAGAGAAAAAAAAGGTAAAAGAAAAAAATTGGAAAAGGAAAAGAAAAAAAGAAAAAAATAGTTAGAAGAAAAAAACCGGAAAAGAAAAAAAAATGAGAGAAAGAAGATAAAAAAATAAAATAATATTTTTTTTTTTAAAAAAAAAGGGAAAAAGAAGATGGGAGTAATGATAATATGACCCACACGGCTGATGTCGATGAGCATCCTCTCTCGTAGAGATGCTGAGAGATCCCATTCCATAACTTTTCCTAAGTCCTCGTCCAACACGAAATAACATAGCAGAAAAATTAGGTGGCCGTTGGACGCTTTCTAGTGAACATCTAACTGCCCATCAAAACATCCAATCAGAAGTTGAGCCGTTGAAGAATTGGGATAAGGACTTCCATGTTTTTAATGAATGCTCCGAAAAAAATAAAAAAAAAAAGGAAAAAGCTCCGCACCTTCAATCTTTTCAAGTAAAACAAAAAAAACAATGATGATCTTTGGCAATCTAATAATATTATTTTTACATGAAGCGTCAACTAAATTACTTTTTAACATCATTATTGATATTAAACTATGATATTAGCTGAGGACATCAAGCAAGTACCATATCAAAGTCTCGGAAAGCACATAATAGACATCATTTTCAAGTTTTTAATCGCTAAATTAAAGTCATGCTTCGTCTTCTGCATAATTTCCGGTGGTGTTATCGGTTTTTTTAATTTTTTTTTCGACATCTAAACGTCATACTTACGTAGAAAACAAAGAGTAACGACCCGGATCTCGGCACGAATATAGAGGTTATATCTAACGGTCAAGATCGTCCGGAGGCGGTAGGCCCTGCAAGCATGCTCATTTCTTAACGTCGGTGGGGGACATTTTTCTTTAGCCCCTTGGACGCGTTCTTCTCTGCTGCCTTCCAGCCTGTAGCGTTTATCCAGCAGAGCAGCGCCTCTGCGACGGGCGGAGCGAACCAGCGAGCGCCGCCGGCTGCGGATATGGCTGTGGCGGAGGGCGGCGGAGGGGACCTGGAGAGGCGGGTGATGGAGGCGGTGAAGGCGTCGGAGGAGCGGGGGGACCCGCCGCTGGCGCGGGCGGTCGAGGTGGGCCGGTGCGTCCAGGAGAAGGGGCTAGGATTCCCCAGCCCGGAACTAGGGCACGTGCTTGTCTCCAATCTTTGCTTCTCCCACAACACCCCTTCCCTCTGGAAGCTCCTCGACCAGGCCATGTCCTCTCGCCTCATCGCCCCCCTCCACATCCTCGCCCTCCTGACCCGCAGGTAAGCCTGTTACCCCTTTTACTTCTCCTCAAATACAACCCCCCCTCCTTTTTTTTTTAAATTTTTTGTTCTCGATTGCCGTTGCGCTACTTGACTACCAGTGTTGGATTCAGGGTTGTTCCTTACCGTCGGGCACAGCCAGAGGCGTACAGGCTGTATCTGGAGCTCTTGAGTCGATACGCGCTTTCGCCTCCTTCGATGGAGGCTGGCCCTTGCAGAGACAAGTAAGTTCTTGGCTTCTTCTAGATGGATTTTGGTTCTGCTAGTGGTATGCCTCCTTGATTGGTCCGCCATAGATGGTAATGTAATTTTTTCTCTGGAAAGAAGTGATCTTTTCTTGCGTATTAGCTATCTTCGGGAATTAAAAATAGGTTTGGGGTGAGTTATACACAACTTGGCTTTAGTTAAGGTCTGTCAGAAGACGTCCTTTTTGGAAGAAGTAAATTAGGGCTAGCAAAATATCAAGAACTATGACAAAGTAGGGCCTAGAGAAGTATTTTCTTCTCCAAGGTTCAAATTGAGGAAAGCATGAATCCAATTTGGATGTTTTTATATTGCTAGGAGACTAGAGGAAAACTGGAAATAGAAGAATCGGACGAGACCTGTCTTTAGATGGCTTAGAAACTTGAAGAAAATGAATACAGCAAAGAAAAAACTTAGTGCCCTTGGCCACCCCACCCCCACCGCCGCACCCCCCCCCCAAAAAAAAAAAAAAGAAAAAAAAAGAAAGAGAGAAACTTAGTGCAGAAAAGGAGTTTTTTTTTTAATATATATATATATATATATATAGGCACAAGGAAGGAGGGCTCTAAATGAGCAGTGTGTTTTAGGTACATGATTGTTCACAGTACAAAAATAGAGGCAAATGATATTTTCAATATTTTTTTCATGATCACTGCTTTATTTATGGGCCATTGTACCTTCAGGACCTTTCTTGAAGTCACCTTTTATTCTGTCATTGACTGCTGTGGTTGTGAAGTTGACATTTTCATTCTCCTTCCTGAGTTAACCTGACAAAGGTGGACCATTTAGAGTTGATGTGGATGGCGCACTGCCATTTTTGCACAAGTTGGTTGACAATCACATTATTAATATAAGTTAGAGTTTATTTACCTTTCAACCACTTTATCAGATGCTGGCTTGGCCATCGTGGGGATTTGGTGCACCATTCTATCCTTTGATGATTTTGTGCTTTTAGTGTATGTTCTTGATGCTATAGTATTTATTGACTGCAAGTCCTTGCTTTTCACAAATGTGGCAAGTCACTAGTTTCTTAGAACTCAGGGATCTAAGGCTTGCGTTCATGATAATTGATTGCTTTGAAAATCTTTTTGTCTCCACAATTTTACCTTAGCCACTCCTCTATTTTGAAGCACTGTCCTAAGGTTCTCAAAAAGGAAAATCTTGCTTATATCTAAGAAATGAGGCATATACTCAGTGATGGAGGCTTTTAACTAATTAACAATGTTTGCTACTTGACCACTTGTTCCACACCACATCGAGTAAGTTCTAGTGAGATAATTTGACTTAGTGGATATGCCTATTGCCTAGCAGCCACCAGCATCTATGTATTGATGTTTCCTTATGATGTTTTTTATTAATGATATTTTTTTGGCACAGATTCTTCAGTTTTTTTTCCTCCAATTGCTACATCTAGTCGTGTAATGGTTGATGCTGTGGTGTTTGAAAGTGCAATTAGGATATGATTGCATTGAAGTCAATCATGTCTCTTGAACTTAGAAGAACATTCTGCTTTGTTAAATTTACATGGTCTACTTATCGGAAGATGCTTCAACAAAGAAGAATCATTAAAAGAAAAGGTATCTGAGCCAATAGTTCATGCTTTTTCCAGTGTTTATAAATTTTTACAGGAAATGCTCATTGGCATTGTTGGGGTTTAACTGTTACTCATGGTAATAGAAGGCTTGAAACAAGGGCTCACAATTGTCAAGAGCATAAAATGTGAGGCAAGCTTGCAAATGTGCAAAACAAATCAGAGTAGAAGGATGTAGCTCCAGACTAGTTGTGGTGGAAGATGCTATTTTTAGACAAATATTCATCTATGCGAGTTGTATTTGACAATAGGACAGATTTTCAAAAGACTATATCCACTCTCCTCTTTCCACATGGTTAAGAACTAGCATGTAATTGGTTTACATGGACCTGCATTTTCATTGCAAGAAGGGGTTTTCTGTATCTATGGTAACACCCCTTTGTCACTTGCAGTAATAAATTTTGAACCATTTGATTTGCTAGTCATAGGTGGAGATGTCAAAGTTTGCTTAGATGGTCTACTTCAGAAATATGAAGTCTCCTGAGCATCATGGCTATGCTTGTGAAAACTTGCATTCAGTCACAAAACAAGGGACTTTTTAAACCTGCTTCCAACCCAATCAGGATGAAGTGCCCTTAGTACTTGATTTGTCCAAGGAGTAGGCCTGTGATGGAACTAATACTATGTATACTTTGCAAGAGAAAGTTGAGTAGAGTTTGCTTGGGCTTCAAGTCATGCTCTTGAAATGTGTCAAGTTCTGGCTATTATCGGCGGTAAGATACCCTGTTCTCTAGGTGAGTGAATTGGGTTTGAAAATTCACATGTGCCACTTATGCCAAAAGAAAAAAAAAGAGAAAAAGAAGTGTTTTTATGTGCGTATATTTGTGAGAGAGAGATTCACAGAGAGAGATCTGAGACCACATTTAAAAAAACCTGTTACCATTTTAGCTGGCTGCAGCTTTCCCATGCCTGCTTGTTTGCTTATTTCATTGGAACTGCAATATTTTATATTCATCAATTGTTTAGCTTCTGGCTACCGTATATCTTACTTTCCTTCGTATTTGTTTGATCCAGAAATGCTTAGCATTCTAGTTAAATGGTTTTCATGGCTGGTGTGGCTGCATCCTGTGACAGATTGGTCCTATGCAATAATTGTCTCTTTTGCAGGATAATTAAATCTGTCGATGATGCCCTACAGCTTTCACATACATATGGGGTTCACCAAATGGATTTTGGACATACAGTAGTTTTGTCCATCTTGAGTGTCATGACAAGTTTGGTCGACTGCATGCTAGAAGATTGTGGTTTGCAATTGACATTCAGATATAAACTTGGTGACTTTTATGCTAATGAAGGACATCAAGTTATGGACATGGATGTTAAAGGAAGTTCAGATGAGAAGCGCAATAAGCATCGTGAACAGCTACGTAGAACAAATGTTCTTTTGGCTATAGAAGTGGTTGAAAAAATTACTTCAAATAAAAAGGCCAAATTTTTTCTTCGTCTCATCTATCTCAATATGTATGCTCTCTCTCTCTCTCTCTCTCCCTCTCTCTCTCTCGTGCATGCATGCACCTTTTCCCTTCCATATTATTGCTGATCATTATGATGATTTGAAACTTACATATATGCTTAGCTATTAGTTTTATTACATTTTATTTCATAATAGTAATTGGTAAAGCAGCTGCATCTATGTCTTTTGTTATTGATAAAAAAGGGTTTGAGACATTGTTTTGGATGATATAGATGGAATTATTAAGTCCATGAAATTAAGCATATGGAATAAAGTCATGGAAAGTTTGAAGCAGCAATTGAAAATCCTAGAATGCCCAAATTATTGCCGGGCATGGTGACCTAATTGGTATTTATATATAATAGTAAATAACTTGACTGAATTTCTTTCATACTGTACCTTTACCATTTAATTGATTGTATTGTGGGCCATATGTAACTCTATTGCTTGCTTATCAAAATTCAGAACTATATATGTGCTATCTATGAATGTTATAAGTCTTGGTTCAAGTATCTTACGTAGGGCTCGTAATTTTTGCCTGAACTTCAATCAACCTGCTTTAAGCAAGTTCAGGTTTGGCATTGACAGTTCTAGTTTTAACTTTTAAACAGGTTGACTTGACCAAACCCATCAATTAAACAATTTGGGTTCAGGTTTAGAGTCCTGACTCATATAGTGTATTTTGAACCTTTTAATAGTTGGATTGAATCCATTCAGAATAGCTTAACCTATGTAAGAACTGTTGTTCAGAATTGGTTTAACCCATTTAACTTGATTCAACTTGCTTATTAAATGGGTCAGCAGCTCGGATTGGGTTACTTGTTTAATAAATAGTCATGTTTGGGTTTAGATTTTTGACCCGTTTTCTAAACTAGTCAGGTTCAAGTTGACTGATATTTGACTCGAACTGCATGGGATCCTATCCATATTTGACCCAACCCGATCTCCACCCATAACGTCGCTATTTACTACTATGGGTCAGCATAGTATGTTTTCCCCTATAACAACACTTGGTATGTTTTTGGAGTTAGCACAACACCTATACCTTGTATCGGTTTGGGGGTGTATCGATGCCCTGTAACTACTGGGTTGGTATGATTCACCTTGTATTGGATATAGGTTGACCTTGCTATCTACTATATACTATATTATAACGGGAAAGATTCAGAGTCCAGCTTGCGGCTGTATTCTAAAGCCTTCACAAAATTGAACAGGGCCAATTTAACAGTTCAATCTTTCTAGAAAACCATGGTTCCTTTTGAAGAATTGCATGCCAAATACTAGTTTTATATAAGGTAAACAGCCTAGGGTGTCTAGATGGTGTGTTTGAGGCCATGAGGCCACCATCTGAAAGGCACTTGGTTCTTTAATAAATTTACTCTCTTTAAAACAATACTCTTTTTTATTTTATGTACACTTTGTGTTCTTTCTAAAAGAAACAAGAGAAGCTAATTGATCAAATATACAAGTATTTTTGTTATTTGTTAATTTACATGAATAAAATATCTTAAGGCAAGATGTTTATGCTATGAATTCTAAAGGTCGATGAATTCACAGCCATTTGTCAGCAGATAGACATTTCGATATACCGACGTGCATGCAAATGGGTGTGCAGGGATGTGTGCTGCATGAAATCTGTTGGAAGAGCCAGATGCTAGACTGGTTTAAATAAACCCAAAGATCAACATGTAGTCTTCTACCCTCCAAAGTACATTTGCAGGGTTACATCTCCAAAACCTGCAAGGTTGTGCTTATGCATCCCTTCTTTCTGGGATGAGGCCTTGGTCTTTGTATTATGGAAAGTTAAAAGGAACTTATCACCAAACATGCTTTTTGGGCATAGACCACACAAAATATCAATATGATAGCTATGCGGTTTTCTTTTTCCTCTTGCCACTTCAAGCCTACATAAGTCAAAAGGTATTGTAAAATTATAACAAGACTAATATAAAAATCACCTGTAGATTTTCTCAAACCCAAACGCTACTTAAGGAGTTAATCAAAAAAGGTAGAAGTCTCCATCAAGTAAGCAATCCTAATTGAAATAGAAACACTAGATGCCTAAGGGAAAATGTACAATGTCTTTCTTGAAAGTGTAGTGCCTGGTCTTTGTTGAGTGAGCACCCCTTGGTTTTGATTGACTTTTTTAGATGAAGATGCCTGTAAACATTGTCTTTAGAGAAGATCATGTGTCATAAGGTTTAATGGGGAAAACTGTAATTTCCTTCCAATTTATCTTCGTTTGTCCTCTTGCAAGGACTCGATGTTGATAATTGATTATGCCATATCATTGCTTTGAGACTGGTAGTGGAAACAATTAATGGTTTTGAAGATAAAGACAAATGGCTATTTGTTTATTTCAATTACAAGAAGAAGGCTTTACTTACCTTTAATTCTCCTGTTGTCCATATCTCTCAATATAACTACTGGAAAAATAAATGATAATCACAAGGTCACATCTGAGTTTGAACTTGTATACAGCATGTGGTGTATCTTTATAATGAGCTTTTAACTGTTCTAATTTTGAATATCCCTTTTTTGGTTTCATTTTTCCTTATAATCTTGTTTATGTTGTGAATAGAACCTATCCAGATCCTCTTTCCCTCTTTCAGTTTGAAATTACCATTAAATGTGCTTGTAGTACAAAAAAAGACATTTGATTGAAAGGATCTTGTTGGAACTTTTCCCTATGTTATGTGAGGTGCAGGTGTGAAATACAGCTCATAATTTTTTTCCGTAATGATTACTTTCCTTATAGGGCAGTTGTTGTGAACTTCTCCATTCTTTGTTATCATGAATGGATCTATATTTCTCTGCAGTCAGCTTATCAATAACCTTCTAGCATACTGGGGAATTCATACATTTTGTAAGCTGCACTAGAGCTCCTAGCTTAGCATGGTTATCCCTTTGGGGGTTAACCCAACCACTCAAAAGTTCTAGTGGAAGCAGATTCTGCTAACTATGCTACATCTGATGTCTCTAAAGTGTAAATGAAGTTGCTCAAGGAGAACCCGAATCTAGTCTTTTGTTTTCCCTTCTCTTTTATTTAAATATCTGTGCATAGAAGATTGCAATACATATGATGGATTTTTAAGAGAAGTAACTAATACATACTTTCCTGCAAGCTTAGGCCTGAAAAGTTCAATGGTCTGCTGGAGAGACTGCAGTTTATTGAATCACATAAATCAACCTCACAGGCTTTACTATCTGCAAACAATATTTTAGATAGCCTGTCTGCAAATGTACAGAAGGCTATGGATTGGGAATACCAGTTAAATAAGCATCAGCTTCTTGGAGTCATGGTTGATGCTGGGCCCAGTAGCTTCCTTTCATGCCACAGTTCTGGAACCGGTAGGGCTGCTTGTTGGATTTCTTTTGATCTGTTTATGGAGAATTCAATGGATGGGAGGCAACTCCATACCATATCTGCCACTGAAATACTTACAGGTGTTTTCTCTTTAACAGTTTTTATGCTATTTCTTTTCTAGTCTTTTTGCTTGTATGATTTCAAGTTATTCTATAGCAAAAGTGATCTGTGTTCTTTTGATCAGAGCTGACCAAGTCACTCAAAGTAATTAATCAAGCAAGCTGGCAAGAGACGTTTCAAGCTCTCTGGATTTCAGCTCTTCGACTTATACAACGAGTTGAGATGATTCTTTCTATATGCTTGTTTTCCTTCATGGCAAAGTGATTTGTTTAAATAATCTATTAATCCATTTGTCAATATTTGTTATCTTTCTTGTTCACAAGCAGGATCGTGAGCCTTTGGAAGGACCTATACCTCATCTAGATGCACGACTGTGCATGCTATTGTCTATTGTCCCTTTGTCAATTGTTCCTCTTGTGAAGGAGGAATATGAAATGCCTTCTCTTATAAACAAAGGCATAACCAGAAGCTACGGAAATGAAACAGAGGAAAATAATTTTGCTTCTAGAAAACATGGATTAGTGTCCTCTCTTCAGGTATTAGGGCAGTTTTCTGGGCTTCTATTGCCGCCTCCATCAGTGGTCAATGCAGCTAACAGTGCAGCTTCAAAAGCAGCAACTTTCATTTCTAATTTAAAGACAGGAAGTGGTAATCTTGGTGTTCCCAATCTCAGTGAGTCTTCTGTAAAAGCAGGTTAGCTTGTTTTGTAAGGTTGACTTATTTGCATCCATCTTTGTTGAAAATTGTAGTTGAAAGAAGGACAAATATCTGAGTACAAGTGACAATTCTTGTGGTCTTGGAGTTGAGTTGCTTTGTGTCAGTGAGTAAGCTTTTGCTCGACCAGCAAATAAAAAACAAAGGAAAGAAAAGGAAACGTGTCAGATATATCCAGTGAAAAATTATGAGTGAGCTAGCTGCCTTCACGAAACTCAAAACTTTCTTTATGCCTATGCTTTTCCTTGCTAGATAAATCTAATAGGAATCTCTCTTGGTTCTGATTAAGATAACATTTTTGTATCATCAAATTTTCTTTATATAGGTGCATCCAAGATTTGCTGTCTCGGTACCAAATCCTGTACGAGTGCCAATTTGTTACTATGTCAGTATGGGACCAGTTTAGTGTACCGAATATTGGTATGCCTTCCGTACCATGTATTGGTGCCAATCTAGTATGGTATGGTATGTTCCGTATTGTCTAGTTCGGTTTGGTATGGCAAACCTTAACTAAATCAATATAGGAACTTACACATTCAGATATAAAAGACAAGGTTGCAGAAAAAATAGTCTAGTCATGCTAGTGAAATTCATGAATTGATCAATCAACATTTTAGTGAGAGGCAAAACTCTCTATAATCTTTATTTGTAATGGTCAAATTGGCAAACCATGTGAGCTTGGGAGATGATGGAACTTTTTTTCGAGGATAGAGAATTGTGTTTCTTCTAGTTAAGGAAATTCTTGTATGCCATGCACCTGATTCTGTTTCTTGATTAGCTTTTTATACACCCAGTATAGGGATCGGTTTGCTGTGCTGACACTCGGTACACCCTTGGCATGGAGTACTGGTTTGGCACCATTGTGGTACAGCATGCCCGATGCACAGTGGTACACATTGGTAGTACAGACCTTGTATAGAGCTATTTATCAGAATAATAGGTCTGCTTTTCCTTAAGAGTACTTTGGTAAAAATCATTTATGCTACCTATTATCTGCTAAATACTTGTTGGACAAGTTCTAAGTACTTGCTTGTAACCGACAATTTATTACTTTTGCAGTTGGAAACATGCTGCATCTTTTAGTTGAAGCCTGCATTGCAAGAAACTTGATCGATACATCTGCTTATTTTTGGCCTGGCTATGTCGTCCCTTCTGCACCATCAAAGGATTCACTGTTAGTTCAAGAGTCCCCTTGGTCAACTTTTATGGAGGGAGCTGCAGTAAATGGTTCGCTTAAAAATGCTCTTTTGTTAACCCCTGCTACAAGGTATTTCAGAGGAACTCCTTACAAGATGGATTTCGAACAGAATAGAAGTGCATACTTCTATTATTGGATTTGAACTGCGCACATGGGTTGTTTTATTGATCTTATGGTTGTGATCCTTACTTAAATATATGATTTTGTTTTCTGCTTTAGTGTGGTGGAACTGGAGAAACTGTACCATATAGCACTAAATGGATCAGAAGAAGAAAAATCAGCTGCTGCAAAAATTCTCTGTGGTGCATCCCTTGTTCGTGGCTGGAATATTCAGGTAGAACACTTATGTACTGTTTTGATGAAATATGGCCTTCCAAATTGAACGCTAGAAATTGCATGGTAAACATTATAGTTTCTATTTTTTCCTTAGTATTGAACTCCAAATCATCCAAATCAGGACTTCATGGTGACGGTTACACCTTAAGATGCCTTCTAGTTGTGAATGTATTCTGGTGATTTCATCTTCCAATATCTCCATCCATTCTCGAAATCTGAGGCATTATTGCTGTTCGTAGCCCCTTATAGCATTGATGCAGTGCAACCTGCACCGATTTATGTTGTCCATTTTTCTTTGGTAGCTTTAGTCTTTAGCTATTAACTTGTTATTTCCTATTAACCCAAATCTGTTTTATGTTTTAGGAGCATGTAGTGCGCATTGTGGTCAAGTTACTGTCTCCGCCTGTGCCTTCCAATCTTTCAGTATCTGGAAGTGGGAGTCATTTAATTGGTCACATGCCCATGCTTAGTGCTATTTTATTTGGAGTTTCTTGTGGAGATATTGTTCATATCCTCTCTTTTTATGGTGTGGTAAGTAGAGTACTTTTATGCAATATATGCTACTCTCATAATTCTTCATCGTTTCTAGTTAGTTTTGTTTTATTATGCATATTGCTTCTCTCAGAATTTAATTTTTTTGTAGAAGTGCATGCAACTTTTGCTGCCTTTAGGTTGATGAATTTTTTGTTTGTATTCTTGTATATGGTTTAGTTATAAATATTTCATGCAATCTTTTTTAACATGTGGGAAGTTCATGTATTGGTTATGGATGCTGTCTTTCCACAAATGCAATTGGATTATTTTAGTTAGCACTACATTAGGACAATATAAGTCAGTTACCTCCAAGTTTATTGTAAGACAAACTTAACAAGACATTCCTTTGATTGATTCTACCAAAAAGAATAATGGCAACTTCTCATTCAACTGTGAACTTGCAATTTCTTCTTCTTCTTCTTCTTCTTCAGTGACATAGATCGATGCTATCTGCAGATTCCAGAAGTTGCTGCTGCTTTGATGCCACTTTGTGAGGCTTTTGGGTCGCTACCTCCCCCCCCAATCATAGATCAAGCATATCTGATGAGACTTCTGTTTATGCGGTCTTCTCATGTGCATTTCTCTTTCTCCTTCGCTTATGGAAATTTTTTAAGCCTCCTCAGGAACACTGTATGGCTGGTCGTGGAGGTCCTGTTAGGTGGGAATTGACTCTGGACTATCTCTTGTTGATGCACAACAGTTGCATTGCTTTGCAAAATTCTAGTTCTATGGGTAGGATGGACGGTATTGCAGATTCACTTCATTCAACACCAAGTCAGCCAGTGTATATTGACTCATTCCCAAAGCTAAGATCTTGGTACTTTCAAAATCAAGCTTGCATAGCCTCAACTCTTTCTGGCCTGTGTAATAAAAATCCTGTTCATCAAGTTGCCAATAAGATTTTGAAGATGATTTATAGAAAAATGACTAGAGCTGGAACTGTTTCTGGTAATCCTTCATCAACTTCCAGTAGCAGTATAAGTGGATCACCTGTAAATACAACAGAAGATGCTCATCAAAGGCCCACACTTCCTGCATGGGAGTTTCTGGAAGCTGTTCCCTTTGTTCTTGAAGCTTTATTGACTGCATGTGCCCATGGAAGGCTTTCATCCCGGGACTTGACTACAGGTTGAATGCAATTTTAAGCCACAGCTTTCATTGGATATGATATATTTACTGATCATTAAAGGATAAAGAAAACCTAAAAAGTGCATTATAGTTGTCCCAGTTATTTAAATAGTTCGAAGTATGCAATGGAATGATTATAAAAGGATGTTAGGGAATGTCCATTCTGAGTAAGACTTTCTGATTATGCTTAAGGAATCTATAGACCACATGGTGCAGTTAGTGTTGGAACCTCTTTGTTGTAGGACCTCTAAGGATGCCATAGGATAGGCTGATGGTTTTCAACTAGAAATGTTGAGAAAGTGCATATGTAAGTAATTGGTTTGGACAGTTTATGGTCACCCTCAAATTCATATATGAGTGATGAGTTTGTGCACATTCTTCCTAGTGTGAATATCTTAGTATCTGGAGTCAAAAGCTCATTTTCTGGGGAGATCCTGAGGACATTAGAAATGAAAAAAGGTATGAAACAACTTCTGGTGTCATTTGAGTGTCGTGATGTCTCTAGATTCTTGTCTGAAAGATAGATGAATTTATAGTAAGCAGGGTTTGCGGTACCGTCCCGTACCGCCTGGTATGGAGCATACCATACCGTACCAGTCAAGAGCCGGTATGGGTCACCTACAAAAAACGGTCCGGAGTGTCGGATCATTGAAAAAAATAGGAAAAAAAATATATTTCATACGGTACGGTATGGTACGGTACCGTAACGGTGCATAGCACTCGGTTCGGCCCGATTTGCATCCGGTTCATACCCGATTCAGATCAAACAATTTTTTCATGAATATAAGAAAGGAATTTTTTAAAGATTTTATGGACCCAGTACAGTACCGTACTATACCATACCGGTCACCGATCGGTATGGGACCCGGTACCGGTACGGGACCTGGTACCGGTTCAATATTTCTTGGTAGTAAGTTTATGAGAGGTTACTCTTATGTTTTGTAATATCCACTACAAACCAGCCTTCAAAGACTGGATGCTTCCTCATTTATGCTAATTGGAAGATGATTGCTTTAACTTTTACGACCTATGCTGGATCGCAAACCAATCCTTTTGGAGTCTGTTGATTAAGAAAAAGGAACCTGCTCCATTTCATGTTTACTTGTAACTCACCAATTGACATGCCTAAGTGGTGCGGAAAGCAGGGAGGCATGGGATGATGGTGAAGGGCTTCTTTGAGAAAGTCATGGGGATATCAGATGCAAGAAAAACTCAGCTGTTCCTTTTGTTTCTTTCAACACAACTTCGAGTTTTTTTTTTTGGAGTGTTTTGGTAACGTGAAGTTTGGTGCTGTGTGATTTAGAAGTGGGTAAGTGAGAGATTGGGTTGTAATCAGTGTAGGCTATGTGAGTAAAAGTTAATTTTGGAGGATCTTCTTTGGAGATATCATTGGTAGATCCCTCTTCCTTTGACTAGTTCTTTAGAAGTGAACTAAGGTGGTCTTGTGGTAGGCTTTTTCTGTACAAACAAGAACTTTCTATATTGCAATCCTTGGGTTCAGAAAATTTTAATCGAGCAGATCACATATTTTACATACCTGGGGGGACATTGATGATATGATTGGATCCAGTTCATGATAATATGCTTGTTTTAGTGAATTTCCTTTGTACAGCCTCTACACCTATGTTTGATGATCTGACATCTCTATTTTGGTATTCTAGTGCTGCCTTTTTTAATGGTGGTGGATAAGAAAATCAATAAGATAAGGGATGCTCAAGAATATCAGAAGGTGGGAGATAATGAGGCATCTCATTTGTCGTTGCGTAATTTAATATTTGGCTTTTATGAGGTTTGATTTTAAATATCAGGTACTCAACTACTCATTTGATTGGCAGCTGTTGGAGGGGGATCAGTGCTCTGAGTTTTGCCACTTAGACTGCTACCTAAAGCCATCTACATTGTGAAGCAGTATGAATCCCTTACCTAACTTGTCATCTTTTATATGCCATATAGGGAAGGTGTCGTCCTTTTCACATTTTATATGGCATATTATGTGGCTAACTTTTGTGGAACGACAAACCAAGTCCAAAATTTTAATAACGAGGCCAAGAGTGGTATGCAGAGCAAGGTTGGTTTTGAAGTCCAGCAAGCAGAAGGATCAGGTGCAAAAGCAGGAATTTTTGTGCACCTATACCAAAATTTAATAGGAACCTTCTGTTAAGCCAGCCCCTTCATTTTGGATGTAGGTAAAATATGTATCATGAGACCACAAATGCTAATGGTGGCCCTTTTGGTGATTAGTAACCTGAGCAAGGTGGAGATGAGTGAATGTAGTTTTTCCTTTTCATGGTCATTGCGAGTGATTTGTTACTCATTGCTCCATTGTACCAGCTCCTGTATGTTTCTTTATTTTTTCCTTCAATAACCATTATGTATCAAGTATATGAGAGAATATATCTGGTGAATCAGACCAGTATCAACTACATGGGTAAGTAGATCATTGTGTTGAGCATATACCTATAGACACGATCAATGATAGTTCTAGGTCATAACTTTTACATTTGCCTCAATAAAAGCTATGTGATGATTCCAAATCTTAGTGTAGACACACACATAAACATGACAAATTATGGTCAAATTATGAAACTAAATTAGTACCAGGAATTAGTCTTTCCATATCTTTCTTTAATTTGACAACCTCAAACCTTCTGTAGGTCTGAGGGATCTCGTGATTTTTTGCCAGCTTCTCTTGCCACTGTTATCAGCTATTTTTCAGCAGAAATTACTCGTGGAATCTGGAAACCAGTTCCAATGAATGGGATTGACTGGCCAAGTCCTGCTGCAAATCTTCTCTCGGTTGAATCAGAAATCAAGGAAATTCTTGCATCTGCTGGGGTTCATATTGCCAGCTGTTATCCACGTATGATAATGTATCCCTTGCCACTTCTGCTGTACCTTCTTTTAGCGAGTCTATTTTCATTCCTGTTTTCAGCTGTTTTTCATATCGGTTGTTTAAGCTCTTGGTTGTTACAGTTTTGTTTTAGCTCTAATCTGCCAGTTTGTGGTGGGGATATTGCTTCACTAAGCTTAATTGGCTATTTTGAGTTTGCACTTGAAAATTAGACTTCAAAAACTAAGTTGGAACATTGCAAGAGATATTGCTGACCATCTACCCGAAAAAGAGAAGAAACAGAAAAGAAAAAAGATATTACTGGCAAATGATTAGTTTGAGTTCTGAGTCAACACTATTTTTGGCCTAAAACCAACTGATGGGAAAGAACTTTCCCTAGATTTTAAGATAATTTAATAAATTTGTTCAACAAGCTAAGATATGCTTTGCAGTACAATCTTGTTTTTCAAAAATAAACTGGTTAGTTGATGCAGTCATCTGAGCCCAGACCGTGATGTGCTCAACTTGGTAGGTCTCTATGACTGCTGTGTGTGATACAAGTCAATGTTAAGGCTCCTTCAGAAACTACATACCTGACATATGATAATAAACCTACAGAAGATTATGGACGTAATCACAAAAACATATTTGACATCGAGCATGATTTTACCCTGCTTGACAGTAATAATAAACCTGCCTGATTCTGAGGTGCAGAACATTGTTGACACCAAAGGCACCAAGGCAACTTCTTTATATATGACCAGGACTGCTGCTATAAGCCATCTGAGCTGTTCAGGCTCAGCTTCAGCTTGAAGCAAGATCAGCTATATCTGTTGTCTTCTTCGATCTCTAGAGTCATTTTAAGTGAGCCAATTTTCAAGTTGGGTGGCCTGAACCTATCTATACTCATATCTGCAATCTACCCAGTAGTTATTCTTGGCCTATCTGTTAGCTGAGCTTCAAAGTGTTGGTTGTGCTTGTGTACAACCCACTTGGTGAGCCAAGCCGTAGCTGCTTATGAATGGCTTCATTTGCATCCCTATTATCTGATATCTCTGTATAGTCAATGAGTTGGTTGAATTGCATTATTTTTGTTTTATTTTTGAGTCAAATTATGTGGTGATATTTATTATTCAAAATATATTGGCTTGGATTTGTTTTCACAATTATAAAAGGCAAAAGGATATGTGCTCGGAAGTTGGAGATTCTTTCATATGATAGTTCTGGACATATACCTGTGTTAACCAACTTATCCAATACATCCATTTATCATCCCAAACATGTTCTTGTTCTATATTGGTCCTGCCGTCTGAGGAACATGCTATCACAAGTCAACAAAGGGTTAATTTCGTGGATTGCAACACTTTCACGTGGATTCTCAAGCTGAGGAAAAAGCTCCTCTATTTGAACGTGGCACCTTTTGCATGTTCCATTCCATTTCTTTAATTAGAAAACTACTGCTTAACTAGGGCAAAACTCATTTAGAATTCCTACTTCTGAATGTCAGCCAGCCAGGATCATAAAATGTTGTTAAATATAGCTCGATATGATAAACATTTAATGCAAACAATTCTTAGAGATACAGCCATTTGATTTTGCTACAGCAAATTTGTTGAACTATATTTGTTAAACACGGATATAAACAACTTAATGATTATTGCAGACATTACTATATATGACACATTTCTGCAGCATTGGTGATTCTTATAATTTTGATGTTTTTTGCAGGTGGGATGCCACCAATGCTTCCATTACCAATGGCGGCCCTTGTGAGCTTGACAATCACATTTAAACTAGACAAGAGCCTAGACTACACCCATGGTATTGTGGGTCAGGCATTGGAAAATTGTGCAACAGGCTCCTCATGGCCAAGCATGCCCATCATAGGAGCCCTGTGGATCCAGAAGGTTCGGCGGTGGCATGATTTCATCGTCCTGTCATGTTCCCGCTCTCCCTTCACGCGAGACAAGGATGCTGTTGCCCAGCTGATCAGAAGCTGCTTCTCATCCTTCCTTGGACCCTCTATAACTGAAGGATCCCACTTTTCTGCCAACCAAGGAGTACATGGGTTGCTGGGACAGGCTATGGCCGATCAGGTTTTCTCATCCTTCCTTGCCCCAGGTTTTCTCTACCTCCGCACATGTCGGACGTTCCATGACACTCATTTTGTCACTGAAGTGATCCTCAAGCTGGTCATTGAATGGGCGAACAAACTAGGGAATGAATGGTCAAGCAGTGGACCTGCTCGCCTGAGATCTGGCCGGCTGTCGCTTGCTGCTGCTGTTTCTAGAGTTCAAGAGGTTGCAATGCTGGGGGCAAATCTGCTGTGTACTGCAGGTGGAGTCCTGCTAGTCCAGGTGCTGTATGAAGAGTCCTTGCCCACATTGTTGCTGTCCTCAGGGGAAGAGAAGCTGGTTGGTGCTGGGCCAGTGTCCAATATCCTGGAAGGCTATGTGATGGCATACATGCTAATCTTGTCTGGGGCCTTTGCATGGGGAATTGGAAATACTTCTCCGGCCTACACATCTGTGTATTCATCAAGGCGAGCCCGAGTGATTGGGATCCACATGGAATTTGTGGCTGGTGTTATGGAGGGAAACATATCAGTGGGGTGTGACCCAGCACTATGGAAAGCATATGTATCCTGCTTCGTGGGCTTGCTGGTAAGCTTTGTGCCAACATGGGTGCCTGAGGTGAAGCAGGGAACGCTGCATAAATTGGCCGGTGGGTTGAGGAGCTGGCATGAGTATGATCTGGCACTCTCGCTTCTTGAGCGTGGGGGGCCTGCAGCCATGGATGCATTGGTGGAGTCTGTTTTGTGATCTTTCTTTTGACGACACTAGAATGCTTTGGAGTCACACCTAACACCTGCTTGGGAATTTTTTTAAAGGTTGCTTGGTCCATTCATGGCTTCGCTTCAGACCAAACTGCTGTGCTACGTTCCTACCAGGTCTATCCGCTGCCTGGATGAAACTCCAACAGCATATCACCATGGCAGAAACATATGAATCCAATTTTGCCATACCTAAGAGCTTATAGTTTCCTGCTCTGTACAGGGGATTTTATGGATAGGTCCAGATTGGAGCTTTAGTCTTGTGGACAATGTAGGAGCCCAGGTTGATGTATATTTGATGTGGTAGTGGCATGGTGGGTTCTTTTCATTTTTCATGTACAAGGTAGTAGCGAAGCAATCTGTAGGACTCGTTTGGTAAAGAAATCAAAGTTTATGCTCGAGTCAGATTGTCTAATGTTGATTCCAGTTTTTAAATCAGTTGCAAGATGGACTTATTATTTTATATGTGCATGGTGCGAGGTTCATAGATGCTGCATTGCAGCTTGCAGTAGCCAAAGCAAGGAGGGATCAGATAGTTGATCCATTGGCTTTAAGCAGCACTGGTACAATGAGGTGGTTGCAAGAGCAGTAGTCCTCATTGACTTGTTTACCTTGGAATGGAACATGATCTTCTGCAAGTTACTCCAGAAACGGTACGGTGCGAACTACATTTTATTTGGGACAGCGGGAGCCACGGCCTTTTTGGTCCCTCACTTCTTGCTTGCTTTACTTGTCCCTGCTTAACCAGGCAAGAGGTTTCAGGTCATCATTCTTAGTGCATGTCATACAAGGATGGGCACCCACATAAGTGCATGATCATTTAGGTCCTTCCATCTGTTGCCCTGTCTTCTTAGTTATAGCTCCTTGCCTGTAATGTTGTAGCGTAAGTGACTTGTGATCATGGATGCTAAAAAATTAGATACTCGTGTGCTGATTTGGATTTGTCTGGTATGTAAAGGGAAAGAAAAGATGAATGGCCTGTAACTCCTTTCGGATCACAACGGATACTTTGCACTCAACCTGATAAGCATTTGGCCATCTGATGTACATCATTCGAAGATCAGAGATGAAGGATGAGGTTGCCCTTCCGTTGTCTGCCTACTCTGGCGATCCTCCCCAATGAATGACCACCTAATTGGGCATGTTCACTCGAGAGGCGGTCCAGGACAACCCAAAGGGATAACGCCCAGGGAACCAAGATTGGAGCCATGCCAGCTCGAACCTGGCCCTTTGGCACGGGTTGTTGGTGGTGCCCTTATCCCTTTAGTGGTCCACCGCTTCATACATCCATGGTACCCTGGACAGCCAACCCAACATTGCACACCGTATCAGCATGTCATGGCAAAGCCCTTAAAAGAGATCGTACAAAGCTAAACTTTTTTTTTTATTTTTGGGTTACCTTCCCGAATCTTTGAATGCCGATAAGCTGGTATAAAGTTTTTTTAACCTTTGGGATATATTCAATGAAGCCGTAGCTATCAAGGACAAAACCACATGTCTAAGCAAGGGATATGATCTTGTTAGGTATGCTGGTCCCATCTTTTGCTGCTGAGGCGGCGGCATGTATCAATGGGTACAGTATTGAGGGGAAGAAGCTGCTTGTTTTGGTAGCAGGACACTATATCCACTGCCAACACCAACATTAGGCTAAGGCGATCTCCATGCATAAACCCTTTGCCAACCTATCCAGGTCCTGCAGCTGATGATGCTAGAAAAACTTATTGACCGGACCAGATTCACCATGAATCATAAATATTTCATTAATTGGAAAGGAAAAAAAGAATTCGATATAACGTAGTAGATGTGGTTTCTATGCGTAAAATACAAGGGAAAAAAAAAAAGAATGCAATGCACGTACTTTGATGTATTTATTTTTATTAACTAATAAAATATTTAGGATCTATGATAAACCTAGTCCGATCAATAATTTTTTCATCGGGCCCCTTGTGCACGTGGTTTCCATTTCAGGACAGTGCACCGCATCCACCACAAAATCCAGTCCCCGGATCGGGTGGTAGGTAGGTTCCACCGGCACAAATGGGTGGGCCTGTTACCACTCTCGTCAGCTCTCTCTCTCTCTCTCTCCACCTACGTCTCCGAATATCCAGTGTAGCGTCGAACAATATTAAAGTAGCGAGAAGGAATCATGATGGTTTTGCGCCTATTTGTTCTCCTTTTCCACTCCCTTGGAAGTATATTAGAAGCCAATCCTTCGTCTCTACCTTCCTCCTAGCAACTAACGCATGTCGGTTGCCTTCCCGGTACGCCAAAATTAGTGCATCAGTTTCACTTTTCCGGGATTGGCCCCACCACGCGGGTGCCAGTCTCATGTCATCGCTAGATCTCTCGCATTGCGGGTGGGTGCCTGGTGCCTTTTCCGATTAATTAATAGATCAAAGGAATGATTAAGATCCACGGCAACCATCCCATAGATTGACTCAGTTGTGTTTTTTTTTTTGGGGGGGGGGGGCTTATAATCTTTGTAATCAACATTTTATTCTTACATCTTGATTTTGATGATTATGTTATCGTTTAGTCTCCAAGCTTTCTTTCGTGCAACCATACACAAAATATATACTGTGCATAAACATGCATAACTGTGAGCAAAATGAAAGTAACAAGATGCAAAATTTTGATGTAAATATACGTGTGGAAAAGTTAAGGGTTTGTACGTACATAGGAGCATTATTGTCATCAAATCATCTTTTATTAGGTTCTTATGGTGACCGAGGACGCTCTAGCTTTTTTCGGATTGAATATGGTGCTACTCTTGATGGTTCTCTAATGAAGGCCTGCAAAAGCAATAGCTTAATCGAAAGTAACCAACAAGGAACCTTTCGATGTTCGAGTTTGTGAATGAGATATTTAGATTGCAGCAATTGGAGCTAAGAATGATGGTGGTAACTAAATAAGCATGAAAGAGATAAAGGATGTATTAGTGTAGCATACTTCGTTGAGATCTCCTCTTACTAATTTATGGGATTATGTAGGATAATCAAATACTATTAGGGAGGTGGCATCTTTTGATATGCATAACAAATTTTGTTAAGATGGTGAGATATTGTTCTATGAATTTTTTTTACTAGCATCTTTCTGTTAGAATGGTAAAATTTGTTGAAATTTTATCCGTCACAACCTTGTCCATTACAATTTGTACTGGAAGTTGTGATTGATCGAATTATTCTTATTCGGGCATCGCAGGTTCTAAGTAGATGATCGGCTTATCTACTGTCGAAGGTGCTTGGCATCATACCCAATCATGCCTAACTAAGCTTACTTAAATAATTAATCGAGTTTGAATACATAGTCGATGGATACACATAAGAGAATATCATATTAGTTAGACTTGATTGGTCGTAAATTCTTGATAAATGAGCGACTATTCAGTTTGAAAAAAAGTAGCTACTCGATTTAAAAAGAAGCAGCTATTCGATTTGGGAGTAAATTTTGTCATTTCTTTTTAATTGTCTTCCTCCAAGTAAGTGATGTTATTCGCTATCTAGCATGTCCTTAAAATTGTATCGATAATTATCGTAACAAGCATGATTAAAATTTTTTTATACATCACAAGGTTAAATATAAAATAACTTAGAAATTGAAAAAAAAAAAACTTGGGATCTCTAAAAATGCCTTGCTAAGGGATTTTTATTTTTTCTCGCAATATTCCTGTCACCTAAAAGGCTAAAACCGAAGAAATTTGAACGTCTATCTCACATCTCAAGCGTTAGATGACCGTGCTAACGTTTTGTGCGGCCATCACCGTGCGACCACGTGCCAACCGCCAATTCCCAGCCTGATCTAGACCAGTGTCCTCTCTGAACGAACTTTAAGAAGGGCGGGTGGAGTCTACCCACGTTAGGGCCATTATGGGAAGAGTCTCCAGAATTGATGGCCGTGTATTCCGGGAAGTTGATGCGACGCTGACTCTGAGAGCGCACCGCATTTATCTCAAACGCCACCGGACAACGCGTCCGGTCGTAATGACCAAAATGCCCTTGTAAAAGCAGAGCTACTTTTTGTAGTACGCGTGGCAATTATGCGAGCCAATTTCATCATTCTGGCTTTCGAGGGACAAGAGATCACATCGTCGGAGTCGTCGTGGGCGCGGCTTGAAGGAAATGCCGCGGCGGCGGTCAACCAAGGCATTTATCGCTAGGGTGGCCCGTGACCGTCGACCGCGTCGGGATCCACGGATTCGACGGCTTTGATCGGTTCGTACCGTAGTGTCACGTACTAACACATGTCAGCAGGATAATTGAAATAAATGGGTACCATTCTCTGCCGATGCATTTACTCGTGCTTTCAACCGTCCAAGTGTCGGCGACGTGGCTCCGATCATTTTTCGTCTAAGGGTCTCCAAGCTTTTGCCACTGCGTTTGAGTAAATTTACGCCGCCCCCAAAAAAAAAAAAAAAAAAAAAAAAAAACAGAGTAGCTACCCTTCCCGGCTTGATCATCAGAATCCCGAGCGATGATAAAAAAACTTAATTTTTTTATTATATTGAATAAATATATCATTCAATTTTATCAATTAATTTAATAATTAATTTTATATATTCATGTATAACATCGATTTAATCGTAACTTTAATCTTGCAAGGATTATAATATTTGTGCTTATCTATTTGAAAAGGTCGAGTCTAGAGTTATATTGTATATCTTTAAGATAATTTTGTCCTGCAATGATGTTTACGGATTGTCTTACAAGATACAACAGTCTTCTTTTGATGAAAGCAGCACTACAATTCATCAGAAATTCGAATCATGAATACTTTTCTCTCTTATATGTACTATAGCTATACTCTATTAATTAGAGTATACAATGCTAAAAGATTTTTCTATACACCATAGCTATACTCTGTTATTCAGAGTATACAAATGCCTAAGAGAATGAAAGAAAAATTGGGATGAAATGAATGAGGAATAAGAACCTATTTATAGACTTAAGGTGTTCATTGGAATTAACCCTTAGATTTGATCGGAGGGAATAACCGATGGATTGATAAGCCATTTCGTAGTGGAATACACCATTCCTCAACCGTGATCTGAAAAACACGCGATCAATACGTCCATCGGAAGCCATGATACGCTGATTCGTACCGTGATCTATAGATCACGTGATCAGCGCGCTTCTCAATACGCCGTTTCATGATCGATGGTACTATCACTATCTTTGGATACGTTGATCTGTGAATGGATACGTGATCAACCAATCATCGTAGTGCTTTAATCGTTGCAATCATCGTTTCATGAACAGATGGTTGTCGAGCATGCTTCTCAATATGTTGTTTCATGATCCGATGGTACTATCACTGACTCTGGATACGTTGATCCATGAATGGACGCGTGATCAGCCGATCATCGTAGTGCGTTGATCGCTGCAATCATCGTTTCATGAACAGATGCTTGCCGAGCACGCTTCTTAATACGCCATTTCATGATTCGATGGTACAATTATTACCTCTGGATACGTTGATCCGTGAATGGATGCATGATCAGCCGATCATTGTAGTGCTTTGATCGCTGCAATCATCGTTTCATGAATAGATGCTTGCCGATCGCAACCGACTCTCGACACTAAGCATCAGAGCCGGCTCGTCTAGATCACATGTTTTCAAGACTGTAAAACCAAGCCGACTCGTGCAAAGTGCACCTACAAAGCATCCATTGCGTCTATGTCGCCTGTCGCGCGCGTGTGGGTGAAGCAGCATCACTCATGTTTTCCACCTATAGTAAATCTAAATGCAAGCGCAAGGAAAAATATTTTCTTATAAAAATTCTATTCATTTTTTTTGACAAATCTTAGACATGAAAAATACCGAATCATACTTAGTATCGACTGAATTGCCATCTTCATAATCTTCTTTCTTTGTAATCGGGTAATTATCCACATTCTGGATAGATATCGGAGATGGTCGATAGACTAGAATTTTACATAACTGGCTTGTCAATATTTTCCATTCCATCTCAAGTCTACATACTTCATGTTTCACCCTGGAGGAAAATATACTTTTAATATTATTTTTTTCTAAAACACTTTTCGACTTATACAAATGTTTTAAAATTTTTTTCTTGTTATCTTTAGGACCTATCATGCCTATATGTATTTAGGTATATTTTTTTTTTGATAAAGTGGCAGAAAACTATTTACATGTATAAAAAATTTATATAGAAAACAAACATGCATGCACGACGAAGTGGGGCCATTCTCTAATCACAACACTGTACTCAACATTGCAAGCCTGAAAGCAAACACTTAATACATATGAACTGAATGAATAGGAAGAAGATAAAAAATCTGCGGTAACCAAAAGATGAGAGGAATCTCATGCCTATGCTTGATAGTATGCTATAGAACACTAAATGGGACCTACGAGTGCCTATATTTATTAGAAAGACAATATAATATTGGACCAAGAGGATATGTTTTGGTTTTTTGCTATAATAACATATAAATCCATATTGGAATGGATTTAATTTTTTAATCTCCTTTTTCATGCACAATAATATTATAACAATTTAAAATTATTGTGACCATAGCTATCACATAGCCATAGAAATGTAGTATTTCAATCTTCTTTCCCCTTAGAGTAACCCTCTCCCCATTTGCTATATTCATATTTGTGCTTATGGTTGTAGTTGAGAATTGCATGATTGATAGGAGTTAAATTTATTATGCAATAGAGATTGGGATTGATTTGCTAGAGTTGTTGATCAGAGTTTTGAAATTATGTATTATCAAATTATAATTTATTTCTTGTGAATGTACCGATATCAAATACATATATTCTTTTAGGAAATAGAGAGTTGTGGTCCAACTCACTTTTGTAAGCAATTTTTACATCTTTATTATTGAAACTTATATCTTTAGGGTGAAAAAAGATCATACAAGAAATAAGCTGAAGCAAAGGATAAGAAAATTCCTTATATCAATATTTTGAGGGTAGAATGAAAAAGATCAGATATATTAAGCTTCTAAGTGGTTGATCTTTAGACTTGTAGGATGTACTTTGTATGAAATTGTTGGTGAATAAATTTTTAAAAAATTCAAGAATAGATCATAGTTCCTTTTATTCTAGATAGTTTTACTTTGAGGCGATTCATCTTTTATATAGACACATATATAGGTTTATGGTGTGAATAAGGCGTGTTTGCATATCAAGTTTAGCAAAATAAATATCAACAAAAAAAATGCTGCTTCACTGAAAAGGAATGCTATGGATAGATCAAATAAAAATATGAGTTTCATTCAATATCACCAATCGAATCCATTTTTCCTCCTCGACCATATTTTGTGTTTTACAATAAAAGCAACTATTTTTTTAATAAAAAAAGGGAAAAGAGTTGAAAATAATCCAAGAGTAGGTAAATAAAGTGATGCAACATAAACTATGAACTATGTTTGAAAATGACAGTGCTGCTAAATGATATTTCGATGAAAGAAGCAATTGTGAAAATGGAGAATAAAATATAGCCCAAATAATTGAGATGATTCTTTGCTTCATTAACTAGTAAGTTAACCATGATGATCATTCTCATCTGGTTATATACATACCATGCATCAAATATATATGTGCTAAATTTAATTAGCACGAACCCATCGGACATTTGAAAATTTTTATGATAAATAAACAAAGTGTTGGAATTATATTTACAATTAATATTATTCATGCAAATTAGTTACTAAGCATCTTTGTAATAATCCGTGAACTTAGCCTATTTATTTTCCTTCTCTCAAGAAATAATTCAGTATACTGATTTGTAGGTCGATATTGATAAATTTAACAATGCATCATAGCTAAATACATGTATTTCCAAGGCAGAAGAAGATTAATATTCAAAGAACTCAATCTACATCATCCAAAAGGATACACGGTCAACCTCTAAAATGAAATGATTCAATGCAGTCCAAAAATTTAAACATGGATGATTGATATAGATGGTCTCTCTCCTATATAAGAAAAAGAAAAGAAAAGAAAAAAAACTTGGGCTTCATGACACCCTGTTCAGAAGCCAAAAACTATGATATTATTTTTAATCAATAATTTGGTAATATCTGATAATCTCCCTGATATTTCTCTTGTTTCTTCTGCTGTCCTTAGCGTAAGCTCTGGTCGTTTTCTAACGCAGCTGCGGACCACCACCAGCTCCGCAATCTCCACGGCATCTCTCGCAGAGGCTGCTATCACGTAATAGCGACGTTTCGGTGTAAAACAAGGGAATCTCCACCAGGGGTATTTTCGTCAACATAATAACAGGCCCACCGGCGTCGCGCCGGAGATTTTTAAAAAGCGCCAGCGCTACCGCGCGGTGCCTTCCCCGTAAAATGCCACAAAGGACAGTGGCAAAAGAGTCATCCGGCCCTCGCTCCTACGTACTCTCGCTCGTACTCCTCTCTTTCCTCGCCTCTCTCTCTCTCTCTCTCTCTCTCTCTCTCTCTCGTTCTTTCGCTTTGCTTTTTCGTCCGACAGCGGCTTATTTTATTCCTTGGGAGGAGCAGATGAGGAGCGGTTGCTAGGACTTCTTCTCGGATTAGATCTGGTAATCTTCGCGATGCTCGTCTTCTGGGGTTTTGTGATGTCGTTTACTTGTTTTTTTCTTTCTTCGAGATCGTCGGAATTTGAGTGGGGAACAAAGGGGCACGCTTTCTGAATATAGATTTGATCAGGGTTTTGAGTTCAGGTCCTAATCGGGCAATGCATGGTGGATCTGGGGTTTTTCTTTGCTTTTGTTTGGTTCTTTTGGGTAATATGCTTGTTTTGAGCGCGATCTTGGGGGAGATTCGATTGCAGATGGTTCAAGAAGTTGGAGATTGGCGGGTTGTTTGCTCTGGATAGGATCTGTTAGCTTGATGTCTGGGGATTATGGAAGGATAGGTTTTTTTTGGAGCTTCTTCCAAGCTTCGACTTGTACGAATTTTTTTTTTTTGGATGAAAAGTTTGGGTTTTTACTTGTTTTATGGTGGGATTTGGTGGTAGATTTGGGTTTGAATAATGGTGCTTTGAGGACTTTTCGTGTTGCGGGAGTTTGTGTTGTGTGGTTCGATGATTTTAATTGTTTACTTTTCAAATCGTGTGCTGTAGTTAAGACTCAATATGGCTCGAAATGTGGGAGGTCTGAAGCTTTGCTTGTCTTGGAATTGAAGGTTCCATCGTTTGGTTTGTTTGTTAGGGACCAATTCTTCAACTTTTTAGTTAACCGTGTTGTTTTGAAATGATGTTTCATTTGCTAGACTTAAGATCGGATATGGCTTTTCCTTATAATTTAGAGAAATCTTCGTGAAGTAGTTTGATTTGAGGTTTTTGATTTATTGGAGCTAATGAAGATGTTCCATAGCACTTTTTCTTATGCGGTTGATTTGAACCGAAAGGAGAGATTTTGCTTGCGGTGCTAATGATGAATCTTCTTCTTTATCCAAATGAGCCTGATTTGTGGTTTTTGTGCAACTAAATTTCTCTCTCTTTTATCCTTGGATGATTAACTTGAGTTAGAAATGATGGTACCGAGCTTCATTTTTGCTAGGGTGCTAAAAATTATAATGATTTGTATGCATGTGTGTATGCATATAATCTTTCCTGCCAAATTGCAGTTCTTGAAGAAGATTATTCTAACTTAAGGTATATTTGAGGGCCTTAATGTTTGTCTTGAATTACAGCGTTTAAGGCAAGTGTTTTGATCTCTTTCTCTCCCCCTCCTCTCTCTCTCATAGCGGTTGTAACATTATTTAACCGCTTATGGTGAAATTTCTTTCATGCACATATAGTTTTTTGAAAGTATTCACTTGGGTGATGCAACATTGATGGTAAGGGTTTGTTTAGTTGGGCTATGTCAGATTATAGAATAATTTGATGATTTCTGGAAATCATTTATCTAGAAAAATAATTATGGAGAAAAATAATTTTTACTATAATTGTTTGGTGGAAATTTTTTTTTGGAAAATGACATGAAAAAAAGATAAACACATTTGGTTGAAGTTAATCCTATATAGGAATATGATCAAATTTACAAATATGCCCATTAACAAAAATAATTTTTTTATATCAAGATAACAGTGTAATCTTTAATTAATTTTTATATAGGTTACATGATCTTTATATAATGTCATTTACATTTTAATTGTTTTGCAAAAAATTTTATTGAATGAATTTGGGAAGATATCAAAATAAATTTAATCAATGATCTTGGCGAGACATCCTTGGGACACCGGGACGGGATACCATCCCATGTGTTGGGATAGGACGTCCTGCTAGTGTCCCAGCATTCCAATCGGGATACCTTGGGACATCTTCTGTCTTGAGTATCGGGACGGGATGTCAATGCATCTCGTTCCATGAAAAAATCGGAATAGCCTTGTTCCACGGAATTTAAAACCTTGAATTTAATGATTATAAATATACTTTATTGAAAATATATTTGTCAAGAAGCTTTATCACTACTCTGGAATTTACCAAATACTGACCCTCTATTTATTTGTTTTACCTTCCCTCTGGAAAATAAATATGGAACTCCCTATTTTTTTTTTACCATCTCTCTTTTGCACTTCTCATACCGAACATGGTAATCTGATATGGGATTTAGTTTGCCATGCTAGATTACCCCCAACCCAACGGACCCTAAAAGTAGGACGGATTTGCTTTTTATTTGGCTGTGCCAGTTCTGTTTAGACATTGATAAATTGGGGATATTATATTAGACTTTTGTAAAAATTAAATATGTCAGCATAAAATTACTTGTTTTTTAGAAGTATCTTTTTCTTCAAACCTCCTTGCATCTATCTGAAGTTTTCTTTCTCTGTACGAGATCTGACAAATGCTCATTACTACTAGCAGGTCACTGCAGATTTATTGCAGTTTATGCTGTTGATGCTCACAGTTTTGCTGGGGCATCCTTGGTGGAAGCTTGGTGGACATAGGCACATATCTGCTGTTCGTGAAGTCATTCTCTGAAATGGAAACCCTTCAGGACACCAAGGGAAGAGTGCCAAATATTAATGACCCTCAGAATTAATTGTTCTTAGAGTGACATAACAAGATGGAGGGAGAGATAACTGCAAACAGAGTGCTGGATTATGCTGTCTTCCAGATATCATCAAACCAAAACAGGTGATACATTGCCAACTATATTTCCGATATATTTCTTAGTTAAATGCTTATCATATTTGCTTTTCTTTCATTTCTTAATTGAATTTAACCAATTAACAGAAAAAGGCATGTACACATACATTGCATGAAGAAGAGTTTGAGTTTTGTTGCAAGCAAGTTTTTGATGACTATCACCAAGAAAATGTGGCTAAACCTGAGATTATATTAAGAAATGACTGTCATTTTAAAGATCTACCTTATATTCAAGGATTCAGTTCCCGGTGGGATGTCTCGTGGGACACCGGGATGGGTACCATCCCATGTGTTGGGACAGGACGTCCCGCCAGCATCCCAATCGGGACAACTTGGGATATTCCCTGTCCTGAGTATCGGGATGGTATAGGACGCTGATGCGTCCTGTTCCATGAAAAAACCGGGATATCCCGATCCCACGGATTTAAAACCTTGCTTATATTTACATGGATTAGGAGTTTCCTTATGTAATATTTAATTCTTTTTTCTTTTTAACTCCAAGCTGCAGATATGAGGCACTTGTTTGCAGCAAGGGAAAAACAGAAAAACTAGCTTCTGGTGCTTTGGATCAGCTAGCATTGCATTTACCAGAAGCAAAAGGATGTCAATCTAAGTCATCTAGTCATAGCTTCCAACTACAACTAGTCGAAAGCCTCAAAGGCTCATCCTGGTTCACCAAGACCACTCTACAAAGGTATTTATATTGATAGAGATGTTATATATGTAGGTATGTATGAATGCATGCATGCTTTTATGCATATGTTCTCCTTGAAGTCTCGCTGATTGTTGAATGTTCTCCTTGTAGTCATGTATGTATGCATATGTTCTCCTTGTAGTCATACTGATTATCAATAATTTTGTTTTCAGATTCTTGCATATTGTCAATTCGCCTGAGGTGTTAAAATCTGTCAGTGCAATTGAAAATGAGATGTCGCAGTTGGAGGATACCAGAAGATTTCATCTTTCTCTATATGTTAAGGTAATGTTATTTTTTTGTTTGAGACTTCCCTTTTTTCAAACATAAATCAGTGAAGCTCTAATATATGCCCCTTTATCAGGATCATCCAAATCATCCTGGAACCCAAACAGCAGGTATCTTCTGAAGGGCCTCTTCGAACTAATTTTGGTTACACCATCAACATATATAAAATTATGACTGCATTGCTTGATAAATTTAACCAACCATGTGCACTGGCTTCCAACAGCTATTTTATATTTGGAACTCTTCTACTTTCTTCTACCTGTATCGTCATCAAAGCTTGGTTGTTTCCCATAAACATGAATGAATTATCTTTTTCTCTCTTTTTTTCCCCTGGTTTTCTTTTGCATGTCTTGTTTGTTTCTAAGCCAAAAAAATAAAAAAAGAGAAGGAGAAGGATGCTCTGAGAAAACAAAAACCGCCTTAGTTTTTCATCCCCTGCAAGAGAATTATTTAGATAGAAGGTCTTGGGTAGTTCCAAGCACATCATTAGTGTAAGTAAATAAAATATGACAATTATTGAGGCAACCAATATGATACATTTGACCGAGAATTAATATATACATACATACATACATACATACATATATATATATATGTATATATAAGAAAAACACGCACACACACACACACATGCACATCAATGTGTCCTACTGGATGATCAGAGCAAGCTTTTCATGAACCTGCTTTTGTTTGGTTCCTGGCTTGCTTGCTTGGCAAACAGCTGAACTAGAGCTAGGCTTGGCTTCCTTGAGCTCTGCTTGATTAAGCTTGAGCCATGTGATTTAATTTTGATCATATTTAGTCTTCATTGCCCTTTCCACTGAAAACTTTATCAAAATTGTTGACAGATCAAATCCAAGTTCTGTATTTTTACCTTCTCTTCAAAACATTTGGTGCACTTGAAACTGACATTTTTCTGTTTTCTTTAAAAAAAAACAGAAAATATTCCTCTAGTTGTCATCAACATTGAGTGGGTAACTGCATGCTTTTTTTTCCCCCCAATGATTATCCAAAATTTTACATATTTGCCTTCCCCACCTTTTAGCATGATGAATGCCTCATTTGTTGTGTTTCTTCCTTCTGCATTCCCATATCTGGTGCTTTTGGGTCATGTTTACTAGTTTTTCATTTTATTTCTCAAAATGCCATTTTCTTCTGTCCTGACAGATGTCTGCTTGAATGAGGTGGGACTAACACAGAAAGTAATCGCCTTTCTCCATGTTGCCTTTTTTTTTTTTTTAGTGTAGTTACTGTTTGTGCTATATCAGCATTTTGCACAGAAACTAAGCGTTTGGTTACTAAAAGCTTATTTTTGAATCCAACCACAGATAAATGTTGAAACAATGTCATCAGATGCTACAAAGTAAGATCTCTAGTTTTTCCTACTTTCTGTTGGTTGCTGTTCTTGGCCTAATCGTAACTCAGCTACTAAGATGCATACTGTCAGGAATGATCTGTTGCGTGCGATTGACTTAAGGTTCACAGTACTAAAAGAAGAGCTGGCAGCCTCTTTTGATCGAGCTGCAGGTGCCACTTTGTCCACTAAACAGATATCTGATCTAGAGGCATTTACCTGCCATTTTCAAGCAGAAGATTTGAGGTATGTTGTCATAAATTTGGTGCATAAGTTTACCCATAGTCTGATAATAAAGGTTTAACAAGTTTGGCATATAGCTGATGACCAGGCAGTCTATTCCTCATTTTTTTTCACTCTCTTGCTTGCAGTTTCAAAGTTTGACAAAAATATTTTTAATATTTTTGGCCTCTTCTCTAATTTTAAAACATTGCACCCAGTTTTGGGTGCATAATATCATAGTTTGTTGCTTGTAACTTTTTGTTGCTGTTCTTAAACTTATTTTTTGGGGGTTTGCCAAGTTGATCCCTTTTGTTTTATGGTAATCAGGAATTCATTGTTGAAATATTTGGCTATCGTTCCAAAGGACCAACTGGCAGAACCTACAGATGAACAGACAAAACATTCAGAAGATACAAGGAACAACTGTGAAGTTACTAATGAAGCAATTTGTCAGCCAAACCAGCAAATTGATATGACAAAACCTTTCAGCGACGGTGCCTCCCCAGCAAAACTTGCACAAGTCGAGCGTCAAAGCTCAACTGAAAGTGAGGAATCCTCTGACTCGAGTAATGAAGATCGGACTTGTGTAGAAAGAAGCAGGCCTCTTATGAGATCTGCATCACCTAGGAGGTCTGCTTCCCCCATGCGACGAATCCAAATAGGAAGATCTGGATCTCGAAGGTCTACTGCACTTACTATCAAGAGTCTTAATTACTTTCCTGTCAGAGAAAGAACTCCATTAAACAGGGATGCTGATAGGAACAACAGTGGTGATGAATCTGACCAGCCACAGAAGAAATCTGACAACACAGTAAGAAGGATGAGTGTACAGGATGCTATCAATCTCTTTGAGAGCAAACAAAAAGATCAGAATTTGGATATTCAAAGGAGAGTTTCAGGAGTATCTATTGGCACCAATAAGTCTGTATTAAGAAGATGGAGTGCAGGCATGGGCGATTCTTTTGACCATGGCTCCCAGCAAAGTGCCACAAATGCTGGATCCCAAAACACTTCCATAGATTTAGCTCCTGAGGCAGAGGAAAAGATATTGACTGTAGTGAAGATGGAGTCCAATTTCCCTGGAAGCTTGAATCCAGATGAAAACACTCAGGATAGGGAACCATCAGAAGTGGTGAAGATGGCATCCCCTCCAAAGAATAATCCTTATGATTTGGTAAAATCCCAAGCTGAGGAAATTAGTGACCAAGCAGCGGCCTCTGCTGAATGGAATCAATATGAAGAGGTGGAGCTTAATCAGATGTTGATGAAAATGATGGAGAGCAAGCCTGGAAGTTATCAAGAGACTACTAACTCTACAGTTGAATACCAGGATGTTGCCTGTGAGCAGAGAGGGGGTTTGTATAGTCAGTATGAGGAGAAAAGAGATGAAAAACTTCGAGCTGAAAATGCTGGAAAGAGTGCAGCAAAGGAAGGCCAATTTGAAGTGATCCAGGAAACCCTTGAACAGAGCAAAGCAGTGATGACCTCAAAAGCTGGAGGCATCATAGTGAAAAATAACTCATCAAGTAATTCTCAAAGACCACGAAGAAATTTGTCTCCACCTGTGTCAGTCAAGAAGGATGTTTCAAAATCAGCAGGTCCAAGAAAAGCTTCACCAAAATCATCACCCTTGCCAGCTTCACGTAACTCGTGGTCATCTGGATCTTCACTGAAGGCTAATGGATCACAACCAACTAAAACCTCTCCTAGGATGATTCCAAGCAATACCACACCAAACCGCAGAAAGCCCCAGTCAACACCTTTACAGACTCAACCTAGCCCCAGAACAGAAAGACAGGTACAGAAAGGCAGGAAGGGATCCCCAGCTGATGCCAAACCAATTATAAAAAGTCAAGAAGAGAAGAAGAAAGCAATGACGAACACTAGCAAAGTTGCAAAAACCAAAAGTCCAGCCGCAACTGGAGATGTCTCTCGTGCTATATCAGCTAAACCAAGTTTCTACAACAAGGTCACAAAGAAGAGTAGCGTAGTACCGCTGGAGTCAAAACCCTCCTTGAGAAAAGGAACTGGAATTGGCCTTCGTACTGGCTCTGCAACAGTCAAAACTAAAGTTTCTCTATCAGATGATTCTGTAAAAAACAGTGGAAATTTTGCTCAAATGAAGAAAAGGAGTCTGCTCCTGTGACAGATGAGTCAACCACTAAGTTACCAGAGGTTGATCTTGCCCAACCAACAAATGATGTAGATGCAAGTTTAGAAAACTCGCTAGATAGTGATTTGATGCTTGAAAAAACAGAAAACTCGAACCAGATATTAGCTGTATTAGACAATGGCTTCCAGAACACGGTAGAACCTCCTGCTCCTGAGATTCAACCTGATGAGGATATGGGCATCTCATCAGCTGCGTGGGTGGAAGTAGAGCATCAGGAAGTTTCTGCTAAATGTGACAATGGCATGTCAGAAATCAGCATCTCACCTGCGATTGCACCAGCAACATCATCAAGCCCCCGGGCCCATCATTCGCTGTCACAGATGCTGCAAGCTGACAGCAGTGAACCAGATATCATTGAATGGGGAAATGCCGAGAACCCTCCAGCCTTTGTCTATCAGAAGGATGCTCCCAAGGGGTTGAAAAGGCTCTTAAAATTTGCTCGAAAGAGTAAAGAAGCAAATGTGACTGGTTGGGCAAGCCCGTCAGTCTTCTCTGAAGGAGAAGATGATCCAGAAGAATGTAAAGCTGTAAACAAGAAGAATTTGGATTCGAGGAAAGCTGGTATTGGTAAGGGATATGGCCAGCAGAAGTCCGTGATGCTAGGTGAAAGTCTTGATGGTGGGAATTCTAGCAGAAGGGCTGCAGACTTCCTCGGGATGCATGACTTCTTATCAGGTACATGCTTGATTTCCCTAAAAAATATCACCACTTTATTTTAATACTATAAAGTGCCAATTGTAGACTTGTCTCTAAACAGAATAAGATACGGAGACCCCAATAGTGTTATCCTATTCTCCTTACTGGTAGATGATTTAAAGGATCGTAATTGCATTACATACTCCGACAAAAACCAGATAATACAATATTTTTTTTTTTTTTTTTAAAATAAAGAAAAAGGAAAGGGGGGATAAATCCCGCCGCAGCTACCCCCCACTGGGGCTCCCTTTCCGCCAGACCATGTTCAATACGGGCCGTATTTTTTGCTTGCCCTCCCCACCGAAGGTGAGTACGTCAGCCTGATCTCGCTAAGTCATCGGAGTAGTGCGCTCTTCTCCCACCCTGGTCACGTGCTCTAGGACGTACCTTGGATTTAATCGAGTTACCTGCAGGGATCATGCCTCGAAACTGTGATCGGTGGGTGAGGGGTTTAAGCCTCTACCAACCGGGCTACCGCCTTAAAAGGCACTGAGGTCACATTTTCCATGCATACAATATGTCGAGCACTTGTGATCCACCTAACAAGAAAAATGGATGGCCATGATCACATCTACTCCGAGAGATTTTATGTTTCCTTGAACTATATTGAAAAGTATCCTCCTAATTTTGTGTCACACGCTTCCCTTCATTTTTTCTCAAGTTTTCCCCTGTTTTGCTTTCAACCTAAAGTTTCTCTTAAAGATAGGAACCGAAGCAAGGGGCATATCTGTTTAAGGATGAATTGGACCATAAAACTCATAGATAGGTGCTTCTGAGGCTTGTGGATAGGCAGCTAAAGTTATTCATGTTATAACGGTAGATATTTTCCTCAGGGTCCGTTTGGTTCGGGTATATCAAATTATGGGATAATTTGATGATTCCTGGAAATTATTTATTTGAAAAAATGATTGCGGAGAAAAACAACTTTTACCATATTTGGTTGGTAAAAAAATTTCTTCGGAAAATGATATTGAAACAAGATTACTACTTTTGGTTAAGATAATTCTATATATAAATATGATCAAATTTATAAATATGCGGTTTATAAAAATATTTTTTTAATACTAAGATAGCGTTATCATGTTCAATCAAATTTTATATAATGATTATAATACATAATCCTTTATATAATATCATTTATATTTAAATTATTTTTTTTAAAAAAATTGAATAAATTTGAAAAAATATCAAAATAGACTCAATGATCATAAATGATTTTTTTGGGAGTATTTTTATCAATGCTAGATTACTATTGATGTGGCAAGCTGCTGACATGCCATCCACGTCGGATACAGCTGCACGGTGAGGTGGCGAAGAGTGCCACATGTCCTAGCCGAGGTCGAGCTCCTGTCTGAGGTGAGCTTCCGGTCGAGGTCGAGCTTCCGTTCGAGGTGAGCTCCCGGCCAAGGTCAAGCTCCTGTCTGAGGTCGAGCTCCCGTCCGAGGTGAGCTCCTGTCTAAGATCGAGCTCCCATCCGAGGTGAGCTCCGTCAAGATTGAGCTCCCATCAGAGATCGAGCCCCTGTCCGGAGGAAGTCCTTGAAGGTGGAGAGGCGCATCCTTGACCATAGCCGAAAAGATGACAGAAAGTGAGATACGACTCCTGGATGACAGAGATGAAGGTGATTCGGACTGCGACATGGAGGTGCAACGTCATCCCCACCAGATCGACCACAACTCTTATGAAGGTGGTGCGTGCTCTACCAGGGCTCCAGGTCCTGTAGAATGCTGCCTGCATACTTTGCATAGCGTGTCCTCTAATGGGGCTTCAGGTCCTGTAGCACGTTTCCTATCTCCTGCAAGAAGAGTGTCCAGCTAAGGCCCCAGGTCTCGAGGCATAACACTGGTACCCCAGAAGTGGAAATGCTCGACTGTGGTTCAGGGCCTTATAGCACAATGCCTGCACCCTCCACGGGAGGCCGTTCCACCACGTGGACACGCTCTGCAGCGTGCCAACTACATCCTTAGTAAGAGGATCTCTTCCCAAGAACCGATCCAAGGAAAAGCTCTGGCAGACGAATACCCCTCCCGTGGGGGACACTAAGAGAAAGACAACCCATCGAGACTCCAAACTTGGTTAGGCCTAACGAATTCTTATATAACGGTAAGAGGGACCCCAGAAGGGAGGAGGATGACGATAAGAGCAAAGGCAAAGGGCTAAAAGTGACCAACACCCCCGAACTCTAGTCTTTATTTTTTCTTCTATAGTGTTTTCCCTCTACATGGTGGCATCCCAAGCTTCCACCACAGAGGATCTGTTCTTTTTGATCGTTCTACTGACTTGACCGTCGTAGTGTCTCCACCGGGATTCCTGGTCCGGGTTTTCTTTTTTGCATGATCGATCGACCGTGAAGATGAGAGGAAGAACCCGACACGCCCGGAGAGGCCAACTCATTTGGCCCATGTCAGAGCTGTAGGCCACGGCGATTTAGGTGGCAACAGATTGGTGTGCTAGGAAAGGGGGTGGACGAAAGTGCTAACACCGTCTGTTTTCGCTGGGAAGCATCAAACAGTCTTCAACGATCCCATGGTGGTGACCCGCACACGGGAAGCCTCTGCCAGCTGCATGGGAGACCCATCCCACTGCGACGACCAATATAGTCAGGAGGTGGAGCTCCCTCTCCCTCCATCACCTCCACCTCCACCTCCAGCCGATCAATCCGTGCTGATCGCCATGCTCGTGTAGCAGGTCCATCCTAGCTGCGGCGGTGCGCCAGCTGCACCACCACCACCGACCCTGGCAATACAGCAGCAATCGAGGATGCCGCGGTCCATGCCATCGATCCTCGTGCCAGTCTAAGGTCCTTCCGGGAAGGGCCATCGCGAGCGACCTCATATTCGCAAGAAAGCCTACAAATGACCAGGAAGAGATGCTGGGGCGGTCTGGCCGGTCGAGAGAGCCACTCCCCAGTCTTAGACCACATCGCGGTGTCACGCCATCGACATCGACACGACAGGGAATTGAAGCGTGGGTTCCTCCTGTCAGCGCCTTCTTCTCGGACAGCCTCTACCGAAGGGTCGACAGATGAGGCCATTCGCCATCGAGCGGAGAAGCACCTCGAGGAGCAAGAGCACAGATTGGCTGATCTAGCCTACTAGTTTGTCGAGATTCAGGACTTTCCACATGAGCTCGTAGGCTACGATGCTTGCCCACCCCTCTCACAGAATACAGAAGGAAGCAGCTCCCAGCCAGTTCCGCATGCTCCAAGTGGACCCCTATGATGGGACCACAGATCTCATCGACCATCTTGAGAGTATAAGGCTCTCATGCGGGTCCAGGGGGCCACGGATGCCCTCCTCTGCATTGCCTTACCAACTATGCTTCGTAAGGTAACTCAGGTCTGGTACTCCCGTCTTGATCCAAGAAGCATAAACTCCTTTGAGCAGCTGGAGAAGTTTGTGGCACATTTCGATGCCTGCCGAAAGGTACCACGTAAGGCCGATAGCCTCATCTTTGTCTGACAGCAGGACCATGAGTCCCTTCGGGACCACGTGTCCCGGTTCAAGGCAACTTACCTTGGAGATCCACAACCTTGACGAGCCCATTGCCATGTTGGTGTTGAAGAGGGCTCAGGATCTCGCTTCACATACTCCCTCGACAAGAAGCCTCCAAAATTCTATTCGGAGTTACATATGTGTGGAGGCCGACCGCACCAGAAAGGAGTTAGATGGGAGGTCCCTCAAGAGGCAAGCCCAGAGGGAGCCGAATGGGCCGCCTGTGACCAAGGTCATTTTGACCCCTCGAGCAGGCCCCAAGCCAAAGGACAGTCCTACTAAGGACGAGAAGTACACATCTCTTCTCGCCCCAAGAGCGAGGATCCTGATGGAGATTGAGGGCGAACGCTACCTACATCGCCCTCCCCCACTGAAGCCGTTTGGTGGATGTGACAAATCCCGATATTGTCAGTTTCATTGCGACTATAGCCACGACATCGAGGAATGTCACCACCTGAAGAGGAAGATCAAAGACCTGATTAAGCGAGGCTACCTCGGGAAGTTCGTGGAAGGAAGAGCTCCGCCCGGGACCCGGTGCGACAAGGCCCGACACCTTGCCATCAACAACTAGTCCACGGAAAAGCCGGGAGGAATGATCTCCTGAGGGCAGGAAGAGAGTCAAAGAGGGCTAGGGAAGAGAGAGGACTGATGATGTACTCCCTACGTGGGAGAAGGGTTAGCTGGGATGGATAACCTGAACAATGATGCTGTTATTGTAGAAATGACGATAGCAAAGCATCATGTAAAAAGAATCATGGTTGATAGTGGAAGCTCGATCGACATCCTTTTCTATAATGCCTTCGCAAGGATGAACTTGTCTCCCGACTTGATAAAACTGGTGTTCACATCCCTTATCGGCTTTACCAGAGATTCAGTTTGGGTGGAGGGAGAGATTGCCTTCCTGGTCACCATTGAGATGTCACCCTGGTAGAGCACCATAATGGCGACCTTCACCGTTGTAAGGCTTTTCTCGCCTTACAATATGATCTTGGGGTGCCCCAAACTCAACCTACTTGACACCACCATCTTAACCAAGCGGCTCCTTGTCTAGTTCCCGACCCTACTGGGGATCGAGAAAATGAAAGGATCCCGATAGCCGGTCCAGCACTACTTGCAGGCCGTCCTTAAGGCCCGGGGGATCGAGGAAGGTCCAACAATCGATCAGTTAGGCCAGACGGAGCAGAAGTCAAAGGGCAGGCTGGTTGAACCCCTGCTATCATTCCTCCTAGACGAGGATCTCGTGAGGACGGTGCAAGTAGGAGCCCTATTGGTGAGGAGAGGGCTCGGTTGCTGAGTTTCCTGCGGGCTAATGCTGATGTTTTTGCTTGGACCGTAGTAGACATGCCTGGAATTTTCTCCGAGGTGATCACCTACGGGCTAAACATCGACCCAAACAGCCATCTGGTTCGATATAAGAAGAGGAGCTTCACCTCGAAAAGGTAGAGGGTGATTGATGAGGTTGGGAAACTCGTCACAGGCTTCGTCCACAAGGTACAGTACCCTGGCTGGCTGGCAAATATGGTAATTGTCAAAAAGGCCAGCAAAAAATGGAGGATCTGCGTGGACTACACCGACCTCGATCGGGCATGCCTGAAGATAGCTTCCTGCTCTCCAAGATCGACCAGCTTGTGGATACAACCTCGGGGCACAGGCTGCTCAGCTTCATAGACACATTCTCCGGGTACAATCAGATCCGCGTGCACCCGGAGGACAAGGAGCACATGGCATTCGTGATCGACAGAGGTACATTCTGCTACAAAATGATGCCCTTCGGCCTCAAGAATACTGGGATGACATACCAGTGCGTCTGGTCAACAAAGTCTTCGAAGACTAGATAGGCCGCAACGTGTAGGTCTATGTGGATGACATGCTCGTCATGAGCGACCACGAGTTGGACCACATTGCTGACTTGGTGGAGGCCTTCGACAACCTTCATTTTTACGAATAAAGTTGAATATGGTCAAGTGCATATTTGGCATCGCAGCGGGAAAGTTCTTGGATTTCATGGTCACCAGCAAGGGATCGAGGCCAACCCGGAGAAGATCCAGGCAATCATAGATATGAATTACAGATATGAGGCATCCTGCATCTAAGGAGGTCTAGCGCTTGACTGGACATGTCGCCGCCCTCAGCCAGTTCATCTCGTGCTCTGTCGAGCGTTGTCAACTATTCTTCAGGACCTTGTGCAAGATGCACGGCTTTTTCTGGATGGAAGAATGCCGGGAGGCGTAAGACGTTCGAAGGGACTGAAGAAGCTCCTTGCCTCTCCACCATTACTCTTCAGGTCGAAGCCCGGAGAGGAGCTCCTCCTGTACTTGGCAGTCTCCTCGAAAGCAATCAACTCAGTGCTGGTCTACATCGATGATGGTCTTCAATAGCTGGTCTACTATACTAGCAAGTTGCTTCGTGATGCCGAAACCAGGTACACCCGATCCAAAAAAAGTATCTTTGTACTTACCATGTCTGCGCAACGTCTCAGGCCCTATTTTTAGGCTCATCCAATTGCGGTCCTCATCGACAACCCCTGAGTGCCATCCTGAGTCACCTAGATATTTTGGGGTGCCTGGCTAGGTAGGTAGTGAAGCTCAGCGAGTTTGACATCTACCACCTGAGGCCGTCTCAGAAGGTCTAGGTCCTAGTCCTGGTCGACTTCCTGGTGGAGTGCATCTAGGCAGACAAGGATCTAAGGGAGGCGAATAAGCCTGTCGAGCCCAAGCGAGACCCAGTCGCAGGGAAAATGGCATGGACTCCACATCGACGGCGCATCCAATGCTGGAGGAAGTGGGGCTAGACTCATTCTCGCCAACTTTGATGGGGTGGTCATCGAGTATGTGTTGTATTTCCTTTTCAAGGCAACTAATAACCAGGCCAAATACGAAGCGCTTCTCACGAGATTGAGGGTGTCTTGCGAGCTAGGTGTGACGAGCCTGAAGGTCTTCACGGGCTTGTAGCTCGTGGCGGGCCAAGTCTCTGGCGAGTATGAGACCTGGGATCCTATGATGGCGAGGTACCTAGACCGAGTATGCTCATATATAGCGAATCTCCAGTATTTCAAATTTTTCACATCCCTCATAGGGAGAATGCCCGTGCCGACGTACTCTCCAAGCTTGCAACCCTACCGGACTTGTTGGGGCAAGGTCCAACAGGTTGCCCCCAAGGCAAGCTGGATGGATCCTTATATTAGGTACATAACTGACGGCACCCAGCCCGAAGACCGCACGGAGGCTGGCCTCCTGAAGTGGAAGGTCGCTCGCTTCGTGCTCATGGACGGACAACTCAGAGGTCCTACTATCTCCTGCTGAAATGCCTGAGACCCTTAGAAGCTCTCTATGTCATTTAGGAGATACATGGGATATCTGTGGGAACCATGTGAGGGGCAGGACATTGGCCTACAAAGCCCTCCAGCAGGGATACTATTGGGAGACCATGCAGGAAGACACGGTCGAGTTCGTGTAGAAGTATAATCGCTACTAAAGGTATGCCCACATCCAACACCAGCGGGCTTCCCCGCTATCCCAGCTCTCTTTCTGCCGTTCATCCAGTGAGAAATAAAATCCTTGGTCCTTTTCCCCCAGCATTCGGTCAGTGAAAATACTTGATCGTCACCATCGACTATATAAAGTGGGTGGAGGCGAAACCCTTGGCTCGAATTATCGAGGACAAGGCAAGGTCTTTCCTCTGGAAGTCGATCATCTATCGTTTCGGACTTTTCTATACCATCATCATGGATAACGGGCGGCAGTTCGACAACCAGGCTTTTGAGGCATTCTGCATCAACCTGAACATCCATCATCGCTTTATGTCGGTAGCTCACTCACAGACCAACGGAGAAGCCGAGGTGACGAACCGGACCATCTTCCAAGGACTCCATACCTAACTGGACGAGGTGAAGGGTCGGTGGGCCGACGAGCTTTCTAGCATGCTGTGGGCCTACCACACAATGTCTCGAACGACAATGGGTGAGATGCCCTTCGATCTGGTTTTCAACATAGAAGCCATAATCTCGATTGAGGTGGGCTTGCCTACGTTGCAGATATGGTAGTACGATGAGGCCGACAACCCTGCACAACTCCTCAACCTAGACCTGCTGGACAAGATGAGGGACAAGGTGTGACTCTCATGGCGACATACCTGCAGCGGGTAGCTTGCTACAACTCTTGCATGAGGCCTGAGGCTTTCCCCTCGGGCGACCTCGTCCTCAGGCGCGCGGAAGCTTCTCAACCTAGCTAATGTGGCAAGCTATCATTGAACTGGGAAGGCCTTTACAGGGTGGTCGAAGCCTTTTTCCAAGAAGCATACCGATTTGTTAGCCTTGGCGGAGCTTCGTTTTCTCGAATGTGGAACGTCGTGAACCTGAGAATGTACTACCAATGATGTACGCCTTATATTCGAGGATGAAATGAAATGCTCCTTTGGCAGTCCGGTTCGTTTCTATTTCTCTGAAGTAGACTATCTGTTGGTTCTCAGGTTTGGCGAGGAAAGCCTGAAGTTTCAGCGCCCCGTACTCAAGTCGGGAGCCTCAGTGCCTCGTACTTATCCACCAGTCCTTAGGTCTGGTGAGGAAAGTCGGGAGTCTCAGCATCCCGCACTTATCCGCCGGTCCCCAGGTCCGATGAGGAAAGCCGGGAACCTCAGCATCCTACACTCAAGCGGCAGCCTCAGTGTTTCGTACTCAAGGCGGGAGCCTCAACACCCCATACTCAAGCCGGGAGCCCCGGCACCCTGTACTTGTCTGCCGGTTCCTAGGTCCGACAAGGAAAGCCGAGAGCCTCTACGGCCCGCACTCATCCATCGGTCCCTAGGTCCGGCGAGGAGAGCCGGGAGCTTCAGTGCCCTGCACTTGTTTATTAGGCTCCGCGTACGGCGAAGAAGGTCAAAGGCACTAAGCCCTCGCCTCCCTCCATGGGGCTCCAGGTCTACTAGGGGGAGGAGGCGCTCCATGACCTCGCCCTCATCGATGGCCGGTTCCATGGCCCATACACCTACCTACCTAATCCAAGACTAGCCTTAACCAGCTAGTGAGCAGGAAAGGTGTAATTGGACTCTGCCGGGCGTCGATACCTCCAATGATTCATCCAACTCCCATGGCATCTAGCCGCTGGACTAGGCAATGAGCGTACTCACACACACAAGGAGAAAAGAAAAGAACTTGGAATTAATGAACGAAAAGTTTCATTGCTGGAAATATGTTTACATACAAGTAAACTTCCTGACAGGTTAGGAGTTCAGCAGAACTTTTTTAGTACAACAAAAAAAGGGGGAGGAAAGCAACTCAAGAAGAAGTCGGAGAAGTCCTAGGTCAGCCACGGATCAGAGGTCGGCATGCTACCCGCTCCAAGGGACTTCATGGTGGCCTCGATTAACGCCCCGATCTCCGCCATCGTTTGCTCCATGACCTTCCTCACCGAGCTCCGCTGAGCCGACGCTGGAGCGGTTACGGCAATCTAAGTTGCTGGGGGCAGAGCTGGAGGGGCGGCCTTGATGGATTTCGCTTGGCCCGAGGCGACGGGAAGTGCCGAGGTAGCTTCATCAAGCGGCATCGCGTCGACGGGGTTGTCCTCAGGATCGACAGGGACGACGTCGTGCATGTCGGGGAGGTGGAAGAGTCGTACCATTTTTCTCTTGCACTCGAACCCCTTCACGAATGCATCGCAGACGGCCTCCCGAATCTCATCTTCAAATTTGGCGGAGGCCTTATACCGTCGGACAGAGTCGGCCGCCTCCTTCATGGCCTCCACCACCAGGGCGGTGGCCACCTTCTCCTTCGCTATGTTCTACCACACTTGGCAACTTTGCAGCTGCCCTTCCAGGCGGAGAGAATTGGAGGTGACCCTGGCATGCTTCTCCTCCAACTGAGCAATGTAGTCATCCTTCTCCACCAGTGTGGCCTTGTGGCCCTCTACACCTGTCTCGAGATCCACCACGGTATCTCGAGTCTGCGCGACCTCGGCCTCTAATATCTTCTCCCGGGCCTCCACGTCTGCTAATTGCTCAGCCAGGACTTTGGCCCTTGCCTCTGCGGCGTCGGCCCTGTTGCCGGACTAAGCATCCAGCCAGAGCAGTGCCCGGCACACGTTCTTGATTAGGAATGCATCATGGATGACTTGAAGCATGAAGCAGAAGGGAACCGTCAAAAAAAAAAAGAAGAGAAGAAAATGGAGAAAGGAGAGAAGAGAACTTACAGTGAGGAGTTGGGGGAAGACTCTGGTGATGGTGTCCCCTAGCGTGCGGCTAGCCCTCTCTCGTCGGTCCTGAGGTTGCAGGATGAATCCTAGCAGCCTCTCCGCCAGCCCTGGGTCGAGGGTGACCGACGCATCGGGCTGAATCGGAACCGAACCCCTGGCAATCCTGGAGGTCGAAGGTTGGAGGTGCAGTTGAAGAAGGCCCCATCGGCTTTGGCCCCTCCGGACAGGGCTCCGCCATTGCCTCGGTTGCAGGTGGGGCCGAATGACCCTCCATTAGCGCGGTGGTCACCTCGGGGGACGGTGGGATCCTCTACGATCTCTCGAGCTTTCGGGGGAGGGGCCCGAGAAGCCCCCTCCCTCAGCTCGGCACCCTTACTGGACCTCAGAGTCGCGCTCTAGGCCACCTCTATAACCGGTCCCGGGATGCTTTACATCCCCTCCCGGGAGTGAGCCGGGGGTTCTTCGCTAGGTCACTGCTCAGGTTCCTCGCGTGGCCGCTTCACGGGCTCCTCTCAGGGTCTTGCTGAATATGACCTCTTGCAGGTCATCTGTTTGAGCTGGTTAATGGAAAACTTCATGTCTACACCAGCAAAGCGAATTCTGTTAGTCACCAGAAATCTCAAGTGGAAGCATATTTCAAGTCTTACCTAGGGACCGGACTGGGCTGATGCCGACATCAAACAGATTTTGCTCAGAGAGAAGGTCTTGCCCGTGAGGAACCTTCGAGGTGACGAGTTGGGTGTACACCTCCTGGTCGGCAGACTCCACCACGGCATTCTGGTTGGGGGATCGATCGGGGTCGCTTCAAATCTAATTAATTCCCTCGATGGAGGCAAAAAGGAACCTACTCTTCCATCTTTTGATGGAGTTAGGCAAGTTGAATTTAAGGGTCCCCGGGCGAGGGGCTACAAAGCACCACTCCTTATCAATGGGGTGGCACTTCAAGGTAAACAGGGTTCTAAACAGGGAGAACCTAACAACTAGGCCATGAAAATGACACAACTATAAAAGAAGAAATGATCCTAAAGGAATTTGGGATTAGTTGGGCTGGGACTAACCCATGGTGGTCCAAAAATGAAAGGATAAAAGGATGAAGAGGGAGCCAGAAGCCTGCCGGGAAAAAATCTTTGTACAGGGCAACTCGACTCGGACCACCTGAAGTGACTCGTTCCCCCGGATCCGGGGCCGAAATCCGGAATCCCATAAATGTCCCGGAGCCGGAGGACGTCCATCCTCGTCAATTGTCGAGGCAACCGCAGATGGCTTGGCCGTGTCCAAACTCGAGAATGGAGGGAGAGGCAAAGACAAAGCATTGGGTCCATCGTCCATCGGGGACTCTAGGGAACCCTAAATGGAATATCCTCCTTGCTACCCGAGGAAGGAGGCCTTGCCCGCGACGGCTTCGCCATGCTGGGGCGGGCTGAAGGATGCCCTTGGAAATAGCGGCCACTTCCAGAGGAACTCATGATGAGAGAAAAGAGGAAACGAAGGAAAGAGAAAAGATGAAGGACGAAGGACGCTCCCCCGATGCCAATTGGAAGGGAAGGAGATGAAAAGAGGGACTGACCTGCGAAGGACTCTGGATTGAAGGTTCCGGAAATCGGTATGGGGCTCCCTTTTTTCTTCTCCGTTCCTCTCCGCTCAAAGGCCTTTGGAAAAAGAAATGAAGGAACATGCCACTTGCTTGAAAGGGACGGAGAAACCTCATATCAGTGCGGCCTTTCGCTTTGCCAACCAAAGGGGTCTGGACACGTGCTAACCCCCTACTGGCCGAGATGCTTCGATTCGCGGGATGTCGTGCTGGGAGATGAAAAGGCATCATTTCGAATTGTCGCTCTTGCTGACGTGGTGCATGTTGATTGGTATAGGCACGATCCGCGAATCCTCAGCAACTGCGACATTTAATGGCGCGGGCATGGCGGTCCTCCACGTCGGCGACGTCATTACTCCCTTCTCCCAGAGCTCAAGAAGTCATAATGCGCTCCGGGGCTCGAGAGTGGGGGGTATCTGATGTGGCAAGCTGCTGACATAGCATCCATGTTAGATACAGCTGCACGGTGAGGTGACGGAGAGCGCCACCTATCCCAGCCGAGGTCGAGTTCCCGCCCGAGGTGAGTTCCCGGTCGAGGTCAAGCTCCCGTTCGAGATCGAGCCCGTGTCTGGAGGAAGTCCTTGAAGGTGGAGAGGCACATCCCCGACCATGGCTGAAAAGATGACAAAAAGTGAGATACGATTCCCGGAGGATAGACGAAGGTGATCCGGACCGTGACATGGAGGTGCAACATCTCCCTACTGGATCGGCCACAACTCTCATGAAGGCGGCGCATGCTCTACCGGGACTCTAGGCTCTGTAGCACGCCACTCGTATACTCTGCATAGCGCATGCTCAACTAGGATTTTAGGTCATGTAGCACACTGCCTGCACTCTTTGCAGGGTGCGTGCCCCATCAGGGCTCCGGTCCTCGTGGCATGCCGCTTGTGTCTCCTGCAAGAAGAGTGTCCAGCCAAGGCCCCAGGTCCTGTGGCATGCTACTTGTACCCTCGGAAGTGGAAATGCTCGATCGCGGTTCAGGGCCCTGTAGCACGATGCTCGCACCCTCCACGGGAGGCCACTCCACCAAGGGGACAGGCTCCGCAGCACGCCAATTACGCCTCCAATAAGAGGACCTTCTCCTGAGAACCGGTCCAAGGGAAAGCTCTGGCAGACGAGTTCCTCTCTTGCGGGGGACACTGGGAGAAAGACATCCCATCGAGGCTCCAGACCCGGTCAGGCCTGACGAATTCTTATATAATGGTAAGAGGGATATCCAGAAGGGAGGAGGACAACGGTGAGAGCAAAGGCAAAGGGTTAAACAGCGACCAACCCGCCCCCCCCCCCCCCCCCCCCCCCAAACTCTAGTTTCTCTATTTTTTCTTCTATACTGTTTTCCCTCTACGTGGTGGCATCCCAAGCTTCTGTCACAGAGGATCTGTTTTTCTTGATCGTTCTACTGACTTGACCGTCAGAGTGTCCCTGCCAGGATCCCTGGCCCGGATCTCCTCTTTTTTGCAGGATCGACTGACCGCGAAGGCGAGAGGAAGAAGAATCCGACGCGCCCGAAGAGGCTGACTCATTCGAGCCATATCAGAGCTGCAGGCCACGGTGATCTAGACGGCAACAACTATTTGGAATTTATAAAATATCAACTTTCTATAGTATTTGTTTTACCTTTTTCTTTTAGGAAAATAAGCATAGGGCCCACTATTTTTTTTAACATCTCTTCATTTTTTATACCAAACGTGGAATTTTGACGTGTGATTTTTTTTCCATGCCAGATTATCCCCAACTAAATGGATCCTCAAAGTATTAACTACATTCCCCATATTGCATACCCTTAGCAGATGAATAATATAAGCGTATACATGTTTTGGTATTCTAAATTGATTATCTTGATCTATAGAGTCAGCTAATTAGCTCACCTTGCGAAAGAGCAATTTGTTGCCAACCAACAATGTGCATCCTGCTTTAGGTGGCGGCTTGAGCTAAAACAGGGTTGAGTGGAATAATTTCATTCATGAGAACCATAAATCAAAGAACACATTAAACTAATTGTATGCTAACCATTTGCTAGTCTATCACATCTACTGCTTTTACTGCTTGGATAATGGTTTTGTCAGGTCAATCAAGTAGAAGCAGTTTCACGTCTCTTACATCTGACAAGTTGCGCGAAGGGCATGTTCCAGTGACAGCCACCTCAACTAAGGGTAAGTTGTGTTGCAATGAACCTGTATAAGTCTTCTTATTTATATTAATTGTGGGTGCAGCTTTTCAGCTTTTCATTCTTGTATATAATTTCCCCGCTATCTTTACTTGCAGCTTCTAGGTCATTCTTCTCTCTCTCAACGTTTAGGAGCAGCAGGTCAAGCGAGACGAAACCTCGATAATGCCCAGCACCGTTCCAAGTCATGGTGGAGATGGGTTGCCATCAGCATTTCCCCTCAACCAGGTGTAGAGGCAAGGTCTGGTTGAAGGAAAATTTTCCTTTCCACATCCAGGTTTTCTTGTATTTGGGCTGTTGTTATTATTTTCCATAATCCCTGTTTATATTGTAATGTTTTACCTGTAAATGTAATAACTATCTCAATGATTTCCTTTAGAACATTAACATGTCTTATGTAATGGCTGTTTAACACGTCTAGAAGAGTGCATTTGTGGAGTGTCATTACACTGTAAATGATTAGCTGTTAGCTTGTTTTATTCAAATTTATGTTTGACATTTTTTACCAGTGAACGGTTTCAACTCTGCCCACATTTGCGATATTTGTTTGATCCCACTGGATACCAACTATCCTAAATACGTTGTTTAATCTTTAGATGACATCTTTTTAACTCGGTCATGAGAAATTAGAAAGCAGGAAGGGCAGCCTTGTTACGCCGGGGTTTACAATGCGGTTTTAGGTGATCTCCAGCTTTCACATTTCTGGTTTGGAGGCGGCACTTGGAAGAATTATATCGTAGGGCTTTGTAAATTGATCTATCACCATCAATGTGAGTTGGCCTTCATAATTTTTGGGTCTGATAGCTTAACCTACCTGTGGCAGTGACTCATTGTTTTATGCATAATTTTTGGGTCTGATAGCTTAACCTACCTGTGGCAGTGACTCATTGTTTTATGCTGTTCACAGGATACCATAACTTGTCAAAAGTTACTCTTGGTAAAAATATTTGTCAAAATGGGTTGTTGTCGCTGAACCTAAGTGATCCTTTCGCACCGTCAAGATTCGTTCAATCAAGTTTCTTGCGAGGTCTTGCAAAACAAATCCATTTATCGGGGGATACTTCGATGTTTAAGTCAGTAAGGATTCAGGCAATGGATATCAAATTTCAGAGAAAATAGGCAGGAATAAGAGAATACTTCAGCAGTTCTACTTCTTACTTATTCTCGAAGGTCCTTTCTTATCGATATTTATAGGTATTTGCCTTAATAGAATTTAGTTAGAAGGGATTTCTTGTAGTTAGTTTCGACATTAATCCATCGAGAACTAATTCGAGCCCGTTATAATGGTTGGTTGTTATTTGGGTAGAATAACTATATCTTTTTTTGCCATCCTCATTCTTCTTGAAATTGGTCGGTCTTTATGAGTTCTAGAGATGAGTCAGTCAATAGTTGGTCGATCAATAGTTAGTTAGCCAATTGATTGGTTAATAATTGGTCGACCAATAGTTGGTCAGCCAATAGTTGGTCATACTCCTTGATTAGCTAACTTCGTCATCAGATAGCTTTATCATATTTTCTTGTAGATTCATCGAGACCAAGTAACTGAGTCATTGTTACAACATTGTCCCCCACTCCTGAGCTCAAAATATTGTCAATAAAGTACTTCGGCTTTTTTCTCTTCAGCCTCGACATTGGTTGATAAATTAGTAATAGCCGATGAACAAACTTTGACTAATAAATAAACTATTTTAATTTTATTGGTCATACCGATTGAGTCAGTGGATTAGACCAACTCTGTATTTGTCGGACATATTAATTGAATTAGTGAACTGGATCAACTCTTTATTTTTTGGATATACCGATTGAGTCAGTAAATTATACCAACTTTTTATTTATCGGATACATTGATTGAGTCAGTGGATTAGACCAACTCTTTATTTGTCGGATATACCGATTGAGTCAGTGGACTATACCAACTTTTTATTTTTCGAACATACCGATTGAGTAGTGGATTAGACCAACTCTTTATTTGTCGAATATATTGATTGAGTCAGTGGATTAGATCAACTCTTTATTTGTTAGACATACTGATCGAGTCAGTAGATTATATCAACTCTTTATTTATCGAACATATCGATTGAGTTATTGGATTAGACCGATTCTTTATTTATCGGATATATTGATTGAGTCAGTGGATTAGACCGATTCTTTATTTATCGGATATATTGATTGAGTCAGTGGATTAGACCAATTCTTTATTTGTTGGGCATACTGATTGAGTCAGTAGATTAGACCAACTTTTTATTTGTCGGATATACCAATTGAGTCAGTGGACTAGATCAACTCTTTATTTTTAGACATATCGATTAAGTTAATATATTAGACCAACTCTTTTTTATCGGATATATTGATTGAGTCAGTGGATTAGACCGACTCTTTATTTATCGGATATACCGATTGAGTCAGTGGATTAGACCGACTCTTTTTTTGTCGGACATACTGATTGAGTCAGTGGATTAGACCAACTCTTTATTTGGACAAATTTTCTTTTTTTTTCTTTGTTGGTTGGTGAAGTTTGGTCATTAATCTATCTGTCGGCAGTCCAGCCTATATTTCTTATAGGCTGGGTTGGTCGAACTTTTGACGTAGAGACAAGTCGGTCTTTATAAGTTGGTCGGCCTTTATGAGTTAATCAAATTAATGAGCTCTGGAGATGAGTCGGTCGAACACCATATTATTATCTTGTCAGTTTTTAGGTTGCCACACAGCCTTTGGTTGATTAGTCCGACATTGCTCGGAGGTTGCGACTCTTTGTTGTTCTAGTTCTTTTTCTTTGGGACTGTCTTCCCTTCTACTTGGCATCGATTGGCAGCTTATTCTTCAGCTTGTGCATATTTTTGTACGCATGCCAGTAGTTCAGAGTAACTAGTGGAGAATTTCTTGTTCAGGAAGAAAGTGAATCTGGATGATTGAAGTTCCTTCTTCAGGACAGACATTGCGACATGCTCATTGAGATCCGGGATCCTCAGCATGGTAGAATTGAAGCGAGCCACATAATCTCTCAAAGTTTTGCCTTCTTGTTATTGGATGAAGAAGAGGCTATCCGAATTGCTCGGCATCTTCTTGCTGGTCCGGAATGAGCCACGAATAGTTTTTCTAATTGATCAAAGGAATGAATGGTACCTGTAGGGATGGCAATTTTTACCGACCCGATAGATATCCAACCTGACCTGACCCTAATGGGATAGGTAAAACCCGATCCATCTAATTTATAAATAGATATGGGTTATATAAAAAAACTCAACTCGAGTTCGGATCGGGTATGGATAGTAATATGCCTCGACCCAAACCCGACTCGTTTATATATAAAAAAGCTATATTTATAAAATATTTAAGTAAATTGGATATGAGATGGATATGCCCGACTCGACCCGATCCAAATATGATTTTTTTATACCCGACTCGAGATGGATATGGGACGGAGAATTTTTTAGCAGGGCAAATATGGGTTTTGGGTGACCCGATGCAAACCCGACCCGTTGCCATCCTTAGATATCTGGCCGGAGGCTCAAATACCACATTTGTGCAACCTTTTTGAGGTTCGCCGAAAAAGCGAGATAATGAAGGGTGTTAGTTGCCACCTGAATCATCATATGGGCTTTGAAACTGTCCAAATGATCAAGAGGATTGGTGGTTCCATCTTAAAGCTCCAACTGTGGGATCTTGAAATGGGACGAAATCATTTCTTCCATAATTTTTTTGGAAAAGGGTGGCTGTGAATCATAGGCCTTTAGTTGTTCGTCGTTCCTCCATTGGTCGTCAAGTTTGGTAACCTATAATTCCAATTTCCAGAATTTCCTTTCGAAGCTAACGTGTTGTCGGGTCCCCTTGCTCCGATGGGAGCTTCTTGGGATAGACTCATTGGAGGATACAGAAAAAGATCTTTGGCATTTCTTCCTGAGTTGGCTTTTCCCATATTCATGAAGTTGGGAGCCTTGTCGTGCGGGAGAACGTCGATTCAAAGAAAGGTGACGTCGAGAAAACTGACTTGGTTCTCGTCGTCGAACTTCTTGTAAAGGAGATCGTCGACTACACTCCGAGGCAATCGGTCATTGTTGCTCGCTAACCGCGACTTCTTGGAGATTTGAATAGCAGCAATCAGAGCCTCCTTTTTATCCAAAAGAATGCCAATTTGCTGTCATCCCACACTCATTGTTGGGGCGATGTCTTCACCATCTGAGGGTGGGTCATTCTTCATGGATGGAGGACGACCTCTTCTAGTCGAAGTGTTCTGCAATCTTTCTTTCACCATTTTTCTTTCAAGATTCTTTTCAAGATTTCAATTCTTGATCCCTTCCTGGCGCACCAATTTGTTATCGCCGAATCCAAGTGATCTTTTCGCACTGTCAAGATTTGCCCAATCAGGCTCCTTGCAGGGTCCTGCAAAACAAACCCACTCACTGGAGGATTTCCGGTGGGGGACACTCCGATGTCTAAGTCAATAAGGGTTCAGGCAGCAGATAAGAATCTTAGAGAAAATAGGTAAGAATGAGAGAATACTTCAGCTAGTTCTTCTTACTTCTTACTTACCCCCGGAGGTCTCCTCTTATCGGTATTTATAGGTATTTGCCTTAATAGAATTTAGTTAGAAGGGGCTTCTTGCAGTTAGTTTCGACGTTATTCCATTGAGAACTAACCTGAGTCTGTTATAACGATTGGTTGTTATTATGGTAGAATAAGTATCTCTTTTCTTGTCATCCTCATTCTTCTTGAAATCAGTTGGCCTTTATGAGTTGGTCGGCCTTTATGAGTTCTGGAGATGAGTCGGCTAATAATTGGTCGGCCAATAGTTAGTCAGCCAATAGTTGATCATATTTCTTGATTAGCTAACTTCGTCATCAGACAACTTCATCATACTTTCTTGCTGATTCATCGAGGTTAAATAGCTGAGTTATTATCACAACATGGGTCAGTAAAACAAACACACATTTGGGATAAAACATGATTCATACGCTTATAAGATGGATGCAAATCAAGAGGTTACATGGCTCCTGCTACCATCCTTTAGCAACCTACAAGGCCAACCATAAACCATGGCTTTAAATATGTGAATTTTCGATATGGTTATCGCAATTCCTTATAGCCAAACCTAAATAAATTTACCTAAAAAAATATTTTTTAAATAACATTCAAATAAAAAAATAATTTATCCATACTTTTTTATTAAAAAATAATTTTAAAATTTATTATCCATATTCTTTTATATAACTACTTTTTTAAATAAATTATTAAAATTTATTCATATTTTTCATTATATCTTTTATATTTTGCAAGTATAAATGATAATAAACAATTTTAAATGATAAAAATATTAAAAACAAAAATAAAATTTAATATTTATTTTATTGATTGATAAAAAATAATTTAACCAAAGTTTTATGACCATTTAATAAATAAATACTATCTAAAAAAAATAATCTACTTTTTTTTTTTGATAAAGTGGAGTATTCAAACTGTTCTAGTATGAATACAACTAAAAAAACTAGAAAGGATAATATCCTAGAAGGGAGCAGAGGCATCGTCCATTTGAGTCCACAAGATATCACCAAAGTGATTGACAATATAGGAAGCCACCCAATCCACCGCATAATTAGCCTTCCAATAGACATGGCGCACAATAATCTCCATGCAACCCTGAAGAAGGAGAGCAAAATGCTGGATGATAGGGTGTGAGGGTGTCGACCTCCGAGCCTCTCGGATCCAGGCAATGACAATAGTTGAATCATCCTCAATAATAACCCGATCCAACTGTAATGTCCTCTGGGCATAAACAATACCCATCCAAGCACCCTATAGCTCCGCCACAAAAACCGTTGGGTCAAGGAGATGACATCCTCCAGAAGCAACAAAACCTATCCCAGAAGCACGGATAACGAAGACGGCACCCTCTGCCTGTCCTTGATGCTCACATCAAAATTGATTGTGAAGAACCGCGAAGGAGAGGGTTCTCAAGAAATGAAAACTCGACGGGGCGCTCGAAGAGCATACCTCCGTGGTCCTCCCGGTCAACATCAAATACTCTTGCCCGTGGGCTCGAGTTCTTTTAACAATAACCCGGGTGGAGCATCTAAAGGAGCTGAAGATGATAGCATTCCGGGTAAGCCATATATGATAACCAATATAGGCCATAAAAGTAGAGAATGGGTGATGAATATCCGATCGAAGAAAGTCGAGGAAAGTATCCACAAGATCCATAGAATACATAAAATGCTCCTCAAATCCTGCCATCCGCCAAACTTGCCAAGCCCTTGGGCATAGGAGCAAAACATGCTCGAGACCCTTTCCATCTGCCTCACAAATTGGACAAGAGGGGGGTAGGTGAAGACCTCTAGCAATAAGAAACGATCGCGTTGGGAAACGATGCCAAGCCACTTTTCATAGAAACAAAGACACTATAGGATGAACCCTGTTACAGTAGTAACCGACCCATTCAGCCCTGACACAACGGTGGGACCACTTGAAGAAATCAGTCCCTGTGGAGGTCAGGTCAGCAGCTCGGCCCTTCACTTCAACCAGGTCAGGTCGGCAGCTCGGCTAGCCCGCTTCAACCAGGATGGCACCTCAATCAGGTTGGTAGCTCGGCAGCCTTGCCTGGAGCCCTGCTAGGTGTGAAGGGCAACCCATTATGGCCCATAAAGCTCTCCAGATTAGTCCGGCTCTGCTCCGCATGGTCCAAGCGCCATCGAGAAGTAGCAGCGCTCCAGCCCAGCCTTCGCACGGCTTCATCCTGCAGGCACCCGCAAGCACGTCCCAGGCACCCTCCCCGCGCCTCGGTCCGCGTGCAAGGGGGCGCGAGCCGTGCTAGCCCAGCTCTTCACCGACCTCGGTCAGCGTGCAAGGGGGGCGTGAGCCCGCGCTAGCCCAGCTCTTCACCGACCTCGGTCAGCATGCAAGGGGGGAGTGAGCCCGCGCCAGCCCGGCTCTGCATCACCCTCGGTCCGCGTGCAAGGGGGGTGTGAGCCCGCACCAGCCCGGCTCTGCAACGCCCCAAGCTTCAGCTCCGGCCCTGCACCGCCCGAGCGCTGCCCGACGCCTCCGAGCTCGGCGGCGGCACGCTTAGCAACTCCGAGCCCAGCGCAGCGCCCGGCATCCTCGAGCTCGTCGCTCCAGCGCCCCTGTGCTCGGCGCCCCTGTGCCCGGTGACAGGTAACCCAGCTCGTCCGAGCCCAGCGCGGCACGCCCCAGTGCACCCGGCGCGGCACACCTGGCGCCTTCGGACCCGGCGCGGGTACCCCGGCGCCTCCGAGCCCGGTGTCGTGTCCCCCAGCTCGTCCGAGCCGGGTGCGGCACGCCCCAACGCGCCTGGCACCTCCGGCTTCTCCGGCGTGACAGGCTAGGCGCCTCCAGACCCGGCACGGGTACCCTGGCGCCTCCGAGCCCGGTGACGGGTCCCCCGGCTCCTCCGGCTTCCAGCCGACCTCTGCACCGCCCAAGCTCCATCTCCGGCTCTGCATGCTCCCGTCCAGCAAGGGTTTGGTTCCCCTGACTTCGCCTGGTCCGGCTCCGGCCCTGCACCGGCACCCCGGCAGTGCCCCGCGAGGCTCCACCGACCTCCCCGGCGCGCCCCGGCTCGGCACCTCCGAGCTCGGCATCGCAGCACGCCCAGGGCAGAGGGCCCCCGAGCCCCGGCTCCTTCAGTTCTGGCCTAGCTCGGCATCGCAGCACGCCCAGGGCAGAGGGCCCCCGAGCCCCGGCTCCTTCAGTTCTGGCCCAGCTCGGCATCGCAGCACGCCCAGGGCAGAGGGCCCCCGAGCCCCGGCTCCTTCAGTTCTGGCCCAGCTCGGCACAATCGCAGTGCTCTCGCGGCACGCCCGCAGCAGTCCGGCTCCTGTGACCCGGTTCCCCTGGCTCCGGTCCGATGCGACCTCACTCGCAGAAGCATGGCACGCTCCCGTGCCCTTGACCATGCTCCTCCAGCTCCACCCGATGCGATGGGTAGCAGGGCCCATCTCTAGCTCCAGTCCGGCGCGGCCTCGTCAAGGCCGGCACCTTGGCAGCGCCCAATCCCGTCTCTGCCGCTGGGGAACGACGAATCTCCACGGTCTTGCACTGGCTCTACACTTGTGCACGCATGGGTCCGCGCCTACGTGCATGGGGCCTCTCAAGTCACCTCGATCAGCGTGCATGAAGGCTCCCACAGACTTCTCTCGGTCCACGTGCCCGCATGGCAACTTGAAGCGGTGTCCCAGCTTGCCCGGCACTTTGGCATCACAGCCCAGCTTGGTCACTAGGAGCACCATGCAGTTCGGTCTCACTCACGTGGGCCCAGCGCGTTTCCCGAGAGGCCCATCCACATGGCCCCGGTGCTCTTTCCAAGGATCCCCCTCCACGTGGGCTCTATGGCACGCCGCCTGACACGCCGTCTGCAAGGAAGGTTTGCATTTAAGTTTCCTATGCTACTGTTTACGCTAACTAGTGAATGGTGCCATGTCCAAGGTACTGTACCCCTGCACCAAATTCCTAAACCATCCAGAATAAGAAGGTTCACCAAACTCATCATGGCCTCACAGGCTATCCCAGCATGACAAGTCTACATCTAGACCAGCACGCCTCCCCAGGAACCATTCGTCTACACAAAAACCGGTATAGAGGTAAGGGTAGGAAAGAAAAGAGACAACACACTCTCTTTATTCTTACATTATCTATCACCCTATGGCAGCAGAGAGTTCCCAAAGCTCTCCGTCTCAGAGGTCCCTTATTTCCTTCGATCGTCCCGCTGACTTGGTCGTCGGAGTGCCTTTGCCGGAATCCCCGGCGCAGGTCTCCCCTGTTTTGCAGGTATCGCCCAACGGACGGACGATAAGGAGGAAGATTACTCCTCACCGTAGAGGCCCACTACAGTACCAAGCCCCTTTCATCCCAACTACAATTATGTTCCCCTTGATCGTCTCCGACCAACGAGCCCGGTGACGCTGGCACGGAGCCCACTCACCTAGGCCACGTAAGAGCTACCGGCCACGGCGATCTAGGCGGCAAGAGATTGGCGCGCCAGGAAGGGGGTGGATCCACGCTCCTCAACAAGGTGGGACAACAGTTTTCACCTTAGTCCTTAGTCCCCGGGGGCAGACCGGGGGCACGGGGATGGGGGCACGAGAACTTCTCCCTCTCTCGAGGCCCCAAGGAACGGCCTCGATCAAAAACCTTAAGCTGTGAAGGTGCATCGCCATCCTGGATGGGGCAACGGCAGCAAGCCAAGGGTGGAGCCACCTCCCAGCGGTACCACCATCCAGGAGCCCCACCAAAAAAAAAAAAAAAAAAAAAGAAGAGAGAAGAAAGGAAAAAGAAGAGAGGGTCTGGCCATCGTGAAGAAGAAAGAAATTCATGCAACGGAGTTTGCTCCCATGCAACAGAAGCCTCTTCCTCCCCCATACAATATACAACAGGAGCCTCTCCCCTCCCAAGCAACGGGAGTCTTACACTTCCATGCAACGGTGCCTCCTCCCATGCAGCGGAGTCTCCCCCCCATGCCATGAAGTTCCTTCCCATGCAACGGAGTTTGCTCCCATGCAACGGAGCTTGCTCCCATGCAACGGAGTCTCTTCCTCTCCCATGCAACATGCAACGGAGTTTGCTCCCATGCAACGGAGCTTACTCCCTCATGCAACGGGAGTCTCTTCCTCTCCCATGCAATATGCAACAGAGCCTCCTCCCATGCAGCGGAGTCTCCCCCCCATGCCATGAAGTTCCTTCCCATGCAACGGAGCTTACTCCCTCATGCAACAGGAGTCTCTTCCTCTCCCATGCAACATGCAACGGAGCCTCCTCCCATGCAGCGGAGTCTCCCCCCCATGCCATGAAGTTCCTTCCCATGCAACGGAGTTTGCTCCCATGCAACAGAAGCCTCTTCCTTTCCCATGCAATATACAACAGGAGCCTCTCCCCTCCCAAGCAACGAGAGTCTTACACTTCCATGCAACGGAGCCTCCTCCCATGCAGCGAAGTCTCCCCCCCATGCCATGAAGTTCCTTCCCATGCAACGGAGTTTGCTCCCATGCAACGGAGCTTACTCCCTTATGCAACGGGAGTCTCTTCCTCTCCCATGCAACATGCAACGGAGCCTCCTCCCATGCAGCGGAGTCTCCCCCCTATGCCATGAAGTTCCTTCCCATGCAATGGAGTTTGCTCCCATGCAACGGAGCTTACTCCCTCATGCAACGGGAGTCTCTTCCTCTCCCATGCAACATGCAACGGAGTTTCCTCCAATGCAACGAAGCTTACTCCCTCACGCAGCAGGAGTCTCTTCCTCCTCCATGCAACGAGGCCTTCTCCTTCCACACGACGGAGTTATTTCCCTCATGCAACAGAGGTCTCACTTCCTCCCAGGCAGTGGAGGTCTACCTTCCTATGCAACAGGGGCCTTATGCTCCCATGGAACGAAACTCCCTCCCATACAACAGGAGCCTCTTTCCTCCCAAGCGACGGGAGTCTTATACTCCCGTGCAATGGAGCTTCTCCCCAAGCCACGAAGCTCCCCATGCAACGGAGCCTTGCTCCCTCATGCAACCAAGTTGTATTCTTACGTGCAAAGGAGTCTCGCTCTCTCCCAAGATGGCGGTCGGCGAACCTAATTCCGGTCTGCACAAGGAAGAAATATGTCTTTGTTTATTCATATAACCGGAGTTCAATAGGTAACTCCTTCTACGCTACCTTTATAAAATAAAAAACTGTGTTTCAGTTTTACAGGAAGGGCTCCTATACCACTATCAAGGGCAAGCACTACGACTTGCCAAGCCGGTCATAGCCTGGCGCAAGAATTCTTGATCAAAGCCCGGATCCCACGCTCTCCGACACCAAAGAGCTGAATCCCACATCTATCGCATGACTCTCAGTTCAGCTCTTGCCTTACTCACAGTCTGGAGATGTCCGCGGAGACTCAAAGAAGTCCCGCCATCTACCGAGAAAACTGACAGTTTGGCATTTGCTGTGCTCAAAGTCCGGAGATGTCCATGGGAAGCTCTGGAGCTCCAACAGTCCATGGGAAGGAGGAACACAGGAACTCATCCGCCCGACTCCAAGTCCGGCGAACTCAAATGAAGTTAAGAGATGAAATCAAGCTCCTCAGTTCAGCCGAGCTGAACTCAATAAAGCCAAGCCGCAGCTCCTCACCGAGCCCCACATCTACTGCATGACTCTCAGTTCAGCTCTTGCCTTACTCATAGTCCAGAGATGTCCACGGAGACTCAAAGAAGTCCCGCCATCTACCGAGAAAACTGACAGTTTGGCATTTGCTGTGCTTAAAGTTCGGAGATGTCCATGGGAAGCTCTGGAGCTCCAACCGTTCATGACTCGTCTCCTAGCATGGCGAACCGGTGGCTCTACCATCCCATGAAGGAGGTAATGATCCCTCCTTAATAATTAAAGTTCCTCTCTGGTGCAACTTTGTCCTTCACCAACACAGGAACACGTCCGCCTGACTCTAAGTCCGGCGAACTCAAATGAAGCCGAGCTGAGATCAAGCTCCTCAACTCGGCCGAGCTGAAGTCAAGCTCCCCACTGAGCCCCGCATCTACCATATGACTCTCAGCTCAGCTCTTGCCTTACTCACAGTCCGGAGATATCCGCGGAGACTCAAAGAAGTCCTGCCATCTACCGAGAAAACTGACAGTTTGGCATTTGCTGTGCTCAAAGTCCAGAGATGTCCATGGGAAGCTCTGGAGTTCCAGTCGTTTATGGCTAGCCTCCTAACATAGCAAACCAGCGGCTCTGCCATCCCAAGAAGGAGGTAAGAATCCCTCCTCAATCATTAAAGTTCCTTTATGGTGCAACTTTGTCCTTCACCAGCACAGGGACTCATCCGTCCGACTCCAAGTCCGGTGAGGTTAAGAGCTAAAGTCAAACTCTTCAGTTCAGCCAAGCTGAACTCAATAAAGCCGAGCTGCAGCTCCTCACCGAGCCCCACATCTACTGCATGATTCTCAGTTCAACTCTTGCCTTGCTCACAGTCCGGAGATGTCCGTGGATACTTGAAGGAGTCCCACCATCTACCGAGAAAACTGACAGTTTGGCATTTGCTGTGCTCAAAGTCCGGAGATATCCATGGGAAGCTCTAGAGGACCAACCGTTCATGGCTCGCCTCCTAACATGGCAAACCGGTGGCTCTGCCATCTCAAGAAAAAGGGAAGAATCCCTCCTTAATAATGAAAGCTCCTTTCTGGTGCAACTCTGTCCTTCACCAACACAGGAACTCATCCGTCCGACTCCAAGTCCGGCGAAGTTAAGGGCTGAGGTCAAACTCTTCAGTTCAATCGAGCTGAACCTAAACGAAGTCGAGCTGAAGTCAAGCTCTTCGGTTCAACCGAGCTGAACCCAAATGAAACCGAGCTGAAGTCAGGCCCTTCAGTTCAGCCGAGCTGAAGTCAAGCCTCTTGGTCTAGCTAAGCTAAGGCCAGGCTCTTCACTAAGCCTTGCACCTATCATCCGGAGGTGTCCATGGGTGGCTCTAGGGGTCCAAACATCTGCGGCTTGCCTCCCAGCATGCCAAATGAGTGGCTTTGCCTCCTCATGAAGGATGACCAAAGATACTAGCACCTTAAAATGGGAAATGATGAAAGTCCCATGCTAAAAGCCTTATCAAAAGCTTTAAAGAATGCTCTGAGCCCAACCACGTGCTCGGTCATACATGTGTGCACCCAAGTTGTGCGCCTCACCAATTTCTTCCTCCAGGGCAATGCCTTCTACCCGGTCAAAGAGGAGTCCTACTGAAGTGATAGCACCATCATGATGCAGCTAACCTTCAGTCAAGGTGCTTACGGGCAAGTGAAATTCAAAAAACACCACTTCCCGTTTCTGTTCTGCAGGTACGCTGCGACATAGGGCTGAATAGGTGAAAAGCTACTCCCTTCGCCCAAAATGAGGAGAAGTAACACCTTGGACTCAGGGAGTGGGGGCATCTGTTACAGTAGTAACCGACCCATTCAGCCCTGACACAACGGTGGGACCACTTGAAGAAATCAGTCCCTGTGGAGGTCAGGTCAGCAGCTCGGCTAGCCCGCTTCAACCAGGTCAGGTCAGCAGCTCGGCTAGCCCTGACACAACGGTGGTCTCGGCCCTTTACTTCAACCAGGTCAGGTCAGCAGCTCGGCTAGCCCGCTTCAACCAGGCTGGCACCTCAACTAGGTTGGTAGCTTGGCAGCCTTGCCTGGAGCCCTGCCAGGCGTGAAGGGCAACCATTATGGCCCACAAAGCTCTCCAGATTAGTCCGGCTATGCTCCGCATGGTCCAAGCGCCATCGAGAAGTAGCCGTGCTCAAGCCCAGCCTTCGCACGGCTTCATCCTACAGGCACTCGCAGGCACGTCCCAGGCACCCTCCCCGCGCCTCGGTCCGCATGCAAGGGGGGCGCGAGCCCATGCTAGCCCAGCTCTTCATCGACCTCGGTCAGCGTGCAAGGGGGGCACGAGCCCGTGCTAGCCCAGCTCTTCACCGACCTCGATCAGCATGCAAGGGGGTGCGAGCCCGCGCTAGCCCAGCTCTTCACCGACCTCGATCAGCGTGCAAGGGAGGCGCGAGCCTGTGCTAGCCCAGCTCTTCACCAACCTCGGTTAGCATGCAAGGGGGGAGCCAGCCCGCGCCAGCCCGGCTCTGCATCGCCCTCAGTCCGCGTGCAAGGGGGCGTGAGCCTGCACCGCCCGAGCGCTGCCCGACACCTCCGAGCTCGACGGCGGCATGCTTAGTACCTCCGAGCTCGGCGCGGCATGCCCCAGTGCACCCGGTGCCTTCAGCTTCTCGGGCGCGGCACGCCAGGCGCCTCCGGACCCGGCGCGGGTACCCCGGCTCCTCCGAGCCCGGTGACGTGTCCCCCAGCTCGTCCGAGCCCGGTGCGGCACGCCCCAAAGCACCCGGCACCTCCGGCTTCTCCGGCGCGACAGGCTCGGCGCCTCCGGACCCGGCGCGGGTACCCCGACGCCTCCGAGCCCGGTGATGGGTCCCCCGGCTCCTCCGGCTTCCAGCAGACCTTTGCATCACCCGAGCGCTGCCCGACGCCTCCATGCCCGGCGCGGCGCGGTCCCCCCGGCACCTTTGAGCCAGGCGGCGGCACGCCCGACGCCTCCGAGCTCGGTGGCGACATGCTTAGCACCTCCGAGCCTGGCGCAGTGCCCCGGCGTCCCCGAGCTCGCCGCTCCGGCGCCCCTGTGCCCGGCATGGCATGGCCCCGGCGCCTCCGAGCCCGGTGCGGCACGCCCCAGTGCACCCGACGCGGCACGCCCGGCGCCTCCGGACCCGGTGCGGGTACCCCGGCGCCTCCGAGCCTGGTGTCGTGTCCCCCAGCTCGTCCGAGCTCGGCGCGGCAAGCCCCAACGCACCCGGCGCCTTCGGCGCAACAGGCTCGGTGCCTCCAGACCCGGCGCGGGTACCCCGGCACCTCCGAGCCCGGTGACGGGTCCCCTGGCTCCTCCGGCTTCTAGCCAACCTCTGCACCGCCCAAGCTCCATCTCCAGCTCTGCGTGCTCCCGTCCAGCAAGGGTTTGGTTCCCCTGACTTTGCCCGGTCCGGCTCCGGCCCTGCACCGGCACCCCGGCAATGCCCCGCGAGGCTCCACCGGTGCGCCCCGGCTCGACACCTCCAAGCTCGGCATCGCAGCACGCCCAGGGCAGAGGGCCCCCGAGCCCCGGCTCCTTCAGTTCTGGCCCAGCTCGGCATCGCAGCACGCCCAGGGCAGAGGGCCCCCGAGCCCCGGCTCCTTCAGTTCTGGCCCAGCTCGGCACGCTCGCAGTGCGCTCGCGTGCCCGCAGCGGTCCGGCTCTTGCGGCCTGGTTCCCCCGGCTCCGGTTCGATGCGACCTCACCCGCAGAAGCATGGCACGCTCCGTGCCCTTGACCCTTCTCCTCCAGCTCCGCCCGATGCGAAGGGTAGCAAGGCCCATCTCTAGCTCCAGTCCGGCGCGGCCTCGTCAAGGCCGGCACCTTGGCAGCGCCCAATCCCGTCTCTGCCGCTGGGGAACGGCGAATCTCCACGGTCTTGCATCGGCTCTACACTTGTGCATGCATGGGTCCGCGCCTACGTGCATGGGGCCTCGCACGTCGCCTCGATCAGCATGCATGAAGGCCCCCGCGGGCTTCTCTCGGTCCGCGTGCCTGCATGGTAACTTGAAGTGGCGTCCCGGCTAGCCCGGCACTTTGGCATCACAGCCCAGCTCGGTCACTAGGAGCACCACGCAGTTCGGTCTCACTCACGTGGGCCCAGTGCGTTTCCCGAGAGGCCCATCCACATGGCCCCGGTGCTCTTTCCAAGGATCCCCCTCCACGTGGGCTCTATGGCACGTCGCCTGACACGCCGTCTGCAAGGAAGGTTTGCATTTAAGTTTCCTATGCTACTGTTTATGCTAACTAGTGAATGGTGCCATGCCCAAGGTACTATACCCCTGCACAAACTTCCTGAACCACCCAGAATAAGAAGGTTCACCAACTCATCATGGCCTCACAGGCTATCCCAGCATGACAAGTCTACATCTAGACCAGCACGCCTCCCCAGGAACCATTTGTCTACACAAAAACCGGTATAGAGGTAAGGGTAGGAAAGAAAAGAGACAACACACTCTCTTTATTCTTACATTATCTATCACCCTCTGGCAGCAGAGAGTTCTCCAAGCTCTCCGTCTCAGAGGTCCCTTATTTTCTTCGATCGTCCCGCTGACTTGGTCGTCGGAGTGCCTTTGCCAGAATCCCCGGCACAGGTCTTCCCTGTTTTGCAGGTATCGCCCAACGGACGGACGATAAGGAGGAAGATTACTCCTCATCGGAGAGGCCCACAGGAGGGCCATTACAGTACCAAACCCCTTTCATCCCAACTACAACTATGTTCCCCTTGATCGTCTCCGACCAATGAGCCCGGTGACGCTGGCACGGAGCCCACTCACCTAGGCCACGTAAGAGCTACCGGCCACGGCGATCTAGGCGGCAACAAACCCCAAGAGACCATACCTATCCAATATCAAGTCTCCTCTACGGCTCCGGGCTAAATATAGGGATCAAATCAAATAATGGGACTCTGAAGAGCAAAGGACCTCGAAATTATAGTATCATCACAAGGATGAACATGCAAGACAATAGATAAGACCCTCTGATCCAAAATATTCCCAAAAGTCTAAATAACCAATAAAGGATTCCACTGAGTATCATCCTGTATGAAGAGATCAGTAATAAACATGGTAGCAGGAATATCCATAGAGATGAAAGTCGGCCACCGAGCTAAAAGAACATCCGAGATCCAAGTGTCCATCATAAAATTAATTTGCCTGCCATCTCCCACAATCCATGTTATCTGATGAACAATAGGCAAAGCCCTGGCCACCATCTCCCTCCAAATCGGAGAGCAATGCTGACCAGCTCTAATCCTCTCCTTTGAGAAAATAGAAAGAGGGCCATATCTAGCCTTCATCGTAGAGGTCCATATACTATCCAAGCATAAGAAGAGTATGGTAACATGTCTTGCCAACAGAGCCCAGCATAGGCCGAGTCCTACAAGAAAGCTCGAATGATTTGTTTCACCTTAAGAATAATAGACATGGGAATAACAGCATTAGAAAGCATATACACCGGAAGTGAAGAGAAGATAGACCTGATTAATGTGATCTTGCACATGGAGGAAAGGGCCCTACCCTACCAACCCTCCACCCTCTCTTGAACCGCTTGAACCACCCAACCACACTCTCTTTTGTGGATTCTACCATCGAAGATGGAACCCCCAGGTACTGAAGAGCACCCTCATGCTCAGCAATTCCAAGGCAATCCCAGATCAAGCACCGAATGTAGACTGGAGTCTTCGGGCTAAAGTAAACCTCGAATTTGAGAAGATTAACCCTATGACCGGAAGACAAACAGTAGGCCTTGAGCATAGTTCTAAAACCTCGTGTACAAGCCAAAGTGGCCCGGTCCAAGAGCAAACAATCATCTGCAAATAAGAGATGCGACATAAGGAGAGCACCGAAGCAGGGACGTACGGCTAGATGTTGCCTAGAAATGAAGCCCAAGAGGGGGGGTGAATTGGGTCTTTTAAAAATTTAAGACAATAATGAGAGGGACTAGTGGTGCTTATGAACGATGATGAATTCAATGCAAGATATTTAAAGTGGTAGCAATAATTAAAGTGCAAGTGAGGAAGAGAGCAATCACACACAAACACAAGATTTATAGTGGTTCGGTGCAAACCTAGCACCTACATCCACTCCCCAAGCCACCATTGGGAATTTCACTATAATCCAAACTAGATTACAGTTGACTTGTTTTTCACAAGGCTCACAAGTCAAAACCTAAGTTGGTTTTATCACCTAGGCTTACCAACAAACCTTAACACTTGTTTTGTCTTTGGGCTCACAAGTTAACCCTAGTTGGTTTTATCCCTTTGGCTCACCAACAAACTACAATAACCTTCTTTCAAGACACCCTTGAAAGCAAGGTCAAATCACAATGTAAAAACATATATACAATTTAAAACTAAAACAAACTCTCTTCAAGAGTAGATTGGAATCTTTGAAGCTCAAGTAGATGCTTTGTCTTCACTCTTCCTTGGAATCTCCTTCAAAGTGCCTCTTTTGGAATGAAGTAAGGATGAGCTTGTAGGCTTTTCAAGGAATTAAACTATAAGAGGCTTTTGATGTAAAGTATTTGAGAGAATATTGGCTTTTTGACTTTTGAGTAGACTTGAATGCACTTCAATACCCTTCCTTTTCTTTAAAATGAGGTTGGTGGAGGTTAAATACACTAAGAACCTTCCAAAAAATGGTTTGTGACCGTTGGAACCTTGGAAATAGCCGTTTAGAGCTTGAAAAGCAAGTTCTGCAAGCCAGAAAAATAGATCCGTTAGAGTTGGCAGGCTGCAAGTGTCGACACTTGGCTGTCAGGTGTCGACACTTGGCTGTCAATTGTCGATATTTGATCTTTAGGTGTCGACACTTGAACTTTCAAGTGTCGACACTTGATGCACATGTGTCAACACTTGACACAAAAATTCTCAAATTACAAAGTTCTGTATTTTCAAAATTCTCAGGCCTTGAGTCGACACTTGGTGTCGACACTTGGTTGTAGGTGTCGACACTTGGCGTGCCAAGGATTTTTGTTTGTGCCAAATGCTGAAGTGTCGACACTTGACTGTCCAGGTGTCGACACTTGAGACTGAAAAATCTCAGATTCAAGTGTAAATACCTCGAAAACATAGATATAATTCTTGAAAACATAAACCCATAATATTTAAACATTTAGATGCCCTTTTTCAATGAAGAGGATGTCCGGATTCGTGAGAATTGCTCCGTGCCATTACGTGCCATAAACCATAAGTTTTTGAGATTTTGAGGTGCTTTCTTCCTGAAAACTCACAACTTGAAATTCTCATTAGTATACAATATGCACTCAATGTTTTGTTATTCATCAAAATCACTGGGTGGAGCCAACAATCTCCCCCTTTTTGATGATGACAAAACCTTGAGTAAAATGGCAATACATTTCAGATTTTAACTATTATAATTTATGAATATGAGTTTAAGTCCATAAGAGAGGCAAAAACTTCATAGTTAGGAAGAATCAATCTCCCCTTAATTAGATACTTCTTATTAAGGTAAACTTCAAAGATTCTTACAAGGTGAAACCACAATCAATACTTTTTCTCAACAAATTTATGCATATATATAATCAATAAAATCAATACAATTTCTCAATAAATTTATGAATTAACACTTTTTCTCCCCCTTTTTGTCAATCATTAGAAAGGGGAATAACCTCCCCCTCACAATGAGCATGGAGACAAAAAGATGGTAGAGAATCAAATAAGATAGAAGTTAGAGCCAAAATTATACCAATATAAAAGAGTATCAGAGCTAAAAAATATACCAAGATAAAAGAGTATCAGAGCCAAAAAATAGTAAATTGAACCATTCAAACACAAATAATGAGCACTGAACTGAAATATATATAATAGATAAGTTTTCAGTACAAAATTTGCTAAGTCATCAGCAAGAGCTGAAACATATAGATATCATCAGAGTCATATAAATATCAGACATACAACATATGAGCTATAACAGACATCTGTGAGGCTAATCCTCATCAGATGGAACCTCAAGACTGAATGGAGCACAGATCCTAGATCTAGTGGCTAATGCCCTAGGAGGTGCTAAAGCTCGACGACTCCTAGTGCGGCCAGAAGGACCAAAAACGGGTACAACCCTAGATGATCTAGTGGAAGGGGGGGAAAGAAGATCGGCTGGTGTAACAAGGTCCGGTGTGGAATCAGCCAAGGCAGTAGTAGGAGCTAGTGTAGTGGGAGGATCGCGACTGACCACCTCAAAATCATCAGCACTGCCATCACTGTCACTGTCACCGCCCACAATCTCTGTAGCTCGGTCGTCATCCCGATCACCACCCTCAACAGAATCAGCATGGTCGCTCTGGTGATCTCCGCCATGATCATCATCATCATCATCATCATCATCTGATGGTACAACTGCAGGGGCTGCAGGAGGTAAAAGGGATCTCAACAGATCCTCAATGCGAGAGAATCCCTCCTCCATAGATATGTGAATCTCAGCATACTCCGAGGTAGTATGTGCTCGAAGAAGCTCAACTTCGCTACGTAGCTGAGTCATCTCACCCCTGATCTCTATGAACTGCTCTCTGGCATGCTCCTCAAAAGATAGTCCAGTAGAAAGTGGCGAAGGAGCTGAAGTGTCGGAGACAAATGCTCTGCCTGTGTCGATGGGATATCTATTGGAGAAAAAGTTGCTGGCTCAGATGGTCCAGCCTCTGCCTCTCGAATCTTGTCCTCCTCATCTGGCTCCTGGCCAGACTCTCTGCGAACCCATCGACCTCCAATTAATCTGTATCCCATGCGGTGCAAAGACCTCTCGTCATACACATATGTGTGTAGTATCTCCTTGGGGATCTCCCCCTCCAGTGATACTCCACACGCTCTGAATAGTCTGGTCAGTGCCATGCCGTACGGTAAACAGTGACGGCGCTGTGTCGCAGCATCATGCATCTGAGTAAGCATCAGGGATGGAAGATCAATCTGTCTTTTCTCAATCAGGCTCGTCATCACCATCAACTCTCTCTCAGTGATGAAGTCAAATCTCCCAGTCTTCGGTAGAAGTATGCGTGCTGTGATGTGGTGCAATAGGCGCATCTCCAATGACAACTGGTTCGCGGTAACTACGGATATACCGCGAACATCCTCTCTCTCAAGAATGCACCTAAACGTAGCCTCTCTGTCATCTATCGAAAAGATACAGACTCCCCTATGGGGGATCTCCCATACTCTGCCCAAAAGCTTATCTGTCAGTGAAATCTGAATACCCCTGACTGAAGTAGTCCACAGAAGTCGTCGACAATCTAATGCACCATAAAACTCTCTCACTAGGTGAGGATAGTACCTCTCCTGTATAGTGCAGAATGGTACTAATCCTGCATCAGTGAGTACTTGTCGAATACCAAAATGGTGCCTGTCGAAACACTCTAAGTTGACTCTCCTCCCTGAGGCTACTAACTTCCTTGCCATCCTCTCTGCAGGGGGGAGCTCGGTGTGGTTGAATTGCTAGGCTGTGCTGTGTCAAATCTGGCCTTCGACCTCCTCTCTACACCACCGGGGCCTCTCCCTAACTGCAAGTCTCTTCCTGGGACCCATTACAGTAAGCTGACCAGGGAAGAAGGAAGATAGGTTTAGAACTAAGGGATTGGCTGCAGGCTGAGATAAGGAGAGTTTCATTTCTTAGATAGGTTTTGAAAACCAGTATTAAACTAATTTTGGGTTGTAAAATACCTCAAACAACGTTTGAAAAACTGTCAATCAATTTAAGGTGAGATTTTTACAACTTATACTTTGATTAAATGACAACATTTCGAACATATATTTATAGAAAATATTTTTGTTTGTTAAAACATATTTGAATCTTTGGAAAATAATTTTTGTAAGGCCTAAAAATCAAAACCCATGGAATTTGGGTCTAAACACTTAGGGTTTTAGCAAATAGGTGAAAATGTCGCAAATATATCATGAAAAACCTTTCCAAAACAACAATAAATGGATTTAGCATACTTAATTAAGATGAAAACCCAAATTATTTTGGCCAAAATCAATATAACAGTGTTTTTTCGAAAAATGGGTGAAATAAGCATGAAAATGATCAAAAAACAAGGAAAATCCGAGAAAAATATATTTAAATCACTATTCCCTCAAATGGAGTTTTAGAAATCCACTAAAACACGTAAAAATTCGGTTAGAATCTTGAAAAATATCCGGAAAAACCTTATTCACTGTTGCACGGTTTGAAAATGTCAAAATAGAGCGAAAAAGAGGAAAATAAAATAAAAATGGAAGGGGGAAATACCTGATTTGTGATGGATTAAATGGTAAATGGACGGATTTGGACAGAGGGGACCACTCTTGCAAGAAATCAGCGGGGGAAGAAAATAACAAAAACCCTCGTTCGGCCTTTGTAAAACTGTTTCAGTTTCGCAAGTGTCGACACTTAGAATGTGTCAAGTGTCGACACTTGGTCAGGTGTCGACACTTGACAATTTCCAAGTATCGACACTTGGCCAAAAAATTTGATAAAACTCGAAAAATTTTTAGGAAAAAATAGGAAATAATTCAATCAGATTTTTGGGACTTTTAGGAAGTGGTTTTGAGCTCTAAGATTTAGGTATAATTAAAACTAAGAGAGTTCTAGGAGAATGGATCAATGACACTTAACTCTCTTCTAATCAGACAGAACCTATCCTCACTCAAAGGCTTAGTAAACACATCTGCTAGCTGATCATCAGTACATACAAAATCAAGAATAACATTAGAGTTTTGTACATGATCTCTTATGAAATGATATCTTATTTCAATGTGTTTACTTCTTGAATGTTGCACAGGATTTTTAGATAGATTGATTGCACTAGTATTGTCACATATTATGGGTGTCTTAGTTAGTTTAATGCCAAAATCTTCGAGTTGTTGTTTGATCCAGAGGATTTGAGCACAACAGCTTCCAGCTGCTATATATTCGGCTTCCGCCATAGATAAAGCAACTGAGTTCTGTTTCTTGCTACTCCAAGAGATCAAATTTACTCCAAGAAACTGACAGGTTCCACTAGTACTTTTACGATCAAGTTTACACCCAGCAAAGTCAGTATCAGAATAAGCAATCAATTCAAATGAAGAATCTCTAGAGTACCATAAACCAATTTCAATTGAACCAGATAGATATCTAAGTATGCGTTTAACAGCCAAAAGATGAGACTCTTTAGGATTAGACTGATATCTAGCACACATATAGATGCTAAACATGATATCTGGCCTACTGGCAGTAAGATATAACAATGAACCGATTATGCCACGATATAATTTTTGGTCTATAGACTTACCTAATTCATCCTTGTCAAGTCTACAAGTAGAGCTCATAGGGGTACATAAAGGCTTAGTGTTCTCCATCCCAAACTTCTTGAGTATTTCTTTTGTGTATTTCGTTTGGTTGATGAAGATCCCTTCTTTGGTTTGCTTTATTTGGAGTCCAAGAAAAAAATTCAGTTCTCCCATCATGCTCATCTCGAACTCACCCTGCATTAACTTTGCAAAATCTTGATAAAGAGATTCATTAGTAGCACTAAATATTATATCATCTACATAGATTTGTACTACTAAGATATCATCATTCTTTTTCTTTAAAAATAAAATTTTATCTACATTACCTCTAGTAAAATCATTTTTGAGCAAAAAGGAGCTTAAACGATCATACCAAGCCTTGGAGCTTGTTTCAATCCATATAAAGCTTTATAAAGTTTATAAACATGATTTGGAAATTCAGAATTTTCAAAACCGAGGGGTTGCTCAACGTAAACTTCTTCTTCAATTAAACCATTTAAAAAGGCACTTTTAACATCCATTTGATATAGTTTAAAATTCATGAAGCAAGCAAAAGCCAACAATAGCCTAATTGCCTCAAGTCTAGCACAGGAGCAAAGGTTTCATCAAAATCTATTCCTTCATCTTGATTGTATCCTTTGGCAACTAGTCTAGTCTTATTTCTAGTTACTACTCCATTTTTATCAAGTTTATTTCAAAAAACCCATTTTGTACCAATAATTGAAGTGTTTGAAGGCCTATCTACTAATGTCCAAACATTGTTCCTTTTAAATTATTAAGTTCATCTTGCATAGCATTTATGCAGTTACTATCACATTCAGCTTCCTCAATAGTTTTAGATTCAATTTGAGAAACAAAAACTAAGTAATCATAGATATTTCTAAGGGATGATCGAGTACTTACACCTTTAGATGGATCACCGATAATTAGTTCTTTTGGGTGTCCATGAGCATACCTCCATTCTTTTGGTAATGGATCAACAGTTGATGTATTTCCATCACCTTGTGCTTGATCTCCTTCAGTGTTTTGATCATCGTTCTGTTCCTTGGTAAGCCCTTCATTGTTGTTTATTTCTTCAGTTTTCTTGCTACCTGTTTCATCAGAAAGTACATATTCTTTTCTTGAAGATTTTTGGTTAGTTTCATCAAATACCACATGTATGGATTCTTCAACAACAAGTGTTCTTCTGTTGAAGACCCTGTATGCCTTACTAGATGTGGAGTAGCCTAGAACGACTCCCTCATCTGATTTGGCATCAAATTTACTTAAATTATCTTTACCATTGTTTAAGATGAAACAACGGCATCCAAAAACATGAAAATAACGAATTGAGGGTTTTCTACCCTTCCAAAGCTCATAAGATGTTTTCTTTAAAATCGGTCGAATTAAAACTCGATTTAAAATATAGCATGCAGTATTTATGGCTTCTGCCCAAAAATATCTAGGTAAATCATTTTTACAAAGCATGGTGCATGCCATTTCTTCAAGAGTTCTATTTTTTCTTTCTACTACCCCATTTTGTTGAGGTGTCCTAGGTGCAGAAAAATGTGATGAATTCCATTTTCAATACAAAATTTATCAAAATCAGCATTTTCAAATTCGGTTCCATGATCACTTCTCAAAGATACTACTGAAACACCTTTTTCATTCAAAACTCTTTTATGAAATCTAATGAATTCAGAAAAAGTTTCATCTTTATGTGCTAAAAACATGACCCATGTAAATCGTGAGAAATCATCTACAATGACTAGACCATGCTTCTTACCTTCCAAACTAGATGTTCTAGTTGGCCCAAAGAGGTCCATGTGAAGCAATTCCAAAGGTCTAGATGTAGAGATTACTCCTTTTGGTTTGAAAGAAGATTTTGTTTGTTTTCCAAGTTGACATGCACTGCAATTCTTATCTTTTTCAAAATTGAGTTTAGGCAAATCCTTTACCAAGTTCTTTTTGCTAAGTTTTGAAATTAAATGCATGCTTGCATGTCCTAGTCTACGATGCCAAAGCCAGCTAGTTTCATCGATCTTGGCTTCCATTGCCACTAGGCATTGACCTTTTTGAATAGGGAGATCATCAAGATCAACCATATAAATATTGCCATGCCTATGACCAATGAACTTAATGCCATTGTCATCTAGACTAGAAACAATGTACAAAGAAGATTCAAAAATAACTTTAAAATTTTTATCACAAAACTGACTAATGCTAAGCAAGTTATGTTTTAAACCATCAACATATAATACATTATCAATATAAGAGGTAGGGGTGATATGGACTTTACCAATACCGATAATTTTGCCCTTTCCATTATCACCAAAAGTCATATTGCCACCATTTTGATATATGAGTGATGAGAACTGCTCCACATCTCCTGTCATATGCCTTGAGCAACCGCTATCAAGGTACCACATCCTTTTCTTATTGGTTGCAAGGCATACCTGCAATAAAGATCAAGTGGAGACTTTAGGTACCCAAGCATCTTAGGTCCTTTTTGGTTAGTGGCATTGGTTCCTTTCGGAACCAAACTTTCTTAGTGTTATTTAACTTTCTTTTGTTGCACATATAAGATTTGTGTCCTTTGATACCACAAGTATAGCAAGTAATGGATGAAGATGCAGGCATAAAGAAATTTTTAAAGAGTTTTTGTTTCTTATGAGTTCTGAATCCTAAACCTGTATTGTCAAATACTGCTCTTTGGATATTTAAGAGTAAATTCAATTTTTCAGAACTGTAAGTAAATTTTTCTACAAAAGGCTTTAGTTTTTCAATTTCTTCTTTATATCTTTTGTTTTCATTTAAAATTTCTTTGCTTTGTTTTGACAAATTTTCATTTGAAAGTAAGTCACTTTTCTTTTTAAAGACATCCTTTTCTTTTTCAAGTGCCATAATCTTATCATTTAATTTTTTATTTTGAATAAGAAGGCATTCATTTTCATTTGAAAGCTTGTTATTTGTTTTGGCTAGATCCAAATTTTGCTTCTTTAAATCTTTATGTTTTGATTTTAATTTTTGAAATTCTATGACTAATTCGTCAAAAACTTCATGAAGCTCATCAAAAGTAAATTCATTTTCGGTTTCGGAACATACCTCATCATGATCGGCCATCAGACAGAAGTTTGCTACCTCATGCTGTTCTTCCTCAGAACTGGAGTCTTCACTTTCACTCCAGGTTGCCATCATGGCTTTCTTTCTCAGCTTTCTTCTGCTTTTCTTTAACAAGGGGCAGTCTACCTTGAAATGCCCGGGTTTTTTGCACTCAAAACACGTAGGCTGCTCCTTCTCCTTTTCTTTGTCCTTCTCTTTACTCGGCTCACCTTTCAGAGGTTTCTTTTTGTAGTTAAACTTTTTCTTCCTCATGAACCTTCTGAATTTTCTTGCTAACAGAGCCGTCTCATCTTCTTCATCATCTTCTTCGGAGTCTTCGCTTGAGTCCTCTCTAGCAGTAGATTTGAACGTGATTGCCTTCTTCTTTTTGTCGACCTCTCCATTCTTTTGTTTGAGGGAGAGCTCATAGGTCATTAAAGAACCTAACAGTTGTTCCAGCGGGAGAGTGTTGACATCCTTAGCTTCTTCAATAGCTGTGACTTTTGCATCCCACGAAGCTGGTAGAGACCTAAGAAGTTTATTCACAAGTTCACCATTAGAAATAATTTTTCCTAGGCTTCTCATGCCATTCACAATATTTGTGAACCTAGTATACATCTCACTAATAGACTCAGTAGGTTCCATTTTAAACATTTCATATGTGTGAATAAGCATGTTGACCTTGGTGGTTTTTACTTGGTGTGTACCCTCATGGATAACCTCAAGTGTATCCCAAATCTCCTTGGCGGAGAGACAATTAGATATTCTATTAAATTCACTTGGATCAAGAGAACAAAATAAAAGGTTCATAGCCTTAGCATTAAGCTCGATTTGCTTAATGTCATTCTCATCCCAATCATCTTCCATCTTTGGAGTGAGAATGCCATTAATCAACATTGTAGGCTGATGAGGACCTTTTACAATTGTCCTCCACAAATTATAGTCAAGAGCTTGAATAAATATGCGCATGCGTGTCTTCCAGTATGTGTAATTTGTGCCATTAAAAAGTGGGGGACGATTAGAAGCTTGACCTTCAACAATACCCATTCCTATTGGGGCTGCCATGATCTTTTACTCAAGATCCTTGGACCTACAAGAGAGTACCGGTGCTCTGATACCACTTGTTTCCCAGAAATGGAGCCCAAGAGGGGGGGTGAATTGGGTCTTTTAAAAATTTAAGACAATAATGAGAGGAACTAGTGGTGCTTGTGAACGATGATGAATTCAATGCAAGATATTTAAAGTGGTAGCAATAATTAAAGTGCAAGTAAGGAAGAGAGCAATCACACACAAATACAAGGTTTATAGTGGTTCGGTGCAAACCTAGCACCTACATCCACTCCCCAAGCCACTATGGGAATTTCACTATAATCCAAACTAGATTACAGTTGACTTGTTTTTCACAAGGCTCACAAGTCAAAATCTAAGTTGGTTTTATCACTTAGGCTTACCAACAAACCTTAACACTTATTTTGTCTTCGGGCTCACAAGTTAACCCTAGTTGGTTTTATCCCTTTGGCTCACCAACAAACCACAATAACCTTCTTTCAAGACACCCTTGAAAGCAAGGTCAAATCACAATGTAAAAACATATATACAATTTAAAACTAAAACAAACTTTCTTCAAGAGTAGATTGGAATCTTTGAAGCTCAAGTAGATGCTTTGTCTTCACTCTTCCTTGGAATCTCCTTCAAAGTGCCTCTTTTGGAATGAAGTAAGGATGAGCTTGTAGGCTTTTCAAGTAATCAAACTATAAGAGGCTTTTGATGTAAGTATTTGAGAGAATATTGGCTTTTTGGCTTTTGAGTAGACTTGAATGCACTTCAATACCCTTCCTTTTCTTTAAAATGAGGTTGGTGGAGGTTAAATACACCAAGAACCTTCCAAAAAATGCTTTGTGACCGTTGAAACCTCGAAAATAGCCGTTTAGAGCTTGAAAAGCAAGTTCTGCAAGCCAGAAAAATAGATCCGTTAGAGCTGTCAGGCTGCAAGTGTCGACACTTGGCTGTCAGGTGTCGACACTTGGCTGCAAGTGTCGACACTTGATCTCTAGATGTCGACACTTGAACTTTCAAGTGTCGACACTTGATGCACAGGTGTCGACACTTGACACAAAAATCCTCAAATTACAAAGTTCTGTATTTTCAAAATTCTCAGGCCTTGAGTCGACACTTGGAAACCTCAGTGTCGACACTTGGTGTCGACACTTGATTGTAGGTGTGGACACTTGGCGTGCCAAGGATTTTTGTCTAAGCCAAATGCTGAAGTGTCGACACTTGACTGTCCAGGTGTCGATACTTGAACTGAAAAATCTCAGATTCAAGTGTAAATGCATCGAAAACATAAATATAATTCTTGAAAACATAAACCCATAATATTTAAACATTTAGATGCCCTTTTTCAATGAAGAGGATGTCCGGATTCGTGAGAATTGCTCCGTGCCATTCCGTGCCATAAACCATGAGATTTTGAGGTGCTTTCTTCCTGAAAACTCACAACTTAAAATCCTCATTAGTATACAATATGTACTCAATGTTTTGTTATTCATCAAAATCACTGGATGGAGCCAACACTAGATAATCGACTCCCGCGCTGCTGCCCCCAATACTCATGATAAAAAGTCAGCACAAATAATAAACAGGTACGAGGAGAGACAACCTTGACGAAGGCCAACATTAAAATAAAAGAGTTCTGAGAGAGAGCCATTGATAAGGATAGCATAGAAGGGCCGACACTACAAGCCATAGTCCAAGAAATCCATAAGCGATGAAACCAAAATCTGTCAGAGCTTTCTCCATAAACCTTCACCACATACGATCATAAACCCATTTCATGTCAAGCTTGATAGCCATCAGACTGCGCCGAACAAGAACTTTCCGAAGATCATATATAACTCCTAGACGATAAAATCATTGTCAGAGATATGATGGCCTCTAACAAAAGCACCCTGCTCTGTATAGATAAGATGTGAAATTATGAATTTCATCCTGTTTGCCAACAATTTGGCATATGATTTATAAAAAAATATCACACAAGCTAATAGACTTGAAGTGACTTGGCTCACAGGCATCGGACGTTTTGGAATAAGAGTAAAAAAAATTTTCTTCCAGCTATTAGGCATGTGACTAGAAATAAAAAATTCTTGTACAGCAAAAATATCACAATAAATTATACACCAATATCTCATAAAGAACATGAAAGAAAATCTATCAGGACCAGGAGCCTTATTTTCATCCAAGGACCAAAAGCTTGCCTGGACCTTATCATCAAAAATTAGGCTAAGAATGCCTTGATTCTCCTCAACAGAAACCACAGTAATAAGAGGTGAAAAGTTAAAGATAAAATAACCCCCTAATGAAGTCATACCATCTGGATCGAAAGAACAAAATAATTTCCCTCCTAATATCATCATTATCCTCAATGCACAACCCCTCAAAGGACCGCAAAGCTCTGATCTGATTCCTTGATCTACGAACAACTATGACTTGATAAAAAAATATTTCAATCTCCTTAATCATTGCACTCTAAACTTTTACCATCATAAAACTTTTGTTGATTGAAAAAGACATTATGCATAGAAAGATGGCTCCGAAGAACTACCAAATCACCCTCCACCAAATCTCTTTCCCTATCCTCCTCCTCTTGAAGAGTACAAATAAAGCTCTCCACAATATCCAATCTAGCAAAAATATCTTCCACCTCCATCCTATTCCACCGAAGAAGCTGTGTTTTAACTAACTCTAATATATGAGTAACCTACTTACCTTGAAAAGCATAAAAATCAATGATATTTACTAACAAAAGAATGAGCCTCAAGGTAACCTATGAAAGTATTTGGCAGGGTTATAAAATGATGGAAGATGATAAGTGAAACTCTATTCAATTTTTCTATGAAGCTTGATTTTTTTCCTTTTTTATGGTATTGAAATGTCTGGATTTCACAAGCACATCAGGATTCTCAAACATTTACATGCATTTTAGGCCATGGTGATTCATGATGCTCCTGAACGACGGCTGATGATAATAAAACAAGCATTAGGCAAACTTGCCAGCAATATCAAGTATCTTCTGCCAGCATCTTAACTCAAGCAATTTGCAGATCCCAGTTACAAAAATTATTTAACCTCTCCTTGACACAATGAGGCACAGGATCTTGGATCAGTTGTCAACAACTTCAATGAGAGTAGGTTCATAGTCACTAGGGGCCTCAAAACCGTGGAGATTCATCACAGTGGCAGCAACATTGGCAAGGCCAGCAGGGGGCAAATCCTTTCGGAATCTGACACCTGCAGCAAGCCCAGGGCCTCCAATGGCAATTGGAACCTGCAAAATTTTGATAGATGATGTGTTTATGACAGATTTTGAAATAAAGAGGCAATAACAAGCTTCAAGTATCTCAGATCAACTAAGAAAATGATTAACAACCGTTGCCTGAAACAAAAACAAGAGCTCAACAGTACGAATAGGAAAAGATTATTTGTATACGTCAGCGATACTAGATAAACCTAACAAATACAGGTTTTACAAAACAATGACAGCGGAAAAAAATTGAGAAGTTCAAAAGATAATAATAAATAACAACACAGCGTGAAACCACGAAATGGTTTCTGTTGACAGTGGCGTCATAAGATAGTTACAGCTTTGTGTGTACCACTGGGAAAAGAATAAATTAGAAAAGGCACTCCATGGTATTTTAATTCTCCAGTAATAAGTCTTAGATATCTCAATCACCAGAATGTAGAAAGTCTGAGCTGCACTTCCCTAACGTCTTTTGAGAGCACATACAAACGGTAGTAGTTTAAACAATTATCGTCTTTGGTCGCTCGCGTTCACATCAACTTATGATGGTTCCACGGTGAGAACAAAGAAAAGACGCTCTCATTCGGTGCGCTCCTCTCTCTCTCTGTGTCAGCTTATTTAATCAATGGGTAAATGTGTCTCGAGGTTTGAACCATTTCTGACTTGATCCGCTTCCTCTCTTTGGAAGTGACCAGGTCTCCAAAAGTCACCAAAGAAGTCCCACCTACTAAAAAGTAGACAATATGGGAATACGCAAACTAAAGTTTATGACAGGAGCGGATTCTTAGCAATTATGAGTAATTAACTGACCGTTGAAGCCCTTGACGCTCAATGCCGTATGCTATCTGCACGTAACAGTTCTGTGATGAGATGAACGATACTCTACAAATTATAGTTGGAAATGTCATGTAGGACAAGATTTGTTTTTTTCGGTTGGGGGGTTTTCTTCTCGGTATTGTGTGCTTTGAGGAAGAAAACTATATCAGAACAATAAACGAGCACTGCTAGATGAATCAGACTCACCAGGAGTCAGAGCATAAGAAGAAAAATACAAGCTGCGTGCCAATAAGCACCTGGTAAGATAAATTTTTTTTTTAGACTGCTGGATTGTCAAATGGACTGACCAGCCATTTCATACAGAAAAACACATGCATCCATAAGAAAACGTGTACACAGTTAATTAACATACAAAAAACATATAAGGCTTTTAAGGAAAGATGATAACAAGATTAAAGCAATCGATCATTGAAACTCCCCCCAGGAAGCCAAGGTAATAAATTACCAGTGACTTGGAGCAAACAAAATTTCCACATTCATATTTCTATCCAGTCACAATTGTTTGTAAACTGAAACAGCAGGTTAACTGATCTTACAAATGCTAACAAATTGACAGATAACTCATTTAATATATAAAGCAATATATATGCTAAATAGAGCAAAAGAGACATCTCTTCATATACTTCCTCCTTAACTGGTGAGTGGGTTAAATAATAATGCAGACAATCCTTAACAAGTTTCCAACAGAAATTAAAATCTGCAGGTGCATCCGCAAAGTGCCAACTAGAAGACAGGATGCTCAAACATCCACTGAAAACTCATTTAAAGATGCATGAGGTAATCAATTCCAAAACCTGAACCAATAGAACAGGTAAAGATATCACAAGTCAAAGATTCAAGGTGAACCAAGCAACTAGCTAATGACCTACTCCTTAATGATCAAATAATTCAATGCATGATAACCATCACAACTGAAGTGTAGTTGGCATTTTTGCAGGCTGCAGTCATGTAGCAAGAAAAAGTAGCCTTTTTCCTAAAACATACTGACATCCTAAAAACATATGTGGCTGATCCAATTTTCTGCCATGCACCTTGGACATTCTCATAAATGAAACACCTCCATTGGTATAAATATTGGAAGTGATGTTGACACTGGACCAAATGAAACATAAAACCAAAAGTTTAACCTAGAAATGCAGAGAATGATGACCGCCATGATCAGATAAAAACAACACCTAACAATTACAGTTTATTCATTAAGATGATCATGGTCACGACTCACGATGCAAGGAAGAATAAAATTAAGGCAAGTCAGTATGCATACTGGATGAACTGTATGGGAAGTGAGTATTTGAATATTTCCATTTTTGTCGAGTAGCGGTCGGCCAGATTTGTTCCTTTTTACCATGTCTTCAGCATTCCCATGATCAGCAGTGACAACATAGATTCCACCCACTTGCTCTACAGCATCCAGTATCATCTGAAAGAAAGTTGGATTGTCATAGTCAAAAATGGGTACTTTGCCAACAAAGATCCACCAGAATAACTCGACACAATGAGACTCGTTTTTGCCAGTATGAGTCAGGCATTCATTCAGGGGTGACCTGTCGAAATTGCTTTGATATAACCGCAAAAGTCAGCCTTTCTTATATGCAACAATCAGATTATTATGGAAAATAATACCAAAAATATTAAGCAACCTTTACCAAAATGGCATGTACCAGGAAGACAGATAATCATTACTTAAAGTTAGATCTTAACGACACTATTCGTCCACCCAAAATCACAACTCTTGCCATTCAATGGACAAACAGTTTGGAAGATGATCTTCCCTATTCCACTGAAAGTTCTTGCATGGGAGGATAATATTACGTCTCAAATCTGATTCGAATTTCTTAAATTCTGCAAGAGATTCTGTATTATTATTTCAGTGACTCCTAAACCACTAAATTCTTTTTAGGCTGAACCTTGCTCCAATTAATTTTTTTGGGAGATATCATATTTTTTTTTTTTTGTTCTAAAGATTTCACATTTTCTTATGTTTCCGTTAGTATCTTGAGCTGTGCCAAAAAGCTTGCATCGGTCAGTCAGTTTGCTGACATACCTCACACGAACAAATCCAGAAAATCCTATCACTTCTTGGTTGCAGAAGCTCATTAATTAATGTAACTTAAAGCCCAAACCCAAACCAAACAGGTCAATCTTAGATATTCATAGATTATCAATATTCAGTAGAAATTTTGTGAAATGCCGCAAAAGATATAAATTTGAAATAAGGACCACATGGAAAATCAATAGTAAAACCAGGTTAAATTGACAAATAGACACATGGATTGCTATCTCATTCTCACAACTTATAAACCTTTGAAAATGCCAGAGAAATCAAAACTGAATGCAGGTTCAATTCGAGGTATACAGCCTTATAAGTCTGAAATACAACCACTGCAAATTGAACAAAAGTATTAGAAGTTAGCTGACATATCAAACATTACCTTCACAGCTTCATCAGCAGCCTTGCAACCTACAATGGTGGCTTCAATGTCACCAGTATGACCCACCATATCTCCATTAGGTAGGTTGACACGTACCTGCATATATATATATATATATATGGGTTACTAAATAATAGCCATATTGTTGAAATCCTTTTCTTTTAACAGCTGCTGCATCACCTGGTGGAACTCGCAGCTTAGGATAGCATCCCTAGCCTTTTCAGCAATTTCAAAGGCCTTCATCTTTGGTTGAACATTGAATGTGATCCCAATATCACTTGGAATTTCTACATATTCTTCCATATTTGGATCAAAATATCCTGACCGGTTTCCATTCCAGAAAAAGGTGACATGACCAAATTTGACAGTCTCACTATTACACAAAATGTAAAAAAAGATTAAAATATGCTTATACTAGTAATACATATAAAAGCAACATCACAAATAGGTGATTAGAAATAAAGCAGGCATGATTAAACTTTGATGTCTTAAATGATGTACTGAAAATGATAAATAATTATAGCAATTCTAAACCATAATTTATGTTCAGCATTCCAGTTTAGAATATCAAATATTATAACACTAAACAGCAAATATTATAAACTTAAACATTAAAATCCATATTCACAAATTCAACATGGAACATACACTTTAACAGTAGAGTATGAAAGTTTAAGGGTTTGTTTGGATGTCTAGGTTCAAAATCCCATAGGATTCATGGGTTAGGCTAGTGACTAGTATACCTAGAAAAATGTAGCTTGGACTAGGCTTAAATTTCCAATATCCAGGGGCCTTTAGAGTGGGCTGGCCGAAATCTTATAAGGAGAAAAAAAAGGGGACCTGCTGAGGTTTTTTTTTTAAAAAAAAATGCAATAGGATTCAGGCCGGCCCACTCTAAAAGACCCCTAGGCATTAGGAATATAAGCCTAGCCCAGATTATTATTTTTTAGTTGCACTAGCCCAACCCATGAATCCCATGGGATTTTGGGCCCGAACATCCAAACAGGCCCTAAGGAACTTAGGGCACAGTAATTTAAAACTCAGAAGCCAGTGTATAAGTCAAATGAGCAAATATTGAACAACAATGAGATATCCTACCAGGAAGGAAATTTGGAAAGAAAAATAATAATAAAATGAATGCCTTATTGACTTATTACACAGATTGGTTGTCTTCTTAAAGTCTTGAGCAAGGTGCCAAAATTCAGTAAAAAAATCCACTTGGATCATGCAGAGGATGTAGATGAGAAGTCAAAAAGGCATAATTTACAATCTACTCTTAGCAAGAGGTGTTGGGATATGATAAATTGATCTGTTTATGTTGACCTCATAAGAGTCTGAAATTGAAATTGGTCTATGCCCAAAAGGTATCAAGCCGATCAATGCTTGAAAGGCACAAATATGGTCGGTAAATAATTCGTCAACATCCAAAGGCTGCGAAGCCGATTAATAATCAACAGACATGAAGTTGATCCATTTCCAGGTAATCGATAGATTTATTTGAGAATGGAATTTGGTAATAATTATGTGTTGCAGGAGACGATCAACTCTGGAGAAGACGATCAACTCTGAAGACGACGATCAACTTTGGAGAAGACGATCAACTCTGAAGGAGACGATCAACTCTGGAGAAGACGATCAACTCTGAAGGCGACGATCAACTTTGGAGAAGACGATCAACTCTGAAGAAGACGATCAACTCTGAAGGCGACGATCAACTCTGAAGGAGACGATCAACTTTGGAGAAGACGATCAACTCTGAAGGAGATGATCAACTTTGGAGGAGACGATCAACTCTGAAGGAGACGATCAACTTTGGAGAAGACGATCAACTCTGAAGGAAACGATAAACTCTGGAGAAGACGACCAACTCTGGAGAGAATTAATTAATTACGAACGAGTTTGCTTGCATGTGTTTACATTCTGGATTAACCATTTTACAGATAGATGCCAGCTGTAAGCGGTTAATTCCTTACGACCAACTTTGGTTGCACGTATTTACACTCTGGATTAATCATTTTACAGGTGGATTCCAACTGTAAACGGTTAATTCTTGGCCTATAAATACCCACGACTGTAATGGAGAAGGGACTTTTTGGCAATTCAAATTTCTCGAACACCTTCTATCTAGTCTTCCTTTAGATCATATTTGTTCCAATCCAGACACCATCAAGCTTGGAAGATGATGGAGAGCTGGATCAAATCAGCTTGACCCATTCCTCTTTTGCTTCAAGCTCGCTGTGATTTGTCTGGACACAACAAGAGGAATTTTGTTTGTTTGATTTATTAAAGAAAATTTTGAGCAAGGTAGCTAAGAAGAAATTGTTCTAGCTAAAACATGAAAGATTTATATTTTAAACAAGGTATCATGCCTCATCTAATTCACCATGTAATGAATATTCTAGTAATGTTTTACCAAGGTTTTTGCATGGCTGCAGTGACTTATAAGACATTCTCTGCGCCATCTGCAATAGCGCACAGAGAAAAACAGGTGGTGGTGGGGACAACAATTAAGTTTCTTCCACATGGCCAGGTTAGATATTCTTACTTGTGTCCCTGCAGTAGGCACATGATTAGGATTTGTGTAGGAAGCGATGGCTAGAGAGATGAATTACAACTTGAATTTTCTTCAATCACTGCACTGCTACTAAGGATAGAAGTGCCACAAATAATATGGAATATTTATCCCCATGATATTTACTAAGAAGACAAATAACATTAAAAAAAAAATGAATAAATGTAATGGAATGAACCAGCATAGGACTTCAACTCATCAACTTAATCTATAGTCCATACCACATTTTCCAGGATCCCAAAAGATTGTAGAAACATTTAACATAAACTTGATTGGGATAAAATCTTAGCAAGATTCAATTTGATGATCTTGTACAAAGACTTTTGTCAACTAAAGATGATGGTTAAACGCCATACATTCAAATTAATTAATGCAAGATTCAATTTGATGATCTTGTACAAAGACTTTTGCCAACTAAAGATGATGGTTAAAATGCCATACATTCAAATTAATTAATGAAATGGACGGCTACACAAGCAACCAAAAGGGAAATAAAGTATGCAAAATGCAAAAGTTCACGTAAGGAAAAGTTGAGCAAGATGTCTGTCCAGCTAAGCACTTCTTCCTAATTAGTTGTAAAAAAACAAAAAGAACAAGTCTGTTAAAGTCAGCATAACAATTACCTGCAAGCAAAAGTATGGATGCCATTGTGCACTAAGTATTCACCAGATGTCCTCTCAATCTCTGGAGGAGAAACAAGATAGTGGCTTGGAAGCTTCAATTCACCATCATACTGAAGCATTCCAGCATATCGAATTTTTGGGAACCGTACACGATCAAATTTGTCAAAATTCTCATACTCTAGAGCCTTAGCAATCATAACCATACGATCTGCTCGGAAGTTGAATGTTACAACAGCATCGCCATCCATTATCGGTCCAACTGCCTTGCCACTCTCATCAACTATAACAAAAGAGGGCAAGTACTGATCATTAGCTTTGGGATCTTCCCTCAACTTTTTCACTGCTTCAAGAGCACTTCGAAACTTGTATGGTGCTTCACCAAGAACGTGAGCATCCCAACCACGCTTCACAACTTCCCAGTCATTCTGCAAAACTCATTCTATACAAAGTAAACATAACATCCAGGAACTTCTTTGGCTACTATTCAAATAAAAAAACTTGATATGCGAAACTGTTAGAGTTTTGGAGGGAAACTCAAAATTCCCTCCTCCTAATTCCCTCCAAATCTTTCACTCTAAATCCCCTTTTTCTCAATTATTAGTTTTGTCTTACATGAGAAAGGAGAAAAATAGAATGGTTGTTTATATTGAGCTCTTTCCCCATGGGCCTTGTCTTGTTTTGGCCATCCTCAACGTGCACGCGGCTCGGCCCGGCTCGGCTCGCACGTGCACGATCGTGCCGCTCTCGCGGTGTGATGTAGTTTTTATTTTGCTAATCATCATTAACCCCGATTAATTTCTCTATTAATTTCTTTTCTAGCCATTGATTAACGTTAACTCATTAAATTAATTAGCCATTGATTAACATTAATCTGTTTTTATATCTACAGTTACTAGCTAATTAATCATTTAATTATATATTTAAGTCACTAGCTAATTAATCATTTAATTATATATTTAAGTCACTAGCTATTGGGCTAGCCCAAATGGCTAGTATTTGGGCCTTTAAAAAGGCTAGCAGGGATTGAGAAGGGGCGAGATAAATTCATGTATTCTTTTCATCTATCTTGCTCTCAAAAAATCCCTTTCTCCAGCAAAGTAACCTACCTTTCTTCCCAAAACTAACCCTTTCCTACTAATCCACCGTTAAAGATTTTCTACTCAAAGATTTCAATTGATATTATTTTTCTTTCTGTTGAAACTTTGTCATCCTCTCCACGGTTGTGCCTGCAGAAGAGGTATCTGGTTGTATCTTAGGATGAAGTTCTCGAGACTAAACCTGCATGAAGGTCAAAAATCACCTTAAGATAGTATGCTATATGCCTCCGATCAACTACATTTCCCATTTTGTAAATTTTGTAAATTGATTTTATAACCTATTGTTATTGTTAGATTATTTATTCACAAACAGATTCCTAGTGGAATACAGTTTTACATTAAACCTATTCCCAACAATCTAAGATGAGTCCCCTATCCAGTTATGATTCAAACACTAACAATAATAATAACTATGATGTCATAGTTTAACATTAAAAAAAAAATATTTAGTTTATATATAGTTATTTCTTAAGAACATTTATCTTTGCATATCAGTACACTCAAATTTAATATTTTATTCAATTATTAGTTCTTGAGTTAAATTCTTGAATTCTTGCTTAATATATATAAATCAGCAAGATTAAGTTGAAAATTCATAAAAGATCTGTTAGTCATGAAATTTCTAAAAGAAATCAATTTGCATTTTGTGTGGCTCTTATTTCTCTCATCCTTATTCCTTAATTTCTTTATAAACTATCTTCTCATGGGTTATGAGAATTCTTCAAGCTTTAAACCTGATCGATTCAATGTAAAAGAATTTCTTAGATGGCAAGAACAATTAAAAGCATGGTTAATTTCTCTAGATTTGATATCTGCCCTAGGAAAATCTCTTCCTTTTAAATCTACTCCCTCAGACATAGGAACTTTCTAAATCTCCTGAAAAAATTATCACTGTAGATTTATAATATTAAGTTATCTTTCAGACAGACCAATTATATGGAACCTCTAGAAAATGGCAAACCAATAAAGAACTTTGATAAGCCTTAGAAAGAAAAACCTATACTAAAGATAATGAGGAGGCTATGAGGTTCACCTCTCAAACTTCTACAACTTTAGAATTGTAGATAACTTATCTATAAATGATCAGATCCATCAATTCCAAAATCTAGTTCAAGAGATTCATAGAGGGTCTATACTTGATGAAAATTATCAAGTATCAATTAAGCTTGATAGACAAAATTCCTCCCTCTTGGTCCCAATTTGCCCGAGACCTTAGGAGAACCTAATCCTCTCTAACTATCAGCTCTGTTCTTCAATCCATCATAATAGAAGACCAATTAAAACTTAGAGAGAGGTTCAAGAAAATCAATTCAAAGCCAAGATCAATCTTGCTGAAACTCAAAATCCAAGTCCAAACCCTAAGGATCAAAACTTTAAATATCATAATTCCAATTTTGTGCCTAAAGGGCAAAATTATAAAGGAAAAGGTAACTCCAAGTATCAAAACCAAAAACATTGGCAAAACAACCAAGTCTAAAGATTTAAAAAACAAGATGAGAAATTCTACTTTGTTTGCGATAGGAACAACCATCTAGCACCTCAGTGCTTCTAAAAAAAGCAGAAAGTTATCTACAAGAATAGAAATGGTACAAAGAATCAACATTAATCTAAATCTAAGGTTAATATGGTCGAAGAAAAACTATCTTTAGATCAGTTTCTTTTACCCCTTCAATCTGAAATTCTAAATAGTGGTTAGACATCGGTGCCAACATCCATGTTTGTACTGATAAATCTTGATTTTTCTCATATCAAGGATCAAGTGAAAGAAGTATGATCATAAATGATAAAACAACTGTCAAAATACTAGGATCAAAAACCATCAATCTAAGGTTTATCTCAGGAAAATCATTGATTCTTCGTGATGTACAGCATGTTCCAGCTATAAGAAAAAATTTGCAAAGTGGTTTATTCTTGTCCAGTTAGGATTCAAAGTTATTTTAGAATCTAATAAAGTTGTAATTTCCAGAGAAGGCGTATTTATTGGTAAAGACTTTATATCTGAAAAACTTTTTAAATTAAATATAATTGGTCCTATTGATATTAATAAAAGTTCAATTATCTCTTGTAAATTTCTTATATTAAATTCTAAATCTAATAAAACATGGCATGAAAGATTGGATCATGTTAATCTTAGATCAATCAAGAAGATGTCTGACCTTAATCTAATCCCAAAAATCAACATCGATCATGATTCTAAATGTGAAATTTGTATTCCATTAAAACAACCCAGAAACCTTTCAAGCTTGTAGACTTTAGAGACTCAAATTTTAGAACTCATCCATAGCGATGTATGTGATTTCAATAAAATTCCAACCCGTGGATATAATCATTTTATGACCTTTATTAACAGCTTCTTCAAGTTTTGTTGCACCTATCTCTTAAAGACTAAATATGAAATAATTATCAAGTTTAAGATCTATAAGACAGAAGCTAAAAACCAACTTGAAAAAATGATTAAAATTTTTAGATCTGATCGAGGAAGAGAGTATACTTCAAAAGATAATTCTATTTTTGTGAAAAAAGAATAATTTATAAAGTCACAGCTCCTTATTCATCTCAATCTAATGGTGTGAATGAACAAAAGAACCAAACTTTATTAGATATGATAAATGCTATGATTATAAATTCAGGTATTTCAGAAAATCTTTGGAGAGAGGCTATTCTATCTGTTAACTACATCCTTAATAAAATGCCTGCCAAAGATAGAAATAAAATTTCATGTGAACTTTGGAAAAGTTATCCACCTAGGCTTAATTATTTTTTAGTTTGGGGATGTTTGGCTAAAGTCGGAATTCCTGAATCAAAGAGATCTAAAATAAAACCTAAGATTGTGAATGCTATCTTTATTAGCTACTCTCTTAATAGTAGCACCTATAAATTCCTAGTTATTAACTCTGAAATTTCTTCAATATCAAACAATATAATTATCAAATCTAGAGATGCAACATTCTTTGAAAATATATTTTCTTTTAAAAATAAAATTTCTAGATTAACCATCGATCTTCCATCCTCATTTGTTTTGCCATCTTCTTCTATACTTTCGTTAGCATAACCAACCCCTGAATCTGAACTCAAAAGGGACAAAAGAATTAGAATTAAAAAGAGCTTTGGTGAAGATTTTTTTTTTCATATCTAATAGAAGATACTCTAACCCCTTACCAGGAAACCATGATTTTACCTGATGCACTTTTTCGGAAAGAAACAATAAATGGTAAAATTGAATCCATTATTGAAAACAATACTTGGATTCACACTGACCTACCTCCTTGAAACAAACCGTTACGTTGTAAGTAAATTTTCAAAAAGAAGATGAGGGCTGACGGAACTATAGAAAAATATAAGACTAGGCTTGTTCAAGATTTTGGTCAAAAGGCAGGTATTGATTTCTTCAATACATACTCACCTCTAGCTCATATTATTACTATCCGAATTTTTTAGCTTTAGCTTCCATCCATAAATTCTTTGTTTATTAAATGGATATTAAGACTGCCTTCTTGCATGGAGATCTTGAAGAGATCTACATGCATCAATCCGAAGATTTTTCTATGCTAGGACAAAAAACAAAATTTGAAGACTTGTTAGATCCTTTATAGATTAAAGCAAACACCTAAACAATGGCACGAAAAGTTTGACCAAGTGATCTTATCCTATGGATTCCAAATCAATGAATCGGATAATTATCTTTATCAAAAATAAGTTAATGATCGATTCATTTTTTTTTGTCTCTATGTTGATGACATTCTGATTTTTGCTACTGATCTGGACTTAGTTAATGATATCAAGAATTTTCTATCCCATCACTCTGATATGAAAAATTTAGACAAAGTCGATCTAATTCTTGAAATAAAAATTATTCGAATTTCTGACTCAATTTACTTATCCCAATATCATTACACTCAAAAATTTATTGACAAGTTTGGATATTCTGATTATTCTTCGGTATCTACTCTCTATGATCCATTCATCCATCCATCTCATGAAAAACACCAAAAATCTATGAATCAAAAAAAAAATATGCTCAGATTAATGGTTCTTTAATGTATCTATCTAATCGAACCAGACCTAATATTGCTTATGCCATTTCTAGACTCAATAGATACTAGTAATCCTAGTATAATTCACTGGACAGCTTTAGAGAGAGTATTCAGGTATCTTAAAGGAACTATTAATTTCTTCCTTCGTTATGTAGGTTATTTAAATGTCCTTGAGGGTTATTATGACTCAAACTGGATCTTGGACATATTAGACGTCAAATCTACTTCTGGTTATGTTTTTCTTTTTAGAGGTAGTGCTATATCTTGATAATCTTCTAAACAAATTATTCTAATTAGGAGCACTATGGAAGCTGAATTTATTGCTCTTGACTATGCTTGTTCTGAAGCTGAATGGCTGAAAGAACTTTATGAAATCTCTCTAATATCTTCTCTCATTCTTCATATATCCATTCACTGTGATTCAAGAGCTGTAACAGATTTTTATAAAAAGAAACTAATATATACTAAAATAAGTAGATAAATTAAACTAAGACAAAAATCTATAAAAAATTTTAAATTGTTTTAATAAACCATATTGCTATAGATCTTAATCTTGTTGACTGCCTTGCAAAAGGTTTAAACAGGACTAAGATCCTGATTTCATTGAGAGAGATTGGACTTAGCCTATAAAGAACCTTCCAGCAGTAAGAACCCAATCTTTATGATAGGAGATCCCTTGAAGGAGATTTAATATGGTAATAATAAGATTAGTTGGTTAGGGAGTAGATATGATTTATTTGATATAAAAATCATAGACTCTATTCCATCTCTATGATGATTAGTGTTTCTATGTAATGGTAAGAAAAAATTATCTCTGAATGAGATCCAAGAGGCATTCCTCGAGATATGACACTACACACATCCTCGGAGAGGCTCATCTATATGAGAGTATCCATATATGACCGCGGCTAGAGACAAGCAGTCTCTAGAAACTCCTATAAAAAATTAAGATACTTGCACACGACCACTAATGTGCAAACCCGCAACATGAGCTTCTATACTGTGTACTATAGTAAAAATTTGAGTTAAAAGAACGTAGTTCAAGATCTGGTTCACTCCGCTTCCTTCAGATGAATACTATAGATACTAAATGAAGTTAAGTCATGAAATATTTCACCTGCTGCACAGTATATGTACCCAATAAAAATTTTTCTATTATATTATTTATCTATTTATTTTATTTCATGAGTTTTGAATTTTCAGAGAAATTATCAGAGTTTTGGAGGGAAACTCTTAATTCCCTCCAAATCTTTCACTCTAAATTCCTCTTTTTATCAACTCTTCTATTGATTTTGTCCCACATGGGAAAGTTGAAAAATAAGATGATTGTTTATATTAAGCTCTTTCCCCATGGGCCTTGTCTTGTTTTAGCTATCCTCCACGTACACACACAAGGCCTGGCCCGGCTCACATGTGTGCAATCACATCATGCCCATGGCTATGGTGTGGTCTTTATTTTGCTAATCATCATTAACCTCGATTAATCTCTCTATTAATTTCTCTTCTAGCCATTGATTAACGTTAACTCATTAAATTAATTAGCCATTGATTAACATTAACATATTTTTATATCTATGGTTCCTAGCTAATTAATCACTTAATTACATATTTAAGTCAATAGCCATTGGGCTAGTCCAAACGACTAGTATTTGGACCTTTAAGAAGACTGGTAGAGATTGTGAAGGGGCAAGATAAATTCCTGTGTTCTCTTTCTCTATCCTGCTTTCAAAAAGTCCTTTTCTCCAACAAACTAACCTACCTTTCTTCCCAAAACTAATCCTCTTCTACTAGTCCAACGTTCAAGATTTTCTACTCAAAGATGTCAAGATATTATTTTTTCTGCTGCTAGGTTGAAACCCTGTCATCCTTTCCACGATCGTGCCTGCACGAGAGGTATCCGATTATATCTTAGAATGGAGTTCTCGAGACTAAACCTGCATGAAGGTCGAGAATCATCTTAGCACAGTGCAATCAACTACAATTCCCGTTTTACAAGTTTTGTAAATTGATTTTATAATCTATTGTTATTGCTAGATTATTTGATTCACAAATGAATTCCTAGTGGAATACAGTTTTACATTAAACCAATTCCCAATAGAAGCAAATAGCCAAAAACCTCCATTGATTACCAAGTGGGTGTGGGAGCAGTTGAGGGTGGGAACCGTTGTGGTTACAGGTGTGGAGTATTTCAAAAACACTAGAAGCATTTAGGAAGTAGGTGTGATATTGAGTTCTAAAGAGTTCCCAAAACAGTTGCACTACCCAAAACAGAAGTTTCCTGTCATTAGGACTGACTATCCAGAGAACCAAAGATTATACAGCCAAGCAATGATTAAAATAATGTGTAGCAGTTAAATCTTTAGATAAAGACAGGGCAAGAACACTACAGTGCAAACAAAGACATTGAAGTGGAAAAAACAGAGAAAGAAAGGGAGCTAGTGTGAGAAAATCAGTGCAATCCATAAATTTCAAGAATCAACATCATATGATGTCCACATTTTAAATAACATGCAAACCAACATTCGAGTCATTTGGATGATACCAAAACATAAAATGCATCAAACCACCATCACATGATTAAAAGAAGTCCTATTTTTGACAATTTGATTTACATGTACAGATCATGATGGCATTAGGATTCATTTCAGATGGCCACCATGCACCATGCAACAGTAGGATCTATTTTGCATTCTACCAATAGCATTGTAATCCCTCTCTCTCTCTCTGTGTGTGTGTGTATGAAAAGATTAGAAGTTGAAAATGATTTCAACCTTCATTGGTAGACACCCTACACTTGATGTTTTTCTTGAGATGTGAAGAATTGCAACTGACTGAACTAGAATCTAGCAAATGAATCACTGCATTTTTTGCAGCCAACAATATTCTCGTAACTGAGGAATACATAATCATTCTGAAAAAAGAGAATTTCAAAAATACCTCATTGCGGTCCATGGTAACGTACATCCTTCCCCCACCAGATGCAATCTGTGCATCAATGCCCTTCTCCCGTAAATTTGAAAGGTCATTTTCTAATGTTTCTACAAAGCCTACACTGGTACCATCCAAAACATCACGACCATCGGTAAGGATATGGACACGGATTCTTTTGGCACCATGCTCACTGGCTCCTTTTAGTAGCAACTGCAAAAGAAAAAAGTTATCAGCTATTGAAAATCATCAAAGCAGGTATTCAAACAAGAACTGAGAATATCTAATCTATACCTGTAGCTGATCAAGCCGTGAGTGGACACCCCCATCGCTCAATAAACCAATGAGATGCAAAGTACCTTGATCAAAACATTCTTGAATGTATTTAAAACCTTCTCCTTCATATATTTTTCCAGAGGCAAGTGCAAAATCCACAAGCTTAGCACTGCAGTTAAAAGAATGTTCAACTCAGCAGTGCAGCATTAAAAAAAATAATGTGCATTGAAAGAAATCCAGTGGCACCAGATAATGTGCAAAAGCAGAAAAGGACACATTAAGCATTGATGCAAAACACCGTTCAATATGACAATCTGCAGGAAGGAACACAATGCTTTTGATTTAGCTCACTTAATTCGTCTGAAAGAAAATGACCTGTCAAGGTTATCTCTTCTAAATCTATGCAAAATGCTTTTGATACAAAATAAAGTAAAAAAAGGAGGTAAACACCCTGCTTGAACAGAAATCAAACAAGATTTGATACGAGAGAAGAACTAAAAGACCTAAAGTTGGGGCATGCTTTGATCACAAAAAACAAGCAATGAGACAGTATATTTGTCTTGATTGAAGAAAATGTGTGTCAAGAAACCAGAAAAAGGAAACAAATTATTATATAACATAAGGAACACAACTTGCTCTTTCAACCTGCTAATCTCTTATTTAGGCATCCATAATTCTCTTACCAATTCTTAGAAATTAGTTCATTTGTATGATATTTAGGCTCTCCTAGAGGCCACCAAATATCGAGTTGTTCAAAGACATCCTATACTTCCATCCACAAATAAACAAGATTTGGGTTGAAGGGTAAAACACAATGTAATCAACTTAAAAGCATCCAAGAAAATTAGAATGGTATTGTCCATGTATTGGAGTGGAAACTAAAAAAAACTTTCTTCCATTTTTATTACCTTTAATGCAACCTTCCATCAGAACTATAAATCAAACACAACAATCCCACATCAGGGAGGCACATCATGAAGACATAATACCCCTCGGCTCTAGCTCTTGATAATATCAAAACAGGTTGCTGAGAAGGGTTAACTCAAACTAAAAGGGATGTATTCATCATATGATTTCCATCCGACCCATTAGTCCCAAAGTCCATCTTCCTCAGCACATACCCAAGAATGACAAAAATAAATTGCCACATGTTTCCTCTAGTTCCAAATTGGATACCATATCTGCTTCCCCTTTTCTTAATAATTAGCATGAAGTCCATTTTCCTCCGCACATGCCCAAGAATCATGGAATAATTGGCACTAGCTTATTAATACATGCATACCTATATACATACATACTTAGAAAGAAGCAGAACCAAACAGAAAATCTACTTTATTAGAGTGACCCGGTACATATAATTAGGTTCAAAAGAAAAATAAATTCAGGATTAAGTACAACAAATGCAACTAACATAAATTCATTTACCAAGCAAAAAGTTCTAAAAATGAAACACAAAAGAGGACCTAAAAATGAAACACAATGTGAGACAACCACTTTACCCCTGGGCATAAATTCGCCCTGCACCTAGTGCATTGTGACCAACCTCACTGTTACCCATGTCATCATCGGTAGGCAGTCCCACTGCTGTGCCATGAGCTCTTATCAACCTCCATCTTTCTGGGGCACCCTAAAACAAAAAAAGAAACAAATGGAGTGTGTTTATAATACTCTATTATGCATAAGCAAATGACAAATGATATTGGTTGCATCCATTAGCAACACAAAATTGAATGACAATTTAACTTGTACCCCGCCAAACCACCCCCCCCCCCCAAAAAAAAAAAAAAGACAACAAGTTGAAATGTTGAATAACCAGAAAGTGTTGATGTTACAACCGCATCAAGAAAGGAAACTTCTCACAACACCACCACCTCTATCCAACTTTCCTTAGCACGATGATCGGCTACTTCATCAGCAGCCGTATACAGAAGAGTAGATGGAACACAACCTCAAGGCACCAACATATCCAAGGTCCGGACATGAAAAAGAGAGGTTTCTGCAACCAAGGTTACCCAATCTTGCTAACCTAGTGTATATAACTCAAGTCCCCTTGCACTGTCAACTTATCCTGGAAGTGCCCGCATTAGCAATTTAAAATATTCTCCTACCCAAAAAGGCGCCCACATCCAACATGTTCAAAGATCCTCGAACAAAATAAAAGTAGAAATGGCGAAGACCTTGATTTCTGAGTCCACTAACAACGTGATGACAGCCATAAATTGGTTTGACCCATTAAGTACTAGACAACAACTGAGCCACTAAACCATCAGATAATTAGACCAACAAGGTTCGCGAGGACATCCATTAGCAACTACTACTCTGCCACATCATGTGAGGCAATATATATCCAATAAAAACCTAGGTTTTTTTTTGAAGAAACACTCGTGCTGTATGATGAAAAGACACAAGGAAAATTTACCACGAAGTGGCTCTGTATTAAGAGTCGATGTTATCTTATCCAACCAGATAATGATGCTGAGATCATTCAGATCAAAACGAAAGCCAGATGGATGAATCAAACTTGCGAAAACAGAGAAAAAAGAAAGAAAATAAAAGAAAAAGCTCAATCAGAGGCACAAGTGCAAGGGAGGTGGACGCTAACCAACTAAACCATAAAGCCAAACAAGGAACAGAAATATATCCCAAAGAATCAATACCTTCTTGAGCGAATCCATGGTCGGCGTCTCGGCGACATCGATGCAGTTGTACCTGTCGGGATTGGCTTCGCCCCATCCATCCAAGACCACCACGGCCACCGTCTTCCCTTTCGGAAGCTTCGGGTGGTCCGCCAATTTCCATGAGAACTCCGAGCTATCCATATCCTCCAAAGCTCTAAAAAATAACACCAAAATCCTTAAAAATGAGAAGAGAAAAAAATAAAGAAAAAGTGTGAGATCAGCAGCAGAGACTACGAGCGCCTGATCAAAACCACTAGCCGAACAAATTAGAAAGTTAAAAAAAAAATCGATACCTTGAGAGATTTCTCGAGTTGTCTTAGTACGTATGGGATGTAGACAAGAAGGTCTCAACTCCAGAAGAAGTCGGCGGGGGTAGACATTCGCCGTCGGTTTGGGGGAAGCGTAGGGCGCGTTGCCGGTTCCAATAAAAAAGGCATGGCAGAAAGCGAGTAGAAGCGTCTGGAGCCTAGTAGGCCAGAACAGTGCTGCGTCTCAAACCTTCGGCCGCGTGGCCTAATATTATTATATTATATTATCATACTAGGTCGATATTGGATTAATTTATACGTTGTCTCTTTGTTCCAAAATGGGTGGTCCCTCGTCACGAGAATGCACGGGCGGATAGAGTGCCACTTCGGGTACCGCCCCAACGGTGCAACGGTATCGATATACTACATGATGCTACTTTTAGATGAAAAAAATTATATAAATATATAAATATTTTATAATATTATCTAATAAAATAAGAATCTATAAGAATAGTTACATCTAGATTTATTCCTTCTTATTTTTTTTTATCTTATCAAAACATATATATATATATATATACTACATGGTTGAGATAAATCTCGGGTATCGAACACGCGCGCGCACCAAAAAAAAAAAAAAAAAAAAAAAAAAAAAAAAATTTGAGATGGGCGCAGCATAAAATTTGAACGCGGAATCTTTCAGTGGAAGAATATTGGTGTGGTGTCGAAATACTGCTCATTGCACTCGTCATGTACGTGAGTCTGAGTGGCAACGCTTCCTTGAATTCCTGCACTTAAAAAGTGGGTGGATGCCGCAAAGAATCCTCTTGCATAATTTAAAATATTTTCATTACGAAAAAAACTCAATCTAACCAGTAGGCATGACAGAGTAATTAATAAGAACTCGCCTTAGTGTCTTCAATCATCTAGTTAAAGTGCACCGCATGACCAACCCAGTGGCATCTGGTGTCCTTCAAATTTCCAACTCTCCGTAGCATTTTGGCGATAATTACAAATGATTTTTTATAGCCGTGCGATGAATGAGCGAGTTGCATGGAGAAATGGCTCTATATGATTTTTAGGAAGTACGATTTACTGCATGTTTGAATTCTTATCAATGGATGCCGACTCTTATTTATATAAACTAATCCTGTATAAATTAGTGTTTTTGGGCCCTTTAACACTCTTGCACCATTACTTTGCCACCCTTCTGATATTTTTTTAAAAATCTGTTTGGCCTAAGCATCAGAATTAATGTTTCTCGTGGGACACTTTCGATGAGATGACTTTTATGTTTTTACTACTTCAAGTTGAATCCGATGCCAAAGTGAAGGTCCGAACAAGATTGCCTCCTTTCAACATCAAAAAGCATTGAATATTAGAGCCATCACCACTTGAGCATTGTAGCCGTTACGTTGCCACCTCAAAGATAAATCTAATATCTTTGGCTGACCCTCATAATCTGAGCAACCGATTGTCCAGGCACTCCAGCAATCCAACCAACTCGGCACCTTGATCAGGCCAATACTCGGCAGCATATCCATGGCGGTCGAAAAAGAGATGGAGGCTAACATCTCCAACATAGGGGGCGCCCCATTTGAAATGCATTGATGTAACTAGAGCTGCCATGGCGCTGTGCACAAGCCAAGATTAACCGACCAAACCGGTGGGGGGTTTAGATGAGCAAGCTTTGCCTACTTGGACCCAATTTTGCTAGTGGCCTGCCGATTGGCTTCATCCGACGACCGACGTCGAGGAATAACGATGAGCACCTGCGGCCAGATCAAGGATGGACACCGGTCAGGTTCATGGCATTCCCCGGTCCCAAATTTATCCGACCGGTTGCGGAGTCCCGTCCATAAATCCGTGATGGCCCGGCTCGGCCAATATTAAGGCAGAATAATTTTTTGTCCACCCAGGATGGTTTAATAAATTACATCATTAAATATTTTCGGATCATGGGTAAGTTATATAAGTTTTATTTTTAATATATATTTAATGTCTATAATTTTATTTTTTTTTAAAAAAATTTTGAATGATCAAAATATTTTTTTTTTAAAAAAAATTATGATATCCCGTGATTTGCCTTATGACATCCATGACCAGAGATGTCATTAGAATAAAAAATATTTTAATCATTGAAAAAAAATTTAAAAAATTAATAATAAGAATATTCCCATCTCTATGGTGTCCTATGAATAAAAAATATTATGAAAGAAGGATTTTTGTTATTCAAGATTTTTAATAAAAAAATAAATTATAAGTATTAAATACATGTTTAAATAATAAAAATGTTTTTTTTATTATAATATCTTTTTATAAATAGGGTGACCGAAAAATATTTTCATCATTGAAAATTTTTAAATTTTTTTTAAATACAAAAATATTTTTTGATCTTATAATATATGGATGCCATAATTTAAGCTAATAAAATATTATAATACAAATTACCCGATATCATAATTTTTTTTAAAAAATAAATATTTTTATTATTTATTTTTTTAAAAAAATAAAATTATGGATATTAAATATATATTAAAAAATATGTTTATCGTGCATACTTCCTCCTCTACTTTTGTTGCCGTGTGCAAAGACTTCTCCTGTTAAGAAATCCAAAGCGGTGACGGCGCTCCATGTTCGACTCCCTCCCGTCATCACCATCGGTGCACTCGCTTCCGTTCCATCCTCACTATCGCAAGCTCCGTCCACCATTAACCCCTCAACCTCGAACACATCTTTAAACAGCTGGAAATAGAACTCAACGCATGCGACGAAGTAAAAGGGGAAGGGAGAACCAAAAGAACTTGGACAGAAAGAAATTAAGAGGCATGGTATAAGGAAGCTAACAAAGATAAATTGCACTCGAGGATTCTCGCATCTAGTTCGGTTTGAACAGCCATAATCCATGGAGAGGGCCAGGCACGGCAATGTAGAGTTTGGACTGCACAGGCTCTAAATTGTCAGAGCTTCTCTACCGACATTTCTTCTTGTTGCTGTCAGCATTAATGAGCTTTCAATACTGGCTAACCAGGGTATTCCGTGGCTCTCTTCTTTCTCTGTATTCTATCCTCTGCAAGAGATGAAGAGGATGCTCCCGTCAACGTTGTGTGGGACTTGATTTTGATGTTTATTGATTGTGATTCCAAAAAATGGCAGTGCTGTGTACATCATAACCGACGAACAAGGTGTTACATCTTGCTTGTCTTGCATGCATGCATGCTGTTAATTTTTTTTTTTTTTTTTTTTTGATAAAACGATATATTCAATTCATATATATCAAAAATGAATACAATCTAAGAAATCAGAAATGATAATATTATGTAACTGTACGGGATAATCTGTCTAAAAAAACATATCCTGAATGGTTGGCAACATGCGATGCGATGCAATTAGCAACCAAATTAGCCTCCCGATAAATATAACGAATAGAAATCGATACACATCCCTTAAGAAGAAGGCCAATATCCCGGATAATAAGATAAGAGGATGAAGATCTCAGCGGATCCACAAAATCACCGTTGCAGAGTCACCCTCAATGATAAGATGGTCCAGATGAAGGATTCGACAGGCATAAGCATTTCCCGTCCACGCTGCATACAGTTTCGCCCATGGTACAGACGGATCATGAAGATGGATACCCCCAGCAATCAGAAAACCAGGCCGAGATCCACGGATGACAAATGCTGAACCTCCCTGACCTCAATGAAGACTTCTATCGAAGCTGACTGTGAAGTAATGCGGAGGTGGGGATTTCTAGGAAATGAAAACCCGACGGGGTGCTCGGTGAGCAGAATAAGAACCCCAGATCTCCGAAGATATCACAGACAATGTAGAATACTCTTGGACGTGGGCCCTAGCTCTCTCAACAATCATCCTGGCGAGGTTGTGACAGAGCAGAATACAATCTGGTTCCAGGAGAGCCATATGTGATACACGATGTAAGTCAGAAAGGTAGCATTAGGATGACACGTACCTGGAGTCAATGGTCCCAAAAAAGTGCCCTCTGTATCCTCCACGTGGGAAAGTAACTCCTGAAAGCCCAACATCCTCCACACATGCCAAGCCCAGGGACATAAAAAGAAGGCGTGAGCTTGAGTCTCCCTATTCACCCCACAAGCAGGGCAAACTGGAGGGAGATGGAGCCCTCTTGCTATCAGAACATCCCGTGTAAGGAGACGTCACCGGATAAGTTTCCATAAGAAGAGAGAGACTCTGGGGTGCACATGGAGCTTCCAAACCCAACCAATATGCCGGGGTATTGGCTGCTCAGGGCCAAAGATGCTAATTAGATCTGACATCCGGGTGCGAGAAGTGAAGCATCTCCAAATCCTGACATCCGAGCACGGATGGACCGGCAAGAAAATGGATAACACCCTACAACCGAGAATATCCCCGAAAATCAAAGAAACGATAGACGGATCCCGCCGAGAATACCCCGGCATAAGAATATCAGAGATGGAGATAATCTCCGGGGTATCAATGAAGATAAAAGTGGGCCATCTAGCTAAGGGAACATCAAAGATCCAAGGCTCCCACATGAAGCTGATAGATCTACTATCTCCGATCACACAAGAAATATGGGGAATAATAATAGATGCTCTGGCCATCATCTCCCTCCAGAAGACAAAGTAATGCCTCGAAAGGGTCTGATTGGTGTAGAGAGGGGCTGGATAATTGCCATATCTAGATCTTATCATAGAGGACCACAGTGTTAGGAGTCAAATAGAATTTGGCAACATGCCTCCCCAGTAAGGCCTCTCTCCTGGAAATAAGAGAGTGAATACCTAGGCCACCAATCTGGGTAGGCTAACACATAGTCTGCCATCTCATCAGATGGATCCGTCGACGCACCGAGCTGGAATCCCATAGAAAAGCACGAATCATTTGCTCTATCTTAAGGATAGCTGCCTTAGGGATAACTGCATTAGAGAGAAGATATATAGGGAGTGAAGTGAGGACTAAGCGAATAAGGATAATCCTACCCATCATAGATAAAGCTCTGCCCTGCCAGCCCTCAATCCTCTCCTGAATAGCCAGGATCATAGGTGCACATTCCGGCATAGTTAGCCTAGAACCGGATATAGTCACACCCCGGTATCGGAGAGGCCCTTGATGGTCAACAATGCCAAGAATATCCAGAATTGTACTCCATAGGTGAGTAGGTGTTATGGGGCTAAAGTAAATTCTAGATTTTTGCATATTGACTCTCTGCCCTGATGCCATGCAGTAGTCCTCCACCACACATTGAAAGCCCTGTGCAGTGACCACCGAAGCCCAATCATGGAGCAAACAGTCATCCGCAAATAGTACATGTGAGATTGGTAAAGCTCTTGGGGTGGAGATATATGGTTGAATTTTGAAATCCTGCACTGCTGCTCGCAACGCTCTAGACAAATGGTCAGCACAAATAATGAATAGAAAGGGGGAGAGAGGACAACCTTGACGAAGACCAACAGATGAGTAGAAGAACTCGATAGGGGAGCCATTAACCAGGAGAGCAAATGAAGGTATGATAATACAAGCCATAATTCTAGAGATCCAAAGTTGGTGAAAGCCAAAGTCCTTCAGAGCCTTCCCAAGAAACTCCTAATCTACACAGTCATAAGCCCTCTCCATGTCAAGCTTGATTGCCATCAAGCTATGATGGATTGGAGCTTGTCAAAAATCAGACATAAATTTCTGAGCTATAAAAATATTGTCAGAGATACTTCGGGCATCCACAAATGCTCCCTGCCCAGGACTGATCAGCTGTGGAAGAAGAGGCACCATTATATTGACCATTAGTTTAGCACACAATTTATAGAGAGTATTACATAGACTAATAGGCCTGAAATGATTAGGGTCATAGGGAACAGGGCGCTTAGGAATGAAAGCAATATAAGTCCGCTTCCAGCTAGCAGGCATCCATCCTGAAATAAAAAATAGTTGAATAGCTGCAACAAGATCAAGCCGAATAATATCCCAGAACCTCCTGAAGAAGAAGGAAGGAAAACCATCTGGACCAGGAGATCTATCATCCCCTATCGACCAGAGAGAGACCGTACCTCATCCTCAGAAATAGGAGCAAGAAGCACAGAGTTTTGGAGAGAAGAAACAATATCCAGTGGAGGTACAGATGGAATAGAAAGAGAGGCTCTGGAAGAGACTGACCATCTAGAAGAAAAGAAACTAAACATCTCCCTCTGAATAGCCTCATCATCCTCCAGGCACTGGCCATCATTGGAGCGTAAGGCTCTAATTCTGTTCCGGTGTCTGCGGATGATGGTGGCTTGGTGAAGGAAGCTAGTATTTCTGTCCCCCTCCTGAAGCCACTGAACATGAAATTTCTGTTTCCAAAGAACTTCATGATTATGCAGAAGAGAGTGATGCGAAGATAAGTAAGAATGGAGCATAGACATGTCCTCGTCAGATAAACCCCCGTCCCTTTCTTCCTTATCCTGAAGATCCTTAATAGATCTTTCCGGGGCTTCCAATTTCTGAAATATATTACCCATATCAACACTGTTCCACCTGAGCATATGCCTTCTAAGAAGCTCCAATCTCCTAGAGATACGATAAGTGGCATCTTCCCTGACAAGCATCCTCTGGACCTCCCTGACAATGTTTCTGGCCATCGGATATGAAAGCCAGAACTTCTCAAATCTGAAAGGGGTAGGCCTCCGCTTAGAAACATCAGTAGATAAAAAAAGTGGGCAGTGATCAGAGGCAATGTGATTGAGATGTCGCATAGTATACTTTGGGAACAATTGAGCCAAGAGGGGGTAGCAAAGAATTTGTCGATTCTCTCCCACACTCTGGTGTTATCAGAGCGGTTATTGCATCAAGTATAGCGGGGTCCAAGAAATCCCATGTCCACTAAGCCATTGTTTTGAATGAAGTTAGCAAATTTCCTTGAAGCCACATCATCCACAAAAGGTCAACCCCCATTTTTCTCCTCAGCCTGATCCATAGTTAAAATCACCAGCAACAACTATAGGAAAGCCCTGGTTTGCCAGAACTGACGCCTCCTCCCAGACCACCCTTCTCTTCCTATAAGAAGTGCTGGCATAAATGCCACAAAGAAGCCAAATAGCCCTATTAGGTTCCGATACCACAATCGCCACCAACTGGGATGAGCAATGAAACACATCAACTCTGGCCACCTCTCTATCCCAAGTGATAATGATGCCTGCAAGCCGACCCTGTGACTCAATGGAATAGAAACCCCAATCACGGAAAAAATGACGACGGATTCGATCAAGACCAGGTGGCGCGGGACGGACCCCGATCAAGATTTATTCTAGGAAAATGGACTGTTGGTCGTTAAGAAACGACCCTAGGCTAGGTTCAACCCAATATATTTTTTCTAATTTTTTTATTCAAATAAAAACTCTTTTTTTTCATTTTTTTTTTTTTTCTTTCTACTCATAATTTTTTCATCCTTTTCTTTCTTCATTTTTTTATTTCCAACCTATGCCTAAAGTTGGCATTGGGAAACTGACTATGCTCTGAGGACAGTGCAGGAGGAAAACTCGGCCTCGAATGCTGAGTTTGCATTCACGATCATGCGAGGGCTCTTCTCCCTGCTTTGACGGTCGTGCAAACAGGGGATCGGCGCCGAAGGAGCAAGTCTGGCGGGGTGGCCTCTCCGGTGGGTGATGGGCATCATGGCAGCAAGGAAACGGGCGTCATGGTAGCAGGGAAATGGGCGGCCACCGGTTTCAGGGCTGGGGACAGCGACGGTGGTGGCCATGGCGGAATGAAGGCACCGGAGGAGGGGGGCTTCGGGCGGAAGACTGGCACGAGATGCTTGGTGACAGCTTGCACGGGCGGACCGACGATTCGGTGGCACAGCAGCGGCCACAGGATGTGGTATTGCTTCGGGATCGCGATCGAGTGAGGCTTAGAGGGCGCGAGGGATAAGACATATAACAGTGGTTTCGGCTCCAGCAACAAAACAAAACGACAGGCAGGGAATAAATACCAAGTGGGAAGCTTTTCCTTGGGACTTTCTTTGTTTTGGAAGAGGAGATGGGATTTCAAGAGAGAGAGAGAGGCAAAACCAAGGGTGAAGGTAGTTTTCCTTCGGGCCTTCTTGTTTTAGAAGAGGCGAGGGGGTTTTAGAGAGGAGGTGAGGCGGAATCCCTGTCCCGGATGAAGATGAGTTAGAAAGCTAGAAAAAAAATATTTTTATGTTTCCACGGTCGAATGCTTGCGGAGGGGATCTTCCGGTGGGTTGCTTTGATTAAGTGGCTCGAGAAAGAAGAAGGGGAATAGAGGTGGAAGAATAAGAGAGTCCAAGAAGAAGAAGCACCAGAGAGAATAATCAGGAGATGGGAAGAAGAAGAAGGGGGAGGGAGTCAGGACATATCCAGATATTTTCGTAAATAATTTATTCTTCACTTGCTAATTTTATTCATGAACAAACATCTTAAATAAACTAATATAAGATATCCGATACCCCGATCAGATATCCCTAACAAATTCAAACTACTTATTTTTAAGAAATAAACTAATCCAATAGGGATAAAGTAAATCCTAAAACAAACTAAGCAACCGTAACATAAAAATGAATTCATAAAAATAACTTAGATATGCTCTAAGATCTGTGTTGCTTCAGGATGTGTGCTCATCGACTCCAGGATCTTGGGTCCTAGGGTTTGGGCTGGGCTTGGCTTCAGGTTCTGAGTTGGCTTCTGGATTGGACTAGGCTTCAGGTTCTAGGCTGGGCTGGGCTTCAGGTTTGATCTAGGCTGTTTCAGATTCTGGGCCGATGTCCCATCACCAGGCTCAGATAGGCGAATTTCAGAAGAACAGAAATAGTATGATGAAATAACTGAAGAAAGCGAAAATAATACGACAAAAAAGAGGGCTTTCTGGCCCTCCTGACATTCTATACAAAAGTTTTCATTATAGAAAATAAGTTAGGATAAAGTAGACCCCTGTCCCTTTCCACCCTCAGGGTGTTCAACCATCACTGACCCAGCAGCATTCTCTCCTACTGCAACCAGAGCCTGTTGAATCTTCTGGACAACTACCTCATGCCCCATTTCCTCCATGGGAGGCCCCATAACCTTATTCCCCTGAATAGCCCCTGGAGAAGATAAGGCCAGAGTCCCGGCCCCCTTCATCTCCTTATCATCCAGAGACCCAGCATCAACAGAGGGAGTACTGCCTGCAGAAAGAACCCCCCCAACCACCAAAGGAGCAAAAGCAGGACCCTCCTTAATCCCCGAGAGACACCCAAATCCAAAACCCACCCCTGAGCTCCTAGAAACCCGAAATTCTCCACCCTTCCTCTATTTTCCCTGAAGCCCCATAATCTCGTTCTGACCCCCACCCACCCTCAGTTCCCCTAATGGCCCTGCCTTCCCCCCGATCCTCTTACCATCCCTCCCAATCTCCCTTAAGCTCCCTTGTTCGTCCAACAGAGCAGAAGGCATAAGAACAAAGGAGATAAAGGACTGCCCTTCCTGAGTATTTTTAATTCCCCCCCTTAGCACCCAACAAGCAAGGAACAGGGGGACTAACCTGTTTGGGCGAAGCCAATACGGACTTAGGTGAAGAAGTCCCTTGAGAAGAAGGAAAGGAGGAACTGGGAGGGCTTCTGCTCCTCTTTAGCGAGACTGACCCATACTCAATCATCTGGCGATCCCTCGATCCCGCCTCTTCAGGTAGAACTAGCTCCATGCATGCTGCGAGTGGCCCAAAAGCTCCTTCCATCATCGCCATAGGATCACCAACCCCCGATTGCTTAGATTTGGTAACATCCAGGGATCTGTGCCTGGCCACCTTAGCTGGCTTCTGCCATTCATCTGAGTGTGGGGGCGAGTTGGGGGAGGAGGAGGGTGGTGTCAGCGACAATCGAGGAGGAGAGGAGGAGGGAAGGTCAGAAGAGGAGGGTGGTACCTTTCCTTTACCGACCTTCCTCTGGGCTTTCCCGGTCACAGCAACCGGTCGTGGCTGGCGAACTCGGGAAGTAACCATCTAAGGCCCGAAGGTCAGACGGTCTTCAGTAGCTCTGTCCCTTCTCTCCGAGGCATCCGGCACAGCCATCCCTTCCACCCTCTATGATTCAGACAAAATAACTTCTCCAGCAAGTTCCTTCGACACCACATTCCCCGGTCGGAGAGGGTGCCTTCCCGAGTTCTCTTTGAGAATCCCCTCTGATACCCCACATTCTTCACTTGAATGCCTGATTCCCCCACACTTGAAGCAGACAGAAGGGAGATTTTCATAAAGGAATTGCTGCCAAAACACCTTCCTCTTTCCCTGAATCAAGACGCCATGTTTGAGAGACTTTGAAGCATCAAGTTCCACTCTCACCCTGGCGTACCCTGTTTTCCTCAGCTGGTCCATGAAATTGTCACTAGAGAGAGGGTTTCCAGCCTCAACAGCCACCGCTATTATCGTTGATGGAAGTCAATATTCCAGTGGGAGTCCCAAAAGCTATATCTAGACGACGGTCCTTTAGATCGGCTTGCGTCCTGGACGGAAATCAGGTTCCCATCTTTCCATGGCCATTAGTTGGCTAGTGACAAACCAAGGACCACCCGCTAGCACTCGCGCGCAGTCCCCTTCAAAGTTGAGGCGAAGAACCATGTGATCTCCGGCCATTAGGAAGACCTTCGGGTCGTAGTCCAGGTTCAACCACAACCGCATCTCCTTGAACACCCCCATCGCAGAGACATGGCGACCCAAACTCCGGAAAACTACTATCCGCCCCTTCCACTGTCGACGGGAGTCATCAAGCAAGAGTTCCGGCAGTTAGAGAACTTTGGAGAAGACGGACTGAAGCTGCTCGATTTCTTCCTCTAAGATTTTGTGGTGCATCCAAAGTGAAGCTCGGGGAGGACCCTGCACAACTCTAACCCACGAACGCTTCCCATCCACACCACCATACGCCTCCGAACCTTCCTTTCCACCACGATCCTCCCTTCCAGCCATTCCGACACCAGCCGTACGAAGAAATCCACGCGAAAACACGAAGAAAACCAAGCCAGAAAGCGAAGAAGGCAGGGTAAAATCAAAAAAGATAAAAATTAATAAAATAATCCTGAAGTCCCTGTTGGCTGGTGGTAGTGAAAAAGTTAGGGATATATATAATAAATCCCGTTCATTCGGCTGACGCCAGTGATAGTCAGGTTGACGTACTTACCTTCGGGTGGAGAATGGTCGTGAAAAAATTAATATCCGCCGTGTATCGAATATTTCTTGACTGAAATTGAAGAACCGTCTGAGGGTGGTCATGCCCGGAATCTAACTCCTCCCTTTTTGTTCCATAAAAAAAAATAAAATAAAAAAGGCAATCTGCACGCATCCCGAGTCACTCGTCTGACTATCGTGCCCAGACGTCCCGAGTCACTTGTTTGACGACCGCACTCCCATGTTGTTACATTACTTTATATTCCGTCATAGTGATAATATGACTGTAATTGTATAGACTAATTAGTTGAAAACCGCTTAGGATTTTTTATCAAAAAGATAAAAACCGATTATGATTGGATATATGAAATATTAGTTGAAAACCGATTATGATTGCATCATGGAAAACTGACTTGCTCTTTGAAAATATTTATGCATCAAATATTGACCAAGGAAACCCTATTTTGTTAACAAAAAGGTAATTTTGTTTTATGCAAGTCTTTTTTTTTTTGATTCATAAAAAATCTTTTATTCATTCTAATTATTTTATTTATTTATTTATTTATTTTTTAACTCGTTGGGCCTTAAAATCAGTTTATATTGTGAACTTATTTTGATGATTGCATTCATGTATTATTAACTGTAGTTGTTTTGGGATTGGCAACGTGAACAACTTGTATTATTAGAATTTTGGGGAGTTTGAATTTTAAGTTTTGTCCATGTTTACCAAATGGGCTTGTGATATGTATCGGTGGATTGTGCAATGGTTATTACGAGACTCTACAGGTAGATAAAAGAGACTGTACAAAATCCTTTGAAAGTTGTGTAGGTATGATTCAATAGTTGATCTGGTGAAAAGAAAAAACTAAAGTTAATCATTCTTTTAAGACTTGTTTAGTTTGTAGAAAGTATTTTATTTAAAAAATATTTTTTAAAATATATTTTTTAAAAAATATTATTTTTTAAAAAAAATTTAAAAAATTTTTTCGATAGTTTTGGTTGATTATAAAAAAATAATTTATTTCTAAATGGCTTATCTTTGATTTTTTTTTTTGATAATAACGGTGTATTCATTGCACAGACCGAATACAAATACAACCAAGGGAGTCAGCTAATATAATGTCCCTAAGTTGTACAGTGACAGAGTGCCAATCTGACCAAAGGGCAAAACCCGTATGCTGAGCAACAAAGGAGGCTATCCAGTCCGTCGCAGAGTTAGCCTCCCTATAAATGTGCCTAATGATAAGAGCCTGACAGTCGTACAATATTAGCCTAATATCCCTGACCAAAGGGTGGGCGCGGGCTCGGAGGAGGAATGTGTAAGCCAGGATATAACAGTGGCGGAATCTCCCTCGATGACGAGCCGGTCAAGGTGGAGGACCTATCGAGCGTATCTAATCCCAGCCCACACAGCATACAACTCCAGAGCCGGAACCGATAGTTCCATAAGAGGGATACCCCCAGCTGCCAAAAATCCAGAATGGAAGTCCCGAATGACGAATCCTGCTCCCCCCATCCTATGACGCAGGCTGCCATCGAAGCTAACAATGACCAATGGCGGAGGAGGGGGTTCCCAGGAAATAAAAACCCTCCAGATCGCTCGGGGAGCGGAAGGATAACCCTAGATCTCTGCGGCATCACTGTGGATCTGCAATACTCGATAGCAGCAACTCTAGTTCTCTCCATCACCATCCTCGGAGAAGACCTGGTAGCTGCAAAAATCTGCTCGTTCCTGGATATCCAAATATAATATGCCAGATAAGCAGTGAAAGAGACATGGATCCTAGGAGCCGTCCGCAGCAAAGTATAAAAGATGTCAATAATGTGATAGGACTGGGAAGAAGGGTCATAGAGGCCCGCCAAAGCCGAGATCGTTGTCGCACGATGACATAGAAAGATGGCATGAGTCTGGGACTCACCCAGAGTCCCACAAAAAGGACAATCCACCACGATCTGGATATCCCTCGAGACCAGAAACTCGCAAGTAGGGAGGCGGTGCCATGCTAGTTTCCAGATAAATAGAGAGTCCCTGGAATGCACTGGCAAGGTCCAGATCCAATGATAGCTCCGAAACAACTGAGGGTCCAAGGTGGGCCATCCAATGAGATGAGAGATGGGTACTCGAGTAGTCGTGGTGTGTCGCCAAACTCTGATATCCGAGCACTGATGAATCGGAAGGGGAATAGAAAGGACTCTGAAGCCGAGAATCTTCCCAAAAGTGGTCAACACCCTATCCGTATCCCAACCGGTCAGCCCCGGCTGCCTAAGATCAGCAATGGTCATATCAGGGGGAGTGAGGATCGAAATAAAAGTGGGCCACCGAATCAGAGGAATGTCTGAGATCCAAGGATTATGCATAAGTCTGATCGATCGGCCATCACCTAACACCCAGATAGGTGAGGGATGATAGTCGGGGCCTTGGCGAGAATCTCATGCCAAACTACTGAAGACCTCCTGGTAGGCGGAGGGCAATCATCGGGATCCATGAGAATATCACCGTATTTGGCCCTCAAGAAAGAAGACCACATACTATCCGGACATAAGAAGAATCTGGCGATGTGTCTAGTTAAGAAAGCCTCCCTTTTATCACTAAGAGAGGGAATACCCAGGCCACCACTTTGAACAGGCCAACAAACCATGTCCTACCTCATAAGATGAATTCTCCTTCGAGCAGCTGAGGAGTTCCAGAGAAAAGATCAAATTATCTGTTCAACCTTGCTAATAATACCTTTAGGAATAAAAGCATTGGATAGAATATACACAGGGAGAGAGGCAAGGACAGAGCGAACAAGAGTGAGCCTACCCATTACGGAGAGAGATCTAGCCTACTACCCCGCAATCCTGTCGCTAACCGTAGTTAATAAAGGGCCACACTCGCTCCTGGTGAGCTTAATGCCAGAAATGGAAATACCCAGATAGTGGAGAGGGCCCTGTCGCTCCTGGATGCCCAGCATATGAAGGATCCTGCAGCGGATAGCTGAGGCAGTCTTAGGGCTGAAATAAACTCTAGATTTTTGGAAGTTGACCCTCTGGCCAGAAGCATAGTAGTATTGCTCAACTACTCTCCTGAAACCCCTAGCATTAGATAGGGAGGCCCGACCAAGTAATAAACAATTATCTGCAAAGAATAGGTGAGATACCGGCAAGGCACCCGGTCCAGAAGTATAAGGATATGGAGATCCGCACAACCGCCTATAGAGCTCTGGAAAGGAAGTCAGCAGAAATGATAAATAAATAAGGGAACAAAGGACAACCTTGTCGGAGCTCATGACAAGAAGAAAAGAATTCCGTGAGGGTTCCATTAATCAGGATAGAGAAGGAAGGAGCAGTGATGCAGGCCATAATTTTAGAAATCCAGGAAGGGTGAAAATCAAAATCTTCCAATGCCTTGAAGAGAAAGGTCCAGTCGACGCAGTCATAGGCTCTCTCTATATCGAGCTTGATAGCCATTAGACTCTGCCACCGAGAAGCTCGATGGAGATCATGCATAAATTCCTGGTAATCAGAATATTATCAGTGATATTGCGGCCTCCAATGAAAGCTCCCTGCTCAGGGTTGATCAGCTTGGGAAGAATCAACCTCATCCTGTTTGCCAGAAGCTTAGCACAGACTTTATATATAGTATTACAGAGACTAATAGGATGATAGTGAGCAGGCATAGATGGATGCTGTTGCTTTGGAATAAGAGTAATAAAGGTCTGCTTCCAGTTAGAAGGCATGGTGGCAGTATTAAAGAAAAGTTAAACTGCTGCAACCATATCATTCTTCAAAATATCCCAAAAATGATGAAAGAAAAACGGTGGAAAACTACCTGGGCCAGAAGCTTTATCCTCTGCCAAGGACCACAGAGCATTTTTGACCTCCTCATCAGATACCTGATATAAAAGTGAATAATTATGGACAGCAGAAACTAAGATGTGGGGAGGAATAGTAGAGATGGAAGGAGAGATAAGAGTAGGAACAGTCCACCTGGCTGTGAAGTAGCGGGAGAATTCCCTCCGAATGATGGATTCATCTTCAATCCAACCCTCTTGGTCAGAATAAATAACCCGGATGATATTGGTGTGTCTCCTGATGATGGTAGCATGGTGAAAGTACCGGGTGTTCCTGTCCCCCTCCCTCAATCATTGGGCCCAAGATTTTTGCCTTCAAAGAACTACCTGGTTCTGAAGAAGAGCATGATGGCGAGCTAGAGAAGTTTGAAGGGCCTCGAGGTCCACATCCACCAAATAGCCTTGGGCATCCTCTTTTACCTGCAAATCATGAATTATGGCTTCTACAGTCTTAATTTGGTGCATAAGATTCCGACCTCTACCTTGTTCTACTAGAGTAGGCGCCGCTTCAGAAGCTCTAGTCTCCTGGATATCCTGTAAGCTGCATCACCTCGGACAGGCATCTTCCACACCTCCCTGGCAATATCTTTGTCCTTAGGATAAGAAAGCTAAAACTTCTCGAATCTGAAGGGCACGGATCTGGGAGGAGGAGAATTCATAGAAAGGAAAATAGGGGCATGATCAAAAGCAATCATGCTGAGGTGGCACACAGTATGGTCCGGAAAAAGCGAGAGCCATAATGGAGTGGCATAGTATCTGTCCAGCCTCTCCCACATTCTGGCCTGACCAGACCGGTTATTGTACCAAGTATGTCGAGGCCCCGTGAAGCCTAAGTCTATGAGGCCGTTGTCCTAGATAAAATTAGAAAATTTCCTAGTGCCGACATCTTGGATAAAGGGTTTACCGTCTCGCTTGTCCTCCTGCCTTTCAATAGTGTTAAAATCTCTAGCTACAACAGTAGGGGTCCCTTGCTCGATCAGAGCTGAGGCTTCTTTCCAAACACTCTTCTCTCTCTATAAGGTGTGCTAGCATAAACTCCACAGAGAAGCCAGGGAGGACGGTCAGGTTCAAAGATCACAATGGCAACCAGCTGAGAAGATTTATGAAAGACATCAACCTTGGCAGCCCTAGAGTCCCAGCTGACGATAATGCCCCCAGCCAGACCTTGGGAAGGCACAAAATAGAAACCCCAATCTCTGGGAAGACGGTGCTTGAGAGCATCAAGACTAGGACCTGACATCCTAGTCTCCAGCAAAACACAAATTTGTGGATGATGTAACTAAAGGTACCTATGATAAGTAGATAAAAAAGAGGATTTTTTTGCCCTCCTAACATTCCACACCAGAGTTTTCATAGATACAAAAGTCAAGGCTGAGGCTCGGACCCCTGTCCGACCTCAGTAGTTTTCAGTACAACTACAGTTTTCTTTTTTCGTCAGGTTCCCCTCCTCCTTTATAGGAACAGTGACTAACCCTTTACCTTTACTGCCATCTCCCATGAGACCCAGGGCATTTTGGACCCTATGACAAACTGCCTCGTGCTCTCCCTATGCTAAGGATCCTTTTTTAGTCAGCATTTTAGGTTTGGTTGTGTGAATTTCAGCCTTGAGTTTGTCCCCTACTGGCAGCATGTGACTTTCGTGGATCTTCACTTCAACAAGGATTTTGTCTCGGTGCCCCCCCTGCTGCATTTGTGTTAGGCCTGATGAAGTCGGTAACTGTGATGTCGATTTCAGAGGTTGAAGCAGCAATGGACCTAAGTTCCCTTCTCCCTGCTAAGATTTCATTACATGCCCAGCAAATATGAAACCCTGCCCATCGTCTAGCTCCTTCGCCTTACTCGAACCAACTAACCCTTCCTCCTTCCCCAGTCCCCCTGTTCCCAGAATGATATTCTCTGAGGACCGCTACCGGAAGCACTCCCTGCTCCCCCCAACCCCATCTCCCTCTATTAGTCGCCCCCTCTGGTCCCCTCTGAAAGTTCTCCCATCCCCATCCCTTTAGCTACCCCTGCCTGCCCTCCCCCCTCCCTCTTTGAGCCCGACTTCCCCTCAACCTTGCGCCATTCCCTCTTCAACTCCCCCTTCCTAGCCTTAGGAGGCCCAACCGAAAGAAGGAGAACCCCACCACCAACATCTCCCACCGTTGCACCCTCATTAACATACAAGGAAGGATCAGTAGGACTAACCTGATCCACTGTTGACGGAGCTGCCTTCATCGCGGACCGGGATGATGATTGGGACTGGCTTCTAGTCCGTTTCAGTGAAACCATCCCGTACTCCACCATTTGATGATCCCTCTAGGCATCTTCAAGTGGGATCACCTATATGCAATCAGCGAGCACCGCAAAGAAGTTCTCGCTGGCCTCCTTTAGAACTCCCCACCCTCAAAAAGATTAGATGCAGAAGCTTCCGATGACTTCTTTCTCGCAACCTTAGAAGGTTTTTGCACCCTTCCGAGACTTATCTTGATCGAGGATAAACTTGTAGAAAGACCATGTAAAGGTAATTCCTATCTTTTCCAGGGGTACTTTCGTCCATCTGGGTTATAAATATGGACACTTTGGGCCCTCGCTCGCCTCCATCGCCGGAGCTTGGTAAATAAAATAAAGCTCTCGTCGTCTCTTCTCCAAGCTTCCGGAGACCGGAAAACGTAATCCGACTGGAATGGCGAAGATACACCCGAACGCCTCCTCCTCCGAGGCCTCCCCGAGGCCGGAGTTCTCCGGCGGATGCTGCTGTGGAGGTGGAGTGCCAGAGACGGTGATGCTGACGGTCTGGCGGAAGTCGCTGCTCTTCAACGGGAACGGGTTCACGGTCTTCAACTCGAAGGGCAACCTCGCCTCCCGAGTAGATAACTACTCGTCGAGAAGCAAGGGGGAGATAGTCCTCATGGACGCCGCCGGCAAGCCGCTCCTCAGCCTCCGGCGAAAGGTAGATCACCATCGCCGATTTCCAAATCTCGAGGAATTATTAGACGAGGGTAATAAAGAACTTGGATAATCGATCTCTTGATCGTCTCTCGTTCGATTTTCGAATATTTATGTGGATATATTTATTTGTAGATTTTATTTGCTTTTTAATTAGCAAACAAGGAGTTACAAGATTTCGATGATTTGCTTAAGAAAGCGAAAAGATCGAAAGTTTTGGTTCAAGTTTTTTCTATTTTTAGTAATTTTCTTATTCTTTACAGCTTGCTGTCTCTTTTTTCAAATCAATTTTTTTTTTTTTTTCTTTTCGTTTTTAACAAGAAGGTGGATTTCATTGTAGAAGTTTCTAGTTTTCGAAATTTTTCTTTCTTAAATTCGTAATTGAATTCAAATGACTGAAACTGAGTGAAAAAAATGTTTACGAAACTAAAACTCGGCGAGTTTTTGGATGTTGACTCGGTGGTGTGCACGCCTGCAGCGACTAAGCCTCGGCGATCACTGGCTGATCTACGACGGCGAGGAGGCGGCGACCGCTGTTCTCGGCGCGGGAGCATGTGAATCTCCTCCACTCCAACTCCAAGGCGCTGGCGCACGTGGCCCCATATCGCGGCGGCGCCCAGGTCTGTGTCGCGGCCCATTACGAGATCGAGGGGTCCTACTCGCAGCGGTGCTGCGTGGTCTATGACGAGCGGCGACGGCTGGCGAAAATCGGGCGGAAGGAGATCGTCGGAGGCGTCGCATTCGGCGTCGACGTCTTCCGCCTCATCGTCGAGCCGGGCTTCGACGCCTCCGTCGCCATGGCCATCGTCATCCTTCTCGGGCAAATGTTCGGCTCTCGAGGCTCGCTGCTCAAAAGCTGGTGAAGGTTTTGGTATTGAACAGTTTTTTTAGTTATTGGTGTTTTTTTTTTTTTTTTTTTTGCATCCATCTCAATAGATGGGGTAAGTTCTTTTTTAAAAAAAAAGAAAAAGAAAAGGAAAAAAAAAAGAAGATAGGCTTTTGAAGGGAAGAAAAAATTATTTGTTGGATTGGTTCGTCGGTGACCACTAGTAATAAAAAAAAAAATACAAGTGTTGGATTTCTTTTTCTGTATTTTTTTTTTCTTCTTCTGATTAATAACATATGCATGGTCTATGGTAAATTTGATCCAACCAATTTTAAAATAAAAAGGAAAAGAAAAAAAAAAAGGTTTTCACTGGCTTTGGGGTTGCGTGGGTTTGGCATGAGAGCTGCATCGGAAAATTTAGTTTTTTTGTTGTTAATGCATGGGCATGAGTAATATAAATAATTTATATCATCATATAATATTATAACATAATAATTTATTATATTAATATAATACTGATATTTTAATGTAATACATTTATTAATATAGATATATAATATTATGCTAATATAAATATTAATATATTAATATAAGTACGACATTAGTGTTAATAAAAATATTATATTAGTATAAATATATATCTTTGACCTATATTAATATCAAAATATTTAAATATAATATTATAAAATATTATATTAATATAAATATATTAAAATATTATATGATTTTATATATATCACTATTCATTATTTCATCCTAATTATAAATCTTAGTTCTTGATTTTCAAGAAAATTTTTTAAATAAAAAATATTACTATTTTTTATCTTTTGAAAAGTTTTAAAATTTATCTATTTCATAAATTTATATTTTTTATAAAATGTGGAATGGTTTTTTTCATGAATTTTTTTTTTATTCTTTCTATTCTTAAAATTTCAACAAACGAGAGATTTATATTTATTTTTTACAAATTTTTATTTTCTTTTTCCACTTCTTGCCCTTCTAGGATAGGGTCCTAAACCTTGTATGCTCTCCACATGGCCACCAAGGACATTACATGCTTAAATAAAAATTATTATTAGGTTATCATCCAAAGCAGTCAAGTTTGTAGCTGTTAAAAACTGTTCCAAACTACTAAGGTGGTAGCTTGATTAATAGAGACTTTGTTTTATTATCAATAAATTATGGATTTGAGATGTGATCCCATAGATGACTTAATTAAATTCATTAATTAAAGCTTGATGCGCTCACCTCTTGCCGGGGTACCCGTCGCTTTTATTTACCAAAAAAAAAAAAGAACCCACCCCCTATTGGACGTCAAGAGCAACGCAATAACAATCAACTGAGCTCTTTACACCCCTTTAAAAAAAAAATGGCAGAAATTCGACGTTGATAATCGCAAATTAATAGGTGTGCAATTCTGCCACGGAACACTCGGTGCTCAGGGTTCGATAGAATTTTCAACTATTAATATTGCATGTTGTGCTTGGTTCTTTCTTTTGAAGAAAGAAAAGCATCAATTTTATAGTTTTCAAAAAATGGATAGATGAAATTAAAAAGAGAAGCATGATGTGCTTAACTTATTAATTTTTATATATATATATTTTTCATTGATCAAACTAAGTGGAGAAACCCAATTATTTGCTCCATATAACTGCTCAGTATCGTCCCTCGTTCATTAACAACAAAAAAACTAAAATTTTCCGATGCAGCTCCCATGCCAAACCCACGCAACCCCAAAGCCAGTGAAAACTTTTTTTTTTTTTCTTTTCCTTTTTATTTTTTCTAATATTGGTTGGATCAAATTTACCATAGACCATGCATATTTTATTTACCAGAAGAAGGAAAAAAAAAAGAAATACAGAAAAAGAAATTAAACACTGGTATTTTTTTTTTCTCCTTCCAACAAATAAATTACTAGTGGTCTCCGACGAACCAATCCAACTAATAATTTTTTCTTCCCTTCAAAAGCCTTTTTTTTTTTTTTTTTTTTAAGAACTTACCCATCTACTGAGATGGATGCCAAGGAGCAGCACCGATCAACAAGAAAACAGCTCAACACCAAAACCTTCACCAGCCTTTGAGCAGCGAGCCTCGAGAGCCGAACATTTGCTCGAGAAGGATGACGATGGCCATGGCGACGGAGGCGTCGAAGCCCGGCTCGACGATGAGGCGGAAGACGTCGACGCCGAATGCGACGCCTCCGACGGTCTCCTTCCGCCCGATTTCCGCCAGCCGCCGCCGCCGCTCGTCGTAGACCACGCAGCACCGCCGCGAGTAGGACCCCTCGATCTCGTAGTGTGCCGCGACGCAGACCTTGGCGCTGCCGCGACACGGGGCCACGTGCGCCAGCGCCTTGGAGTTGGAGTGGAGGAGATTCACGTGCTTCCGCGCCGAGAACAGCGGGTTCGCCGCCTCCTCGCCGTCGTAGATCAGCCAGTGGTCGCCGAGGCTTAGTCGCTGCAGGCGTGCACACCACCGAGTCAACATCCAAAAACTCGCCGAGTTTTAGTTTCGTAAACATTTTTTTCACTCAGTTTCAGTCATTTGAATTCAATTACGAATTCAAGAAAACTATAAATATCAAGAAAAATTTCGAAAACCAGAAACTTCTACAATGAAATCCACTTTCTTGTTAAAAAAGAAAAGAAAAAAAAAATTGATTTGAAAAAAGAGACAGCCAGCTGTAAAGAATAAGAAGAATAACTAAAAATAGAAAATAATTGAACCAAAACTTTTGATCTTTTCGCTTTCTTAAGCAAATCATCGAAATCCTGTAGCTCCTTGTTTGCTAATTAAAAAGCAAATAAAATCTACAAATAAAATATATCCACATAAATATTCGAAAATCGAACGAGAGACGATCAAGAGATCGATCATCCAAGTTCTTTATTACCCTCATCTAATAGTTCCTCGAAATTTGGAAATCGGCGACGGTGATCTACCTTTCGCCGGAGGCTGAGGAGCGGCTTGCCAGCGGCGTCCATGAGGACTATCTCCCCCTTGCTTCCCGACGAGTAGTTATCTACTCGGAAGGCGAGGTTGCCCTTCGAGTCGAAGACCGTGAACCCGTTCCCGTTGAAGAGCAGCGACTTCCGCCAGACCGTCAGCATCACCGTCTCCGGCACTCCACCTCCACAGCCGCATCCGCCGGAGAACTCCGGCCTCGGGGAGGCCTCGGAGGAGGAGGCGTTCGGGTGTATCTTCGCCATTCCAGTCGGATTACGTTTTCCGGTCGCCGGAAGCTTGGAGAAGAGACGACGAGAGCTTTATTTTATTTACCAACCAAGCTCTTGCGATGGAGGCGAGCGAGGGCCCAAAGTGGCCATATTTATAACCCAGATGGACGAAAGTACCCCTAGAAAAGATAGGAATTACCTCGACACGTGCGGCGCCGATGGTAGATGGGGGTGATGTGGACGAGGGGCTTGGTTGCTTCAACCAGAGATACGGGGAGTTTAATAGTGTATCTTTGCCTCAAAGGTAAGAGACATTCGTGGCTCGGAGACAGCCACGTGGCAGTCTGCAAGGGATTTATGGTGTGGCGGGGCTATCTTTGGGGTTGTGGATTGGTGGTGATATCGTCTTCATGATCAAATCTCCCATTGGAGGGCCCGGAGCCAGGGATGATTAATTAGTCTGGGTTACTTAATTATTGGAAAGATATGGTTAAAAATTTTAAAAAAAATGTTAAGCGAGAAATATTAGAAGTCAAAATTTCGCAACGACATGATCATGTTTGGTGACGAAGTATTTTATCACTTCACTGAATATGACTTACAATCTCTCGTGTATATATATATATTTTTAAAAAAATTTAGGATAATAAAAAACTATTAACTTGATAATATACTGAAATAGGTGCAACAATCTGCAACATTGTTGGAATTATTCTATAAAACAAAACATTGATGTCATTTGTTACTTGTATCCAAATATTTTTCGCAAGTGATGGTTGATCTTCTTAGATTTTATTTATTTAAATGCCACCACTTGCATGCAATTCATCCAAATATCGATTATGTTGGAGTAATTAAAATAAGATAATCAAATTTCTACCAAAAATAAAATAAAATAAAATTATTTCCATCAGGTGTCTTAACAAGCCATCACTATTTGTAAATACTAAATAATTATTAAATAAATACCTTCTCTATTCCATTTCTTATGTAAGTACTTTAAATTTAACTCTACAACTTTTATAGCGTTCCATTAGTATATCGCCACTTAGATATGGTCAAGCTCCCTGATGTAGTGCTAAACCTCTTGCGCTTCCAAATTAATGTTTCTAGCTTTTGTATCTTGCCATTAACCCGGCATTACAAAAACTATGGAATGTTACGAGCACAAGCATTTCCGAGATGGTTGGATAGGCCAATGATGAATTTTTAAAGCTGTTTGGATGTGCACCACAGTTTTTTTTTTTTTTTAATTCAAAAAAGGGACAGCTGTTTGGATGTGCACCACAGTTTTTTTTTTTTTTAAATTCAAAAAAGGGATAGAGGGTTAAACACGGTGTAGCTATCTCGTATGTTCCTATCCTACTAGGTAATGTTTGATTCAAAAAAATCCGACATTGTTGGTCTCCCGCTTACATCAATTATTGCATGCTCCAGAAAATAATTCATGGATTTAATCAAGTCATATAAGATCCTGTTTCGAATACATGACCTGTTGATAGTAATGCAAAGTTTCTACCAACCAAGCTACTATCTTAGCAAGGTGCACCATGGCTCTTAACAATAACAATTCTTCAATTGGGAAGTGAAATGGTTTATTAGTCTGAATTCAGAGTGCTAAAACATAATATCCTTGCACAAAAGTATTTGGAACGGAACAGATCAGCATCCTTGGAACCAGCCAATGCTACTTTCAATGGAGACTCCTATCAATGGAGAATGATGTAATATATATATATATAAAGCAGGGAAGCTTTGGCAGGCTTGAAGGGCTCATCGTCCGGGTCACGTTGTCCAAGAATTTTCGCCTCAACAAATTGAAGATATATGAAGTTAAATTCCCGGTTGAGATCATTAAAAAAACTTCACTTGACATTGGATTTGGACAAATGACTTCCGAGTTCCAACATGTCTTCCCTTTTGGCTACAACATCAAATTCTTTTGAGGCACGTATTGTTAAAAAGGGTAGGAAGGCCAAAAAAAAAAAAAAAAAAAAAAAGAAAAAAAGAAAAAAGGGAAGAGATGGAATGGATTGATGAGACAAGGACCAGGACCGAGAGGAATAGATTATTGTCTCGTGGTCATCGGTGCAAATTCACCAAAGTTTTTAAAATTTATACATCTATCTTTATGTTTACAAAATGTGATGCCAGGGGCCTCTAGTGTACGAAAAAGGAAGATATTGCAATCGAAGTGGTGAATCGAGTTTTGGCAATGGCTAACATCATAATTGTTACGGCATCAAATTGTCTGACAAAGGTGCAAATGGGACACATTTCTTGTCCTTTTTGTTACCTTGTTCCTTGTTTTCTGGCAATAAAATTTGAGCCAGCCGGCTTTATATTTAGTTGATGATGTTATTTTTTGTGGTTTCAGGCTAGGCCAATTAAGATTAAAAGTCCATGCTCTTGTCTTGTCCTGGGATTTATGGAGTTTTGGATGATCCATGCGGAGACGAGGAGCCGTGTCACTGCGGGTATAAAAAGCTAACGTTATTTTGTTAGTGATGAACATGTTTATAGGAAAATTCTGCAAAATTTCTTTTTAAAAAAAGATTTTTGAAAATTACCAAAGCTTTTATATATATATATATATATATATATATAAGTAATTGAGGGATAACTCCTATTCGTACACAGTTTCTCGGTCATCTAACAATCATGAATCTCAGGAGATAACTTCTAAATTTAATCGAGTCTTCCACATCTTGAATCCATGATCTATTGATTGTGAGACAATATCCCAATCAATCGGACTACCATCTTAGCGATAAAATTATCAATATTTTTTTTAAAAAAATAAATAAATAAATAAATAAATATAAATAAAATGTACTTTGCTATATTTTATATGATTTCTCTTGGGTTGTCCATGATAAATCACTTTTGCAAAGCAGCTAGGAGGTTCTAGAAAAAGAGCGCTAAATGCTTTGGATTTTAGTCTTAAAGGCCATCTCTAATTCTCATTATGGGATGTTCAGCTCCTGCTAGTATAATTAAATAGACTTCATCTTGGTTTATTAATAACATATTTAATTCAATTTTTTAATTTTTTTTGAAATAGTCCCGCATCGAATATTTAACTAAATATAAACTTAGTTAAATATAAATTTTTAGTTTAGACTTCTAAATAACTTGGTTTCCTAGAAATGGCTTTATTCGAAACTACATAATAAGGGTGACAAAGGGTCAGGTTTGGATTAGGTCATCCAAAATTTATACCTTCTTCGTCAAAAATTTTTTCACCCCGTATCCATCTCGGATCGGGTATGAAAAAAGCAGACATGGATTGGATCAAATATATCCGATCGGGATCAAAAGAATTTCATAGTTTTTTAATCAAAAGATAAATTTAATAAGCAAATCTTATCACTTTACTGACTAAGAACATCGTAGGGATCAAAATTATCTCACCGTCCACTCTTTATAGATATTAACATCAAAGAATAAGACTATCTGCACGATTGTATTCTTATTTTCATCTAAATTATTTATATAATTACATCCGTTGGTGATTATGAAATATTTTTTTAAATAAAATGATAGATAAAAACATAAATCCTATCTTAAATTGAGGAAGGAGAAATCTCACCAAAATGGACAAGTGACCGGTGTTGAACGGATAGAAGAGTGCAGCCAAGGGAAAGATGATTAGATGGAGGAGTAGAAGCTTGCATAGAGAAGGCTGGCCGAGTGCAGCATTGAATGGGAAGATAGCGAGGGACTGATTGATCGAAGAATAGAAGGTTTCGAAATGATCGAAAGGGATCTTAGCTTCTCATGGCATCGCTGCATCGGATGGTTGGAGATGGAAAAGAATGGAGATGAAAGCTCGAGCCAGTCAGGAAAGATATGGTTGGTGGCGTACCAGCAAAGAGAAAGATATGGTTGGTGGCACACCAGCAACTAGTAGCAAGGAGAGGAATAGGGAGCTCGAGCTAGTCGTAGGGGCTACGGTTGTCAAAGAAGTAGGGGAAGATGGTGCAAAACTTGTGGAGGCTGTCGAGTTTGCCGCCGATCTAGAGGAGGATGCTGTCAAGGAGAAATTGCTAGAAGAGCACTAAGTGTCGGTGAGGATGAGAGGGGTTGGAGTCGGTGAGTGGTGGGGTCGAGGAAGGCAGAGTGAGTGGTGTAGTCATTGCCAGGGAGGGCATAGTCGATGGGGTCAAGGCAGGTAGTGGCCCTCGGGGAGGTGGAGCCGGATCGCCAACCCTCTGACGACTGATCTAGGCACCGGGGGTTGCCAGGTTGAGGAATGGCTGAATGGGATGCAAGGGACCAAGGGCTTAGCTTATATCTTTTATAATTAGATCGGGTTTGAATTGGAACATACTACTACCCGCATCCGAGTCATATTTTTTTATATAAAATCATATCATTTGTACATTAAATGGATCAGGTCTGATCAAATATCCATCGGGTCGATAAAAATTATTATCCATATTTTATAATTTAATTATTAATATATTATTCAGTTAGCGTGTATATATATATATATATATATATATATATATATATGCCATTATTATCAAAATCATGGAGATTTACATAACAAATTTATATCTAAGAAAATTAGATTCCAATTTTTGGGAAAGAAACAAATGATGTGAAGAGGCCGAAAAGAAGCATGCCCCTTTGTCTCACAATCCCATTGGCTCCTCTCCATCTAGTCGGCCATGTGTAGCCATCTCATGAAGCATATATGCTTTGGAAGATAAAAAATAGAAAGGTGTGAATTAGAATATTTTAAAAGTAGGGGACTCGGGTGAAAGGTTGTGGGATTGGCAGCAGGGAGAGGAGACTACACTGGCACTTCACAACAAAAGACAATTCCATTTTGTTTGCTCGAGTACAGCTTCTTCTGTGCTCTAATTCTCTCCTCGCCCATGAGCTTTATCAAATTTGGGTTTGTAACGATAGTATTCATTAAAACTAGTAATTACTAAAGATTAGTTTAGGTGTGCCAAAGTTTGTTGAATGTAAAGCACCCTATTTTTTTTTTTTTCTCGTGTGCTTGATAACAACACCTTAGGTCATTTTAGGCTTGAGCATAAAAAAAAAGGTGTTGTATATATCGACAGTCTTAACCCTTGGACTTAGTGCTTGCTAGTCGTTATATGACTTTAAATGCATATTATGTAGTTTGTTAGGTGATGATTCTATATTATGCTAGTGCAACACTAATACACTATATAAAATTAATAATATGATGCATAGAGCTAATTACTCTATATGCTATCCTTTATGTTTTTTTGAAAAATAATGTGCTAAGTGATAGAGAGCTCAGCCTCCATCTTCTTTATCTCTTTTCTTCTTTGGGTTTTAATATATAATAATACTTTCGCAAAGGTGACGCATCCAGCTAGAGTATATCTTATGGAGTAAACCACGTATGGATAACTCTCAACTTTTCTGGAATCTCTACCTGATCAACAACACTAGAATACTCAATAGCTCTTACGTTGTTTATTAATGGCAAATTGCAATGTCGTTGTCTCATCTCTTTTCAACCCCCTTGGACACCCTCAGGGATGTGGGGAGCTTAATCTTTAAACTTAGCAACATTACCTCAATTCTCACTAAGATAATGGAGGGGGACTGTTCTGAAAAGATAGCAACCTTTTTGAAATCTAGATTTTATTGGACATTGCAAACCTTGCCATCCATATCCTCGGTTGCACCACAATTGTTGATAATTAAACTCATACTTTTAAGACAAATTAAAAACAATCTCTTTGTTAGCTCCTTTGAAAAGAACAAAAATCATATGGGTGGGTACAATAGAATATCGTTATTCTAGGATAAACTTTATAGATTACTATGCTTCTCTTAACATTAATCTTAACAGTCTATTCTTTTGTGGATAAACATCATGAAAAATTGATTAGCTTTTTTATTTATCGACTTATCTATGTTCTTGTACTTTTTAAGATGGATAAGTTACTTATCTGGATAGTATTTATCCATGAAATGGAAAAAAAAATTATCTGCTTGGAAGGTGGCTAAATCATTTTTTCACCAGCTAATAAAGCAAACATTCAACTTTATTTCTAAAATATCCTCCTCCTAATTTGTCAATGCCAAATAACTTAGTTGTTCATTATCTCCAAACTCCCGTCTTCATAAAGGTGTTAGGGAAAATATGAATAAATTTTAGCAACTTATCCAGAAAAGTGATAACATAAAAGAATATAGGTAATATATTTTGAAGTTACTTTTTCATGTATAAAAGAACATGTGTAAATCATTTGGCTGTCTAAATATTACCTGAAAAATATTTATCTAAGAAAATATAGATTTTTAACTAAATATTTTACCTGTAAAAGAACCGGTCCTAAAGAGTAATACTAAAAGTAAAATATTTTTTAGCTAACGGAGTATTAATTCCGTAATTATGACATTTTTCTCTTTCTCAATTTTAGTATATGTTTTTTACCAATATAGAGTATGTATTAGTAGGTCATTTAATATATATTATTTGATCATGTACTATATATTAGTGGGCATCATACTCTACAAATTATAAATCGATTTATCTAAATATATATATATTTGAATATCAAAAAAATATTTTGCTAGGTGTGCATCAACTAGCCATATACTATACGTTGATAAATATAATATTTGAAAAATTATGTATCAATTTATTTATAGATATATATTGAATCACTACTAGATATGTATTAAAAAAGCTTACAAGCCATCAAATTCGTATCATTTGGTCATATATTATATACTAGTAAACATTATATTCTACAAATTGTATATCCATTTATCTAAAGGTATATTTAGAATATCAAATAAATATTTTTCTAGGTATGTATAAATTAGCTATATACTATGTATACTAATAAATATTATATTCAAAAAACTATGTATCAATTTATCTATAGTATATATTAGATTACTACTACGTATATATCAAAAAAGCTTATGATATATATTAGTAATCCATCAGATATATATCATTTGATCATATACCATGTATTGGTGAGCACTATATTCTAAAAATCATGTATTAATTTATTTAAAAGTATATATTAACTTATTTGATAATTAATTTTTTGGGGCGTGTATCATATTACTAAACAAAGAAGAAAGATAATACCATAATTATGGAACTAATAACTTTGTTAGTAGAAAAGATATTTGACTCCTAGGCTTATTCTTTAAGATTGGTATTAAAAAAAATGTAGTAAATTATGAAACCCGCCCCATATGACATTCTTTAGTACCTAGCCCATATGACATTTTCTAGTACCTAGCCCATATGACATTCTCTAGTACCTAGCCCATATGACATTCTCTAGTAGGCTCCATGTGGAAGAGCTTCGACCATCTTGTAGGGGCCCTCCCAATTCGGCAAGAGCTTGCTGCACTTCTAGGGTTGAGACGCTTCGGCTCGGCGCAGCACCAGGTTGCTAGGTCGGAAGACCTTTGGCCTTACCCACGCGTTGTAGTACCAGACTACTCGTTGCCAGTATGCTGCCATCCGGAGCCAAGCTTTGTCCCTGGTTTCTTCAAGAAGGTCCAGGTTGAGTAGGAGGTGCGCCAGATTCTTCACTTCGTCATACTGTTGTACCTGCAGTGTGGGCACGCCGAGCTCCATTAGGATGATGGCCTCAATGCCGAAGATATTGAAAGGCGTTTCGTCCATCGCCGTTCTGGGCGTTGTGTGGTAGGCCCACAGAACGCTTGGAAGTTCCTCTGCCCACATGCCCTTGGCCCGATCTAGCCTGGTCTTGAGTCCTTGGAGGATGGTCCAATTGGTCACCTCGGCTTCCCCGTTTGTCTGGGGGTGAGCTACCGAGGTGAAGCGACGTTGGATGCCATGCTCGGCACAGAACCCTTCAAACTTTTGGTTGTCGAACTGCCGCCCGTTGTCGGTGATGATGCAGTAGGGGAGTCCGAAACGGTAAATGATTGATTTCCAGAAGAATTGGCGGACCTTGGCTTCCGTGATCCGTGCTAGTGGCTCTACTTCCACCCTTTTAGTGAAGTAGTCAATAGCCACCAGCAAAAATCTTCGCTGCCCCGGTGCAGGAGGAAATGGCCCTAAGATGTCCAATCCCCACTGGGCAAAAGGCCAAGGGGTGGAGAGCTGGGAGAGCGGCGCCGCCGGTTGACGCTGTATATGAGTGTGGCGTTGGCATCTGTCACACTTCTTCATGAAGTCGGCGGCGTCCTCCCTCATGGTCTCCCAGAAGTATCCCTGGCGGAGAGCTTTGTACGCCAGCATCCTTCCTCCCATATAGTTTCCGTAGAGGTCTTCATGTATCTCTTAGAGTACGAATGCTGCCTCCACGGGCCTCAGGCACTTCAGGAGCGGGTAGGAGTAGGATCAGCAGTAGAGCTGCCCTTCCATCAGGACAAATCGGGAGGCTTTCTTCTTGATGAGACCGGCTTCCGTGCGGTCCTCTGGTAAGGTGCCATCAATGATATATCTGATGTACCTGTCCATCCGACTCGATTCCGGGATGACTTGCTGCACCTCCTCTGGGCATCGTAGCTTGGATTCTCGAGGTACTCGATGTGGGCACGTCCCAGTGACGAGTCTGGCAAGGTCACGAGTCTCGATATTGTATCCGCGTGAGCATTCTCTCTGCAGGGATATGGAAGATGCTGAAGTGTCGAAAACCTGCCATGCTTGAGCGGACTCGCTCCAGGTACTTTATCATATGGGGATCTCTGGCTTCATATTCTTCGAAGACTTGTTCGGCCACCAGTTGGGAGTCGGTAAAGACTTTCAGGCTTTGCACGCCCAGCTCGCGGGAGACCCTTAGGCCCGCGAGGAGCACCTCGTACTCCGCCTGGTTGTTTGTCGTGGCAAATTTGAAGCGGAGAGCACATTCTGCCACGATCCCGTCATTGTTGGCAAGGATGAGGCCTGCTCAGCTCCCACCGGCGTTGGATGCACCATCGACGTGGAGGATCCAGGGCTCCTCCTCTGCTCCGGGCTCAACTTGATGCTCGGGGGTTGTCTGCTCTAGCTTCTCGGCGAGTCCCGTGTACTCGACTAAGAAGTTGGCTAGGACCTAGGCCTTCTGTGATGACTTCGGCCGATATGCGATGTTGAACTCGCTCAGCGTCAGGGACCATTTAGCCAGTCGCTCGAAGGTTTCGAGATGGCTAAGTATGGTCCTTAGTGGCTGATTCGTCATGACTGCAATGGGATGTGCTTGGAAGCATGGTCTGAGATGCTTAGCAGACATTATTAGAGCAAAAATAAGCTTCTCGGAGCGAGTATACCTGATCTCCACGTCATGGAGGATTTTGCTGGTGTAGTATACCGGCTTCTGAGATCCATCTTCGTCTACACGGACGAAGACCGATATGATGGCCCCAGATGTGATCGCCAGGTAGAGTAGGAGCTCCTCTCCTTCTTTCAATCTTGAGAGCAGCGGAGGAGATGCCAAGAACTTCTTCAATTCTTCGAAGGCCGTCCTGCACTCCTTTATTTAGGTGAAGTCATGCATCTTGCACAACGCCTTGAAGAAGGAAAGGCAGTGGTCAGCCGATCTCGAGATGAACCGACTCAAAGCTGCAACCCAGCTCGTTAGGCACTGGATCTGCTTCTTAGATGTCGGGTGCTCCATGTCGATGATCGCCTGGACCTTCTCCGGGTTTGCTTCAATGTCCCTCTGGGTGACCATGAAACCAAGAAATTTTCCTGTCGCCACTCTGAAAGCATATTTTGCTGGGTTTAGCTTCATCTGGTATTTCTGGAGGTTTTGAAAGGCTTCGGTGAGGTCGGCAATGTGGTCCAAGCTCGGCTTGCTCATGACAAGCATGTCATCCACGTACACTTGCATGTTCCGGCCAATTTGGTCTTTGAAGACCCTGTTGACCAGATGCTGGTACGTGACCCCAGCATTCTGTAGGCCGAAGGGCATCATCCTGTAGCAGTACATCCCTCGATCGGTGATGAAGGCGGTGTGCTCCTCATCCTCCGGTGCATCCAGTTCTGATTGTATCTAGAGAATGCATCCATGAAGTAGAGTAGCCGGTGCCCCGAGGTGGCGTCCACCAACTGGTCAATCTTTGGTAGAGGGAAGCTATCCTTTGGGTATGCTTTGTCGAGGTCGGTTTAGTCCACACAGATCCTCCATTTGCCATTATTCTTCTTTATCATCACTACATTTACCAGCCAGCTCGGGTATTGTCCTCCCGAACGAAGCTGATAGTGAGGAGTTTGTCCACTTCCTCATTGATCGCCGCCTGCCTCTCTAGGACGAAGCTTCTCTTCTTATGCCAAACTGGCTGGTGTTTTGGATCAATACTCAACTTGTGGATGATGATGTCAGGGAATACCTGGCATGTCTACTGCCGTCCAGGCGAACACTCGCATTCACCCGTAGGAACTCTAACAGGTGGACCCTCTTTTCATCTTGCAGCTGGGCCCCAATCTACACCGTCTTCGCCTGGTCGGCTCCGAGTGCATAAGATAGCAAGCACTCGACCGAGCCACCCCTGGGGTCCTCCGCTCTTTGGTCAAGATCGTCCGCGTTGGGGTTGTCCTCGGGGACTTTGGCCCTAGGGACAGTCTGGAGACAATGTTGTACCGGCTGAGATGCCCCCCTCATTTTCTCGACACCGTAGGGGGTGGGGAACTGTACCAACAATCGCTTTGTGGAAATAACGGCATCGAGCAAGTTAAGCCCAGGTTGGCCGAGAATCACGTTGTAGGTTGAAGGAAGCCTAACAACCGTGAAGGTCATCATAACAGTGCTCTGTCGAGGTGGGGTCCCGGCAGTGATTGGGAGAGTGATTTCTCCCTCAACCCTTACTGAGTCTCCCGTGAAACCGACAAGGGGAGCGTGCATAGATCTAAGCTGAGCGGAGGACAGGTTCATTCTGGAGAAGGCATCATAAAAAAGGATATCAATCGAGCTTCCACTATCGATCATAATCCATTTTACAGGATGCTTCGCGATCATCATCTCGATGACCATGGCATCATTATTTACATTCTCTCTCCCATTTTCCCCTTTCCTCATAAAGGGGAGTACATTTTTAGAACACTCTGCCCCCCGGGCCTTCTTGGAAGTGCGCTCGGCTCCCCAGCATATCATCCCCACTAGCTTCTCGGTAGGACGGTTGTCGACCGCAAGGACTGGTAGGAGAGCGGCGAGCGCCCGAGGTTCGGCCGGAGTCTTGCCCCCCACATACCTCCGTGGTAGCCCCTCCTTATGAGTTCTTCAATTTCCCTCTTGAGGTTGTGGTATTCCTCGATGTCGTGGCCATGGTCACGATGGAAATGATAGTACTTTATCTTGTCGCGGCCAGTGGACGGCTTCATCGGAGGTGGGCACTTCAGGAAAGACTCACCTTCGATCTCCATGAGGATCTTCATCCTCGAGGCGAGAAAAGGCATGAACCTCTCCTCCGGAATGGGGTCGCTCCTTGATCTCGGCCCCTGGCAGAAGTTCGGGGTTGGGGGTCTTAGCCTCCGTACCCCGGGTGCCTCTGCAAGAGTTGGCTTCTTCGACGGCTTCCCATCCAACTCCCTTCTCGTATGATCAGCCTCCTCGGCGTGGATATACTTTTGGGCTCAGTGGAGGAGCTCGGAGTAGGTCTTAGGGGGTTTCTTGTCGAGCGAGTAGGTCAGGCAGGAGGTCCTGAGCCCTCGCTTCAGTGCCAGCATGGTGACTGGCTCATCAAGATTGTAGATCTCCAACGCGTCAACCTTGAAATGAGCAACGTAGTCCCGTAGGGGCTTGCGGTCCTGTTACTGGATGGAGAAGAGGTTGTCTGCTTCTCATGGCACCTTCTGGTAGGCATCGAAGTGGGCCACAAACTTTCGCTCCAGCTAAGCGAAAGAGCTGATGCTTTTGGGCTCGAGGCGGGTGAACCAGACCCGAGCCACCTTTCAGAGGGTTGCTGGGAAGGCAATGCAAAAGAGGGCATCGGTGGTCCCCTGGACCTTCATGAGGGTCTTGTATCTTTCCAGGTGGTCCAAGGGGTTTGGTGCCCATCGTAGGGATCCACCTGCGGCATGCGAAACCAGTTGGGAATCGATTCTTCTTGGATCTCTCGGGAGCGGCATGCAGGGGGGAATCGATTCTTCTTGGATCTCTCGGGAGAAGGGGAGACGGGCATCATAGCCCGCTGGCTCGTCAGTGGAGCCCTGTATATTTGCAAACCGACGGGATAGCTCTGCCAGCTTGCGCTCCTGCTCCTCCAGGTGCTTCTCGGTTGTGTGCCTGATGGCCTCATCGGTTGAACCCTCCGTTGAGGCCGAAGGAGATAGAAAAAGTGACATGAGGTGGTGTCCATGACGTGGGATCTTGCCTTTTTGACCTCGGCGGGGTTTGGCCATTACCTGCTCGAGCATCGAGGGGTGGCTCTCCCAATTGGTATATCTGGCCCGATGCCTTTTTGCCAGCATCTGGTGGCTCCTCCGATAGTTGGCGGTGGCCCGGGCTACAAGGGCCCTCCTTATATGGAGCGCAGGCTGTCGCGGGGCTGCGACATGGGCCGTGGGAGTCCTCGGTTGCTGGTGGATGCCAAGGATCGGTGCTGGTGCTGGAGCTGGTGCACTGCTGTAGTGAGAAGTTGCACCTGCTAGGCGAGTCGACCAGCTAAGGGCCCGTCAGGGCGATTGAGCTAGAGCGGGGAGCTCCCCTTCTAGACTGTGTGGGTCCCCATGGGAAGGGGGTCTCCCGTATGGCAGGTGGAGACTTCTCTCGCTCGCGTCGTCACCATCCTTGATGGGAGACTAATATGCATGAAATTCTTTTTTATGTTTTATATGTGGGGTTAGGTGATTAATTCTCAAATTTCAAATCAAAATTAGTTGTAGGGAATTTTATATGAATTTTTGAAGCCAAGCATGCAGATTAGAACCTAGAAAAGTACTAAAGAAGGATCGCTGGGGCTGAGAAGCCTCGGTTATGACAAGTTCTCCTACAATAATAAGATTGGAGGTAGAGGGGGTGTACCTGACAACGTCTGAAGTGCCCAGTGAAGATCGCAGTGAAGGGATCTCTCGTTTCTCGACGGATGTGGCCTGGAAAACCGAGCCAAAGACCCGCGGATACCCGGCTTTCTGCTCGGTGGTCCGATTGAGGCTTGGCTGGAGTCGTTGGATTCGTAGGAACTCGGGGACCTGCAAACGACCTGTCAGGGGTTAGAAAACTCAAAGGAAATCAAGAAAACAAAGGAAAACATCAAAGGAAGAAAGTTTTGGAGGGGGCTGGAAGGATTGTTGGCAGCAAGAAGATGGTTGCAAACACCGGGAAGAAGAACTCTCAAACCCTTTATGCACACAGCAGGGTAATCACACAAAACAATAGAAAAACTCAAGGTTTATTTCATATCAAAATCTCCCTTCATACAAGAGGCTAGGGTACTTTAAATAGATCCTTAACATTGGGCTCCAAGTAAGGGCACATAAGTCTTTACATAAGAATCCTTTTCCCTCTCAAACCCTAGCTAGAAAATAAGAAAATATTAGGTAGAAAAATCCCTAAAAATTCTCTTGACTTGGCCGACACTCCAAGGATGCCTAGGGGGCGTGTTGGGCTTCTAGGAGCAGCAAGAGGCCGGCCCAAAGGGGCTCGGGCGCATGGGTTTGGGCCTCTGGAAGCTGGGGTGGCCTGGTAGCCAGGTAGCAGGAATATTCCCTGGTATCTTGCTTTTTAGGGGCTTGGGCTTGGTGCATGGGCTTGATTTCTTTGGGCTAGGATGCAGATGGACCTCTAAAATCATGGATGCCTTGGTATATAAATATATTTTGGCATCTGGAAGGGAATCTTGGCATCTGGAGGGCATCTGCAAGGAATCAG